>OU538800.1:3762500-4387500 GCA_912999815.1 Campaea margaritaria
ATATAAAAATAGACAGAGAGAGAGCTAGGTCTTGTGAACCAGCTTGGACGTCGGCTCTCACGAGTGCACCGCCAGTTCGTGAGGAGGCATTGTTTTATTATTTAGTTTATTTACTAATATTATGTACGTACCGAGATAAAATTAGATTATACCTATTTTTAGTACAAATAAACTCAGCAATGTCTTCTTAGTATTATCATTGGAAACGGAATATTTACCAAGTATTATTTTGATTTCCCGATATTTCGGCAACCAGACGCTATCATCACATAATGACTGAGATCATAAAATATGTATTTAAAGATTTTGTATTTTGAGTACATTGGTGATTAGGTAATAGAATAGAATAGAATAGAAAACTCTATATTGTACATCATAAAAAAAACACAGTACAGAAAAATTGAAATTGTAGTGATCATGACAAAATCTTGTTACCAGTAATGCCTTGTATTGAAAACTATCGAGAGAACCGATTATTATCGGAGATTCATTTAAATTCTCGTTCACATAAGTAAATTATTTAATAATTTAAAACTCTAGAATAATCGAATGATACAGATAGAGCTAACTCAGAAATTTGTTTCAGAAAACACGTCTCTAATTTCAGCAAACTTTCGTTTTGGGGCGTTAGGTATCTTTTATTTTGCAAACTCAAATTCAGGCTACGTTTGGACGTGGATAACATTATAATTTAAAATCGGTGAAAGTTGGCAGTACCAGTTGTCAAGTTTCAAAATCAGCTGTTGTTCAAATGAGGTCCTTAAATACTACCAAAAGTATTTTTCCAGTTACTTTCTTCTCTCTTTGTTAAAAAGAGACCAGTCTGATCATTATTTCACCTAATAGAGCGCGGTGACGTGGTCAAGGATGTGTGTATGTAAATTATATGTATATATGTGTGTGCGTGTGTGTGTATTAGCGTGATCCATGAATGAATTGTTAAATTCTGAAACGATTGGTTACGTAGAGAATCGTGGTAATCTAAAACAAGTGAACAATAACAACCACCAAGTTGTATTTAATATTTAACACGTCCCAATCTTAGGTATAATAACATAAGTCCTGACGCCTAACTAAAATTATCTTTATCTAGGGGATCAGGAACTGCAAGGACTACGGTTCCCAAACGGGTTCCCAGTCAAAACGCCCAGTACACTTTTATTATTTTTTTAAGTTACGAGACGAGCAAGTCGCTCACATGATGGTAAGCGCCACGCCTGCCCATAATAGCTACAGTGTCACCCTGAAATTTCCAATACAAAATCTCATGCGGCTATATAATCTACACTGCGCTCGTCACCCTGAGACATTGTTCTAAAGCCTCATATTATGCACAGTGATTTTGCTGGAAACAGTGCCCTTCAAACCAGAACACAGGCTAAAACGCAAACATCTCTTCTCCATACCATCCTAGTCTAATCGTCATAGCAGCATTCGTATGCCACAATAATAGGAGCTAATATCCCTATATATGTGACGCGAATGCGTTTTTAATTGATACTCGCTACATTAGCCTGAAAGGGGAGTTAATGACAATTTACGGTACGGGCGTCAAGGGTCGCTCGTTTAAAATTACGGCATTAGTCCATTTGGGTGTGTGGGCCGAGAGATGGTGGAGTGAAATGTTTGTATGTAAGTTGTCTAATTTGTTCCTTCCTATTTTGTAACTCCATCTATTTCAACCCACATCAACCCTAGGGCATAGGCCTCCTCATGTGCGCACCATTCTTTTCGGTCCCGCGCCAGACGAATCCACTGCCTTCCTGCAACTTTCGTGATATCGTCTGACCATTAGCCAGGTGGTCTTGTAACTCCATATATGTGTTTTATTTAACTAATGGTACTAAATCATAGTGGGAGGCCTTTTCTGCAAGAGACCGCCTGGGGAAGTACCGCACCATTGCCAGATATTCATCCGCCTAGCAGTAGTGTGCAAACATTACTGTGTTCCGGTTTGAAGGGCACTGTTAACAGCGAAATTACTAGGCATATGAGATTTTAGAGCCGATGTCTCAGTGTGACGGGTGCAGTGCAGTGCCGCGCAGGATTATGCAATGCAGGGTTCTGGGTGGTGCGTTTAAAGTCATAAAAAAAATCCTTTTCACATTGTATGAAAAAAAACACACCATATTCTATTTAACTATTTGTTAACGCTGGAAGGGATTAAAAATATTGCTTTAAATGAAGTAGTGATCGAACGATAATTGGCATTTTAACTAAGGTATATTATAATAAATATTCTTCTCGCATAGAACTTGCAATAGTATATAAAAAAAGAGATCAAACGACACTTTTGGTTGTCTATTGTAAGTATGTTGTGGTCGTTAGAAGTTACGTTATTAGGTTTTCTTTTCACACACCCGCCTCTTTGACTAACATTATGGGCCTTGAAGGGGGTGAATTCGGCTCTTTGACTAGCATAATGGGGTGACTTTGCTCAATCACCGCATATGTCTCAGTCAGTGGCAGCGAGGCACAAAACTGCAGTTACCATACTCGTATCCTTTTATTTGAGGGTTCACATATGTACCGTGTAATAGTGTTCAGAGATTTACATTGGCAAAGACATTTGGGGGTGTCGAATGTGAATATTATTGTTGTTCGGCAGTTTTCTGGTGCGAGAATCTATTTTTTTGGATTCTTCGCTGATTTTGCAAATATAATCAACTGAACAAATGAGCAACTAATTATGGTTTGAGTTTGAAATAGGAAATTTCCCTTTCAAGTGGTGATTCATACCTGAATCAGGCGCAGGAAAAGGAAACTCTACCAGTGCTTCATAAGTTTGTACGTATTGCGAAGACATTTTAGATCTTGGATTAAAAAGTTACCTTCTACTCTAGTTATTTCCAGAAGAGACAATAAACTCTGAACATCGATCAAATATTGACTAGACAAGGCTACGTGACATTTTTGCGGCCGAAACTCTTTGCCTATTAATAATCATGACCCATAATACAAAGTTCAAGGGTGAGTTAGAAACGGACCGGTTTAACCGCACGTCGTTATGTCGCGGAATACGGTAGACGCAGTAAACCATGTTTCGTTGAAATCCTAGTTTTTTTTTTTTTTCATTTTTGTTTTTAAGTAACGAAACCAGCAAGTTGTTCACCTGAAGGTAAGCGCCACGCCCTGGCTCATAACAGCTACAGTACTACCTAGAAACTGACGCGGCAATGCACTGCGCTCGTTACCCTGAGACATTGGTTCTAACGTCTCATATGCCCAGTAATTTCGCTACAAACAGTGCCCTTCAAATCGGTTACACAATAAGGTTTGCACACTACTCTTTAACGGATGAATATCTGGCAAAAGTGTCTACTTCTCCAGGCGGTCTATTGCAGAAGAGGCCTACCAATATGTGCAGCCTACTAATGATATGATATGAGCCTACTAATGATAAAAGTAATGTTAGTTTATAACATTTTAGCAACAGTATCTCAGTCAGTTACAAAGTATATCCACTGTGTGCTATGACAGAAGCTCAACTGGGTGAAACTGGGCCAATGGTGGCAGGTAAAGCACTCTTTCT
Source organism: Campaea margaritaria (assembly GCA_912999815.1). NCBI lineage: Eukaryota > Metazoa > Arthropoda > Insecta > Lepidoptera > Geometridae > Campaea > Campaea margaritaria. The sequence continues at coordinate 3,766,033 of OU538800.1, forward strand.
TGCGGCTTTGGATAGAAAACAAGTTTTATAACCAGCGACTCGGGATTATTGGTATCAGACGTTGAAACTTCCGTGTCGTGTGGCTTAGGTATTATACGTAGGTATGTGGGTAGATCGTGATATACGAGAACTTTTATTGGCTGAGTGTCGACCGCAATAATGGAGTCGAGCCACGAATCGATAGTGACTTTTGCAGAGACTATTTGTTTGTGGAAGTTAGGGGTGTCGTATGAAGGATGGGAATCTTATTGGACGGAGAAAGTGTTTTCGATATTTTTCCAGAGAAATTACTGGGTATATGAGGCTTTAGAGCCGATGTCTCAGGGTGACGAGCGCAGTGCAGTACAGCACAGGATTGTGCAATGCAAAGTTCTGGATAGCACTGTAACTGTTATGGGCAGGTGTATCGTTTAGCATCAGGTGAACGACTCGCGACGACGAAGTGGTGGTGGCCTAGTGGGAGAACGTCCGCCTTCCAATCAGAAGGTCGTGAGTTCAAATCCCAGTGCGGGCACGTACCAATGTGTTTCTGTAAAACATATGTAAGTAATTATCACTCGCTTTTCGGTGAAGGAAAACATCGTGAGGAAACCCGAGAATTATTTCGGAGGTAGGTATGTTATTCACTAATCCGGACCGGGCCCCCGTGGTGGATTATGGCCTAACCCTCCTCACGAAAGTGAGGAGAGACCCGTGCCCAGCAGTGGGACGTTATGGGTTAATTATGATGATGATGATGAACGACTTGCTCGTCTCGTCACCCAATCAAATTTAAAAATAAAATGTTTTTTTTTCTGCTAATATCATCATGCCCTCCTTGGAATAGTTTATTGGAACCATAGCGTGGGACCGTGTCTTGAATATATCTGAAAATTAGAGGATAATGTTTTTTTTTATTGCGGCAAGCATTTGACCGCAGTCTCACCCGGTGGCAAGTGTCGATACTGTCGATGATGGAGCATGCTTGCCTAGAAGATACCTATTCTTTCGCGACTTGAAGACTTTCAGATTCTAGGGTGAATATTGGAAAACAAATAATAAAATTCAAATGACATCAGTAAAAGTTTTTAGTAGAACTGCAATCCTTTATAGCAGGCGTTGCGCTTATCAGACGAGCAACCTGATCTTCTAGATACTTTAATATTTTGAATCTCTGAAAATGCTTAAAATTTTCTCTTTTTGATATTATTTGAGTTTAAAATTTACACACGAACATGAATACATTTTCTGATCAGGTCATCAATTTAAAGGATCTGAACCTAAAAAGAATAGTGGCTAACCACCGGAACGAACGCCGTCCCAGCTGGCCAAATCTATTCTCAGAATTTACATTTTAAGGGTTGCAATGGCACTGCGAAATTGCATTATTCGTTTCCCGAAGCAATTTCGCAAAATGTCACGCGTGTTAGAAAAATGCCCGGTGCATATTCAATACATTCCTGGTTTCAATTCAAAATTGCTGCTACGCGAAGGCAGTGCACCGGTAGACTTAGTGGTGTGACTGCGAACGAATATCGCTGAGCAAAATCGAAATCGATTTTTTAATAGAACACTATCAGTTTGTCCAATAAATCTCTACGGAATCCTTGCGGGACGGTATCAGATGTTGCCGAACGGAAGCGACAGCTGGCGTGAAGTTAAAAGCTTCTGCGTTGCTACAGAGTATAAGCTTCATTCGAGAAAGTGATTCGAATGTGTTTATTTGTCCCAACGATTTCGTCCCAACTTTAGTTATCTACTTAACTCGACTCGATGAGTCTTCAAACTTTACTTAGGATCGCGAGTTATTTAAACTCGTGATAGTAGTTAAGTGATTACTTTAGCTTCAAATTAACAGAAAAACTTAGTTAATAGTCTATAACATTCAATACTATAAAATAATACTACCACCGCGTTAACTATTATCCCACAGGAACCGTATATTTTCACGGGATAAAATGTATCCTATGTTCTGTTCCAGGGTCTAAAGTATTTTTATATTATACCAAACATCAAAATCTGTTCAGCGTTTTCGGCTTGAAGAGAGGACAAACACACAAACTTCCGCATTTATTATATTATTATTAGATAAATGATAATATTAGTGAAAAGGGATGTAACACTCGTATTAAAATGGCATAGATACTGGAGATTGATTTCAATCAAACGAAACTGAACGTCGCTAATTTGGATATCGCAAGCTTCAGTACTGCGTTCATTCGTTTGCTGCAACCCGCTAGAACCGAGCAATCGCCAGAAGATACGACAAACCGTATAAATTATGTAAAAAAAAACGTAGCCGAACGAAACGAACGTAGGTACTACCCGGGTATCGGATATTCGGCACGATGCAATTCCGATCTCACGAATAAACATGTAGCATCAAAGGGTTCTCGAATGAGGATTTCATTCCGTTCCTAAAAAGGATCCTTTGCTCGGAAATCTGAAGCGAATGTAATGAGCTTTGTACCATCTATCTCTCTGTAACTCGAATCTACTCGTATCTGTGTAACCTCGGATTCTATGTTAAATCGAAGAAAAAAAAGTGCTCCAAACGCAATCCATTTAGAGTCCCTATTAGACTTAATATTTAGGAACGAAAAAATTAACAGGACTATATCCACGGCTATGATATATTTTTTTAAACTACTTCAAAACAAAAAAGGAGGGGTTCTCAATTCGACTTCATGTTTTTTTTTTACGATACCTATTTTATATGTTCGTCTAAAAGTTCTCGCATGGCTCCAAAGGACAGAATATTTAATAGTGTCAAAACTATTAGTTTGCTGATGAGGAACTTCCGTATCGTAACTCCATAATGTTGGTAATAGGTGTCTGTACCCCCAAGACAATTTGAAATATTGTTAAACATCGAAAATCTTTAGCTTAAAGAGACGAGCTTAATAAACGCATTATAAAAATCGTGAATGGATGGTTTAGTCTAATATGAGTTAGGTCCATCATTGAAAAATTCCTAGTAAGGCTAGCCAGATGTTAAAATAACAACACATGGTTTCATTTGGCCTTTTATTTAATAATTGTGCTCTAGATCTAACAAGGTATTGTTTCTAGTCTTAATAATATCGTATCTGTTGATGGCAGAAGGGATATGAAAGAAATTTTTGAATGTAAGTTGAATGTTGAAGACTGAATTGTGAATTGATTAAAAATGTTTTATTGCGATAGATTCACAGGGACGTAAGGCAGAAACTACACTGAATAATCCTGCTGCGGTAATCCGCTTCTGAACCCCATTAGATACAATTTAATCTGAAAATTGTATTTTTTTTTATTTGATGGAGTGACGAGATGAGCAAGTCGTTCACCCGATGATAAGCCTGCCCATAACAGTTACTGTGCCACCAGAACTTGGCATTGCATAATCCTGCGCAGCACTGAACAGCGCTCGTCACCCTGAGACATCGGCTCTAAAGTCTCATAATGCCCAATAATATCTTTCACCTTTGCCAGATATTCATCCGCCGAGCAGTAGTGTGCAAACATTACTGTGTTCCGGTGTGAAGGGCACTGTTCCCAGCGAAATTACTGGGCATAATATGAGTTGTATGGGCAATACTACTATGACTCTACACGGGCGGTTCTCCCGCCGTACACAACTTTCATATTAAATTGGATCTAATGCGGTTTCTCGAGAAACGCTCAATAGTTTAGGCCTAAGCGTTTGACGTTGAATTGTTAATTTAGAGGTCGCCATTTTTGACTGAAATGAGATTGATTATATGTTAGATTGGAACTTGATTGGAAGTATATTTGGTTAAGAGAATTGGATATGAAGCCAATACCCAAGTTAGTAGTAACGCTCTTATTATATTACTCTTTTTTTTTTTCACTAGAAGCGTAAATATAACTACCAGTTTTTAGAAGTTTACGCTGCAACACGCTCCCCTTCACTCGTAAACAAAACAACAAAATGTTTCAGTTGCTTTGTTTACTCAAGAAACCTACGTAAAATAGCCATTTATATGAATGGTGTGTTTATAAATGATTGTGTTGATAAAATCAACGCGTATGGTAAAAATTATGATTACTCAGATTATGAAACATGGCGTGTTGGGGCATAAAGTAAAATGTGTAATAACCCCGATTACAGGTAAACAGGAAATGAATGAATATGGGGGGTTACATAAATACAAATGTCAAAAAATAATTTAGACTTAAGTAAAAACGTAACCTAGTACCGTAACGTAGTAACCTGTGCAAACATCACGTCACATCCGGTGAAAATAATCATAGTTAATCCCTATTTTCTACTAATTGGACAATAATCCAAAATATATTAGATACTTGCTGTATTTTGCGGCTTCACCAGCGTTATCCTTGATAAAAACTTTCTTATGTGTCAATCCAGGATATTATCTATCTCCACACCAAGGTTCACCCTAATTCGTTCAGCTATCGCGGCGTGAATAGGGAACAAACACTCACGGATAAACTTTCGTATTTATAATATTACTGTGCGGTCCATCTTTACATTCACAGTACCTATTTTTTTTGCTCTTCACTTTAATTAAATCGTTGCTGCAGAAAGGTTCGTCTTTTTAAACGACAAGATATAAAATACCAAGTTATAGACTCAAGTCGACCAAAAGCCGGATGCGCAGAGTAAAGGTGGACAGTAGTCTATCTTGCAATACTTGTTTTTTTAAAGATTTGCACCAGCTCCTCTGATAGCGACTTGATGCGGTCTAGGATGTTAGAAACTGGTTTGAATCTGTTTACTCCTTGATAACATTTAGACTAGTTTACGAGACATAGAGGCGAAACATTCCACTCCTAATCTGTACGTATAACAAGACATGCTGACTTCCGCATTCGTGATTTTACTGTGGGTAGGAGTGGTAAATACAGTATGTAATTAGTACTAATTGAAGAATGACCAGTCTCCATCCCGTGTAATCTGCTTCCCCGCACGTCTTCCCGCAATCAGGGGGGTAGTCAATATTAAACGCCCAAATGTAATAGACAACGGTTTCTATGAACCTTCATACCAGCGGATTGTTTTTTTTTTCTGTACATACTCACACATTTGACACACGTACGAACGCAATTTGTATGAGTGATTTGTCAAATCAGCTTTTGTATAGTGGCCGAGGCATGGCAGTGGCGATTATACTGAAAAGCTTCGAAGTTATGCCATTTTCACGGACTTGATGTACTGTTTTTGCACTGTGACGGAAGTGCTTACTCGGTCTCAGCTTGATTTATTTCCTCCGCTGCCATTCAATATGAACTTTGAGACGGCCGCTGAAATCTCTAACTATCCTTTATAAAAATTCTGAGGAAAAAACGACTGAGCCGAATCTTCCAGTTCGTTGAGGAGAGACAGACAAGAAGAATGGATTTTTGGATGCGGTCTACCTACTTTGTTCATTTTCGCTCGATAATATAATCCATGGTGTGATGAGTGATGTGAACGGGAATGAATCTGAATATTATGCTTAGTTGAATCCTCCTCTAGTCGTGCGTTCATTGCTGAGCATAGTGATGAACCCGACATCATTATCTGGTGCCACCTCGGGCGGTCCTTGGCACAGTGGATGGCATCGCTCAGCTTGTTAGTTGAATAGTTTTTGATAAACACTTATAATTATTTCTAAAACGTAAATTCATATTAATTATATCAAATAAAAGCGGATGGTAGCTTAGTGGGAGAACGTCCGCCTTCCAAGGAGAAGAGGTCGTGACTTTAAATCCCATTGCGGACTCGTACCAATGTGTTTTTGCAAAGCATACGTACGTAATTATCACTTCGCTCGAACAGCATCGTGAGGAAACCCACAAACCTAACCGAGAATTATTTCAGAGTTAGGTATGTTATCCACCAATCCGGATCAGGTCCCCGTGGTGGATTATGGCCTAACCCTTCTCACGAAAGTGAGGGGAGACCCGTGCTCAGCAGTGGGACGATATGGGTTGAAGATGATGATGGTGTCATATAGTGTGTATCCAAGCGCATAGTAAAATATTAATATTAATTCATCTTGCTGAGTTTAACCACTAACATTATATATTATATTAGTTTAATGTTTCAGTTTGTATTTTAGTACAATTTCATAGTTCGCTTCACTTGTATATTATTATTATCAATTATTCATCAACAATGCCTATCAGTTTGTTTAAATTACTCACCCGGATATTAATTACTGTTGGGTAAATACAAGCTAATTTGGGGTAATTTATTGAACTGACTGAGTATAACAATCAATTCATATAATTATCAATTGGGTGCCTTAAGTTTTTGTTTGAATGCGTTTGCTACTAGGTATGTAAATAATTCTAGGATTCCGATGTATTTTGGCTAATCTGGGAAAAGTTCCTACCACATGCAAATTGTTAAATAATAAATTATGGTTACGTAATTATCACTCGCTTTTCGGTGAAGGAAAATATCGTGAGGAAACCCACATACCTACCAGAGAATTATTACAGAGGTAGGTATGCTATCCACCGATCCGGACCGGGTCCCCGTGGTGGATTATGGCCTAACCCTCCTCACGAAAGTGAAGTGCTCAGCAGTGGGTCGATGATGATGATGATGATCAAGTAAATAACCTGTTTTGATGTGCCTTCATCCGTGCATCTATAGAAGTTGATGCCTCTAACCTCCATCATCACATCGCTTACCCACAGGAATTACCTTCAATTCACGCTAAATCGATATGAAAATCAAAGTTACATTTGTATTTAAAAACCCCTAAGTACTATCAATCCATCTCCCTCTCTCTCTCTCTCTCTCTCTCTCTCTCACACTATTTAACTCTCTAAGTGTGTGGTTTTCAACTAGCAGAAAATAAGCATTTTTCGCAAGAGGCGTTCGTTATTATACGTCGGGTTTTCCTCTAAACTTGTCAGGTTGGGTTCGGGTGTAAAACTCCACCTGCTTTTTATATTCGTGTTATAAAAGTTAGACAAGCCAAACACGCTAAGATAAATCCAACTTATTTACTTTAAGACATGGAATACACAGTTCAATAGAGGCGTAACAACGGCGTGCTAAAATTAGCCAACAGATAATGCACTACCCAGTAAATATTTTGAATCGTAATATCAACGCTTTGGAACTGAATCGCTCAGTAAAATATAATTATTTATTTCAATTGAAACGGCCGCAACCAATTACAACAATAGAAGAAAATATTTTAAGAATAACACAGCTATTACAAAATAATTAGGTATATACATGTATATAATGGTGTACAGGATGTGTGCGTCAACAAAATAGTTACAATTTATTTTTTATATTGTTCCTCTATTTAGCTGTTTCATCGATGGTTGAGACGGTGCAAAGTTTTAATTGACGAATTCAAAAGCGGATGTTGGGAAGAAAACTTTTCAAATTCAAGGTGTTGCTAGCTCATAAAACGCTTGGGTTACGGAGCCTTGTTATTGTAAATAATTAAATAAGATACCTTGTAAATTTGTTTTACCTAGAGTACGCCAGTATGCCATAGGTTTTGGGAAACTTCTGCGGTAAAACCAAGAAGATTTTAATAAATTATGTATTAATAAAAAAATTAAATATAATTTGCCTCAACTGGGGATTTAATAAGTTAAATCAGAAAATCACTAAGGTCTAAGTAATAAGCTTTAAAGGTACTTACTGATGTAAAGAATTACTGAGATTAAATTAATTTTGAGTATGAATTATAAAATTACTTACCGTCATTGTTTCGTTTCGTTTAGATTTGTTATGAATAAATTTAACCATGCATTATTTTTTGTTTGAATAAGTTAATGTATGTCGATCTTATTTACGTAACCCCAAAGAAGCAGTTCAGTTTATTATCTTGTAATACAGTTCTTACAAAATGCTGACAGCATTACCCGGTAACAAAGCTGTCAGCATTTTGGGAACGTTGCTTACAAGCAGCATTGCCAATGCTTAGTATTTGGATATAACAAAGGCATAAACTATAAAAGTATAAACTCAACCTGCCCCAATACCATATCATCATCAACCCATAACGTCCCACTGCTGAGCACGGGTCTCCCCTCACTTTCGCGAGGAGGGTTAGGCCATAATCCACGCCGGTCCGGATTGGTGGATAACATACCTACCTCCGAAATAATTCTCGAGTTGGTATGTGGCATGTGGGTTTCCTCACGATGTTTTCCTTCACCGAAAAGCAAGTGATAATTACGTACATAATAACATATTTGGGCAAAATAAAGGCTTTGGCAATAAAAGTACAAACACAACTGGCCCCAATATCATCCGCAGAGACTGAACATGCTCCAAAGAACAATTTAACGACTACTTAAACTCGAGACTGCAGGTGAATCTCTAAAGCCTTTTATTACAGTTCTACGGACGTGTCTCCACCGCCGGAAACTTCCCCTGCACTATTCAATAACTGGAGATCAATTAAAAACTAAGTGCCGCCGGAGATTCGACTGCGGAAAACTTTACGCGTTTATCGTTGAATTTAAATTCAGGTTTCGCACTTGCACCTCTTTTAATACGGTCCTAAAAAAAGGTTGATAGAGTTGAGGGTTACTCATAAGAATACAATTTGTAGCAATGAATATACGGACTTCAAAATACTAGAAGAGTTTCTCTAAAAATACAGCATAAATGATTTTTATTGTGATCTTTGTGGAAAAACAGACATTTACTCTAGTCATGTGTCCACAAATTATCAATTCGTTTTTACTTCTAACCAAATCCCACTTACGCCGAATTAACATTTAATTACGCCAAAGTAAACCCAACCAAATATTCATTGGTAAGCATATTTTAGGCTTAAACCGTTATTAATCCGATGTTAAGTCAATTAGGCGCCGAGTCCTTATTAAGGGGCGGATATAGGTGGATATAAGTGCTCCAGGACGCGTTGGGTCGGAAACTAAAATCGTGGCCGTTCTCGGCGTCCCTGCCCTGGTCTAATGGGCGGCCGCTGTAACGAGGTACCACGAGGACTCTCGAGACACGATCTCGAAACGAACGCTAGGTACCGCTCTAAAACGAGTTGTGTATGTCAAGGGTCTTATCGTTCTCTGAGTGCTTCACAAATTTCGGACTAACCCTACCCGATTTATAATTGACTTTGCCCGTATTTTCTTGACAACACAAAATAAAGGTGACGCAACTGACGCATTTGTATTTCTCACAGCATTCACAAAAATGTGCCATCTATCTTCTGATGAATAGGTCAATAAACGTATTCTCTTTTTTGTTCGCAGATTTTGGCTGATTCAATAAAGGTGAGTCTAAAAATACACTAAAGGAAAATAACAAAGGAACATTATCTTCCCTGGTGTTAATGGGGCGAAACGCGGCAAAAGGAAAATACCATTAAACATTTTCAATAATAGGACCCCGTTTGACATAATTTCTTTCTTTCATTAATTCTGCTATTGTGAGTGACGTCCTATCGGTCACGGATTCAATCAATTGACCCGAATAGGGTCGAGGTCCATTTGAAACTGGAGGGTCCATTTCTAAGCCCTTGCAGTCATTACTAGGATCATTATTACAGATAGCAACCTAATAGTGACCCTTCGATAGAGTCAGTCGATAAATTTAATGGAACCACCCAATAATGTACCGTAGATCGTCGATTACGGACCTATTTATGTTGTGGGCAATAAAAACTAATTGTCGGATGAAACATTTGTCAGTGAAATGGAAATTGGAAGTCAAAGGTTCAACAAACAATATGGAATTAACATTAATAACGTAACATTAATACTATGAGTACAAAACCTTACGTAGGGCTTAATGGTAGTGTATAAAGGGTACTATTTGATATACAAAATGGAAACCCTTTCACAATGTAGTACCGAACTGAATTGCATGGTGGTATATAAAATAAATTGTGTTAGATGAGTTTCATAATCCTCTACAACGTACCAAGTGAATCATTTACAGTGACATTCAAGTGCATTGAAGTTAATAGCATTCCAAAATCAGTAAATCATGTCGTTCGAATTTGAGGTCAACGTCCAATCGCCGGGATGTCTGTACTTATCTCGTTTGCTTTATCAAATGTGCCTACTTGTTACATTTAAATTTGATTCTCCCAACCCGTTATATTAAAGCGTAAAGTTAAATTCCACTGATGATGACATATAGTTTTATAATCACAACCTAGATATAACAATTTGTTTTCATTTATGTTGCTCCGGTTCAGGTTTTAAAGATCCATTAAGTTTGCGGTCTCGGAGCAGTCTTTGCAATGGTTTCAAGGCCGTCTATCGGTTCTGATAATTTCACACATTTCATATTACCAGCATCCGTGGAGACATCTTTGCTTTAAGTGTAGATGACACCGTAGACTGAGTTAAAGTGTTCTAGGCAATGTTATGTCCAGTTTTATGAAAGCTATCGTTCTTGCAAAGGAATTTGGAGACGCAGATCATGTTATGGTGGTTAATGAAAGTCGCACAATGTGATGTATAAAGCACCGCTACTGCGAGTTAGACTAATCGCGCCGCGTCGCAAGCTTACCGACACCAACCAGTAGTTACGACAACGGTGTCCCATCCGGGACCGTTTGTGGCAAAATGTTCCACTGAACTGATTGCAGAAACTCGCTGCAAAACTTTGCAACAAAGAATGCATTCTGATGTGTTGCTCGCGGTTGACTCTTAAAGTTTTACATTAAAAAAGTTTCGCTCGGATATTTACAGTTATGCTCCTTAGGTATTATTGCGAACAAGAAAATGGGTAGTTACTTTTTATTTTAAGAAAATGCTGGCAATTTAGTGAACTGCAAAGTTTTTTTTTTTATGCAGTTCATACAAATTAGAATAAATCAGGCTCAACGACAGACAAGCGACCTCGTATACCAAATTTATGATGTGACACCGAAACCAATCAACGCGAACAAATTAATATCACGCATACAAAATACAATATTCATCCTAATTTATTACACAGAAACCAATATGGAAACGGTAACTGATGATAATTTTAAATGTGATCTGTATACTGATCTCCAATTTGAATTTATGAATCCGAAATACGATGTGTGTTTGTGTAATCACGAACGCAATGAATATTGTGTGATGTGTGCGTGGATACGTCCATGGATACGTAAGCGTTGGATTTATTGCTTGTTTTTATTCACAAAGCTTCGATAAATGATGTTCGTTGGAGTCAAATATTATCCCCCTGTGTGTTGTTCGCACTTGCGTCCGGCCAACTACGGGCATTTATCTAGATACCAACGTCACAGCCGTTTGATATATCGTGCCCACAAATAGTTGTATTCAGGTATTTCTCTAGGGGAATAAACCTAGATTATTACCGCTGAGACACAGCGATGAATCTCTTTCTTTACAATACACGCTAGTCACTAATTTCGCTATGATAGCGACTATTTTCTAGTTAGTATAAAGATTTGTATTTTAGCTACAGCTTTAGTGCTGTTGTCTCGTGTAGTGGTTTTGGATCACGATCTAATTTAGCTTTTTGTTGTCTCTGAATAATCATTAGCTATTAGTGTTGAGAAAGTCCTTTGTGAGCTGTTAATTATACTATGCCAAGTATTGTTTTGTCGAAAGGGGGTTCTTGTCAGTTTTTTTTTTATTTGACTGAGTGACGAGACGAGCATGTCGTTCACCTGATGGTAAGATCTACGCCTGCCCATAAAAAATTCAGTGCCACCAAGAAACTTTGCATTGTATAATCTTGCGCGGCACTGCACTGCGTTTGTCACCCTGATACATCGGCTCTAAAGTCTCTTAATGCCCAGTAATTTTGCTGGAAACAGTGCTCTTCTGTATCTACCTCCCCAGGCGGTCTCTTGCAGAAGAGTTCTCCCACTACAAAAAAAAAACAGATTATTACCATGCGGCACGCTAACTGTATTATACAATTTTTCAATACGGAAATACTACTTTAATGAATGTATAGTCAAAGAATATTAGGTCACGGTCATAACTCTGTTTTCAAATAATACCTACAAACCCCGCGCATATTTTCGTCTAAATGAGTATCATTAAAATACCTCTACGTAACCCTCTACGGAAGCCAAACCTGCATTCAAACACAAAATTATTATTTCAGACAGTACAGCAAGTTGCATGCTTTACAAATTTAAATGACCGTTAAATTTACCGAAATAAAATAAAATGTAAACTTAAAAAATTCGTGATCATAAAATGATTTTTGTTACAGCACTATCTTATCAGCCCTTTATTAAATAGCCTATACGGTGATTTGAGTCTTCTCTCAGAAAAAGTATTACCTAGTCAATGAGGAATTAGAGCATTTGAACATTATTCTTGAACTTTATTGTTTTATAGCTTGGCAGTAACGATAGTTGTTTAGCTATTTTTCTTCACCATACCGACCTCTGGAAAATCTGTACTTAGCCTTGTCCTTTTCTGTAAAATCTCCAGACAATAAAAAAAAAATCTTAGTAAAAAAAAACACTAATATTTCGGAGGGTGGTATTGGGTCGTTTCACACGTGCAGTTCCAGTTCGAAGCATTCTCAGTGTGAATCGCAGAAGTAGTCTGTTTCAATGGAGTCTTTTTGACTATGATGTACCCACATAGTCTACTGTTTTTTTATACTGGGCTATTTTGGACTACAGTTTTAATTGTTCACATTGCCAGTTTCAATATTTTTAAAAAAGTATTTCGGACCACGGTGTAAACTATTCATGGTTTTTTATACTGGTGGAATTCGGACTATGGTAACTATAAGGGGATTTGTGCTACGGTGTAAAATACCCACCTAATCCATTCCATGGAAAAACTAACCCGCTCATGTAATCAACCTTATAGTCGAAATTAAACTTCTTAATTTATCAGCAGTTTGCATACTGTTTATAGTGCGGTGCAAGTAACCGCACATTTATATTTTTTGTTTCCCCTGGTAATGGATGGGTGAAGTAACATCCGTGGCTGTGGCCTCGGCCGCAGACTCGCCGCGACCTTGGATGATGAGCAGCCTCGTACGGCGGATGGATGTGTCACGACCGCCTTGGGTCACGATTCGTTGGTTCACTGGAAATGCTTAAATTCAATAACCCGAGGTAAATTGGCTTAACATTAAGATTGAACTGATATGAGTGTGTAAGTTTATTATATTTTTTTTTCAAACCTCTACATAAAAATGAGACATCGGTTCTAAAGTCTCATCTGCCCAGTTATTTAGCTGGAAACAGTGCCTGTATATAACAGAAACACAGTAATGTTTGCACACTACCGCTTGACGGTTAAATATCTGGCAAAGGTGTGGGTACTTGCCGAGTCGGAATCTTGCAGAAGAGGCTTCCCAATACTAAAAACAATATTCAGAAAGGTATTTCACTAATATTAAAAATGTGAAAGTTTGTATGTTTGTCCTTTCTTCACGCCGAAACGGCTGAACAGATTTTGATGTAATTTAGTTTATAAACTTTAGGTCCTGGAATAGAACATAGGAAACTTTAAGTCAAGAGTGAATAGGCATCTTCTAGGCAAGCATGCTTCTCTGTCGACCGCATCGATACTACCATCAGGTCAGGCTGCGGTCAATTTTGCTGCCCTATAATGCAATAAAAAAAAAACATAATAATTTACGGTTTCTGTGGAATATTAGTTAACGCGGGGCGCTGATGCTCTGTTAGCGTTCAATAAATGTCCTCACAGTTTAGCAAGCAAAAGTCATTCTATACCCTAACTAGCGGCCCATTCGTCAACGCCACGCCGCCATTCGGCTAAAGTCCGGGCGGCTAGCAGCTTTTTCATGTCACTTGTCCGGCACAGTGGCGTTCCTACACTAATCCTCGTGTTGGTTTTGTTTATTTTAGTTTTCAGGATGCAAAACTGCCGGAACTTTTCGTTTATCTGAGACTTTGCATTCGTCAGCTGTCAACTGTCAATATTTTGATACTAATGTTCCTTTGAAAAATTACACTGTATTAGATTGCAATTTCTTTTTTATAAAAAAAAAGTGGCAATAATCATGCGGTAATCATGATGATAAGTGGTCACCGCCACCCCTGGGCATCTACAACGCCACGGGCATTGCCGATGCGTTGCCCTTATAAAATGCAATAAATGCAATTGCAATTTGCAATTTGTTGCAATTGTTCGCAAACTGAATTTAAACTTCTTTTTACAAATTATTTTAATATATCTTATGTTGTCGTTGAAATTGCTGTAGAATGTAAAATGGATCACGATACTACCTTCTTTTTATATTTTTACTGTACTTTTTTATGGTTTGTGCAATAAAGTGTTGTATTGTTTACATGGCAACAGCCACATATCTGGTAGTTACACCAACTGTTTTTAGAATTACGCTATATTCAGCCAGATGCGCTCATGTTATTTCAGTGCAGGCCACCTGACCATAAAATTTGTTTATCTTGTTATGTTAAAACCAGAAATACATTGTTATCCAGTATTTGGCTAGACTCCTTTCAGAACAATAGTGACCCCCTTTTTAATATTTGATGACGATAATTTTGAAGCGTGTTTCTTTTGGTAGGTATAATATATTTGTTATCTTAAAAGTATTAATCTTATTTAAAAAAAAAAACTTATGTCACGAGTTTCGTAAGGCTGTCAACAGTGGTATTTAACTAATAAAAGTAGTCACTAATTAAAAAATAAAAAAAAAGTCAATTACGAAACTACATCAAACAAGCTCCAATCGTAACTTTACAATTTGTTAAAAGATCTTATCACCTACCTGATTGTAGAGAGCAATATTGATGTAGTATTATTTCCTTTACAGACAAGTTCTCGCGATTGCATCCTGAAATGTTAACTCCGTTGCCATTGCATAAGTTTGGTTGTGGCGTACATCGTAAATTTCGTTCACGCAGCTAGCTCCCAACGTGGTCGCACTACCTCCTTCTATTTTATCCTTGAACTGTGGAGCAAAAGGGAGGAAATTTAGGGTTATTGGATATTCCAGACAACTTGGAAAGACGGCAATGAAAGTCTGCCCGAAGTTGACGTAGTAATTTTTGTAAAAAAAATATTGATATATCGAACTCCTTCCACCAAATCGTTCCTTATTTTTTCTGCGCCCGTTTCTCTACAATCTAGTTAATTTCTCGTTTCTCATGAACACCTTGTTGAATTCTTGGAGATCCCTGTAGGCGGTGGAGCTGTTCGTTAGCTTACGTGATTATGTTATGTTACAGTTTAATTAAGCTACTACGAATAGTACCTACCATCGTGTTCTAACGAAAACTTGGCGAATCTGTTGAGATTCCCTGTAAACACAGTAAGTATTGGCGATAGGTAAGTCCAAAATGTTTTAGTCGATGATTCGATTGTTCAGACATCTCGATAGTTCTCGATGTTTTTCTCTCGCAGTCGAATTAAAGTGAATTCGAGTTGTTTATAAATATCCGAAAGGAAATAATTGCGGCCGGTGCCATGGAATTTTGAGTTTAGATTGACCAGAGTTTAGGGAAAGTGAGTAAAAAACGTAGCGGTACCTCAGTCGACTTTTAACAATCGAAAAACATCTCGATTGTTCACTCGGACTCGGGCGTGACGCAAACTGTGGCAGAAGATATATGCATCGCCACCTGAGTTTATCCCACCTGCTGAGGAACTTCCTGCAGGCTGTGGCCCACGCGGAAGTCTCCTAACAGACTCCAGACTCAAGTGGGCCGTTGCAAGAGTAACCTGACTAAGTGGGGATATCTTGCCCCGGATAAGTCACAATCTGACCGTGGTGCTTCTGCACAAACAATGCAGTATTTTCTGTGATGCCTTCAGTACCCTAACACCTGCACCTTAACCGACCTCTACAAGGTATCTGCCCCGGGTGTGGCAGTAGCCAATTACTGGTCCAAAACGGTCTAGCCCTGGATCATCGACACGACGAAGAAGACTCGGACGCCGAGATGGTACTCGATTATAATTTTGCACTGAATGCGATTCTTTTGAGTGTCTCTACTTCTCAAACTCGTCCGTCACTTGTAGCTATGCCATAGCCGCATGCGTAAACATGCATGAACGTTTAACTCTCACGTTTCAATGTCCTTTTAGCATGTCCTGTGGCTACACTGTGGTACAGCTCAATTAAGCTGGTGCTAGTAGCGCTGGCTTTGCAGCGGCGGGCATTTGTTGAGGTTTTGTTGCGGTCTCATTAAGGCGTGTGGTATTCTCAATTTGTCAAGTTTGAACGCTTTTTACTCTCAACCATATAAACGATAAATACAGAAACAAAAAACGACGTGTGCTTAAGACCACACGACAGAAGTGAAAACTTCACCAGGGCGAGGTTAATAATACAAAATACAAAATTTTGATTGTTTTGTAAATTTGTAGCGGCAGGCCTCTTCTGCAAGAGACCGCCTGGGGAAGTATCACATCGGCTCTAAAGTCTACAATTACACAATTACAATTACAAGTATACAATTGGTCACATTAACTAATTTACAACAAGAACATACATTCTCTTTAATATACTGTTAAGGAAATAGCACCTACTTGTCGCAAATGAACTATATTATAATTGTTTTAGCTTATAAAATATAATTATCCATAGATAAATGTAACTGGTAAGAATGCCAATGCAATAGTTCATTTCTTATCGTAGCGCGTTATAGTATAAAAGCGCAGAAAACACAATTATAGTATGAGAGTACTACATGATAATGGTTATCATTCGATCACGAATTTGCAAGGGACACGATTTCACTAAGAAAATCATAAAATTATTATTAATCTATTAATCTATTGTCACGATAATTAAAAGTATCGTATAAAACTTACTTGTTATATTTATTTATAATTAAAATTTATTTTTATTGCTTAGTTTACACGTGTCGAGATAATTTAAAAGTGGTAGAAAATAACTATACCTATCTTTAAAATTCATTAGGTAATGCATAAGATAAAATAATTTGCGTAATAACAGAAAATCTGAGATCCAGTGCAAGTACTGTCTAACTCCTATAGCGTCCTTGTTTCTCGAAAATGCTGTAATCTGGAAGTTTTCAAGTCAAGAGTGATCAGGTATCTTCTAGACAAGTATGCTGCACGGCCGACTGATTAGTCGCTTATATACCAGTAAATGAGACTGCACTCAAAGCCTTAACTATTCGAAAAAAAAAAAAAAAAGGGTATGTGTCGGCTCCGATGAACGACTGGAGTTTACTCCCTTACGTCATCTTGACACTGTCAGTCTGACGTTGACATCCGTTAACTCGATTAAACATCAAATTTTAATTTATACATGTCATTTACATGTCGTTTATACATGTCATAGAAAACATAACGAGCCTATAATTATGAAAATCGATTCTTCAGGAGTGTCTCCAAAAACTTTTTCCGATGGTTTTTTTATACAAGCTTTTACCACATAATTAGTTACGCTGTGCTTTTACAGTCGAATCGTTACATGTCATTAGCCGTGGGGAAGCTTTGGCCGCGTCGAATTTATTTTCAGCGTTAATACCTACGGGAACAGGTGTGTTTTAATGTGTTTACTTTATTTAAATGCATTGGAGCTTCGAACGCTGCAATTGTGGACAGAATTAAAAAATGTTTTTGGCGACATTGTTTAAAATTAAGAAGGAATATATTATTCTTTTACGAGGTTACCGCTCAGTTTTATGTTAGAGTTGGATTCTATTATAATTTTATTCTAGTAGCTTTGATTTTATTTAGCAATGCTGGGTGGCGTAATTGCATTTAAATTCCTCATCGCGCAGTACCCTCACCTTATAGTGTATAGTGTATAGTGTATATTCTCAGCGATAAGATTGCCCATTGTGAAACTAATTGTTTAATTTGATTTGGTTTACTTTTTAAGTTTTCTTTGCTCTGTGGTGTTTCAATAAGGAGTTTATCTATCTATTTACCCCAGTATAAGATATAGGTGCCTACTGTGGCAATCAGTACCAACACTACACATGTGGTAAGATCATTAAGTTATTTTCAAGCGTCGTTTAGACGACCAAGTGCCATTATAAAACCCTAAACGTCTACGGTAGGGTATCATTACCATAATAAGGTCCAGTAAGGATTCATTGTACGACATTAGAGATTTTGATTTTGAACGCGTTTTTAAAGTGTGCAAAAGTGATTTAATCTCTAAGTTGTTTGTAGGTTGGTAATGACTTTTTTTTTTAATAACAATACCTTCAGAAAATTATTAGCCCTAAAATAAATACAAAATTAACAAACAACGGGTCTTGATCAAATTATGCGTAGATTAAACAAAATTTGGATTAAATTATTGGATTAAACAAAAACGAAAAGAAAAAAAATTATAAGGTGACTTGGTACTTTTTATAGGAAGTAGCTGTACCCTGCCACGCTTCGCTAGGACACATTCGCACATTCGCTGATATGTCACTGATGAAAAAAATTGATAAAAACAATCCTTGAAGCGGATTATAATATATCATGCTAAAATTTCAGCTCGATCGGTGCAGAACTTTTTGAGTTTTTAAAGCGTACACAAATTAACATAACATGTTTATATATAGGAAATAGTATTGAAAATTTTCCTTGTTTTTGAATTTTTACGGAGATATATTTATGAAAAAAAAAAACACATTTTAACAACTACCAGATTCTGTAGTATGATGTTTACTGAGCGTGCCTACGCTACCGACTAACACATTATATGCTAACTATAAAAAAAATCTTGGTTAATTCTACTCATGAGCCACATTCCTTACTGTGCGTACAGTTTTATATATTGTCATGTCCTGTGGGGTATCATTACTGTCCCGTACACTCACACATGCGCATGCGACTTGCATGTTTTTTATTTTTGTTTCACACATATGATAATAATGCCAAGGGCGTTCGTTCACTTGCACGCTCATCCGGTGCTCTACGCGTTTGTTTTACGATGGTAGAGAAAGGAAGTGGAGTGCAATCTTATATATGTGATAGCCAATAGTTAATAGGTGGAATGCAATATTCATGAATACGAATACAATAAAAAAGTTGATTTAATGCTAGGTGGTAGGTTTACTTAGTGACTACATTCACGAATCGAATTAATGAATAAAATAAAAAAAAATTGTAAAATGTATGTAATTAGTATTCCAGTTATTTGTGCCCGTCTGTCTGTCTGGTCCCCACGGACGCCAAAGTTTATAAAATTAAATTTCAATTTCTAGCTTGAAAATCGTATTTAAATTTATTTTACTGGCGTTAAATCGACCATACTCATTAAGTTTGTGGTTATCTTACTTTGTACAGTTCGATGATTATTGGAAAATATTGGAAAAATCATTATCGTATATGTTATTTTATTCTGATTACGCAAAATACGGTGGTAGATTAATGAGAGGATTTCCTCCCTCCAAGGAGAGGGTCACGAGTTCAAATCCCAGTGCAGGCACGTAAAACATGATGAAGAAAAGCACCGTGAGGAAAGCCACATACCTACCTGAAAATAATTTCAGAGGTAGTTGTGTTATCCACCAATCCGGACCGGGCCTCCGCGGTGGATTATGACCTGATCCTTCTCACGAAAGTGAGGAGAGATCCGTGCTTACTAGTGAGCCGATATGGGTTGATGATGATGATGACGTAAGAACCCCAAAAAAGTACGCCATTTGCGTTAAAATCACATTGTAGCAATTTGCAAAGTCCTGTTAGCGAGCCGCACGTATTGTAATGACCGCAGCCTGCTGTAGAAATATTGGCTCGTTACGGGAAATTAAATTAAAATGAAATTGTCCTCTCCCGTCGGTGGCGAGCTCCACCGGACCGTGTCGAGGACTTTATAAATATAGTCATCAACTCGATAGGCTGTTGTTGGAACTATAATATGGATGCATTTTGGAAAAAGATTGTATAACAATCAGATGTTTTTACTATTACCATTTAATCACTATGATTTTTGACTACGAGGCATCGAATTGAGTTGCTGCATTGTGACAAAACATAATCTACAGATCAGATTTATCCACTACTAGCTGCGTCCCGTGGTTTCATTCGCGTAGTTACCGTTTCCGTGGGAATACGGGGATGTAATATAGCCTATGTTACTCGCTGATGATGTAGCTTTCCATGGGTGAAAAAATTATAATAATCAGTTCAGTGGATTAGGCGTAAAAGGGTAACAAACAAACAAACACACATTCACATTTTAATATTAGTTAGGATTATCGTAGAACAACTATCATTTAGGACCACTTCAAAGACAAGGTTCTACGTGTCTTCGTATTATTATGAATTTATTTTGAATGATTACTTAACTTTATTTTGTGCAAAAAATAACAAAACTCGGCCAACCGAACGCTACAAAATTTATCACTGCACAACACTGAAAATAGTGATTTTCAAACGCCGGAATAAAGAAGGTAACAAGAAAACAAAACGCCCACCGTCTCGTTGTGACTTTTTTTCGTTCATTCTCTCCGGAGAAATAAAAAAAAAAAAGCTGAGAAAAGTAATTTAAGTCGATGTCACCGCCAGTAACAGGCACCTTCATACTGAATGCATTAAACACGCGGTCTTAATACGTGACTCTGCTTGTGTGCCACGACGTGTTCAAAGCGTTGGGTTTGCAGCCAGAGTTGTATTCGAAACGTGGCTGGATTCAAAATTTTGCCAAAATTTGTTGTTTTGAAACGTTAAATTTACAGGTCGACCGTCCAACTTTTGTATCTGAATATTGTGTGAATTGGCTCACCAATCGATTAATATTCACATAAACCGACGGATTTATAATTAATTGCATAGTCGCTTTTACTATTGGTAAAAAGTATATTACAAAATCTTTTGCGACACAACTTTGAAATTCAATTTAAAATGTAAGCTACTTGACTAACTGATTAGTCATCATCATCATCTTTAACTGACTATAATAACGTTCCTGTAAAATAGTAAGCCTTTTCTTGGAGCAGATACTTAACAATCCGTAATCCAACTTAAATTTAAGATGTCTAGACGTTTTTGTTTCCCGATAATTTTGTATCTTATAGGATAACGTGCTCGACCGCTTCGTGGATTAGGTGAGACTACGGTCACATGCTTGATTATGCGCAGTAAAGAAAAAAAAACTGACCGTCAAACTATCCGGCCAAAGTATCACCCCCCAGTCTCTAGTCCTGACCTGGGTACCTATGTTATGCAAACTCGCTATTTTTGTGGCGAGGACTACATGCGTGCTAGTAGTTTATGTCACCCTTGAGATGGACCCTGTAATATGGCACGACCCAGACATCTCTGGGATATCGCTTACCTCGGGCAATGCGAAAACTTGTATTATGCGGGGACAATGAAATGGTGTACGTACCTTAATAATGTGGACACGACAATATGAAAATGGTAAGCTAAAAATTACTAAAGAGCTGCGAAATAAATTACCCACGTCGGAATTGTACAAGTAACATCGAAATTTATTAAAAAAATAATCTTGCAGTGACGCTTTACATTTAAATAACACCGCAGTTGTCTCTAATGAATGTAAAATAAAAGTCGTACACAGTATATCTACATAATTCTACGTTGGATCATTAGCATAGCTCAGTAACAGCTAAGTATTTATTAACTTTTGAAAAACTTCCATCGATAAGCACTTCATCAAAGCGAGTTATCCAACAATCGATACTAAATTATACACATTCGTCTATAGACAATTACGAGTAGCAATACGTTTCTTGCATTGTCGATATTTCCACGCTCTGTAACTAGATAAACTAATTAGAGCTGCCGCGGGCGTTTTTGCTACTATCGGCAATGTGTGTCGGTGTTCATAAATTGTATTTAGGGATGGGCGAGTCTGAGATGCTCAAATTATTGAAAGAATGGCAGTCGGTGCAAAATTACAATCGAATCTACAAACATTACGCTCCCTGGCTGAACCGTCGAGATGTTTTTCAATTGTTCTGAGTCGACTGACTCGCCGCTGTGTTCTTTGCTTGCTCTCTCTAAACTCGGAAGAATCGATCACAATTTTTTCCTTTCGGATGTTTAAAAACAACTCTGATTCACTTAAATTCGATTCGACAGAACATCATGGATAACTATCGATATGTTTGAAAATAATCGATTTAAACATCTCGGATTCGTCCGTTTCTAATTTTATTATAATATTTAGCAGTTTAGTAGCAGGCTTAGCAGTAAAGTATTGAGGAGCAATGATATATTAGTAATCATTAGTGTTTTTTGCTAATATTCGTAATGTGTGTCGAATTTGATGTTCATACATTTTATTGTCTAGTGGTTAAGTTAGTTGTAGGGTTCATAGTAAAGTATATAAGTAAAATAAGTAAGTATAAGTAGCAGTCGTGACAGAAATTATTCGTTAGTTATCTCACTACTTATTGTTTATTTATAACAGTAATATCAGGTGCTTGATATTAAAAATGTTATAGTGTTTATTTTTTACGACTAGTTAACACTTAGATTCTTTGTAGTAAAATTCTATTCATGTTAAATAATGGAATGTCTATTGTATAATTCATTATTATTACACCTCATGATGTCATTATAATGTATTCCATATCTGAGCTAGTTCGAAGTAACCTAAAAACAATGCATTATTTTTTTAGTACAATATTCTGAGATTCATTTCTTGTTTCGTGGTCTATTATGTTGTTTCAAAGACTTACCTTTGGACTAATTTCTGTTTTTGTTTATTTCTGTTTAGTCATACATGAATCAGCGTGAATTGACTTTCACTTGATCTATGCCTACTTACTTATAAACTCCTCTTGTGTATTGGTATCCGATGACAATACAACAATGACCCTGACTTCATACTGCGTCAAATGCAACCGACACGCTTTAAGAGAGTTCTCACTTATCAATAGCTAACGGTTGACTTGTCATATGTTTGGACTCGTTTTGCTTGTCCCAGTAAGTCTTTACAAAAGCTTTTCAAAGGTACATTAATGTGTATAGACGCTTTCGTTTAGAAATTATTGTCTCTCTAGTCGTTTTCATGTGGGTTTGGTTATAATTGTAGAAATTGAGCTGTCACGTGTTGCGCGTTGTGTGAATTGCGTTTTGGGACCTATCGCGCGACACGTTGCGATACATTGAAGAATGTCTAAAAGATGTGATATTAAAATAAAAATGCATATTAAAGTAAATATGCGTTAATTGGTGACACTAATTCTGGTGTTATAAAATCGTACCTGCTAATTATAAAAAAAAATATTATGATAAAATACAAAGAAAGAAAATAGAAAAAAAAAAAATCGAATCTGATTCTGACGTAGTCATTCCCGATCCGAATTCCGGAATCGAATTCAAAAAACTTTCCGGAACTCGTGAATAGGGGGGTACTGATCTTGAATATTTGGCATCCAAGTACCCAATATCATCATTATTGCAAGCGCTGGTCACAGAATCGCAGGTAAACAGTAAACTTGGTTTCGCTATTCGCATATTTACTCGCGCGACTATTGGTAACACTGCGGCGCAATAATTTTCCGGCACACGCTCCCGGCACTTATGAAACGATTTTTCTCACGTATTGTTTGTTTCTGAATTATATTAGCATTATTGTGTTGCTGTGGTTTTGAATTATGCGCTAGTTTGTTTGATTTGTTGAAAGGTTTTTGGCTGGGGTTATTTTTGCTTTGGTGTATTTATGTATAGGAGCTAGTATGCGTGAGTTACGGGTTAAAAGTTCGCCTGTTTAATAAACAAATTTTTCATAATAATAAGGCATTTTAAAGTTTAGGACAAATACAAAAATAATAAATAAGCAATAATAGATAAGGTAGTTCTAGTTAAAATACCTAACTTGCTTCCATTTTTATACAAACTAGTTTTACCGAAAACTTTGTATTATTTTATAAAGTTTCTCTTAAAAATTACTCTTCAAATTTTACAAATATATTTATACTCTAATAATTTTATCTCTACATAAGTCCTACATAAAAAAATTAATGAGTAGCTGCGTACATTAAATTTATTTTCAATTAGCAAGCAGGATAAAAAGCACGATCAGATTTATGTATGACCCCTATCTCATATATAAGTGAATTATTGTATCTCTACTTAGCTCAGTTTATAAAATTAAAAGCTTAGAAAGCACAATCTTCGTTTTGCAAGTTTCAATATTTTAGCGAGAGAAAATACCCTAATCTTCGGATCCAATTACCAATTAATTGGTAGAAACTTGATTAGGCGCGGCATGCGATTCTCTCGTCGGGTCAATTTGTGTACCATGGCATTTATAAACGAAGTGGCCTCCTCCCTTGTGACCAAACCACTTTCCGTGGAAACGTATTGTTTTTCCTGGAACAACGTCTTTGTTTGCGAGTTAATAACCTTTGCCACTAAGTTCCTACTGTATGTTCTTTTGGCATGCCTCTATTCATCTCTTTCCTCATTCTGAAATCATTCACCTTTACTACAATAACCTCGAGATAAGCAGAACTTGTAACATTCTTGTTGTAAACTTCAACTCTTGCCAACTTACTACTATCATAGTATAATTTGGTTTACCTTGTGCTTTAACTTTCGTATGTTGAATAGCCACCGCTTAAATAATAAACTTAGTTACCATAAACTGTCTTGTTTGTAATCGTAAAATTGCGACTGCAACAAGCAATTTAAAATCATTGAAACGAGCATTTTTCAGTGCCAGTTCCCGCTAAAGGACGAGCAACTAAATAAGCTTTTAAAAACAAAACGTTTGTTTTTTCCCAGTTCAAGGCAATATCCCGTAAAATGGACTACGTGCTAATAGAGCAAAAAATGCCTTGATGCCAGTCGGGAGGGTAGATTTTGGTTTGTACTTTGTATGTATTTTAGTTTTGATGTCAATTTATAAGCTGAAATGATTAAGTTTGTAGCTTTAACTTCACTTCTACATTTGTGACCTTTTGAAAAATATACATAATAAATATAGCTTTTGGCTGTTTAGTCACAGTTAAACGTTTAACATAATCCTCGCAAATGTGCTCATTCCAATTATTATTACTCCTCCACTTCTGTGTAGTAGACCGCAAATTCTGAACATTGTTTACTTTTAATCTTAGCCCTTATGGCGTATACAATATGGTTTGTCCCCCTGAGGCTAATTTCCGAGTTAAGCTGAGTAGTCACGGTAGAATTTTCGGGAAATACTGACGTCATCGTCACCCGTAATTACAGGTGCAGCGAAATCTACCTTACCTATTATTAGCAGGGTCGGAACGTAATGCTATGTATGAGTTTGTAAACTCACAAACGTCATTAGCAGGACTCTGCGACGCGAGAGGTCAACGGGATAAGGCCATTGCCCTTGCCATCAGTGACTGGACATTCTGCTGGGAGCAATCTTCGGTTTGATGCGATTCGACTCGGAATCACGTGCTGAGATAACTTCGTCGTTGCTTTAAGCTAGGTGTTCTGTGACGTTGTCAAGTTGAATTGGTTAAAGTATTTCTGCTGGTGTTTCGAAAGGTTCTTGAAAACCTTTTGTGGGTTTTCTGTAAGTTGTATACGGACTCTAGAATTTCGCATTGTTTTGAGATTATTATCTGACGTCGTGTTTTGGTGCGGAGTTGGTACTAGTAATGATAAGGATAGAGACGACCATAGGGACGCATTCTGAATTCTATTTTTCTTCCTACCTACTAAGCAATTCCCTCACGGATTAAACTATTTAAGCAAAGTACACAATTGAGATTGGGAAGTGTGAACGCGCGAACTATTGCAAACTCAGACTAATGTCACAGTGTAATTAAACATTAAAATTATACCAGTCATAATCATATCAAATTTGTAGCGATATTATAACCTAAATAAATTAATAACAAACATAAATCGCAACAGGCCCCACTCTGAACTCACATTCATTTAAAAGCAAACGCTAGCTGATATTTAACCTTCTCCAAGATTTTGTGATCCTTAAGGGAATCAATGGAATTACCCATAAAGCCTTATTTACATCGAAAAAGTTAAGTCAAAAACTCGCGAGAACGGTGACGTCGTCTGGGGTTGCCACGTTTTATATTATTATTAAAGTGGGCAAGTCATCTTCTATATCTACGCCATCATCAGTGCCAATGCAAAAAACCAAGACTATTTTGAATATTTCGTATTATTGCTTTTGCTGACCCTAGGTTTCTATTTATAGTGTTTAACTTATCTCTTTGGATACTCGGTATCCAAAGCCCGTTACAAATCATTCAAATTGATATTTTAATACGTGCGGTAAAAATATCTTGATTTTTTTTTCCTTAAGTATTGGCTGCGCCCAGCGGCGTTGACTTACAAATCAAATGGGTAGCTAGTTTTTCAAAATTTTTTAATTTATCCTAATCCTAATCCTACCCCTACTCTACCCTTACCCACTCCCTCTACCCTACTCTCCATCTCTACCTACATAGGGTAGGGTAGGGATACCCTTTGTTTACCTATTGAAATTTTTCTGTATTGTGTTTAATTTTGGTGTAAAATTCTTCTTCTATTCTATTCTATTCTCTATCCAACTCCAGGACCTAAAGCATCTATATATATATAAAACATCATAAAAATCCGTTTTCCAGTTGCATCGTGAAAGAGGACAAACAAACAAACGCACACACAATCTTTCGTATTTGTAATACCAGTTGGATCCCTTGTAAAATCAGTTCAAAAAGCGTAGTAAAATATCAATAAAGTTTGATCTGTCAGATTTAGGGAGTTAAACTCAATCGCGGTCCGTCAGTGGCTTTATCGATTCAATGAAAAAGGAGCACGAGGCCTCCCCCAGAGAGATTGCCAAATTGGTCCATTTTATCTTCGTGAGGAGGGAACGCCACTCGATTGTTTGGTAGATTTCGTTTGCCTGTTGCAATGACAGACGACTGGGCCCACGAGGTACTGTGCCCGCTGTCGCAGTCACCTGATAGTGTTTTGAATTGTCTAACTGGGATTGCATACCAAACTGCGTAAGTTGCACAGTGGCCAATGTGGTATAAAATACAGAAATAATTTTACACGGCTCTACAACAAAAATTTATTAAAAAAATAAACTTGCGTTGCACAATTGTTTTTATATTCAAAAAACATTGGCTCTTATTTGTTTATTTGTATTGACTACGGTGATAGTGGATTAAAAATGCAACTAAAACAAACATAATTATTCAAGATCAATCTTCATTATAGAGACGAAATATAAACATTTGTTTTTTATTCTGAAAAATAGCTGATGAATTTTTGAAACATTCTAGATGACCTATTTTTTTTGGAGGGAATGCGTTTTTCTGAAAATTTGGAAATGAGACTTTGCGTTGCGTTTATAGAGACACGCATTGTATTATCTTAAGAGTAATCTACCTTTCAGACCGGCGTCTACCATCGAGTCTTTTTTTGCATCTGACGTCCATTTCAATATTTTAGGGGATAAAGTAATTGGTTTATTATCGTGACTGATCTCTTTGGGGAAGTGTCCGTTAATGGCGTTTGTTGGCGTTTGCGGCTGGCGATCGTAATGATTGCCTTTTGGAATTGATTGGGCTTATGGTGGAATCACTTTTTACTTTGGTAAACTTTTTGCTACGCAGATTATTTTTTTGATCTTGATGTAATGTCTAGGATGGAACTTGTTTTTTGTGCTCTTATAATATTAATATTTTATTGTTCAACCTTCAAAGTATTACGTTGCAAACAAAACACAATGCGTCAAGTAGCTAATATTTGATAGTTGAATATTGTTTGATGCTCACCGCACTTGAGAAATGTCAATGCTTTATTTATTTTATCTTTGACTTTAAAATTAATGGGTATATTATAACAAAAACTATTGTCTCAAGATGACAGCGCAGTGTTAATATTTGTTATCTGCAGTGTTATTCTTCACCGTAAAGCGAGTACATAATTATAACTCGCTTTTCGGTGAAGGAAAACATCGTGAGGAAACTCACATACCTAACCAAGAATTATTTCGGAGGCCCCCGTGGTGGATTAAAGCCTAATCCTCTTCATGAAAGTGAGGGAAGACCTGTGCTCAGCAGTGGGCCAATATGGGTTGATGATGATGAGCATTTTTATGAGCAAGTGTGATATTTACCACTATAGAAGCAACGACCCGCTTGTTATTTATTTATAGAGTTAGCATATTATTTAGCCTGTTTTACGGTGAGATTTTTCAAACCGTCCATAATCGTATGACCATCACCTCCACGGCATACAATTAATTTCCTAAGACATCCAAGAAATATGTGGTACTGTCAACATGGACAAGATTTGTCCCAGCTTACAATAAAGTCTGTTATTTGTCGTAGACTGTTGCGTGGTCGGATACCTAAGCTGTTTAGTACTTTTTGTTATTTCCATATCATCCTTCGTGACTTTGAGCCATCGTGCATGCAAGCTTATGATATCTAGGTATCCCTTTTTGCTATTATTAAAATGTAATTTAAAATACAAAAGCTTCCTACTAAAATAGCTCAGAGTGTGCAAAAAAGGTAGCGGAGTTACTGTTGGGCGAACATTTTTATATGATGCCCAGAGTTAAGCCAATTTGAGCTAAGGATTATTGAACGATATCCTAATTCCCTTTTAGTTCGGATGCAGGAATTATCTCAAAACCCAAACTTTGTAGTAAGAAATGCAATTCTAGTATTAGTAGGTAGTAGTTGATGGGTTTCGCGGCGTAAGTGGGTGATGAGCTGACTGCGAAGCGTGAGGTTGCGGGTTCGATTCTCTCACAATGGAAAGACTTGTGTGAATCGCAAATATTTGCTCTGAGTCTGGGTATTTTTAGGACCATGGTCCTTGTATTTCCTGATTCACTAGATATAGGGAATCCTAGTGACGGGTCAGGTGCTATGTGTGTGACCGTGACGCGTTATTATTATAATTATTATAATCGTAGGTCATAGAACATTATTTTTCCGCCTTACGATTTTTGTTGCCTATTTAAGGAATTAGGGACTCCGATAGTTCCACAATACCCTAAACACGATTAGGTACAATCATCTTACTGAGTATTTTTTTTTTTTAAACTCTGTCTCTGTTACACCCGTTTCCCTATTTCTCTCAAAGCTGAAGTCGGTGTTAAAGTGGTGTGTTCGGGCTGCGGTTCCGACGTGGAGGCCGTAAGAACTTCAGTGTCAACCCGCAATGCCTGCGCAATAATGATTGCTACCAGCTAGGATCGTGAATGGTGGGCGGTCGTCACCAGATCCGGTGCGGGTCACGGCTGCGGCGTGCACGCATCTCTGCGGTTACTGTTGTTACGTCAGGCTTTATAAGTACTTAGCCGGTTTTTTTGAAGTAAAATTGCTTTACGCACGCTTGACTTGGTGAGTAGGTAAGCTAGTGAATGCGTTACGAAAAGTGTGATCGGGCGAGGCGAACGGAAGTTGAGAGGGAGATATAAGTTAGTGGAGATAGAAAGAGAGAGAGAGAGAGAGTTACTCTCAAATTATTAAATTAGCAACTATCACGCAGGTACGATTGTCAGTTGGTAATTTTGAAATTTTAATGCATTTCACTGCTACCATAATACCAAACGATAATATCGCACCTGAGTGGTAGGTGCTTGAATATTCAGCCACAAATCTGGACGAAAACCTTCATCATCATCATCATTAACCCATTATCAGCGCACTGCTGAGCAACGGGTCTCCCCTCACTTTCGTAAGGAGCATTAGGCCTTAATCCACCACAGGGGCCCGATTCGGATTGGTGGATAACATACCTATCTCCGGAATAATTCTCGGGCAGGTATGCGCGTTTCCTCCGAAAAAGGTAGGATTTATTATTAATTAAGTACATATTAGGTTTTACAAGAAATGCATTGGTACATGACCGAACTCACAACCCTCTCCTTGAAAGGCGGCCGAAAACCTTACACCAACTAAATCAAATTCAAAGTTTCGCACGACTGAAAAGGTTTCAATCAGCCGCCTAGAAACTAAGGACTACACTCTAGACTTAAATACGTCCAATTTGTAGCGGAACAAGCTAACAGCTCAGCATTCGCTGCAGGAACGCTGAGCGTTGCTGGTTCTCAGTTTCGTGTTAGAAACGGGTGGATGCACCGCAAATTACATTTCGCACTCACACTTTGCTGTGGTTGGCAAGGTTTTGAACTTTGTGACTTACAAAATCCTTTAGGCTACACCTACTATTTTTTGTATAGCTGTTTCATCGAACTACGAGTACATTCATTCATTCGTTCGATTATTCATTCATTTGTTTCATTAATTGATTAATTCTCATGAAGTTCAGATCTTATTTACATTGTAATAAAGTGCATTTTTAACAATGACGACAGATTTAAAAAGTCTTGCAGTAAACCCAGCATTTCGGTACGCTTGAAGCAAACAATTTTAATTAAATAGTAGCTAACGATGTCACAATTATGGTTCAGCTTACTAAACTAAGTACGAATTGTTTTGCTTTTGTTTGTCCTCCATCATCAACCCATATCGGCCCACTGCTGAGCAAGGGTCTCTACTCGCTGTTTGAGGAAGATTTAGCCATAATCCACCACAGGGGCCCGGCCCGGATTGGCGGATCAAATACCTCCAAAATAATTCTCAGGTATGTGGGTTTCCTCACGATGTTTTCCTTCACCGAAAAGCGAATGATAATTACGTACATATAATTATGTTTTTACAAGAAACACATTGGTACGTGCCCGTAATGGATGTATGACCCACTCCTTGGAAGGCGGACGTTCTCCCACTAGGCTATCACTGGTTGTTTGTCCCTTACCAAGTGTTATTTTATCATAAGTTAAAGTATTTTACATAAAAATAGCGAGACGATCTAAAAATTCACCAAACGATACCGAAGTCTAACGTACTGAACTTTATTAGTACCACAGTACCTACCGATCTACTTAGTACGAGTATTATATAAAAGCGAAAGTATATCTGTCTGTCTCTGTCTACTGCTTCGTTTACACAGCTAAATGGCTGAACAGATCTTGATAGAATACAGTACGTAGATAGATTGATCCCTGGGAAAGTACATACGATACCTTTTTCGCGATTAATTGTTTTTTTACCGCGCAGATGAAATCGCGAACAAAAGGTAGTTTTACTGTAAAAACCTACGGCTATTAACGTGTTAAAATAAATTCAACCTTATATTCTTTCCGCTAATGATACGTGATAATGACATACACGTAATTTGCCTGTCTGTAATTGCCTGCCGATAACATAAATTATCCTGTAAAAATAGGACTTCAATATTCACACAATTAGTTTGACGCCAAACAACGCCGCCACAAATGGCTTCAAATTGTCAAGTGACTTCAATACTAGTGCTAGTGAGTTTCAAGCCTTGAAGTTGGTGGTAAATTAACAACACGTACGAAAAGACTAATATGAGGTACCAAATAGGTTAGCTCAGAGAGCTACAGTGTTTAAATTTTGTTGATTACCAACGCGTTTTACGTAAAACATATTTCTCTATTAGTTCGCCTTAAGGTTAAAACTTTAACGTCTTCTGTGTTTAGTTTGTGTTATATAATAAAACGTGATATGATAAACCAGATATTTGCCCGGGTTTAATTGCGTGAGGGTAACGAAAATAGCATTAGGCTATAAAAATAACACTTCAATATTAGCACAATTAGTGTGATGTCAAACATTAACGCCACAAATGGCTTCAGTTTTCATGCTTAGCCTTAATGGAAAGTAAAAAAAACCCTATCTATTGGTCTAACTTTCATGCTGGAATCTCACAAAACCAATTTATTTTAGTTTCATCATTGTTAAGTGCTGACCTACGTTAAAATTTCATAGAATGATTTCTATGTAAAAAAAAATATATATATATTTAAGGAGATTTGCGGAAGTTCAAAGAGCTTGAAAAGTTTTTCAACCTCCCCTTAAATTCAGAGAGCTGCAGTTGTTTAATTTAGTTTATTACCAACGCGTATTAAAATCATATTTCTTTATTATTACACCTTTTGGTTAAAACATTAACTTTCTTAGTGTGTTTACTTGATGTTTATGTTCATGTTATTTTATTTATACTTATTTCAGTAAACTGGCTGATAGTACACCTAAAACAAAAACAAATGTTTTATTGTTTCGTTGTGGTAACCAGAAGTTTGTAACCGTCACTTTATTGTGTCTTAACTTTTTGATTCATCAAGATTGATTGCTTTAATAACTTTAATCATAAACATTTCATCGTTTTCATCATTTTGTAATGCGCTTCACGTTAACACCTTTGAGGCTTCTATTACTTTTGTTAATAGTCCTTTGAGAACTGGTACTCCGGGGGATGGCTGTAAAAGTCGACACCTTGACTTCAGTGTCCCGACTTCAGTGTCTCATCCTTAATGTCTCGACTTCAGTGTCTCAAAATTGATGTCTCGATTTCAATTTCTTATCAGTGCCTCAACATTGGTCTACACTTTAGTGTCTGGACCTCAGTGTCTGAACTGCAGTGTATCGACTTCAGTATCTTGACTTTTATATCTCAACATCAGTGTCAGTGTCTCGACTCTGCCTCAGTGAATATATTAATCCCCGAGCAAAGTTTCGTCTTAGCGACGCCTTCATTGCTGTTCGCAAGGCTCACAATAATAACTCATATTTCATTCTCTTAACGTTATACACTCCTGCAATGAACTGCAGCATTCGCTGTTTCTTTGTGTCAGATACAGATTCTACTTAACACTCTCCTATGTTTTAACCATGTTCTATGTATATGAGAACAACTAACTCTTTCACTTCTTATCTTATTAATTGCAATAGGACTTAATTCTCATCTGAACAGCTTGAATCCGTTATCAGCCTCAGTATTTTAATAGTTTTATGCAAGCCTATTGGTGTTTTAGTAAGGATTCATATTTAGATCATTATCACTGTAATAATTATCATCATCGTCATTATCATACTTTACGATATAACTTTTAGGTACTCACTGCTGGGAATAGGTCTCTTTTCACTGTCGCCACCCTTAGCAATCGTGTGATATGAAACTTTAGCACTAGCTGAAGTAGTTAATTAGTTTCCTTGGCTTTTACATTTCTGTAAATTCAATAATATTGGTAGGACTCTTCTGCAATTGTTTTATTGGGAAAGTGTCACCGCTCGAAAAAGAACGAACTGTTATAATACAATATGCGCAAATATTCCTGGTTGGCACTGCCGCTTGGATTTTTTCAGTAAATTATGTTTAGACCCTCCCGAAGGCGTTCATTCAAATTTATCACATCAGACATCTTGGATGCCATGATTATTTCGCAGTTTAATGTTGTTCCCGCAAATTTCAAGACCGTAAAGATTATTATCGAATTTATTGCTTGTATCCTACCGTCGTTTTTTATTGCTGTTAGCGAATCGGTCAAGTTTATAGAGTAGGTTTTTTGTTTGGATGAAAATGGAAAATGTTTTTTTGCATCTGTTATTTTTATATCATAATATTATTATGTACTTATTTACATATTGCTATAGCAAAAAAGACTTTCTGTACACAAATAGACTCTCAATCAGAATAATTATCGCTAATTCTTATGAATTTAAAGTTTGAGTGCATTTTTACAATAGTAGATTGGACAGGTAGATGATATTATATATATCGAAGATTTTAACTTATTACGTTTTTGTTTTGTTTCAGATATAGAGACAGAACCTGACAGAAAATTCTGCAATCTGCAAAAATAAAGGTAACTTAGAAATGTAATGTAGAGTAGTAATACATTTGCTATGATTAAAATCTTGCATAGTAGTAATGATGCCAGCGTAGAATATTAAACTAGAAATATATTCAGGGCATGCCTTCCTGGCGGGTCTATCATAATTTAGCTCTTCCTCATTTCCATTCCGTACGGAACTACGTATTGGAATTATATTAAAATTCTTTTAACCTCTAGGAATAAAACAATTCCTTGCGAGAATCCATGAATGGCATTACGAAAATCCAAAAATCCTTTAGAATAACATGATGCTTTTTCGCTAGGAAGCTCACGGTTCGAAGAGGGATATAAATAGGAATTCTGTGAATTTCCTTTTAGGTACGAATAAAGTAGTTTTTGCAGTCACTTTCGCACCTTTAACCTCTTGTTTCAATGGCTGGCGGAAGATTACCTTGATATCAGTTTTCTTTCTAGATTTTGTAATGGAAAATCCAGTGATGTCATTAAGTCTTCTTCAAGTTTTAATCAAAATAGACCTACGGAATATTTTCAGAATTTCTTTTTTACAGGCCATACCAAGGATAACAATCACAGCCTAAAAGTAAAGCCTACCGCAGTCTAATAAACTACGAACCGATACCAGTAGGTAACATTTCTAAAATATTGGTAACATTGCCACGTTGCTTAGTCTTTGAGCAAAATCAGAACCAGCATTTTGGTCACGTTCCGGTTTGACCACATGAAAGGTCTTCAAATATTCTATGGCATCCTGATTCTCACGGCCCTAGGTCTCGATCTCAAAAGGCCCAAATATGTTGCATGCATGTTCCTATGGTATATTGGGCATGCATGTGTTTGTATGCATAATATGTATGTTTGTATAATGTATAATGCTCTTTTTGAGGTTCTAAGCTGATTTCTTCTTTTAACAAAATGTATAGGTAAGAATTATATGTACACATTTCGAATATTGTTTCTCCATGCAAATTTCGTGCTCGTTATTTCGTTCAACATTTATTTTGACTTCGAACTCCAGATAATAATAGATGAGGCTTATTTATCGTATCTTGTCTTTGTCCTTCTATAATTTGTTTAAGCAAAGTTCCTAATTCCGTCCCAAAATGCCGGTATATCGGCCTGCGAGCGGCAATGTGCTTCGTTGAAAAATGGGTCGGCATCCAGCCCCGATAATGTACCGAGTAGAACAATTCATCAGGCGTGCGGGGCGGCAACCCAACCCTCTAGCACTGTGCATAGCAGTAGGAAAACTAATTCTTGAACGATAGGATTCTAGAAGAAAGAACCAGAAACAGACTATCTGAGGATGATAAATTATTAATTTCATCTCATGTATTCGAAAAGCGGCATTTTGTTCCTTGATACGTGCGAGCAAAGTGGGTCATTCCCGCGCACTTACACTTTTTAGAGTTTTTTCAATAGAGTGGTAATATAAATGAACGAATCAATAAAATGAATACAAAGTCCTATATTTTAGCTGGTAAAGAAGATAGTGATTTGATATACTGGTTCTTTCTATAAACTGTGGTTCAAAGCTACCGTCGAAAAGGGCTTTGTTTAATATTATTTAGTTTTACTGCACCTGTGTCTGTTTGTCCTGATCTACTACTGGGCTTGCTTTATTTTTAAAGGCAATCACTCATTATAGAACTCAGTAAGATTAAAAAAAAACTAGCTTGTTCAGTTAGTAGAGTATAACAAACGGATTAGTTAGAGGGAAAATGAAATTTAAAAACATGGAGTTTAATATTTCTGAAAAAGTAATCGCACCTTTATTTTCAAAAGCTTAAATAAATAAATAAAAAAAAATGCAACATTAAATTTATATTCGCGAGCGCATTTTAAACATATTGTTGGTCTGGAAAGTAACAAGGGCAAGGTACTTTAATCGTCAAAACCGTTCAGGTAGGTAACTCTGAAGTAATTAACTCTGTCATATTTTTTTCGTAATTCATAATTAGTTTCTACCAAAACACAGCTTACAAAGACAAACACTGATACCCGTAGTCTAAACGATTTAAATTATCACCCACCGCAAAATTTAAAATGCCAAAAGTTAACGTAGTTACACACTAACCGAAATGAGAATCCCAGGGAGAGCCCAAAAAGGTTGACCGAGGACGCAATTACCTATCTTTCTGGCGCCGCGGCCTCAGGCTATGTGAAGCAACGAAAAATGGCCCAAAACGTTACTGGGTTTTAACTTTTAAGTCAAAACCATGCCCGATTAATGTGACTATGTTTTGGAAGTATACGTAATCATTTTAGAGATATAAAAACCTTTATTGTCGTCACTAAAAATCATCCTGTAATTCTGAAAACTTTTTTGTAATATTGTTTATTATTTCTTTACAGGATCTCATCAAAATAAACATGGAAAGCGATCACCGTTTGCGAAGTAACTGGAAATGAAACAGAAAACCAGAAAGAAATATTAGATTTTTTGGCTAATGCAGACGACGTTATAGCCAAAAATATCGCTAAAGTCATGTAAAAAGAAATTGCATCCAAACTCAAACTTTTCATATCGAAAAGGCATATCCTTGAAACTTCGTGGAGACACGCAAACATATCTGAATTTCATGCTAGTCACCTTTTTGTGATTGTAGATAGTGTTAATGTTATTGCTCAAATTCTACAAACTTTAGACGATGATTTAGTAATTGTAAATTATTAGAGTAATTAAGTGATATAAAACTCGCTTGATATAAATTAAAATAAGCCAGAAAGATGAAGGTGACAATGTTCTTTCTGAGAAGACGGACGCTGATTTTAAAGGCTGTCCTAGTATTGACAGCTGTATGGTTTATGGTGGCATTATTGACTACTAATGGCGCTTCAAGAAATGCTATCGGAGCACCATTGGAATACGAAGATCCGGAAACGAAACCTTTGAAAGCGGCGAAGCCAACGTCGCCAAAACAAAAGAGCGAGTCATATAACAACAATCTCTCTGATGGTAAGTATTTCTAATATGAATGTAGGCTCTCAATGCATGTTGGTTTTATTTATTAATATTAATGTCAAGTTTGTAGTGCTAATACTAAATTTGTTTACAACACCGACAGTAAATGTTTATAAATATAAAACGGTAGTTAGATTGAAGTCTAAAAATTTTTTTTGATTTTAATTTAAATTAAGACTATTAAAAATATTTTTTTTTTTTACTCTTTGTATCATATACAAAAAATACAATAGTATAGTAAGTGCAATAGTAATTATAGGGTACAAAAAGTAGGAAGATGTTTTGAGTTTAAATATTTATTTCAGTGGAGCAACAAAAGAAATCTAATATTGATGAAGTTGCCTAACCGACGATGTGATTTCTTTAATTCCTTCGTCGTCGATTACATATATCCGCACGAATCGACGAATTATTAAACTAAATTAAAAAGAAATCATTGACATAATAGTTTATATTTTTTGTCTATTTATCTATATCCAAGAAGTCTGTAAAGTTTCACCAGCTAATTCAAAGTAACCATGTATTATATAACATTAATATTATGTAGATTGGACCTGCAAAAGTTGTAACGCCTGAAATTGACAAAGCGGAAGGAATAATAAGGGATACATATACAGTATATTGCCACAGTGAAAGCACATGTCATAAACAATTACCATTTTTGTTTTCTAAAATGTAATTTTATCAACTAAAACATATATTAAAAGTAAAATTGTAAAGAATGTGTCACAATATTTAGTTAATGTTTTGATTTGTGCCTCTTAATTAAAACATAAATATATTTTTTACTTTTTAATTGAAGGAAATTTCCAGGTTTTATGTTTATAAAAGTTGCACAAAATTGACCAAATTTGAAAACGTGGCTGTCCATAAAATAAGAAATGTACAACCAAAGTTTGCCAACACCTGTTTTGATTTTGAAGGCAAAACTTGCTACTTTCTAGCATCGTTACACCGTCTTTGTTTTGAAATGTTGCCTTCCTTATTGTTGTTGCGTTCAGTTGAGACAGCTCCGGATGTGATTGTTTTTCAGTTATTACCTACGCGCGGTAGGAGACTTCATTTCTGACACGCAGTCAAGCGTTACAACTTTTGTTTCAATGTTTTTGAATAGGGGTGCAAGCGGCATCGCGGAACCAAACAGCTTTTGAAAAACTGTGTTATCTGCTCTATTGTCAAAGCTTTCATAAGCAGTTATACAATCATTTATATCAGCTTGCTTATAGTCATTGCGTTCGTGCTTCTACAAAATTATATTCACTTTTGATAAACTTTTAGGCTAAAACTAAGATCAAAGTAAACATTTTACACCATTGACATAGCCATCGAATACCATTAGCGAACGCTGTTCGCTTCCACTCGTGTTCATTAAGCTGTGTTCTCTATGTTTATGTTGTTTGCATGCATTTATGACGAAGTTTATCTATAGCTTTACTAGTTTAACATAATGCATGACAATGTACGTTTGCTCATCGCAGTGTATTCGCGAATAAACTGGCTGGGTCGAATCGCTGGGAATGAAGGTAAATTTCACGCTTTTTATGTTTAACGGTTTAGTTTTATGCTTTTTATGATAACTTTGCAATCTGATAATTTATATTGTTTGATACCCGAACATATCTTATATCTTTAAATGAGCAATTCTTGTATATATATATATATATAATAATTGGAATCTCGAAATCGGCTCCAATGATTTTCATGAAATTTAGTATTTAGGGGGTTTCGGGGGCAATAAATCGATCTTGCTAGGAATCATTTTTAGAAAATGTCATAAAAAAAAATAAAAAAAATACCGAGCAAAGCTCGGTCATCCAGGTACTATTTCTTAGATTGGGATATTATTAAGCTGTGAAGTTACTTATTTATTATTTTCATGTAATGAAAGTGAAGCATGGAATGGAGATACCTTTGCTTAACAGTTAGTTAGAGTTTAATGCCTAAATGATTAAAAATATCTTATTAGTTAGTTATATTTTATTGACACAATTTAAATAATAATATAATTAAATTAAAAGAAAACTAACTAAAACTAAAACTTAAAAACCTAACAAAAGAAGGAAGGATATAAATAGACAATGATTTCATCAGGAGTGGATTGCGATTAAATTATAAATCTATTCAGAATAGTAAAAAAAACTGCGATATATCTATTAAAAGACATTTCAATCTTCTCATTTTTAACGCTGTTATTTGATAAGCACTTAGCAACAATTGTAATGCCTTCATTAAGACCAAGCAAACGGCATACCGCTATGCCGTTTTAGGTACGAACGCTAATTCGTATTTTCACACGAAATAAACATTTCGAGTCACATAACTTCCCACATTGAAGCGTACTAACACTATTTATCCGTTCAATTACCTCTTCCGACTTGAATAACTAGTTTCGATAGCTCCCATGTTTGCATTCTGACGTGGACGTGCGATTATGAGCAGCGTAGTGTGGTAGAGGCGAAATGATAAAGAGCACATTTATTTATTTATTTATTTATTTATTTATTTCAATATACAGTGTCTTAACAGGTGTTTCCAAAGCGACACCGTACTTACATGTAACTAAGAACCAATACATTTAAGGGCAACATCCGTAAATGTCACTAAAGAACATGTAAAAATGTCCAGCTCGCTGTGCTCAGCGCAGATTCTATTCAACAATCGAAGAGCCCTAGTAATAGGCACATTGGACTTTGTATTGTTTAGCAGCATTTCTTGGAGTACTCTAAGACTTCTTGGTTATGCTATGATTTAGAATACAGCAAACTGTTGAAGTGCTTCAAACTCACAAATGATTGGAGTAAGGTCATTAATACACATTCCTCCATAATGTTACGTATTGAAATACGGAATTAATTAATTCATAGAATGTATGAAGTACATGTAGAATGGAATGTAGCTGTATTAAGAATGTGTTTGTTCTCATATAAATTATGTATTGCTAGTTCAATTTGTGTATTATCTATTCTAAAAATAACATGGTAGCAGTTTTCACTGTAACATGTCTTAACACGTTCACTGCTGAAAACACAACTGTTGTGTTTGTTGTATGGGAAAACACTATAGCGCATGCAGAGCCGCACCCGTGGCTAGGCAAGCAAAATGGCTCAGCAGTCAAAGTGTTAAAATATAAATGTTTCATTCGCGTAGAAAAACACGCAAGTCTAATTAGCAACTACGTAAACTGCCACATCCTCTAAATGGGTCATCATTATTTTATGGTGCAGGCCTTGGCGTTATAGCCGCCCCCGGCTCGGACAACGCTCCCGGCGACCTCGGCAAACCGGTTGTACTCCCCAAGATAGTCAGCGACGAGACGAAGCAAGCTGTCTCCGAAGGGTGGAAGAAGAACGCCTTCAACCAGTACGTCAGCGACCTGATTTCTGT
Organism: Campaea margaritaria; assembly: GCA_912999815.1. NCBI lineage: Eukaryota > Metazoa > Arthropoda > Insecta > Lepidoptera > Geometridae > Campaea > Campaea margaritaria. The sequence goes on from OU538800.1 coordinate 3,805,821, forward strand.
CAGGAGAAAGCTTCCCGACCCCAGAGACGACTGGTAAGGCAACGCGTACTGCACGCTACTTTGTGGATAATAAAGCAAATGGGTAAAATCCCACGGGTGAAAATCGTACAGGTCTCCTTTGTAGTTGAGCTTGCAACGTTAGCTTCAAAGATGCGGATACCTTTGGAGTACAAAAAAGGAGATCGTATTTATTTGTACAATGCCAATGTAATATTTTATCCGGGAAAGGAATTTTGGCTTTGCTATCAGGGGAGTACTTTCTTGACAATAGAGATATAACTAGTCACGATCTCAGATGCATAATAGGATTCCCTCTATGGAATCAGGAACTACGAGAACCATGGTCCCACAAACATCTAGATTTAGAGCAAATATCCATGGATGACATCGTAATTATTTATCATGTACAGGAATCGAACTCGCTCCTTTACTCTTCTTAAATTACGTCACAGAGACCGTCAGTAAATTACTTTTTCTCATTTTAATTTTTTTATGCAGGTGCAAAGTACCGGGGAGATATTTGGAAGATCTGCCACAGACATCGGTAGTGATATGTTTCCACAACGAAGCGTGGTCTGTGTTGCTGAGGACTGTCCACTCTGTCCTTGACAGGTCACCAGCTCATTTGATAAAGGAAATCATTTTGGTTGATGATTTCTCTGACATGCGTAAGTTTTCAAATAATATGATGATTGTTCAACTAAGTAAACGTATTTACTAATATCTTTCTATGGTTTTTGCAGCGCATTTAATGCAGCAATTAGATGATTACATGTCTTCATTGCCAAAAGTAAGAATTGTAAGAGCGACTCGACGTGAAGGTCTTATAAGGGCCAGGCTTCTTGGAGCACGATATGTCACCGCTCCAGTACTGACTTATCTGGACAGCCATTGCGAGTGCACTGAAGGTAATGAAACTTACAAAATATAATTGAAGTTGTTCAAATTTTAAAGGTCACTTCCCAAAATATACCCTTCCTAGAATTTCTCTTTACAAAATGCCCCTTGAAAATTCTTTTTACCAATTTGTGTCCCTTTCCCAAAGTATCTTTTTCCTAGAAAGTCCCTTTGTCTGCTTTGATCAGTACATACTGATATTAATTAATTATGCTTTTTCAGGATGGTTGGAGCCTTTACTGGATAGAATCGCCCGTAATAAAACGACGGTAGTATGCCCTGTCATCGATGTCATTGATGATAATACCCTTGAGTACCACTACAGAGACTCCACGTCAGTAAATGTTGGGGGTTTCGACTGGAATCTTCAGTTTAATTGGCACCCAGTTCCTCAGAAGGAACGCTTACGACATGAACATACAGCAGAGCCTGTCTGGTCCCCGACTATGGCTGGTGGTCTCTTCGCAATCGACAAGGAATTCTTTGAAAGACTTGGAACTTATGACAGTGGCTTCGATATTTGGGGAGGGGAAAATCTTGAGCTCTCCTTCAAGACTTGGATGTGTGGTGGAACGCTGGAAATAGTTCCATGCTCTCACGTCGGTCATATCTTCCGAAAAAGATCCCCGTACAAGTGGCGAACAGGGGTCAACGTTCTAAAGAAAAACTCTGTCCGATTAGCCGAGGTGAAAATCGTGTTTCAGTACTTAACTTCAAATATTATCATGGCGAAGCAAATCTCGTATTAACTAAAAATATTTTCTTTTTGTTCTAGGTATGGCTGGATGATTATGCAAAATACTATTACCAGCGAGTGGGTAACGATAAAGGTGATTTCGGCGATATAAGCAGTCGAACAGCACTTAGAGAGAAGCTAGAGTGTAAATCCTTTGAATGGTATCTGAAGAATATTTATCCAGAGCTATTCATTCCCGGAGAATCCGTGGCGCATGGAGAGGTAAGCTTTCACAAAATCAATAATCTTATTGAGAAACTTCATTTCAATACACTAATGAGCAATTCGTGAATATGTTTTGTTACTAATAGCCGTTAAACAAATGAGAACAATTTTGGTTTAACGGACGTGTTGTTGAAAATTATTACCTGTGCAGATCCGCAATGTCGCCTTCCAAAAGATATGTTTGGACTCACCGACGCGCAAGTCTGACCATCACAAACCAGTAGGACTGTACCCGTGTCACCGGCAGGGAGGAAATCAGGTCTTCTGTCGTTTGCAATTTGAGAAATTGCGGCAGTACCATTTTGCACGAGTTGTTCAAAATTTTATTTCAATGTTGCACTCTATTATGCACGTTTTGGCGTCACGATCTGTATGCGAGCACATCTTGAGCACGTTCAAATCTTTATTACTATTATTGATGACTATCAGGTTCGAAATAAACTATTTAGCTACCACCGCCTGGTCTGGGACTTGGACGTAAAGAAGCTATTCAAGTAACGGTTCCTAAAAGCTATGGATTTTGTAAAGATCGGGTGGTACTCTGCAATTCGACAGATTGCGGAGGTACCATTTCGCACGAGCTGTGTAAAATTTGATTTCGATGTTACACTTGTGTAATATGCACGTTTTACCATCACTGTCTGTATTCGAGCACGTCTTGAGCACGTTATCACGTTTGAAACTTTAATATTGAACACCGTTAGGTTCGAAATAGAGCATTTGGCCGGCGATTCTGTCTAGACGGGGACGCTGAAGAACACGACGATCCTGTAGAAGTAATGGTTCATAAGTGCCACGGAATGGGTGGACGCCAGGTACTCCTTCATTGCAGGAGTGATGGTTTTCGACTCTTGGGGGTAGTATGGATTTCCATCTTGGTTTAGAGGATTTGAGTTTACCCAAATTGTGTGATGCTATATATTATTTTGTGTTTCATTTTCCATCATCACGCTTTTGTATCATCACTTGATATTCAATTAATCAATGCATCATAATACTAACTGTAAAGTCAAATTTATGAGACTATGTCCTGTTAAAAAAAAGTCCTCGGTGGTATTGCAATCAAGTGATGAGACTAAGCTAGCACGCTTGCTTTTGGCACGCCTTTAAATTTATCAATGGCATCAGATCGCGAACCATGGCACGGGCATATGCATCGACTCGGCAGGCGGTCCCGAAGATATTAAGAAACCAGTCAACGTGTGGCCTTGCCACGGGGAATACGGAAATCAGGTCTGTTAAGGCAGCCAACTTTTAAATCTAACTTTCCGCTTTGCTTCACTCATGTAGAAATGTAGATGGTTTGTGTCGGTGCTCATCATCGTGGTAAGGTTGGCGTTATACTTTTGTTTTAAGTAAACAGTGCTTTATTGTAAACGTTAAATAACAATATTGACTTACACCGTCTCAAGCTCTAATAGATCTTTTATAATAGTCGAAAATACTCTTCTGAAAAGCTAATAGGTATCTAATATAATATTGGTGGTGTAGGTGATTTCTTCTTTAATCTCAGTACGTGGCTCATTTACCTTTTAGTTATTGTCATCACAGCATGCTCCACTAATCCATTCAAAATCATTGTAAAGTTAACAACAATAATTATTTTATAATATTTTAGAATTTTAACAGGTAAGTAAGAATACTAGAGTGTTTAAACTGTCTAGCTCATTGCTATGAGTATAATATTATTCAGATCCTAAAATTTATGAACAAATTACGATCCATCCAAATTGGTACTGCCGTAAGTTACTTTTTAGTATGTAAGCCAAATAATATAAATATTAATGTATTGCGCAATTACTAATTTTAATGTACCTATGTTGATTTATTTTATTTATCTGTCACTAGTAAGAAACATGTTTTGGGTGTGGGTTTTATATTTTCTGCTTTTCAAGGTGCTTCATCTTTGTTACCTTAAAGATTTTTGGATTATGTATATGTACGGGTATCTCATTGAAATCTAAAGCCTTTTAAAGCATATTATCAATACTTAGCCTCTTGATTTTGTATTAATAATGATTATTGCTTGCTTTCACTAAGTTATGGTTTTTCAAGTTTTCAATAATACTTACACATGATCAATTAATGTAATGTGTTCCTTATAAATTTACAGTACTGGATGTATTCGAAGACCGGTGAGATCCGCCGTGATGAGACATGTCTGGATTACTCCGGCCATGAAGTGGTACTTTATATGTGCCACGGTGCCAAAGGCAACCAGCTGTGGCTGTATGATCAAACCGTAAGTAAAAGAACTAACTAACTAGGATGACGCAATGACTCAACATGAGTCTTGACCTCTGATAAGAAGAGCCGCCAATTCCGTCTGTTTTGCGCTACCTCTCGCCAGTCTTCCGCCTAGGATTCGCGTAAGTCCTTCCTTACTTCATCAATCTAGCGGCACCTGGGACGGCCGACCGGGTTTCTCAAGTAATCGGTTGTCTCGGACGTTTCACAACACGATCCTCTAAACAAGCCAGTGAAGCTTATATGCTTTTATCTCGCCGATGACGTTCGGTTCGGCTAATAGCTCTATTACCATATTTTACCCTATTTAAGTATAAGCATAGAAATATATTCGATCCATTAAGTCTTGACCGAAGCACTGGGGCCAGCCAATGGGCTTCTGACGTCTTTTTATGATTCCCATCAATCGACAGCAACTGGGGCCTATGACTTAACGTCCCCTCCGAAACATGGAGCTATGGAAATCCGCACAGAACTGGCGAGAAGTCATTGCTGATACGGAATAGTGAACATTTCCTTTTATCTTTGCAGACCAAATTCCTCAAGCATGGCTCGAGCGAGAAGTGCATGGCAATATCAAAAAAGAAGGACAAGATTGTCATGGAAGCCTGCAAAGAGGGGGAGACAAGGCAAATGTGGAGCTTGGAGAACTTCAACCCGGACAGGTTATCTCCTGATCTGATTGAGTAGCCAGAGGCCTACAACGAAGTCTTGTTCATATAAGACGAAAGAGACTCAAACAGAGACTATGTGACTGTGACTAAGTTTTATCCTAATACACTTGTTGTCAAACGCAATGTACGCTTCGTAGAGAATCAAGTTCTTTTACATGTTCAAAGTGAGGCTGATTTTCTGTGAACTTTAGTTTTCTTTCCAGATCCACAAATCAACATGTTAAATTATTAAATCTTACCTAACATACAAACCGTAACCATTATGTAAATGTTCCAAAAATGTTGGCAGAATAGCCACATCATTACTATCATCATTGTGGAGGCTTTTGCCCCCAGTGTGGCAGTAACCAAATTACTGGTCCAAAACGATCTAACCGTGGATCATCGACATGACGAAGAAGATCGTCATTGCTACCTTGTAGTATTCAACTACTACGTATGAAACACTGCCGCCGCCCTTTTTTGCCATATTATTCTGTTATTGTCCTTTCTGATCCAAAATATGTTCCTGGTTCTATTTTTATTTGTTCTTGTCACCAAATCTACCCAACTGACTACTGGTCTAGCAGTTATACACCAGCCTATTCTCGGCCACCAGTCCTTCAGAGATTTGCTCTACCTGCTTTGACCACATGTCCCTCGACTCCCTGGCCTTGGAGTAACATGCCCTGCCCATCTTCATTTGAAATGAAATTCAATAATGATTTATAGATAGCCTGAAAGATCTTTTTGCATCTTTATTTTTATCAAACAGTAACGCCAAGCATGGTGATCTCCGTGGCTATTTTTGCGATTCGAATTTCTAACATTGTCTCGTTAGTAAGCGTCTACGTTTCGATATCATAACGCCCTAAAGGCAGTACACTTAAATTCTACAGTTTAGTTTCCTAAATTGTGGCATTGTTTGGTGACTGTGGATGTCCGTCAGTTGCTTGGATCCGGCGTGTGTACCCTTTGTTTGTGTGTAAATTTGTTTGTTTACTATCTATAATGATTAACGAATACTATACACGTATCTGTTGCCATAACTTTGAGCATGTAAAGGTACTTGTAACGCGATTAAAAAGGCTGTTGATAGCAAAAAGTAGATGTGGATGGCTTAATATTTTGTAGCTCTTAGAGAATTCACTTGTTGAACCCCGTCACGACTTGGCCTAAGATAATGACGACTGACCTGAAATTGAACATTCTGATTGTAGTAAAAAAAAATTAACTTCAATGTTTAGTTTTTATTTCTATAGATGGCGTTAGTCTATAAAGATGTAGATAACTCTATTATGAATATTGTAATCAAAAATTATATGAATATTGGATGTTTCCTTTTGAAATTTCAATTTATTTTGAAATTTCTTCGATTGTTAATCTAAACGAGACTATACAGTTATGAAATTGTATTTGATTTATATCGTGATGACTGATTTTATTAAAATGTCTAAGGAATTTAAGTTTGTTCATAACTGAAATCTTGTTACTTTTCTTAATAAAAACATGCCTAGACCCTTTAAAAAAATGGTTTGTTGTAAAAATAATGTTTAATCTTAATTGTATTCTGTGTCAAGTATTACAGTACTGATAAGTCTATCGTCTAGTAATAGTATTCGATATCATCGTGTACATATCTTATGCATAGTTAAAATGTATGTTGAATAAAACTGCCTTCGACACTAAGATTTTCCTTTTTGTAAAATTTAAAGTTATCATCACCATTACTTACAGCATCTTTGCAGATCAGGCAAAATATGTTTGGATATTTATTTTCCGATTTTTTCTGCCATAATCGTCCTATAATAAGGTAAAACTTCTACTCCTTTCGTTCCTCGCGGTTGAGTGCTTTTTCGGTCCAATGTTTTCATTAAAAGTCAAATTCATTCTGTCAACTCCTTTTGGGCCTGTCGTGATGACTTCTGACGTTCTATCGAGTCCGTATTGCTATATATTTGGCCCAGAAATTGTACGATATAAGACAGATGATCCAGCCTAGTTCCAATTTGGACCGTCTCCTTTTCCAACGACCGCTTAATGATTGTCCTTTTAGTATTTCAAATAATATAATGTGATTTATTTTAATTGTTATTATAATTATAGTCAATTTGACTAAATATTAAATAGAATAATTGATAAGGAAATTAGGAAATTCTTTGTACAATATTGTAAGTAGGTATTAAATTCGACGGTTTTTTTTATTTATTTAGATTATATTTTATTCAAAAATGTGACTTTCTAAGTCAAAAGACGAATTTATTTAGTTTTTGATTTTAACTTTGTATATCTTAATAAGTAATATTGGCATAGATTTTATTGCAAAATTGAGCGTATGAAATAATTGCAAACATTCCAATACATTATGTATAAAAAAAAAAAACACCTATACATTCCTTCTCGTGATATTTCAAAAATCACGCTTCCTTTAAATTCTGCTATTTGGATAAAAAATTAAACTAGATGTAGAAAAAAATATTATTGTGTTTATTTATAATGGCTAATTTGTAGGCCACTTATTTTGACCTTTATTTAATTTTTCATCTGTAACTGTAACTAAATTTCCTTATAATTTTAGAAAGTGAATGTCCATAAATTGTATTCACCAATGAAATATAAAAAATAACAGTTTGTAAAATTATATGTAATTGCAAACAAAAATATACTATTGAATAAATACGATTAAGATTTAATTTACTTTAATGTATGTTTCGGTTGGTTTTTTTTTTATACGATTGATTGTTAGTTCTTGTCACAATTTTAGTGTTGAAAATTTATTTAACTGTATATAATTTAGTCCACTTATCTTTAAATATTAATTTGCCCTTAAGTAGGCATTTAAAAATTTGACTCTAAAATTGTAAAGGTAGCGTTTTTAATTTAGATTTAACGTCTAGTAAATATAGGAAGTTAAACGTGCCTTATTCTAATTTTAATATAAATGTTGAAATTTCTGTATATAAATGCGATGTCTCTAAATGTATTATAAATAGGTATGAATAGATAGTGGTGAGATAGTGTTTGTAAAATAAAGCATTATGTTGGATTTGTATTCGTTTGTTTTATTTAAAGAAATAATACTACATAGGTACTTGTGTAAAGGTACAGAACACACAATGCAATAAGAAACCTTACCTAAAAAAACCTAAGTATAGAACCAATCCTCTTTAATCAAATAATCTATCGCCAAACCCTTATAGGGCAGTAGCCAGTCCTGTTCTAGACTGAGCATGTTTACCACCTTTGTCCACACCGTTCAGGTGACAACTACCTTAAGTAGTGGTCAATGGAAGCCAAGTTGTTTATGAAGTCTAGACAGGCGCAGGCGACGTTTACAAACGCCTGGAAAATAATTCATAGCAAAGCACTCCAACACAACAACTAAGTTCATTATATTTATTTCAATTAATTGCGCGGCACTGCAGTAGTAAGTTACAGTAAAATTAATAAAATGACATAAAATAAGTCAAATAATAAAAAGGCTATCACGTTCACTGCTGAAAACACAACTGTTGTGTTATTTATAACTAGCCGCTAGTACGTGAAGACACAACTATTGTGTTAGCGGTATTGGATAACACAGCGGTGTGTGCAGATCCGTAACCGTGGCTAGACAAGAAAATCGGCTCAGCAGTCAAAGTGTTAAATAACAAAACTCATATACAAAGCATTTACTTAGTTACTGTTAGTATAAAACGTTAGAAAAAAATCAAAGCTACGACTTATTAAGTTTAGAAATATATGTTTTTTGTTTACTTACTTATTATGTACAACTCTCAATATCGATAACCTGGAAAGATAGATAGCTGCCTAAATCGAAGGCGAAAAAACAAGAGGCCGCAGCCCGAAAAATTGGTCTGACAAGGTGTTACAACAGCTGGAAATGCCAGTCAGCGTGGCACTTCACAAAGCTGGAGATCGGAGCACGTGGAGACAGCTTGTGGACGGTGTTCGTAGGAGTCCTGGTGGTAGGAGATCCTCAACAATGACGATTGAGGAAGACGATCTAATAGATGGTCTAATTGAATAGGTCGTCGGGATAGACTGGATGAGACTGGCACAGGACCGGAACAAATGGCGTGAAGCAGAGGAGGCCTATACCCAACAGTGGAAGGATACGGGCTGAATTGATAGGTGTAAGTAAATAGATAGAACTGAATAGATAGGAACTATACCCAAAATTTTTAAATTATAATATTACTAGCTGCGCCCCGCGGTTTCACCCGCGTAGTTCCTGTTCCCGCGGGAATATGGGGATAAAATATAGCCTATGGTACGCGCTGTCAATGCAGCTTTCCATTAGTGAAATAATTTTGTAATTCGGTGCAGTGGTTTAGCGAAACCGTACATATTTCCATACGAACTCTCATCGCCTATTTCACCCCTTACAATGCTTTTTTCGCATTAAAAAGTACCCTATGTCCTTTCTTAGGCTCTAGACTATCTCTGTACCAAATTTCGTTTCAATCGGTTCAGTAGTTTAGGCGTGAAAGAGCAACAGACAGACAGAGGAAAGGACAGGAAAGGACAGCTTAGGAAAAAGCCCTAAAAATGTACAATACTTTTTGCATATTAAGTATAAATATTAAAAGAAACTTTTTACACAAAATACATTAATTTAAAACTTTACCCCTTTACGACTTAAAAACATGTGATTTTAGATAATAATAATATGCTTTTAGGAAAATGAAAGCAATTTTCCCTAGTCTATCTTTTATAATAATTGCCTGTTTCAACTTTAGAGTTATACTCAGAATAAATGATTACAGTTTCATTTTAATGGAAGGTTTTCTGAAAACAGAGATGGCTATATTGAACACAATTAATATTTTAAAGTCGCCGAACTCCCAATTTATTTCATACTAGTCGAACCTGCGGCTTTCCTCGAGCTTACGCACATTTTATATTGATATCTTCTAAACTCTGCAAGGTATCAAAATAAAACACACGATTAAAGTTAAAACTCTAGTTTTAATTTCTAAATTTTTCATTTAAATCTATTGAGCGGTTTCGGAGCCTTTTCGACACAAACTTCCGAACAGACTGACAGACAGACAAAAGTTCTAAAATTTATAAATAGGTTTCGTATACCCACATAGCAGAGTTGACTTAAATGTTTCCATTTATTTTGAAATTGGTTGGCTCGAAACTTTTGGGCCATGGGCTCATAGTACGAAAAAAAAATTTGAGCAATTATTTCCTCGTTCCTCATTTAGTCGACGACGCTGGTGACAAAAGGGCTGGCTCATTGCTCGCAAAGAGTATAGCTATTGCTATTCAACGTGGATAAGCAGCCAGAGTTCTTGGCACCATGTCTCATAGACCCCTCTTTTGTTAGATTTTTAAGTTAAGTTTGTTAGTTTTTAAGATTTAGTTCTAGTTAGTTTTAGTTTTCTATTTCATTTTATCTAATTAAAGATTCAATACAAACACTTTTGATGATGTAAAAAAATGGATTATTAGCATATGTAGATTTCATTTATTTAGATATTTTGTATTTAATTTATATTATTATTTAATAATTATGCTCACATGCTTACACAACTAGTAATAAAAACCTTTTTATCTATTGTATATAAAAATATCTATGAAGCTAACTACACATTATGTGTGTTTTCTATATATAATAAACACATGAACTTGATTGAAATAAATGAAAACAAAAACAAACAACGTCTAACAAGATTAAACCGACAAAGTTCCAGTCATCCGCTGAAAAAAATAGCCAATGGGAATATGCGCCGGGCCGTCGCAGTCCGATTGAAAAGTTTTTCAGACTTGGACCGTATAGATTATTGGCAGAGTGAAATCGGAAATTGCAAGGAACGACATCGAATCCTTTACGGATTGTTGGGTCGTTGAACCGCGTCTATGTGCAGGCTCTTAGGCTGGGAAATGATAGCGTCTAATTCTACTTTTTTAATTTTTGCAACAACTTTTGCCAAGTGCCATGTCTAGCCGTCGCGGATTTTTTTATTTTAGAAGTAGATGCGCGGCGTGATTACCCGCGTAATTCCTGGTTTCCTGCAAATGCTCTGCATTTCCCAAGTTACAAACAGCCTTTGTAACACACACAAAAAAAAAGATTGCTAAAAAAATATGGTAAAAACCAATGTCGAGCCGTGATTTCATTCAAAAAAATACATGTAATTTTTCCCATTTTTTTTTTGTTTTATTTATTAATTAAAACTAAGGAATGAATGCTATTTTCTATTCTACACAACTTATTGCATTTCAGACACAAATAATTGGGATAGCAAACAGAACTTGTTTGTCCATCAGAACGTCAGGCATGCAATCAAGTTGGAATGGCTAGAGAAGAGACAAACGAATTTCCACGGCGTTATCCGCTCACTAAAAGAATTTTAAAATTAAATCTTATACTGGGATGCCTTCACTCTGGAATCTGGGATCATTCTCGTAAGAAAGTTTTGTATACTGCGGAACCTCCTATTTTTCTACTTGACGATGTTAGATACGCTATTTATTTCATTCTCGCAGTTCTTTGACTATTTTAGTACCTAAAAAATTAAAAGCAGATAATTATAAATATGATCATGGTCAACATTAAGTAGGTACAAACATTTTCCTAATATACGCGTTTTGTTCGGTCTTTTATTTGGCATTGTGGTTTAGAAGTCCAAATAACTCGAACATACCGTTCACACATCGTCATTGATGGTCGGCCGTGGGTCGATCCCGGCGATGTTGGATTGTAAAGCGTGCAATTTACTGAATCATTGTACTAACAGAGTACCGCGGCTTCTACCAATTTAAATATTAAAAAAAAACACAGGAAATTTATACGGGATAAAAAGTATCCTATGAGATGTTCTATTCCATGACCTGCAGTATCTATCTAGATAATATCATTTATTTTCAGATATAAAAATCCAAACAAAACTAAAATAACTAACAAAATACACAATAAAAATATATATCATAAAATTACAAAATACAATTATACATTAATTAGATAGTAAACTTCAAAATCCGTTGAGCCGTTTCGGCGTGAAGAGAGGACAAACACACACACACTTTCGCATTTATAATATTGGATAATAAAAAGCGAGAATAGAATAGAATAGAAAAACTCTTCATTGTACACCAGAAACAAAAATAAACACAGTATAGAAAAATTACAATACTACGAGATGAGATACTAAGAAGATACTTCACATAAATTTTACTGAACGTTATGTTGTTGTTAAAAACAAACTACAACATAAGTTTATGTAACTTTTTGACGCTATTAGAACAATATTTCATATCATAAATCCCAATTTCACAACAATATTGAAATGACAGACGGGGAAGGAATAATAACGACGAAACTTCGGCCAACTCTAATTCGGGTTCGATTCGAAAACTTTAGGGCACCTCCCGGTATTTCGGTGTTCCAATAGTCATTGAATACAAAAACTTTTTCATTTACGCTCTTAGACGCTGACTGAATAATATATGAACAGTGCTTGCGGCGACTAAAAACTTTAGCATTTTGAGATTTTTTAAACTTCCTCAGTGAATTAATGGCGTTTGGAGTTTGTTAGTTTGGCATAGTGGTTATATTTTAAGTGCCTATCTATTTTTTACGTACCCGTGAATTATTTCGGTTATGTTAACCGCCAATCCGGACCGAGCCCCCGTTGTGTATTAAGGTCTAATCCTCCTCACGAAAGTGAGGGGAGACCCTAGTCTAACAAACTTCCATGTTCCTAGACACAATTAAAAGTTGTTAAAAATAAGTAAAACTTCTGCCAATGTGGTTAAAGCTTTAATGGAAGGAACAATAAATTGTATTTAAAATAAATTAGTCTTAGTACCATCAACGTAATTTGAGAAAACTATGGCAATTTACCAGTTTAAATTTACTCTAACTTTAAAGTTAATTTATTCTTTGACATCAAATAATTGATACTTCCTACCAACGTTACTTTGGGTTCGTTTTTTAAGGCGTTAATAGACAGAGACTTGGGCGTAGGCAGCGGCGGGCGTGGAGGTAACATTTTCAATACTTTTTATTAATATAGAAAATGACGCGAGCGCTATGTACAGTCGGCCTTACAAGTGGCTGAACATGACTTATCTTATAAGTCAATTGTGCACAGGCATAATCCTTTTAATTATATCCCAAAGTGGGCAACTGTTGATACTATACTGAAATTACATGTAAGACTTTTGTACATAGTTATTACAATAAAATCTATACTATTTTATTCTATTCTATTCTTTATTTTTAGGAAAAAAAATTAACAGTCATATACTAACTAAAACTAAACATTAAAAATCTAACGAAAGTGGGCGAGAGGCATGGTGCCAAAACCCTGGCTGCGTTTCCAGGTTGAATAGCTTTTCTCTGTGCTTGAAATGACCCAGCTCTCTTGCCACCAATGGAGTCGACCAACCAAAGAAAATAACAATACGATTTTCTTGTAGAATTGAAACATTAAAATATGGTCATGTTGTTCAGCTTCTTTTTAAGCCGACCGTAACTATTCAAAATGGCGCATCCATACACTACACCCGTACCGCTTCTATGTGTTTTGCGCTTTACATATAATATATAATGTTTCAAAATCAAGCTACAAAAGTCAGTGTCCAATAGAGCTCTAAAAATGTACCTATTTAATAGTTCTAATTATAATAGTAGAATATTTTTTAATCTGTGCTAAAACTGCTTATCCCACATCGCAGTAAGATTTTCTCTTATTATTTATTTCCAAAAAAAAAGATGAAGGTACGGAAGTAAGTGCTTCGCAAATGGCAGTGGAAGCTTCAGTCCATTCCGTCAATGAATAACACATGAGGCCCACGTCTTTATTGGCCGAATTGAAATGGTAGATTTGAAAATAAAAAAGGCGTGATTGGTAAGTTGTTCGGAACTTTATCGTGGATATTGTGATATAGAATAATTTAGCATAACGCAGTAGTTTAGATAAGGTTCTACTTTCTTGCGTATAATATACATATTTATATATATCTTGAAACTTGTAAACAATTTAAATAAACTATTTACCAAACAACCTATCGCAATGGACAAAAATGCTAACAACAACAACTGACAAACAACTGACTGTTTGTTCGAGCTTATTTCATAGCATGACGATAGCGTATCACTAAAAAAAACATAATTTTTGACGAAAATTGTGACGCATTATTTGTCGTAGCTAAACAAATCATTGAAAGTTTTCAGGAATTAATTCTACTTGTTAAAAATCCCGATTAAATTTAAAAAAAAAACGTGGTCAAACCCTATACCGCACGGCTAAGAACAAATGTCGTATCTATACCATTTATCCCAACTATCGAGACGTGCGGATGACTACAGCCCGCGTTGTATGAAGCCGAATTTCTTTATCCCCTCAAAAAGCTCCCGATATTCAAACCTTTTGTCCTTTAATATCAGCCCAGGTGCCGGGTAATCTCTAGGGGCCGATTTTTTTCTCTTTTCCTGAAAGTTTTTAGGCTTCCCTTTGACCGCAAAATGCTGAAATACCTTAATACCTTCTTATTCATGTTGTGGGTTGCATGCAGCCAACTTTAGGCGAGAATTTAGCTCAAATAATTATGTGAATAATTAGCGCTGTAGACAATGGGAAACTTTTAAAAACTAAAATAAATATTTTAGTTTTTATTCATATTGTTGAATTCTTTGCACTGATAGGGACGAAGAAAAATAATGATAATTTTCATAAGAAACAATGATAATATTTGAAATTCTTAACAAAATTTCTTATTATTTAATCAGGATTATGTGATTGTGTGTTTTGTGTGTGTGCTATTTTGTTTCTGGTGTACAATAAAGAGTTTTCTATTCTATTTCTATTCTATAGACACTAAGAATTGAAAAAAAAAACCATCGAGTTTCTTGCCGATTCTACTCGTTTGGATGTAATTCCGAATCTGGCGGTCGAGTCAGTGAACTTTCATAAGTGCCCTCTTGCGGCCTATGTGAATACAGATTTTTGTCTTTGACTTTGATTCTTAAATAAAGCCGCCCTTGCAACTAAATTCAAATTTCAAGCCCTATTTCTATCGTGGAGATATTATTGCAGCAGTGTATTAGATCCAGGGAATCGTAGTTAGGGGTAAGGATCTATATATGTGGTCCTGCAAGTTCTAACACAAAATGTCATCATCATCATCATCGTGAACCCATATCAGCCCACTGCTGAGCACAGGGCTCCTCTCACATTCGTGATGAGGATTAGGCCATAATCCACCACGGGGGCTGGATCCAGATTGGTGCATAACATTCCAACCTCTGAAATAATAAACACAAAACAAAAAATAAAAACTCTCAGGCAAGCTAAATCCCTCCCAGTATTCAAAACTATGGTTTATAAACATTATTTATGTACCTGAATAGTATATATATATAAATATATATATATATATATATATATATACTATTCAGGTATATATATATATATATATATATATATATTATTATAAGTATAGTGTGTACGTGTATTATTAAAACGTATTGTGTTTATTAATTACTGCAAACGTACGCCCTACTATCGAAAAATGATTTTTACTGTCCATCCAAAGGTTGTCTGGAAGAAATAGCTTTCAGCGATAAGACCGCCTATTGTACAGAAAAATTACAATAGGTAAACAAGGCTATCCTTGTTGTTGTTGTTGTTGTACTGTGTTTATTTTTGTTTCTGGTGTACAATAAAGAGTTTTCTATTCTATTCTGTTTCGTTCTACTCGTGTGTTCTCTGTTGTATTGTCTCAATAAGTTTTGTTAAAATCGAATCAGATACCGCTAAAACGCTTGCGATGATTATTAAATACATCAAATATTACCACAAGACAAGAATATCACTGCTAAGTTTACAAATATCGCTCCGTGAGTCAGTACAATACCTTTTCCTTCCACTCTTCTGCGTTCCTTTGTACAAAACAACGCCAAGTTTTCAAACCGCGAGTTTGCATCGCAACTCAAAACTCGTGAAGCGGAGTCAGTTGTAAACTCTGAAGTGTGAGTATGTGCAATGTGAATATCTTTACTGAACATTTGCGGTTTTCTTTTGTGCAGTTCTGTTGGAGAATAGTGTGTAGAAATCTGGGGAAATGGCCATAATGTACAATGGAGAATCGAGCTGGTCTATGTAGTAGAGCTAACTATTGACGACATTTTTTAGGTAGGTACTTAGGGTTTTTTCTTATTGTGCTCTTTTTTATTTATATTCTTAGGTTCATGTTTGTTTACAATATTTCTATTATAAAAATTATTATTATATATTATTTTTAGCCCATATCATCCAACTGATGGTTCCCTTCACTCTTTCATAGTTTTCCGGTCTATTGCTTGAGTGGGACCTACTTGGAAAAAATAGTTAATCTATACAGCAGCGGGAGATCCGCCCGTGTAGTTTGGGCCTTACCTAGATATTAACTGAAAATTAAATCTTGATTTATTTACATTTCCATAATTGTATTTAGGTGCCTATTTAATTCTTTCGTAGTGTATTATCCTATTATAAAGACATCTTTGGCAAAGAGAAATGCTCTCAAGTCTCAGCTTTCCTCCCTTAAACCGAAACCAGCACACAATTAAATTGAAATATGAGCATTACAAAATTGCACGCGCCTCTTGAGAGGCGTTACTTGATAATTTATGAAGGTTCAAACGGGGTAAACAGATTTCCGGTACTCAATTCGGTTAGTTCAACTCTATATGGAGACAAGTGTCTTAGAAATGTTAGTATGCAGTTGTTTTGTGTTGTTTGTGAGAGATGGTCAACCCAACTTAATCAGGTTCTATCTTCGGCTGCGCACCGATAACTTCTGCTAAGTACGTGGAAGGAGATGGGGAGACCTTTGCTCAGCAATGGGACTGCACAGGTTGGGAAAAAAAATGTATTGTGCGGATTCTCATCGCTAGCTTTGGAAGACAAGTTAAGTCATCATTCCAGGACTATTATTCTCAAAGTAATAACATATTCTCCAATCCTCGGAAACGGTCAGATTGTATGTTCCTAAACGGTCACCCATCCAAATGTAAACCGCTGAGCTGCCACTTAACCTTGATGATGCGTTAAAGATTCCCTCAGACAAACTAAACTGTCGAGCGCTTCAAATTGATAAATAGTTACCTAGACCCATAAAACTCTCCATCAATGAAGAACTGTGTATTTCAAGTTCGCCTCCTGAGAGATCTTAACCAAAAATTTATAGGGGTGCGGGATAAGCAGATTCTGCTAATCAATTTTGTTTGTTGCAAGCTTTACGACCTTCGAGACCTTGGGCATTGTCCAGTCCCAGCGTTGGGACAACTGCGGCCTACCCCTCAGTAGGGGAAATATAAGGTAGATACATAAGTAATGAACCACGTATTGGTTACGGGATTTCTGAGATAATACTGTTGAAAGTTACATCTGCTATGATTTTGTACTAAGTAAAAGAATACTTGTGATAAGAGTAAAGATATACGATAACTAAAATCCACAACAAATTTCACTTTTTGGAATTATCGTAAAACGCATCAATAAGCGGCGTCAATTAAAGATTTGAGCATGTGGTCTTGCTCTTACATGCTCTCTGCCTCGGCTTGGTACAGATGGAGAGAAATGTCATCTGAAGAGTTGCTATTTTGGCGTGGTTTCATTATCATAGATTGTCACAAAATCATTATCATGATCTCCAAGACATCGTATTTTATTTTGGTCATCATTAAGTCAAGTTATTTATAGATTCGCTAAATCCACGTTAATAATATTGCAAAGATTTGTGTGAACTTCATATATTTGCTCCGAGTCTGGGTGTTTGTAGGACCATGGTCCGGGTAGTTCCAGATTCCGTAAATTACAGGGAATCCTAGTTACGGGTCAGGTTCTATGTATGTGACCGTGACGCGTTATTTATTTATTCCCCTAATTGCGTGCAACAATCATATTTAGAACAAGATAGGTCTAATAGGTTGATGAGGTTGCAAGTTTCAGGGGTTCGGAGACATGGGGCCGTGTTGTCCCGTTTCCGAAGTTGGGACAACTGTGGGCTACCGCTAGCGGCAAGGGAAATTTAACTTACGTTAAGGTACACCACATGTTACTGCCAGCGATGGGAGTACTACAAAGTCTATATTGTAGAGAATGTGTCCCATTTTTTTTTCCATATATGGGTTTTCCTCCGCTAGTATCGTGTATTTTGTACAAACATTTTCTGTCCCGTTTGTCATCCGCATAAGAGGTACTGTTACTGCAGCGACGCGGAAAGGTACCACTATCTGCACGTTCATCATCATCAACCCATATCCACCTACTGCTGAGCACGGGTCTCCCCTCATTTTCATAAGGAGAATGAAGCCATAATCCACCACGAGGCCCAGTCCGGATTGCAAGATCACATACCTGTGAAATAGCTCGGGCATTTGGGTTTTCTCACGATGTTTTCTTGCACCGAAAAACAAGTGATAATTACGTACTTATGTGTTTACAAAAAGGACATTAGTACGTGGCCGCACTGGGATTTGAACTCACGTCCTTCTTCTTGGAAGGCAGATATTCTCCCACTAGGCTATCACTGCTATAAAAATGATACTGCGCAATTTTTAAGGTAAGAATTGACAAAGTATTGTACAGGTTCGGACCGGAAAAACCTTAATGCCGGTTAATAAGAGCTTCGACCTGCGGCTTTGAAATTCCGCTCGCAGCCTTTCCCGAGCTTTCTTTACCTGACTGGGATTTTTACTTTCAAAGACCCGAGATTTTAAAAGAGCCCGTTGAGGTTTTGAAATAGATAGTGCAAGCTTTTTACTTTCAGATGACCGCATAATGGATTTTGTAAATGAAATAGAAGAGAGAAAGCGTAGGATTATGCACGGTCTTTGTGCCGTTTTAGTTGATTAATTAGACTAAATTACGTTTAGTATTTTTTTTACAATTTATCTTTTAGTCCCGAAATGCATTGTATTTTTTCTTTTTGTATAAAGCGCCCGCTAGTATTTGTTCCTTAAAACTTTGACTGCTGAGCCGATTTTCTTGTCTAGCCACGGTTACGAATCTGCACACACCGTTAGGTTTTCCCATACCGCTACTCGCATCAAGTTATAAAAAACACAACGGTTTTGTCTTCAGCAGTGAACTTGTTAAAACGCGACTCTAATCAAAATTGTCCAAAGGAATTCGTGAGTGCATTCCAAGAATCTTTTCTCACGGGAACTACACTGAAAATATTTCATTTCATTAGCTACAAGTCCCTGGAGTGAAGCCGTTCGTTACTTACTGAAGTTATGCCAAAACATTGAGGACCTAGTTCAAGGACTGCTGATACTGTAAGAGCAACTTAGATACAGAGTCAAGCACGCATGACGGTAATCTAAGACTAGTCTAAAAAAATAGGTTATACTTCACTATGATACATAACAATTCGTAAATTCGGAGGAAAAAAATGGCGTCTAAAAACTTTAATTTGTCAATTTTATCTTACCATATCAATTTTATTGTACTTTTTTTGCGAGGCATGCGCAACTGCCTTCAAAACAAATCCATTTTTCCCGTTTCTTGACTTGCTGTTAATAAGTTTATCCTTCTATACGATTGATAGGGCGTGTTAATTAGGTATAGTTAGACTTCAACCACATTTCCTTTCAATGAAATGTCAAGACAAAGCAGTGACGCGCCCTTTGCGTGCTGCCCTGCGATATATCACAAACAAAAGGTACTTAAAGGTTGTTTTTCAAGGAAAAATATTTGGTTCTTCCTTCCTTGCCACGGACACAAAGAAGATATGAAGTTCATGTTGATGCAAGAGACAAGGGACACAATTTGCAGGACAGCTAAAGGAAAATTTATGTATGAGTTTCCTGATTGTATCTTGAATGCATCATGTATCTCGCAACAAACTGTCAATTGTTGTAAAACGTTCGGATGTCGAATATGTGCCGGCTTCTATTTGAATTTATCAGGCTGTTATCAGACTGTTTGCCACATATCCGTCCGCCAAGCAGTAGTGTAAAAATAATACTGTATTCCGGTTTGAAGGGCACTTTTCCAGCGAAATTGCTGGACATACGAGACTTTAGAACCGATGTCTCAGGGTGACGAGCGCAATGCAGAGCCGCGCACGATTATGCAATGCAAAGTTCTTAGTGACATTGTAATTGTTATGAGCAGACGTAGCGCTTACCATCAGGTGGATGACATGCTCATCGCGTAGCACGAACATATAAAATAAATAGGCCTCTGACGTGGCTTCTTTAATCGATAATAATCAGGATCAAGTACAGTCAACATCAAAATAAAATGATGGCCAGACAAGTTTCAAAAACCATGACCGGTATTTAGTCTATTAAAGACTTATCATAGTTATTATCAATATAATCGGATTCCTTAGAAATAACACAACTCACTGTTGATCCTCACTGAATTTTGGTGGGCATCTATTAGTTGATTTGGAATCAATTTTGGAATAGAGAAGAAGAAGTTACTGTGCCAAGCCCAAGAGAAAAGATGGGCTACCACATTTCACGTCAGCCTGGGAAGAATTTGTACCCTAGTGGAAATTAAGATCATTATTATGACATATTTGAAAAATAAATAAAATGCACGTTAGACGTTCCATACCTATGTTACCAAAATCATCTTGAAGTGTTAATAAACTGAAACATAAAGATAATCGGTAGAGCACTTTCTATTCTATTTTATTCTAAAGACGACAGTGTCTTCCTTTAATTTTCTAATATTCTTCAAAGCATATTTTTTTACACGATATAAAAATTCATTTACACTCTACAGGGGTACAAAACAATTTCCTGTAACCAACAAGCTTTACTCAAAACCTGTTTAAGAAAGCTATTTATTTTTGCCACTTGAAAAGGTGTAATCTTGGATAAAATGAAAACATAAAAGTTACCCCTATTTGTACCTGAGAGAGGTACGAATCGTAAAGTTTATACGACCAGACACCTTTCCCTTGTTTGGATCACTTGAATGCTTCAAATAAAGACGTTGGATGGTTGGAATGAATTTTGAGTACGTACCTAGTTCTAGATATTGAAATAAACACGAGTTTCTTATTTATTCCAAATTGTACGCACGCGGTAGCTTATGCCGCGACCTATCAACTTAGATGACGATAAATGTTCTGAGATTCTACTTGTATATTAACACGTTCAGTGCTGAAAACACAACAGTCGTGTTTTTCATAACTTGCCGTGAGTGCGGGAAAACTGCACTATGGAGTGTGCAGAGCCGCACCCGTGGCTTGACAAGAAAATCAGCTCAGCAGCCAAAGTGTTAAGACATCTGTGATTCTTTTCAAGGATCTTAGTTTGTTGGATTACACATAATAACATGTTAAAATGTCACAATTTATAATAGAGCTATTTTATCGATAGGTAGCAATGTTAAACACTCAATTACTTCATAAAAAGTTATTATAATTATGTAACCTTTAATAACATTTCGCACTGCAATATTGTACTGCGCAGTACTAACTGACGTACTACGTGACGTAAAATTACTTTTTATTTGGAAGGGGGTTAGGCGAAATCTTTTGTTAACATCCAAACCATAAAAAAACGAGAGTGAAAATTTTCGAAAAGAAAATTAAAACATTACCGTAGCATGTATGTTCTATGGAAACAAAAGTACTGGGTACATATTCTCAACTTCTCTAAGACCATGTTGTACAGGTATAAACTTTATAAGCCCCACCCGAACAGGAGCAGCAATATCGTATCGACACAAACTTTCCTTTCCACCTATTGTTCCGTCAATTTACTAATCCCAGTTGTTCAGACGTTATAAAAAATTTACGCGACCACTTTCATAGTTCGCCCGAAACGAGGCTCGTGGCCGCGTCCCTCCTCATGCTATAAAAGTGGAACAAAGGCTACGGCACTGAAACATGTATACATCCATCTTATCATTGAGTAGAGAAGCTCTATACAAAATTATAGTGTATTAAAGAGACGAGAGAATGCGAATGAGTGTATTGGGCACGTATATTTCTACGTTTGGACACTCAGAAAATATTATTGCGTAAAAGAGGATTGTCTCGCTCACTAGTCCCCCTCTATTACGTGTAATGTTTACTGCATTCGCCAGCAAGTGTAATAAAACATTTGTATTGTGTTTTTAAGCGATATCACCGCTAGTAGGAGAACGCCCGCCTTACAAGGAGAAGGTCGTGAGTACAAATTGTAAGGCGGGTGCGCAATAATGGGTTTATGTAAAAAGCACTATATATGTAATTATCAATGGCTTTTCCGTAAAAGAAATAAAGGAAACGAGGGTGTGCCGCTTAAAGACTAAAAAAAGTAAAATGTAAAAAGTATCCTTTATTCTATTCCAAGACCTAAAGTATCTATACAGTACTAAATTTCATCAAAATCCGTTCATCCGTTTCAGCATGAAAAGAGGACAAACATACAAACACACAAACTTTCGCATTTACAATAGTAAGTAAGATGAGATTGTGTATGTAAAAAGAAAGTTGAGTTAACGTTCTGGGCGCGCGTAAAATAAAGTAAAATAAATAGTTAAAGTTTAGGTACTCCCGTGTATTGTAGTTTATGCTTCCAAACATGGTCGCGTAAACTGGAACGCACGATATCTTTGTGACATGGAGCTTCGAAATATCCAGCTTAAGATACACCTTTAAGTTTTGTTTTACCTCTCGTTAAAGTTAACTTTTGAATTTTGTATGAGATACTTGCACGCTTTATCTATTGGTGTTGTTGTAGAACCCAGTTTTATTTATAAATAGAGCGATGCAAAGGAACAAACATACACAGATACATAGACCGATAAATACAATAACAGTCTTCGCGTCGCGCACTCCGGTAAAAATTTAAATGATAATAAATTTACTTAATTACTTTAATAGAAGTGGAATTACCATAATTGTTAATCGAATCAAAGTTGAAGCTGGCCGATGATTTTGTCCAGCAAACTGTTATAATGTTAGAAAAAGCATCTACGAATACTTTATAAATGCTCTTCTCCATATATCTTAACACTTGAAAATCAGTCAAAATTACAAATTTCAATTAGAACGAAGTAGCGACTTCATCCGGGTTTCACACAAAAAGTATTATCACCCATCATGCTACAAAATGTCTCCCCAGCCTACTAAATAGGGCAATGAGTCTCTCTAGAAATAGCACAAAACATATTAGTAAATCTTTCCTTCATTTCATTACTGCCATTAGAGAAGAAAGAAGCCTAACGCGAACTCTTCAAGAGTGCCGCACTAAGCCCTCGAAAACAAAAGAAAGTGGAGATCTTTTGCCATTCCATCAGCCCTAATGACTGCTAGCTTCGTAGCTCCCAGTGACAAGTATTGTTTCCCGAAGTGGTTCGTACTCGCCGGAGATAAGGCTCGCGAATCCCTTTGGGCGCGATAAGGTCCTGTCAATGCTCGAAATCGTCCTCCCACAAAAACAGGGGTAAGGTTAATATTTTCTCGAAGAAAAAACGATAAATTCTCATTATTTTCCTCAAGTTGCCACTCACTCTGTCTCTTAGATTATCTAAATAAACAACAAAAATGGCGGCATTGTCCTGCAAGCTTTTTGCTGGATTCAAGAACGGTGAGATACATTATTTTGTATAAAGAGGATGCTTGTACTGAATAATTAGGTTTTGTCTATTTATTATTGTAATAAATACTAGTTGAATATTAACCATGGTAGAATCAAGTGTCATTAAAATTTAAACGAACCAAACATTGTTTAATTCCAAGTATAAACTATTCTCAATATTTTCAAGATTTAGCCTATTCGATTATGAAAAAGTGCTTTTTTCGTAAATAATAATACATATATTATAGTATCAAAAATAATGCAGATTTAACGCAAAAACTCCAGTTAAGAAAAAAAACAGACTTTTGTAATTTAACTTTAAAATAACTTATCATCTAAAAACTCAATCAAAGTGGAGCAAGGAGCAATGGAAATATAGGTCAAGCAGTTCACTTCACGTGTTAGTCGGCAGGGACTAGAATAAACTTTAAACTTTACTATAAACTCAGAAACTAACAACTCTAGTCGACTAGCCGATATCTAATTCAATACAGTAAGTTTGTATATCGAATTGAACCGACTGATTTCATATTTGAATTTATTTTGTGTAGAGCTTAGTTGTACAAATGGAGCCATTAATTTATTGAATTAATTGATCTTCATTAACTTTTGTTATTATTATTTATTTATTCAATTGAAACGGCCGCAGCCAATTATAACAATCGATTACACAAAACACGGTAGAATACAGATAACACAAAATACACATTCAAAGATTCACTCTCACTCTCTTTCACAAAAACGCAAGCATTCTGACAGTATATCTGACCATCCATCCGCATACACATCACAGCCTGGATTGGCGTCCAGGAGAGCGTTGAGTGCGGAGAGGGTGCGAGGCACGGGCGAGTTCGCGCGCGCCACTGTGCGACAAGACGGTACGGCGAACAGCTTGTGCCTTCTGCTGCGACTATAGTTGTCAGGGGTGAAAAGTCGTGATAGCTCACCATGCAGATCAGGGGCATCTAATCTTCCACGAAGAATTTTGCACATGACTGCAATCTGATTGGTTCCCCGTCTGACTTCTAATGAGTTGTAACCCAGACAACCTAAAAGAAATTTTGTAGGGTACAGATAGGGATAGTACTCGTTAGTGCGCTTGTAGAGGTACCTGAGGAAAGCTTTCTGTACCTTTTCGAGCAGCAGGACGTACTTGCTCTCGTGAGGGTTCCAGACACACATAGCATTTTCTAGCTTACAACGTACTAACGCACCAAAAATAAGCCTCATCACATGCTGGTTCTTAAAGTCCCGAGAATTTCGCAGGACGAAACCCAGTCGCCTAAAAGACTCTTTCGCCAGTGTGACGATATGGTCATGGAAAGTTAACTTTCGGTCAAATATAACACCCAGATCCTTTATTGTTACCGAGCGAGTCACATTATTACCATTTAATTTGTAGTCGTAAGTCATTGGGTGCCACATTCGACCGAAAGTCATAACGTAGCACTTGGAGGCATTGAATTCCATCCCGTTCCCATGACTCCACTGGAATATCTTGTCGACGTTACGTTGAAGGGCTAGGCAGTCTGCTTCCGACTTCACTTCACTGAAGAGTTTTAAGTCATCGGCGTAGAGCAGGCAATGCGTGCCTTCAAGAACAGTAGGGAGGTCATTTACCATGAGTAAAAATAAAAGAGGCCCAAGTATTGAGCCCTGGCTCACTCCGGAACGCGTGTGATAGGGACTAGACTCATACAAGCCGAGTCTCACAAACTGCTGGCGGTCACGAAGGTAGTCCGCAAGAAGCCTAAGCAGTCCCGGCGCAAAGCCAATGTTGCAGAGTTTTTCCAGCAAGATGTCATTGTTGACCCTATCAAACGCCTTCCGAAAGTCGAAGTAGAGCACGTCTACCTGAGAGCCTCTGTCTAGCCTAGTTGAAATAAAGTCCACAAGAGTGAGAAGGTTGGTGTCAACAGACCTCTTAGGTCGAAAGCCGTGCTGCTCATTGCAAAGGTATTTGTCCACTTGCGCGTAAATATATTTGTGGAGTATGCTCTCAAACACCTTCGCGGGAGACGACAGCACTGCAATCGGCCGATATTCTTCGACCTTAGACGTATTGGAGCTTTTAGGTATAGGACTGACTCTCGATAGTTTCCATTGGGGCGGGTATTTCCCCGTTGTTAATGCGAGATTGAAAATGTATGCAAGGGGAAGGCATAATCGGTTTTTTACATGTTTAAGAACCGCAGGGGGAATGCTGTCGGGTCCCATGGAACTACTCGGCTTCAGCTTATTAATCCCGTAGATTACGTCACCAGGTGTAATTTGAAAAATGTTAACGTAGTTACTATTGCAACTTGTATCAGAGCGATATGCTGTTTCGGCGTCCAGTAGTGGTATGTCAGGTAAAAAAACGCTAGCAAAGAAACTTGCGAAAGCCTCTGCTGCGCCCACACCGGAAAAAGTTTGACCTCCATACGTGACATTAGGTTCGAATCCACCCTTGGAACGTAAGCTACTAATGTGACGCCAAAATTCGCGCGGGTTTAACTTTATATTATTTTCAATACGTTCCATGTATAAGCTGTAAGCGGACGCTGTACGCGATTTAAGGTTTGTTCTGAGATCAGAGAATAATTTATACGTTTCGTTACAATTTGTCCGCTTCCAAGACGCATGCAGTTTGTTTTTACGTTTAACGTCGCAGATGATTTCACTAGAAAACCAGACAGGGTAACGTCTACCTGCACTGTTCTGACGTCTCTTTTTAGGTATGCAAGAGTCAAACAATTCATAAATGGTCTTATATAAGGAATCGGTAGCAGAGCAAACATCAGTTGCTTCTAAGACTGTACACCAGGAAGTCTCAGAAAACAATGAGAATAAACGTTCGAAATCGCATTTCTTGAAGTTCCAGTCTTTGGCGGAATTAATGTTACTTGGTTGGAGAAGGTCGGAATGCTGAGCAGCCTCAGTTTTCACCTCAATATTCAAGGGGGGGTGGTATGCGTCAGGAGGGACTATTCCGTCAGTAGCTGTGACTCGAACCCCGCGCAAGTCACCGTTCTCCTGGGCCAATACAACATCTAACATACCTCCATGCAAATTCGTCACTTCATTCTTCTCTAACAGACCACAATAAGACAGAAAATAACAATAATAGTTCTTAATATTTAAAGTCGCGCTATTTAAGTTAATGTCACCTAAGATCAAAACAGGCGCCTTTAGCATAACAATACAATTCTCTACTTTGCAAAACCATTGCATATAGTCACTTTCACTCGCACTGGGCTTCAAATATACAACGCTCACATAAAATAGACGGCCGTGCCATGAGAAACTGGCCCACAGATCCTCGCCAGCGTCAGTTTCCAGGTCAGGGCGGTGGCGCAGTTCAATGGGAGTCCGTGCCGCAAGTGCGACACCTCCACACGGAGTGGTTCTGTCTCGTCGTAATACCTTCCAGCCACCGCATTCAAGTTCCGAGTCTTCTACTGAGTTGTCTAGAAAGGTCTCCGTTAAAGCCACAATATTATGCTCTGTCAAAGCTAAATTATTTCTCCAAATTTGAAGTTTTGTCTTCAAACCTCGAACATTCTGATAGAACAGATTCAGACTAACAACCTTGTTGCTACGCTTTAGTGGGGCCACGAAAGGGCTGCCTGTTACCACCTGCAACCATACTATGCCGGGTGACACCAACATCGCCACCATCGCCGGCTGGCCTCTGGTACGGTATCCAAGCTTTTATTCGGGCATTGACTGGCCAAACCTCCGTGGACAAACACTCGTCGTAGGCATCAACAGGGACCCCGATCTTGTATGATTTATAGTCTCCTCTTGGGTTCAGCTCTTGGACTGAACATGACCCTTTAGGGTATAACTGGTTAATATAATCTCTAATATCATCGGCGCCAGACTCCATATTCCACAAATGGATGTACTTGCGTGGCTCCACTGCTTTCAATGTGGTTTTGGCTGGACATGCAGTACCACATAACGAAGTTGGCCGCTGGGTTCTTCTTTTCTTTACCTGCGTCCACTGCTCAGCGTGTTGTAGATCTTGGATTGGTGTAGTAGTGGGTCTTGATGTCACTGCCGCTTCGAAAACAATGTCAGGGCTTTTCATTAGAGGACAGCTGGCAGGCAGTTCCAGACATAATTGCGGCTGGACATGATGGAGTATACTGTCAACCTTCTTTTGCTTGCGTCGTTTAGGGATAGGATTCACAAAAGCTGGCAAGGTTTTGCTCGCAGCGACAATTCCTTGGTGACCTGCAGATAGAGATACAGGAGCGGGGGCAGCTGATACAATTGTAGCAATTAGCGGTTGAGCTGGTGTTTTAGTTGTCAATGCAACATCGCTTACCATTGCAGTGTTGACCCGGAGCTGATCCGGAGTTGAAACTGTAGGAACTGTAAGTGCAACTGGCGGAGTCATTATAGTCACTTGCGGCGCCAGCTCAGTCGGAGGGGCTACCAAGGATGTGATCTTGAAGCCGATGTCAGTAACGATGGTTTCCAGTCTCTTATTGAGCTTCTTGACTTCGGAAGCATAATCTACCATCTTTGACTCGTGTCTAATTATGAGGGAAACAGCATGGCTTAACTGACCTTTCAATGACTGTATTTCCTGCCGCAAATTCTGGATTTCTTCTGCGGATACTTCACACGACTGCACCATAAAAGAACTGTCGTCAACTGTTGGACCAAGTGACTCCACTTTTTTTCTAAGCGTGACATTGCTATCACGAGGTTTTTTTGCTGAACCTACTGGAGTCAAAGTATTGTCACCACCTTTCTTTGCTGCACAGCGACACTCAGGGCAGATCCATGTATTGCGGGGTTCAATCAGGTTTCTCCCACCCGTACACAGAAGATGATAAAGTTTGTTGCATTTATCTATTATACACCGTACATACTCCTCATCATTATCGATAGTGCCACAGCATGCAGAGCAATTCATTTTGATAACAACGCGCAATTTAAAAACAGCGAAAATAACAAAAAGCCAAGCGGGCGTTGACCCCAAACAAAAGGTAGGTAGGTAATAGCAGCGAGGCTCAGGAACAATGCTCACGCGCCAAACAAGCGCACTGCGAGTTGTTGTAGGTCAGTTACGTTTCGAAAAACTTTGGCACTAGTACACTTATATCTTCGGTGTTCCTGGTCAGATTTACACCAAATAACCACAAGCGCACGCGTCTCTGCACAACGCACACAAATATGTAAGTTTCAACTCGACAGCTGCATTTTAGCCACTTTAACAATAAAATATTTACGGAGCAAATGAATAAGATGTTGCCGCAAAGACGGTCAACGGACCTATATCGTTATCGTTATATCGTTATACTGTTGTTAGAGATCGCTTTTAGCGATAAGTCCGCCCATTGTACTATATTTATTTCAATAAGTTCTTATTTCCTATATACTTTGTGTATTTCTAAACTGGTGCACAATAAAGTACTTTCTATTCTATTGCTCCACATAAACCGTTAGTTTTTACGGCATAACATGTATTCTATGTTCTATTCCATGAACTAAAGTATCTCTATAATAAATTTCATCAAAATTAGTTCCAACGCTTTGGCATGGCGTACAAAAGGACAAACAAACACACAAACTTTTGCAATTTATAATATTAGTGAGATACTACAAATATAAAGTACAAATGGTACCTGCTTGAAAAAATATTCTAGCGGCTTGCTGAGTACCTACCATCATCATTTTTACTGCCTCTAGCCTTCACCTTTCAGAGCAATTTCTTTCTCGCCTCAAAGAAATTGCTTTAAATAATAAATGTGATATTAAATTACACAAAAATATGTTTTTTTTTTGTTAAATATACGGATTTGTTTTAGCTTAAAAGGACAGGGAGTAAGATTGTAAGGAATCCTGTATAAGAATCTTTAAAAAGAAAAATATGACATCGGACAATCCGCAGTGGGTCAGCATGAAAATTCCTCATTAGGATTATCGAGAGCCCGCTTGCCCAACGGATGATAATCATAAATGACAGCAATCTATCAGATCAACTATGAAGAGACGAGCAGGAGGCCTACCATGACGTCTTATAGCGATTCAGTTTAGGACCTAAACTGAACTGCGTCGCATAATCGTACCATGACGTCTTATTAGCGACTCAGTTTAGGTTTCCGCCATTTTGAACCTAAACTGGATCGCAAGTCATGATTTCGTTCATTCTTTTCGTACCATGAGCTACATTTACAACCTATTTGAACCTATACTGATCCCATTAGCTGTCAAAATTAGCGTCTCAATAAAAGTTAATATTTTCACAACCAAAGTTGAGCCTTTTTGGTTTTATATCTTAATAGCGGCGATCCCGCGGTTTTACCCGCGTAGTTCCTGTTCCTGTGGGAATACGGGGATAAAATATAGCCTTTGTTACTCGTTGATAATGTAGTTTTACATAAGATAAATAATTTTAAAAATCGGTACAGTGGTTTAGCCGAAGCCTTATATATTTCCATACAAACTTTCTTCCCATATTGCTATTTTACCTTGTGGATAATATTTTTACAAAATTTGAATGACATTTTTATTTATATCTAATTAAAAGCACAAAAATAAGTTTCAAGCTTCTAGCTTAAAATATGACGAAACTTCCATACCAACTTTCATCCCCTATTTCAACACTTTACAAGCCTTTTCTCGCATTAAAAAGTAGCTTATGTCCTTTCTCAGGCTGTAGAGTCTAGGCTGTACCAAATTTTATTTATATCAGTTCAGTAATTTAGGCATGAAAGCGTAGCAGACAGACAAAACGACAGACAGTTACTTTCGAATTTATAATATAAGTAGGGAAGTAGGGATTATTTTGATTTCAGTGTAAAAATCATAATAATTGAGTGTATGTATTTGTGTGTGCACTGTCGCCTTGGGAGTTTAAACTTAGGGCTACTGATTCCCACAGCCGGCGAGAGTATTCCCTGACTTGCGTGATTTTATTATAGCACGTTGCAATCTCGTTGTGCCTATTTATGAAATCCCAAAGGTGTTCAAGTTGGCCGTAGCTTACTCGTTGACGAGAAGTTTCACTGTATAATATAAAGAAAACCACTTAAAATAGCCGCTAACACTTGAGACGTAAGCTTGGGAATTTTGGAGTATAGATTCATGCGTATAAGTACCTACTTAAGAAATAAGGTTTTTATATAATATGCAAAATATTAGTCAGAATTACTGACGCCATTGTAGTGAATTTATAAACCACATAAAAAGAAATCGAAAATAGTATTTTATAAAAAACAGCACAAAAGCGCGCGTATTTTCAATATACGAACTCTTTCGTGCTGTATTTTCTAATTAGAGTCGAAGAACATTCATCCATCCGTCACTCATTAATCAAATGTCAAATGTCGAAAATATAAAAGGAACGTTCTAAAAAGATATCAATTCTAGGACCACAATATTTTACTCGTAATTTAATTTAAAAATGATCTTAAATAAATAATAAATCAATAAACATTATTGATACATACATCTAAATACTTAATTAAATTACTTAGGTGTTGTGTCTTCACACAAATGACAAAATATGCAACATGAAAATAAGCGTAATTTTCCGAAACATTTTTTGTTTTTTTTTCTGAACGCAACCAAAAGAAAGAAACACGGCTAAACGAAGTTAGCAAAGGATGTTGATATAGTGTTGTCTCTTTCCAACAGAGTGACGTCATAGTAGACGTGAGAAACTATCGTTCATTCATTCTTATTGTTAACGATCCAATAACGATTTTGTTTAGGTGTAGGTCATGGTACGAAATTATGCGGTGCAGTTTAGGAACCTAAGTTGAACTGAGCCTAAACTGAGCCGCTAACTAATAGGTGAGAGTAGGCCCCCAGGTCGCTTGTTTGATATTTTTATTTTTTATTTGACTGAGTGACAAGACGAGCAAGTCGGTCACGTTTAAGCGTTACGCCTGCCCATAACAGTCACAGCACCACCCAGAACACTGAATTGCATAATCCTGCGCGGCACTGCACTGCGCTCGTCAACCTGAGACATCGGTTCTAAAGTCTCATATACCCAGTAATTTTGCTGGAAACAATGCCCTTCAAACCGGAACACAGTAATGTGCACAATACTGGTTTATGGATACATATCTGGCAAAAGTGTGGGTTCTTTTACAGGTGGTCTCTTGCAGAAGGGGCCTCCCACTACAAAAATACTATAACTCTAATAATATTATGAAGCTGAGAATTTTATGAAGCAAGATAAAACGTGAAAAGAGAGTCCACTTATCACTGTTCACATTACTGTGTAAAACAAAATACAGCCACGAAACCATTTCTACAAAAAACAGTCTACGGAAAACGAACCAGCAGCTCACTACGTCGAGTTAGCCGAACAGTTTCCCCCAGGCGTTCAACTTTTCTCTGCTCACCCATTAGTACTTTTTCGTTTTGTTGTCAATCCAAAGTTACACGGTGTACGGTATATCGGGCTAAGCCTGAGGGACGTCAGAAATCCGCTAGGTTGACGTTGCTTTTGAACAAAGAGGTGATATTGGATAGATGCCTTAAAAGACGTCAGACTAGCAACTAGGGCTGAGTTCCAGTAATGCTTTTTGTTTGAGCTGTAGTATACTTCACGTAATCCAAAGTAGCGATGTTCTGCAACGTGCAGCATAATAGATATTAATTAAAATGTTTTACAGAGCGATCGACATGCAACTTAAAAAAAAATATTAAACTCGTCCATTATTTATAAAATATCACTAGCTTTTCGGTTACCCGAGATTAATTTCGGGGGTAGGTATGTTATCCACCAATCCGGACCAAGCACCCTTAGTGGATTATGGCCTAGCTCTCCTCATGAAACAGAGAGAGCCGTGTTCAGCTGTGGGAGGATATGGGTTGATGATAATAATAAATTACTATAAACATTGCTAAAGAAAAGTAAACCAGTAGAATATAAAACCTTTCACATTTTCCTGAAAACACAAACAATCTAAATGGAAAACATCGAATTTCTTCCTACTTCACCTCCACAAAACTTGTCAAATAAACTCGTGTATCCATTAAGAATTCACCACCTCTTATATTCCCTGCCAAGGCCGCTGACCCTTTGATCTGCCTATTTACCACCCACATAACTCAACTTGACAGACCTATAATAAAAAAATCTGTGAACCATAAAAGACCTCCATTTACAAGGGCTCAAGATGTAGCACCTATTGTCGATGTTTTCACAATAAGAAAAGTTTTCCCGGTTTCATTTCAATGTACGCGTCATGCATTACATAGTTAGCGGCTGTCAGGTGGGAAATAAGTATGTTTTTATTTGGCATATATTTGGAAACGTACAGCAGATACGAATCAGAAATACAGTTAAAATGCGACGATACAGGCTCAACATATATTTTTTTTTATATTTGCAGTATTTATGTAGTTATATTATAATTATGTAGACCAAGAGAAATAGAGATTCATATGATCAACCTATACACATAATATGAATATACCATATACTTTTTTTTATATTTGACTTAGTGACCAGACGAGCAAGTCGTTCACCTGATGGTAAGCACTACGCCTGCCCATAACAGTTACAGCACCACCCAGAACACTGCATTGCATAATCCTGCGCGACACTGCACTGCGCTCGTCGCCCTGAGACATCGGCTCTAAAGTCTCATTTGCCCAGTAATTTCGCTGGAAACAGTACCCTTCAAACCGGAACACACACACACATATGTACGGACATATATGTCTATACTAGCTGCGCCCCACGGTTTCACTCGCGTTGAGGGTTATCCCACGGGAACCGTAATTTTTACAGGATAAAAAGGTATCTGAAGCTGAAATCCAAGTTATAAATTACCTGTATGCCAAATTTCATCCAAATCCGTTTCGTATTTTTTGCATGAAAGAGTAACAAGCAACCTATCCGTCCATCTGTCCTCACAAACTTTTCTTTTAAGATATTAGTAGGATAGCATAGAAGATGGTATTCTGTTTAGGTACGTAAAAGACTCAGTGTTAACTTTCATGTCCTTCTGTCCAATGAACACAGTACTAATCGCGAGATTCCCGAGGCTTCCACTGAATGTGCGCTGCTGACGCATTCATTTCCCGCGATTTTTTTTTTCATTTGCGAAGAGTCTGTCGCTTTGAATCGTGCCTTACAATTCCCTCGCTTTCTCGCGTAGTGTGAAGCTATGAACATGAAGGCTGTTTTATACAACGCCGTGACTTATTGAAACTAGGAACGCCTGGGGTTTCACTATATCTATCTGTTAAGGTAATCTGGTAAGGTATCTGTTAAGCGATGGTAGCCTAGTGGGAGAACGTCCGCTTTCCAATCTGAAGGTCGTGAGTTCAAATCCCAGTGCAGGCACGTTCCAATGTGTCTGTAAAGATATGTACGTAATTATCACACTCGCTTTTCGGTGAAGGGAAACATCGTGAGGTAGGTATGTTATCCACCAATACGGACCGGGCGCCCGTGGTGGAATGTGGCCTCACGAAAGTGAGGGGAGACCCATGGTCAGCAGTGGGAAAAGCGAGTAATAATTACGTACATATGTTTTACAGAAACACATTGGTACGTGCCTGTACTGGGTTTTAAACTCACGACCTTCTAATTAGAAGGCGGACGTTCTCCCACTAGGCTACCACCGCTTAAATAACTTAAGAGAGAAAAATAAAAAAAACATACAATAAAATAACAAAAAATCTAATCAATAACAATAGCAAATCTGCTTTTAGTTCAGGTTAGTGCACCGAAAACTGACATCAATATTCACTTGTTTACTGGCAACCAAATTACAATGTCCAAAAACCTGATGCTCCAGTTCCCCCACATCCGTAAGTGAGTATCTCCATCGATATGATACGGGTAGCTTTATAACTTAATTTATGATGGGAGATATTCCATTCACGGAATAGATATAAGTCTAACTAATGATGGTTCCTCTTACCCCAAACAGCCTGTTAGTTAAAGATCATGTTTTGCCCAAGGGATTTTCTCGTCAAAATGTTGACGTAACTTATGTTATAACGAAGAGGAAGTACAAGACATCCTAACGTATAGCTTAACCTCATGACCCTCGTGTATTTATAGATCTTGGATAAGGTACAGTCAACAACTACGATTAAAGTTATGCGCTTTAGCATTCTTCGTTTTTCCGTATATAGGCGAATTAAATCTCGATCTTTGATTTTAGACTTTGTCTGCATTGCTTTTAATGGTGCCTGTTTGCTCCCTATTCACTGCTAAACGGCTTAACGGATGAAGATAAATTTTGGTATGGATACAGTTGGAACTCTACTACAGGATATAGTATACTTTTTATTCGATTAAACTGTATTCTGAGCGGACGAAGTCGCAGCCAAAAGCTTATTACTAAATAACAACAAGGTGTTGTACTACACTTGTTTACCTATTGTAAATTTTCTGTACTGTGTTTTTTTTGTACAATTAAGAGTTTTCTATTCTATTCTATTCTATGTCATTATTTCCGTTTCTCGTCATAAATGGACTAGTGCGTCCTTTTACGACGAGAAACGAAAATTGCCGACGCACGTAACTTTAAACGTAGTACTGTATAAGTATCTAAAATATTAATAAATAAACTGGTAACAAAGGCTCTATTCAGGTAGTTCTGAGAAGAGTTTTAAGAGAGCGGCTCTACAAAAGTCAACGCGCGACGTACTAGAAAGTGATGAGATACAATACACAAACAACTTCATCCCCGGTATCAGATCACGGATGGCTGCGCGTTCGTTTTTCAGTGAATGGATTCCCTCTCGTGGAAGTAAGGCGACGTATGACCAACTTCTGTAATGCAAACAGTGTTGTTTCTATATGTCACAGTGTAAATTTTCGATGAATTATTTGTGACTAGAAGATGAGAAGGGAGATGTCGCGTGCAGAGACGAAACACGTAATTTTCATGTTAGTCGGTGTTGAATAGGAACTTGCATACGATATAGTTTTTGTCCGAGATTAATATTCTGTGATTTTTTATATGTGACCAAATAGATTACGGACGCGAAAATTCCGTATAATGAGTAATGAAATTCTGAGAACTGAATAGGACTTAAAGTCAAGTCTACTAAGGACTCCAGACAACAACAAAAGAACAGAGGATAACGAAATTAAAGTCTGATTTGTCTAGAGTTTAATTCTGAAAAGGATTCGCAAAATTCCATTGTCTTAGCGTAAAAGTGTTGTAGAAAGATGACTATTTTGTAAAATATTAATTAATTATGTCTCTATGAATATTGCTAATGAGTTGGTAAGAATGAACGAAATTACTGAGCATAATATGAGACTTTAGAGCCGATATCTCAGGATGATAAGCGCAGTGCAGTGCCGCGCAGGATTATGTAATGCAAAGCACTGGGTGCCACTGTAATTGCTATGGGCAGGCGTAGAGCTTAACATCAGGTGGTCGACTTGCACGTCTCATCACTGAGTCTAAAAAAATAATTTAGAAATACAATTTGGATTCGTATTTGTAAAATACACGCCGTTTTTAAGTAAACCTTAGTTTATACGCTTACGTATATAGAATACAAGACGGAAAATGAAAAACTTAAACTAAAAAAAATTAAACTGTTATTCTTTCGCTGTATCATAATATTTAACAAGCAACTTTACCTTCTGCTTGCGGGAACATACGTGAGCTGTGTTAGTTTTATTTTTCATTCGTTCATATTCCGATATCGCGATGCTCACTCATATTTTTATTGTCATGTTTGCGTTGTGCTCGGTCTTGTCGCCTCGTCGCATTGATTGAATTTATGTGGACTGGTAACATCTGGTTGCGTGCATGATGCGTTGACAAATCGACTGAATTGTTATGTAACTTCTATTTTTACAAGCTTTTGTTTTTTCTTTTGTTTAACTCCGTGTGCTAGTGTGGATGGGTGTTTGTTTAGACTCCAGAATACACAGACGTTGTGTTTTTTATAACTTTACGCGAGTGCGGGAAAACACACCTGCTGTGCGCAGCTTACGTGCCGGCTGTGTCGCGAAACACAGACGTGTGTGCTTAACGCGGCGCTACTACAGTGAGGCTCACACAGACTGCCCGCCATTGCTGGAAAACACACACGGTCCGGAACGGTGCCCAAATGTAAAAACCGGTTCAGTAGTTAACGTGTTAATCACTGGGTTCCCATTGACCCATTGTTTTGAAACGTTGCGTGCTTGTCAACTTCATATAACTATATACGTTATTTTGGTGAAAGCGAGCTGATTTGATAGTAGAGACGAACGGTAGACCTTGTAACTCTTAAGTGATTAACAGTAGATTAATGATATTTAAGCTAATTTTGTAACAAAAAGACGCTTGTGCAGAAAAAATATAATACAAAAAACCTTTTTGTCTCGGATCGTCGATCCAATTTTCCGTTTTGAACCTGAGCTGACTTACGACTTACTTATGTGATTATACGTTGCACCTTTTCATCTAATAAAATCGTGAAGAACATAACTTGAAATACTTTTCGCATTGATAACAGATACATAGAACAAAATCAAAAAGCTCATCTTACGAAATTTAGAAATAATAGCGCTAAAGCTTAGAATATTCGAACTTAGTGTCAATAGCACTGTTTACTTATCTCTTTTCTAGGACTGTTCGTTCATCGACTCGAAAGAAAACAAGACTTAGTTTAGAAAGTTGAAATCTACACGTTTAAAATTTCAAAGAAGTCAATAGAGTTAGAGCATTCTCGGAGTTTGGACAACAGTCTGCGACTGACTTCGTAGAACTTCGGACTTGCTAACTTTAGTAGGTACCACGGTTCGAGCTCACTGTCTGAGTATTAGACGTGAGAAAATAAATTGATTTACAGCAAGATCTTAATATTATTGTCTATTACAATCAAATTTATTGCTTTCAGCGATAAGACCGCCCATTGTACTACCCTTGTTTACCTATTGTAATTCTTCTGTACTGTGTTTATTTTTGTTTCTGGTGTACAATAAAGAGTTTTTCTATTCTATTCTATTTTAAATTTTATCAAAAAAATATTAAGAAACTTCTAATACCAAATAATCCACGAGACAACAAAGAAATATATTTTTATTGTTATGGTCGAGATCTAAAACAATGAGAATTGAATTGGTTGGTGAATTTGAATTGGTGAATATTTGGATCTCAAACTGAAAATTAGGAACAACTTTGCCTTTGTAAGTACTGAATTGATTATTCAATAATTTATGGGTTCAAAAAGAATTCCCAACAGATTTCACTGAAAAATTCAAACCCGAAAACAAAAGAACAAAAAACACGCCGAAGCCGAACAAATTCAACTTCTAATTAGAATCCGATCCGGACCAAGCTCGAAGCAAAAGAGCGCTCGGGGAACAATGCAACAGCGCTATCAATCAAACTAATTGATAGCAATGGACGTCTGCAACCCAATCCACGATGCAAAAAAGAAAACGATTCTATCAGAGGGCCATGTTACACGGGCGGTTCCTCCACCGCAGAAATCTGTTCCCGGAACGCACTAGGTGCAATTTAATATGAAAATACTACACGGGCTATTCATATTAAATTATATCTAGTGCGGTTTAGGAGCGGATCCCCGCGGCGGGAGAACCGCCCATGTGGTATGGTCCAGAATGAATGATTTCTATTGTCAATGAACAAACCGGTGTAATTATCGTTGTATTTTTACAATCACTTGCGTATAAATGAATAATCATTTAATACTTGATTTGTAACTTCCAATATTGTGTACCTTTTAACTGAGAGGGGTGTTTGTAAAGTGTGGTCCTCGTAGTTCATTAGATACAGAGATTCGTAATGGGAATGAGGATCTATGCCAATGATATAAAAAAATAAAAAATAAACTTTACGCATACAATACAGTAAAAAAAACTGCAAAAGTGAATCAGTAAGTATATTATAATTATATTTTTTTGAGATACATCATACATTATCATCGTCATCATAGGAATTAAAAAATTGCTATTAAGAAAAAAAAATCTACCTGCCCACGTTCATTAATCCAAATTGATTTTTATTTATTGCACAATGAAAACGAAATGGAAATCAATTTTTGAAATTTCGCAATTTCCTTCCTGTTAAGGAAATTTGGATGCATTGATTTTCGCGAACAAGATTCTGCAGCTTCCGTTCTGTAGGAAATTAAAAATTAGATCCGGAGTCTGGGACTGTGAAATGAAGGTATGATTTGATTAGGTTGTTATACACAGAACTATAACTGAAGCTATAGAAGGAAAATTAAAGGCAACTGCTGCCTCACAGCTCTCTTATTCACATCTCGTAATTCAACGTACACGAAAGTGAGTAAAACAGAAAACTTCTCGTGATTTTTTTTGTCTGTTCTCTGACTTTTGTGGATTATTTGAGTTGTTAAATGACTTATTAAAAAAATGCTAGACCGTCCGAAGCTAAAGTGAAATAAATAACTAATTTGAAAGATCCTGAAATCCACGTCGTCAGACAATATAGAGTGACAACTTGTTAAGGTGTGGACATTCAAAATCAACGGCGAGCGCGGTGGTAGTTGCGGTTGCGGTGACAGACAGGTTAAAGGGACATGATAAAGCAAGCGTCTACAGGGTGTACACCCGGAGTGCGTTGACAACGCTCTATGGGACATGAAATAATATCCCATAGAGCATCATATATTTTGTTTGACCGGATAGGGAGCGCGTCCGGGCGCTTATAGAGATCCATACGCTTTGACTTTACAAGGCCTCGGGCGCACACCCTTCAGGGATCGCTGCCCTGAACGCTTGGCACGAGTATATCATCTCCATAAGTATGGTCGTGCGAATAGGTTTTTTTAAGTTTGCTAAGTGAGCGATTGAACAATATATAGGGCTGATTGGGCTGATGATTCTCACCGATTTCTTAAAGGCAATTGGTGAAATTTGGTCACGTGGTAGATTAAAAAATCAACCCTCTGAAGAGATGCGACCATTTGGCCAAGGGCGATGTACCTCTGAAGGGATGCGACCAAAGGCGATGTACGTTTGTCTGGAAGATATTAGATATTGTGTTCTCTACTCTGCCGCTCATCGCAACTCCAACAAATATATCGAATTACTTCAGCAATTTCGATACTCACATCCAATTTTTTAGATAATTGGATTGAAACAATTTCGTAAAAGAACAGAAAAAATTATTTCCCGACATTAAGCCCCATAATACTCAGTCTTCTTTTCAATATTTTCAAGATATCAACCCATTACTGTGCAAAAGAAATTACTCATGTAAAGAATAAAGCTTACTTTGTGTCTTATGAGATTAGCCATCCTTTGAGACCTCTCCAAAATTCATCAGGCCGCGTTTTACCTTCTTTTTTCTTTCTACGGCTGGATAAGCATCCTTTCAATTATGAAGTTCAAAAGTTGCTCAAACAAGACTTCAGGCTTTTTAAGTTACCTTGAAGTTACGAATTATAAGCTAGGATAGGTAAATCAAGATAGACTTTTATAATTTTTTGAGAAATTTTAGGTTGTTTGCTCGTGGATTTTCGCAAGTAATATTAGATTATATAACTTTCAATTGAGATGGGACCTGGTATTTCAAAACGACGAACGTTTTTCAACCTATATAAAACTTCCAAAGTGTGTTTTTTTTCATAATACTACTGAATAGGTACAATCAGTAAAAGTTCTTAGACCTTCACGAACTGAATTCACATTCACATCAGTTCCAATCCCGAACAGATTAATATCAAAATATCATTTCGACAATCTGGATGCGAATCAGACCCGTTTACGTCTAATAAATATAAATATAAATATTTTATCTGTGATGAAAAACGGCGACTGTTACAATTTTCATGTTTGTGAACGCATACTACAAGAAGTATTCTCACGATCTAAACAATTCTAGGTGCTTTCTAGAACCTTTCGAAGCAAACAAAACATCACTGCTTGTAGAGGCAGCTTTAAAGGACCCAAGACTCTTATAAATGTTCAAATATTTGACACCGAGCGTTAGTTTCAACGTATATGCCCCATTTGCTCTAAAAGTGTTTAAAAGTAGCATTCCCCTTAAACGTTCGCGTACAATGGCAAACGTTGAAACAATAACGAGTGCAGTCGCGGTGCAGATTGTGCTATTCGATTTTATGGCTTTAGATGTTGCGACGCGATTTTTGAGAAAACGCTAATATTTAAAGTTGATTCACATCTTAAGTACCATGAACGAAAAGTAGGATTTTTAAGTCAAAATATATCAGCAAGTTAGGTGCCTTACGATATCAAGAAGTTAGGCACTACTACGCAGGTGCAACGCTATTACAACAATCCGTCCCACGACCTTTCCACATAGCTGCTAACTTCTGCTGCTAATAACCGGTAGCAGCCGCTAACAGCTAACTGTTATGGGCAGGCGTAGCACTTACCATCAGATGACAACTTGCTCGGCTCGTCATTAGTCAAATAAATAAAAATATAAAACAGCTGTTTTAACTTTCGATATTTTAGCCCACGAAACTTTAGCGCAGGCGTAGAGGCTTGGATGCCACCCGGGTCTACCCCCCGGGTTAGATGGTGACTGCTAGCGTGACCCCATTTTGCCCCACCTCAGCGGAGGACTGCTCTCGGGGGATGTTAGTGGATTCAAATATCACACACTCTCTTCCGACACTCCTGTGGCGAAGGGGATAGTGCGAGGACATTTCCCCCCCTAATAAAAGATATTGCAATAACGCCTGCCATATAATTATGTTATTATCGATCGATAATATGACAGGCTTGTGTGGCTTGTGCGTGTAATATTGCAGCACGACGAATTATGCTAACTCTTTCAAGTATCAAAATGATAGAATAGAATAGAATAGAAAAACTCTTTATTGTACACCAGAAACAAAATTAAACACAGGACAGAAAAATTACAATAGGTAAACAAGGGTAGTACAATGGGCGGTATATGATGATATATGAGTTTACTCTTAAAAGTTTTTCGTAGTAACGTGGTTTTACTTTATACGATCCGATTTGAGTCAGAAGGAGTACTGACTCAAATTGACGTCATCCGAACGTTTGACAGTATATTGTAAATAGCACTATCCCCATCAAATTTTCAGAGTCGCTCCAGTACAGTGTGGCATAGACGAGAGTCTGGGAACACAATCCAAGTACAGATAGTAGCAAAAGTGATAACCAAAACGGCTATCACTTTTGCTGTTGCACGTTGGAAAGAATTGTATGTGACGTTAGCCGCGTCTTGAGAATGTGCCATTAAATTACATATATTTTTGGTAAAATGTAGCAACATTTTTGTGATTATTTTTTGTTTTTTTTTTTGTTAACCTTCTGTCCTAGAATCCTAGAAGCGGTGGTAGCCTAGTGGGAGAACGTCCGCCTTCCAATCAGAAGGTCGTGAGTTCAAATCCCAGTGCGGGCACGTGTTTCTGTAAAATATATGTACGCAATTACAACTCGCTTTTCGGTGAAGGAAAACATCGTGAGGAAACCCACATACCTACCCGAGAATTATTTCGGAGGTAGATATGTGATCCACCAGTCCGGATCTGGCCCCCGTGGTGGATTATAGCCTAATCCTCCTCATGAAAGTGAGGGGAGACCCGTGCCCAGCAGTAGGACGTTATTGGTTGTTGATGTTGTATTCTGTCCTACTGCTGGGAAAAGGTCTCTCCCAATTCTTTAAAAAATCCAGAAATCCAGAAATTTCTGGCCTGCAATGTGTCTAGGCAGCCCTTTTTGTACGCGTCTAGATCATCCCTCCATCGCTTCTAGGTCGACCTTCATCATCAAACCCATATCAACCCACTGCTACGCGCGGGTCACCCCTCTCTTTTGTAATGGGGATAAGACCATAATCCACCTAAGAGGCCCGGTCCGGATAGGTGAAAAACATACCTACCTCCGAAATAATTCTCGAGTAGGTATGTGGATTTCCTCACGATGTTTTCCTTCAATGAAAAGCGACTGATAATTACGTACATTTGTTTTATAAAAAAACACATTGTTATTATTGGCACGTGCACTAGGATTTAAACTCACTACTCTCTGGTCGACCTGAACTACCTAAATTTTATTTTCTTGAAGAACCTTAATTATCTATTTTGATAGCTATGTTGTAAAAGCTTAGGTTTAAAATGATATCTACATATTAATGGAAAACATTTCGCTTAATTTTAAATAGGCGCAATACTGCCTTGGTTCCACTTTCTCAGTTGACTGTACCATAATATAACCATACTACGATGGTACGTGTGACCGTAAGCACTTTAGCGCCGTACCCTTTCATAATGGCACCCATCGATAAGTAGTGGCCTTAGTGTGTTCGTGTGTTGTAAATCATATCATGCATGGGGCTGATATCGTAGAAATGTGGTGTACAGTGTTTACACTTTTGTTATTATGTAACTACAGTGTTTTTTTTTTATATCACGAGACGAACAGATTGTTCACACAATATTAACCATATTCACCATTCAGTCAAGGTCAGGTCAAGGCCAGGTCAAGGTCAGGCCAAGGGCAAGGTCAGTCCAAGGTCGGGTCAAGGTCAGGTCAGGCCTATGTCAGGTCAAAGTCACCGACGCTAACGCCGACGCCGAAGCCGACAACGACTCCCGCAATGTCACTTACGCCGACGCCGACGCCGACGCCGACGCCGACTCCAACAACGACGCCGACACCATCAACGACGCCGACACCAACAACGACGTTGACGCCGACGCCGATGCCGACGCTGACGCCGACGCCGACGCCGACGCTAACAACAACGCCAACGCCGTCGATGACGCCCGCAACGTCACTTACGCAGACATCGACGCCGACGCCAACGTTGACGATGAAGCCGACGCCAACGCCGACGCCAAGGCCGACGC
The DNA here is from genome assembly GCA_912999815.1 of Campaea margaritaria. Classification (NCBI taxonomy): domain Eukaryota; kingdom Metazoa; phylum Arthropoda; class Insecta; order Lepidoptera; family Geometridae; genus Campaea; species Campaea margaritaria. The sequence continues at coordinate 3,848,893 of OU538800.1, forward strand.
CGATGCCGACGCTGACGCCGACGCCGACGCCGACGCCAGCGCTTACGTCAACGCTGACGCGGACGCCGATGCTGACAACGACGCCGACACCGACATCGATACCGATTAACTAGGTTGTAGTGAAAATTTGGTAGTGTCTTCTAAGGAAGCCCTCGAGGGTTCCTGGGGACAGCTAATCATCCCTACTTCCTTTTTAATATTATAAATGCGAAAGTCTGTGAGAATGGATGGATGGATCTTTGTTCCTCTTTCTCGTAAAAACTAATAAACGGATTCGAATGAAATCTGGAACACAGATAGTTTATAACCAGGATTGAGTAATAGGGTACTTTTTATCCCGATAGTATGTTCCCGTGGCACAAAACGAGAACCACGCAGGTGAAAAGAGGGGGGCAGCTAGTTAAGTATAAAAGAAAATAAAGACTAGGACTGCTAGAGACAATAATCCTAATTGGCATATACGTGCGACGCTTTGATTATAAATCAACAAACAACCCGGAATTATGTTAGGAAATCTTGGTGATGTCTCTATTAACTCCAAGCCAAGTATAATCACAGCAAAGTGCCGTGTGAATCAGCTTAACACCGGATGCACGTCAGATCCACCATTATTGATAGGCCTCCGAAGCGATGTATCTTTGGCAGGATTTCCGGCTGTTAGACAAAAGTGCACAGCTCGAGTTACACTGGACACGGGCGGTGTTTCCGTGGTATTAAGTATCATTTGCATGAGAAAGGCTGCCTACAGCCTGTTTCAACAAGTATCGGCTGTGCAAACGTTTGCTTTTGGAAACCGCTCAAAAGGTTTGCATTGTGGATGATCTCAACGATTAATTGGTTTAAATCTATTGCTGTGTTGTTTTTTTGACCTTACTCTGTAAATTTTGATTGGAATACGCTATTTTCCCACTGTGTCATAAAGTTTCCCCATATTGCCGCCATGCCCCATGCCGCCCCCCATGCCCCATGCCGCCCTCCATGCCCCACGCAGCCCAATTATACACCATACGCAGATATAGATAAGGTATCAAATTAGCTTCTTGACCGCCACACTTAATCAAATGTAATTTTATATGAATATAAATATTCGGTACCAAAGAGCCCCATAGTTACAATCATCTTTGCTTTTCTAGCAATTTATTGTTTCATAACTGTGTAATAAGGGTAAAAGAAGAGCTTGTTATACCTATATAACCTAATAAGGCTACATAATAAAGTGAAAAATTTCCAAAGAGTTTGGAAATTTTTCACTTCAGTTAGCAACATGTTAACCGAAATACCTACTTGGAGCCTTAGGGCCATGGATGAAAAAGAGGAGAGATTTTACACATATTATTCAGCCCAACAAAGCACTGCCAAAACAAGAGAGCCACTGGTGTTTGTATAAACAGTAAGGACCGTATTTGATATTACGAGTATCTTGATGGCGAGTTCTGGTACCGACATCGGTCGTCAGTAGCTATCGCTATGAAAACCGTGCGGACGTGGTAAGTGCGTTGCTAAATGAACGCACGGTTTTCGTAGCGATAGCAACGGACAACCTACGTCTGTACTGCCCGTCTGTAGACTAAATACGGCCTAAGAAAAGTTTATTTATTATTTGTAACACATATCTTGATCAATAATTAGGAACTAAATCAAGTATAAGATTTGGACTGACCTAATTATTTAGAGACAGTATAATTTCAGTCTACTGTTTGCATAATCTCATGAGAGATGTTACAAAATCTATTCCCTATCTCCACCATCTATTCCCATGTTTTTTTCCATCTCTGTAGTTTTTGAGATCCTAAGTCAATCAGAATATGATCGGACCTGAAATTGCGTTAAAACTTCAAATACACAAACAAAAACAAAAGCAAAAAATTAAAACAGCAGTAATACAGTATGAATTCCCTTACAACCATAAAAATGATCTCTAGATTCAAAATCCCTTACTGTTATAATGTGAAATCATTTCAAATCCTACCAACATTAATCTTTGAAACCTTACAGCATTGTAATAGGGGCGAAATTTCAGTGAAAGCTTGATAGAAGTGAATAGTACCATGACACTGCAATTTATCATCGGACCTAACGACAGATGTTGTCCTTTTGTGTACCCCTCGAGCTGAATCCATAGTAGCAGCTCTACAAATTCCAGATTTTAAGGCATCTGTTAGAAGGACCGGGTTTTGCAAAAGGAGCGTTATGTTTTTGGACGTATGTAATTATTGATGTCTGTAATCTGTATGTATGTTTTTAGGCGCGTCTTATAGCCTAATGGATGGATTTTGATATTGAGGTAACATTCTATTCGTTTCAGTCACGGGAGGGATGTAGGCTATGTCTAAGTGCCAAAATAACAAAATGGCGGCTGTAAACAGTCATATTAGATTTTTGATGGAACGAAGAATGGACGAGAAGAGCCGAAGATCGGGCTCTGTAGTGAAGTTCTCTAGGAGAGGCCTACGTCTGTCCGTCCATTCGTCTGTTCGTCTGTCCGTCCTTCCGTTTGTCCGTCTGTTTATTTGCGGAATTTACAACTTCGTCAGCTTGAAAGTCAACAAATGCTTTGAATATAGAATAATCTTCAATTTCTCTTATAGCCTCTGGCTCCTCAAGCAATTTATCATATTGGAAGAAGGTGCGCGAGTCCACTAACGGCCTCTATTGATGCATCCATTAATCATACCGTGACTGACCGCTGGAAGAAATCTTACGGAGTTTACCTTGGCTTGGAAATAAGAACAAAATATTCACTATATCGAGGATCTTTTAGAAATCACTTTATGTTGCTACAACATAAGGTTTTTAATTTTTCATTATATTTCTTTTATTTTTTATATTTCCCTAAATTATATTTGTTTTTGCAATTTGTTTGGATAGCCTAGTGGAAGACATCGTTGTTGTTTTGAGTATGCCACTATTGCACTCGCTTAAGCAGTTTAATATGAAACCCACTTACGATAAACCTTAACGGTCTTATTCATAAAAAGTTATCACAGCTTTATAAGCTCGCTATAGTAAGATTTTAGAAAATCAGTATTCATAAACGCTCAATAGCCCTAAAATGCTCTATAACTGTTTGATAAAGTGACATTGATTTATGGAAGCCAACACCCTACTATAAGCCCATTTTAAGCGTTTGATAGCGAAAAACATGGCTGACAACGATCAGCTGTTTAGTCATTTAGATACATACTTTGAAATTTAACAATGAGTTTTACCACCAAAGAGTTCCAAAGGTAGGTTGTATAGAGGTAAGTTTGTTAATGACGCTATGCGCTAGCTGCAGCCTGTTGGGGACCTTCCCGAGGACTTAAACAACAGTGGAATGTAAACTGCTATATTCCAATAAAATACATCCAAAACAACAACAGCGTGACATGTGGCATCGGTGGCGTAGTGGCGAGTCGGTGGTCGTTCGTTGTTGGCCGGTGGCGCGAACCCGTGCGTTCCGCATCCAGCCGCTCATATTATAATAGAGGATCCACTATCAGAGGAGAGTAACATAGAGAAGGACAACACAGAGGAAAGTAGGTACCCGTGGGGAGAACCTAGAAGTTCCTAGATGTAGAAGTGTTGCAATTTTGCAAGCTGTCATAATTCAGAAATTTTAGCGAATAAAACCAACTATGACAACTACCACCGAGATTGGCGACGACTTTTTAATGGCCCTCCACTTCTACCTACAGATGCTCTCAAGCGACTAGAGGAAAAAGAGCTACCTCGTCTCACAATAAATAAACTAAAAACCCCCTGATACGAAAAACAAACCCTGATTACCATCTATCTATAACCTACTCATTGAGACAATACCATTAAGATATGTAATAAATAGTTTATTCTCCCAGTTTCTTATTTTATATTAATAATACTGAGTTTTTTTTTAAACAAAATTTCTGTAAGGTCTACATTTCCTCCTTTTTTTATTCATTTTCCACTTGAGGTCTTCTCTGCATCTCTCTGCTGTTCTTCTCTGCATTTCACTTCACAGTCTGCAACTTTATCAGCAGCTGAAGTCTTTCGGTTTTTCTTAGGTTGTTTGACGTAGGAAGAGGAGATGGAGTACTAGGGCCTAGGCAGGCACTTCTTCTTTATTGGTGTTTGATAGCTCCTGCTCAACAATCACACTAAATATTGGCGCTTGGCCTGGCTTCAGTTTCTATTTCAATGACTTGACAACACAAATTCAAATTCATAGGAATCGGTGACAAATTCATTAGGGAGCTAGAAACTAATATCATTATTATGTGGTGTTTCGATGGTAGGTGGTGGACCACCACCAGTCTTCATCTGCTCCTTACGCTCTTGAGCCTTTTGTTTTTCGGCACACATCTTTATTATCCCCCACTGAGCTTTGGTTTGGGAAAGAGTGCGCTGGGCTCTTGAACACATGCAGTTGAAACTGAAATAAAAATAGTCTGAGTGAGCAGTAGGCCTATACCTAACAATAGGACAGTAAAGACTCATCATAATCGTATTTTAATCAAGCAGAACAACTTATACCTACTTAAGATAAATATTAAGTTGGGTTATGTTTATTTCTATTTAGCAAATCTGCCCATGCCGCCACCTTCTTTGTATTTGAATTGGTGTCCGTGTTTTTATTTTCAACAACATCGACTCGCTCCTTTACCAGTTCTTTTAATAAAATCTGAAACAAACGTGCGTTAAGCTTAATAGAATAAAAACTAACAAGTAAATCAAAGGATATAAGTGAAGACCAATCTGCAAACGATGCTTCAATATTTCGCAAATATAGAAATTGTTGAACAAACCTTTTCTCCCTTGCCAGTTCTCACATCTCTGCCTTTTCTTGGCGCTTGGCCTCGCTTTAGTTTCCATTTTATTTAATTATATTCATAAATTGAATGAAAATTTCGTGCAAAATGACAAACGGTTTTCCGCGTCAACATGATAGATAGGTATACTACAGATAAATAATACTATCTGACATTGACACAGAATCAAAATAATGTCAAATTCAAGTAAATTACCTATGGTTTCATCCTGCATGCCGTTCGAAAACAAAGTTTTTCATCCCAATGGCAACATTTGGTTGCTATAGCGCCACTATTGTTATCGAAGCGATATGAATAGATTATGAATAAACAATTTTATGACATCTTAATAGCCGATCTATAGCACTATCAGACGTTTTAACTAATGAATGCTATAAACGTTCAATAAGCTTTTTTTATGAATAAGACCGTTAAAGTTTTCTTCTAAGCATCCATTTCTATTTTTTCAAACTTTTGTTTTTTTATAAAATTGGTGGCAAACAAGAATACAATCCACCTGATGGGAAATAGTCATTGACGCTTATAGACATTCGCAACGCTTTTGTCGGACGTTGCATACCATTATTTTACTAAAGAATCTTTTAATTTTATCTCACTTTAGCACTTATATTTATAAAATACATACAATTTATGTTAAATAAAAGCCTAGTGGGAGAACGTCTGCCTTCAAAAGAGAAGTTCGTGAGTTCAAATCCCATTGCGGATAAGTACCAATGTGTTGTAAAACACATATAAGTAATTATCACTCGCTTTTCGGTGAACGAAAACATCGTGAGGAAACCCACATATCTGCCCGAGAACTACTTCGGAGGAAGGTATGTTATCCACCGATCAGGACCGAGCCCTCGTGGTGGATGATGGCCTATTCCTCCTCAGGGAAGACCTTGCTCAGCAGTGGGATGATACAATTTCAACAATTCAAACACTTGCCATAAATTCACGCAAAGATACTAGTACGGACGTACCAGTCTTTTTAAAAGGTAGACTAGAACTGCCGTAGGAAATAGCTCATTTGAAATACGCCAGGCCACGGCTAAGTGAGGAAGATTGCAGAGCTCGAAGATATTTTTAAACTTTTCAAATGCATTGAAATATTTGAGTAAGTCGTATGAATCCGGATATGGCGTATTCCATGGATAATCTAAGGTAGATATTTTTGGTCAGTAGCGAGAAGAGACAGCTTTTTTTTCGATAGTACAGTCAACAACAAAAGCAAATGATGATTAGAAAAGTTTCAAACGCTTGTCATAATTAATTTAATATAATCTGATTCCTTAAAAATGTCATAACTCTCTGTCCCTCAATGAATCCAATTGAATTGTGGAGAAAGAGGGAGAGCGAAGAGAGTTATGTCATTTTTAAGATATCAGATTATATTGAAAATAATTGCACCAAATACCGGTCATGGTTTTTGAAACTTGTCTGATAATCATTTACTTTTGATGTTGACTGTACCTAACGGGAAGTATGTGTAGCCTACAAAATTTTTCCATTACTCACAAATGTACTACTCTAAGTATTCTATTTGTACTTATGTATGAATTTAAACCCACGTGAGGAAACCCACGTATCTACCCGATAATTATTTCGGAGGTAGGTAGGTGATCCACCAATCCGGATCTGGCCCCCGTGGTAGATATGGCCTAACCCTCCTCACGAAACTGAGGGGAGACCCGTGCTCAGCAGTGGGACGTTATGGGTTGATGATGATGATGATGATGATGAATTTAATGCACCGATGTAGAAAAAAATAGATAAAAACAAGAAAATTGGCACAAATTGTTGAACGCTGCGAGTATGATGTTAATCATTATAAAAATAGAGTTAACAATTTCCACGTATAATTTTATTTCACATTTCTTATGTTTTTACCATTCAGTCCGTAAAATAATATTTACTTTGAAAACTTTATTTAACTTACTAACTAAAACATTGACCAAATGCTAAAAGCCTTTCACTTTAGTTTTCCGATGGATTATTAAATATTTACATACTTTATCCATCCCTAAAAACCTTTTGTAAATACAATTTTAATAAGGTTTACGCAAAACAAAAGTTATCTGCCAAATCGAGCTAAGGCTACTAACTCCCTCATTTTGTCGTTCGATTTTAAGCCTTGTTACCCAAAAGGTCAAAATTGATGAGAATTTACAAATTGAAAGTGAAAACCCTAGCAATAAAAGTTAACGCTGACCCGTGTTACTATATTTATATAACAGTAAATAAGCTTTCAACGAGCCTTTCGATTATCGTAATTTAGATTCTGAATCATTGTTACACAATAAATTTGTATTCTAAGTAATTCACACAACTCGACCATTGAAAATTTAATGTTAATATTTCAACCGTCGCTTATTCTCTGATATCAACTGAGAACCAACCCCATTCATCGTTATTATTAATTCCAACCACATTTTTCTTACAAAAATATTTGAAATATTTGAAAGTTATTATTATGTTATTACATATAAATTGGACGATTTTTAACTGTTCTAAAACGTATGGTATCCATTCAGACAATTAAAAGCTTCAACCCTAATTCGGCGCTATCCCGTCGATTTCTCAAAACGCGGGCAGACCGGGACCTTTATGATGTATGAAGGTAGCTTTATGGGGTCAAAGGGTCGATGGCTCTTAATAAAGTGGTGAAGATAATTTATTGGAAAGCTATTGGAGGCTATTAAACGTGAAGTTGGTTCACGATTTAGTAGGCGGAACTTCGATGACAGTGAGATTGAAAATAATTCGGATGTTTACGATAAGTGACAGTCCGAAATGGGTTGGTGCTTGGCTAAATCTAATCTTGGAAAATGATGCTTTGAGTTCACTTATAAATGAGTTAAAGTGAGTGAGTGCGAGAGAAGGGGGGCGATGATAGCTCAGTTTGATCTGTCTTCGGATCGCATGGCTAAGGGCATTTGTTCAAAACCAATTGACCGTAATAAAATTGCATGAACTTCCGATAAAAAAAAACATCGTTTCAAATCTTGGTGGTGGAGCATCTGACTATCCCCTTAAGAAATCAAATTCTTATCAGGGTGTTCTTATCTTAATATTGAAAACAAATCCCATTCTAGCCTAAGCATGTTTATTACCTCTGACCACATTGTCACTCAACGCCAGATGAGATTGTGGTCAAATAGTTGTCTATAAAGAAATAAAAAAGGTTCTCTGCATAATATATTTATACCTGTTTAAACGCAGTAAAATCAACCATCTCACACATAGCCAATTTGATAAAAACTGCCATTAAATCTAGTTAGCAGTCTCATTGTTTTGTATAAAACATTTAGCAGTGCCTAAGGTTGCGTGCTCAAGATCAGTGGCCATATTTTATGCTGACAGAATCCATTAAAATTAGTGCTCCTACTAACATTGCAGGAAGCTCGAGAAGCTCTGAAATAACGCTCGAACAAATCCAGCGGCTTTGTTTAGAATAAAATCGGAGCTCATTTGGTATACAACTCGCAGAATGTGGCATTTGGCAGGGCTGGACTTTGAAGAGGGCAGAGATAGCCACTTTAGTTTTACAAAAAAGGACTGCAACTTTTTTGTCTTGTTTCTAGTCTAAACGGTAAGTTTTGAAATGTACGTAATTAGCTAGATACAAACAGCATTTAATTGAGTATATTGTTTTTAATACGGACCGAAAAGTCATTGTAACTCATTTCAAAACATTTTTAAAGAATCAGGTAGTTATCTCTACGATATTCTTTTAATACTTTTCGTCCCAATCTCTATCCTGAACCCAACTCTGTCCGATTCGTTCGCTAGTTACAGTAGAAGCGTTTCTTGCTGCGACAGGAGTTTCCTGTAAGACGATATATTGCAATTTTCAGCTCTTTCCAGTCCTTGGGTTCTTCCTTTTCTACAAGAAAGTGTGCTGTGCACTTTGGACCAACTCAATAAAATTACATTTGTTAATCTAAAAAAAAACAATGGTTCTTAAAATCGTCTAGGATTTAAATAAGTAATTGGTCAATTACATTCTTTTTACTAGTGTTGAAAAAAATCATTTCATTGTATTAATATTACAGAGACTACGATGATAAGAGCTTTGTTCCAAATATGTGAATAAATAATTAGAATTTGACTTTTGTTTTTTTTTATTGTACTTGAAATATGCTAAGGAGTCACCGGCTACGTAAACACAGTTTACGTTAGTTCCGGAACCTATGGATTCAACACGACATTGTATTTTTTTATGTCACTATGGAAATTTGTATTTGTGTTTGTATTTAATATTAAATTGGAAATTAAAGTTAAATTAAAGAAAAATTAAAGTTAAAACAAGGAAATTAAAGTTAAAGTTTACAATAAGGATAAAAATTGCGAAAATAAATAATAACCATGAGAAAGTCTATAATTAAACCATCAAATCGTGCACTCACTTAATTGGTTTCTAAATTACAATTAAATACTATCATTAGTTAGTTAGTTAATTAGTCAGTGCTGTCTCATTGGACAGTGCTGATTTATCATTTCCGATACTAAACAGTGCCTAATTAAGGGAAGCACCATCAAAATTAATTGAGTAGTCTAATTGTGATAGCGCGTAGGCTTAACCTAGGTATAATATTCTATTTATATGAGTGGTTTGATCACTTTGATCAGTTTATCACGTGAACATTGAGTGGTGCCTTTGATATTGATTTGATTTGTTAGCATGTTACCTAGTGGAGTTAACTTTGTTTATGGATAATAATAATTATGGTCGCACACACAACAACTATATGAAACCAGAGTCGTCGAAGTTCCTACTTCCTTAATCATAGCCGTAATATTTATAGGAAACAATATAATTACAGGTCAATTATAAAACTAGTCCAAAAAAATAACCTCATTTACAGGAAATCCTAGTTGAAGGTCAGAAATGTCAGGATCTATATTGTGATCGTGATTTGTGGTAATAATATTAATTTTATGTCAATTATAATTACATTTAAAATATATCTTTACATTTGAATTTTTGGAATTCAATTATATTCTTAAATTTTAACAAAATTAAAATTGAACTAACTAGTAGTTACGTTTAAGAGACTGGTAGCAGTTTCAGTAAAAGCAAATAAAAGAATTAAAAACAATAATAGTATAATAAGGATAAAATGTCACTCTAAAAGCAGATATATATGCCATTGGCAGGTAACCCTAAAGATAAAAAAGAGTTAAAAATCAAGGAAAATCAATTTACTAATCTAGTAGATTAGCTAGACACTAGTCACTAGATACTAGTCTAAAGTCATAACAGCTAAGCTGAATTGTTAAAAGTTCACTTGATATTATTTCATTACAACTCTAAAAACAATAACCAGACTTTTGGAATGAGAAGAACAAATTTTGAGACTTTGAAATTAATATAACATTTTCTAGGATAGTAAATTATTATTCGGAATTCGATTCTAAACTCAGTCTTGAGTAGAAAGCAGTCGACGGTTTCATAAAATAACCGGATAAAGACCCCACCCCAAAACCGGTTTAAAATGCAAAAGCTCTTTACCCGGGCAAACACTTCTTTTGTGCGGTGAGATGCGGCTCCGTGTAGCTTGGGCGGTCAAAGTATACCAACCTACTAATAAAAACATGACCCATGTGCTTGGATTCGATTTTTTTCAAGGTGTCTACATGATTTTATTTCTAAGGGCTTATTTAAAGAATTTATATTAGTTGTTAATATATTCAGTTTTATAATTATATGGATTGTTGTGAACAATGACATGGTCACCGCATCTGGCATTTCGTTATCCTAATGTCTGCCTTTAAGGCCCTTAGTTAGTCTCGTCAAAAGGGTACTTTCTAAAGCGAAATTCTCCCTCAAAGTTTATTTAAAAAATCACATAAATATTATAGTCTAATTTAGATTTATGCTTTTTTTTTCAAATTAATAATGTTATTGTTTTAAAAAGCTTTTTGACAAGATGCTATATTTTCATTAATGGCGCACCTCTCTGTCAGTTGATAGATAAATTTGATATCTATAAACATTAACGATTTTCCAATCGAATAATCGTGTCCATATAAAAGGTTTAATATTATTTCAAGTATTATTAAAAATTATTAATAATCAATCTAACAAATTGTTTTTAGTTTTTGTATTCCGATTAATTTCTGATATTGTCCGATAAAAGCTGTAGTTACAGTAAAAACTCCAGTTAGTGTTGTAGAACATTACTAGAACTTATATTTTTACTTCTTGAGGGTTGAATACCATAGAACTGATTTTTGAGGCCTACCACTACAAAAACAGTGAGATTTCTTGAAGCGGGATGCAATTGTGGAATCCAATTTGCCGACAGCGGACCACCGGCTTTGTCTTCCATGCAGGTCTAAGGATCTACTGTGAAAGCACATAAGTCGTTAACTGATCTGGTTCGTAATTGTGTGTCACGCTACACGTTTTATATTGAATCTTGCAGAAAGAATAAAAAAAAACGAAAATAAATTGGTACGAGAATATATTTTTTGTTACAGCATCAACATTTCGTAAATAATATTTTTTATACCTGAATAGGTACACGGATTAAGGGCTTGTCCGTCTTAGGATACATTTGTAACATAATTTAGGTAATTAATTATTAGGTTTTTTTTTAAATTTTTATTTCGATATACATAGCGAAATTCAGTGTTTTGGCATCAGCAGTAAGTACGTGTACCGACATTAATAAATTAATTGCTTTTTAAGTTTTTAAACGGTCAATTGACTTTGTGAACTACCTACCTTAAAGTACAACTAATTACTACATACAACAAGATTTGAACAACCAATATTGCTAAATCAGACTTCGAAGTAATGTTCTAAATGATTATAACTTATACGTTTGTATCCTTGTGAATTATAATAATAATATGCGCCATTCACATTTCTCATATGAAAAAAAATCGCAGGTGGTGGTTAAAACTTTTAATATAACAATTTCAGAGTAGAACCAGACCTGGGCGGAGGCAGAAATTCCACTTCATAAATTTCATCTAGAACGACGTAATTACCAAGGGATGCTTTAAGACGTATATCGTATTAAATTCTTCCGGGATCTCTGTGTCGCTTCTAGCAGTGAAAATTTGTTGAAAATATTCTACTTTATATTTTGAGTAATAAAGCATGTTAGAACCAAGCAACACTGGACATGTATTAATACGGGAGACGGTCATGAATATAAAAGATATCCTAACTATAATACTATCATCATCATCATCATCATCAACCCATAAAGTCCCACTGCTGGGCACGGGTCTCCCCTCACTTTTGTGAGGAGGGTTAGGCCATAATCCACCATGGGGGCCAGATCCGGATTGGTGGATCTCCTACCTACCTCTGAAATAATTCTCGGGTTTCCTCACGATGTTTTCCTTCACCGAAAAGCGAGTGATAATTACGTATATATGTTGTACAGAAACACATTGGTACGTGCCTGCACTGGGATTTGAACTCACAACCTTCTGATTGGAAGGCGGACGTTCTCCCACTAGGCTACCACCGCTTCTATACTAACTGTAATAACTTTTAACTATAATACTATAATCCTAACTAATATTATAAATGCGAATGTGAGTTTGTTTGTTTGTTTGTTTGTTACGCTTTCACGCCTAAACTACTAAACCGATTTTAATAACTCTTTCACCACTAGAAATCTACATTATCAGCGAGTAACATAGGCTATATTTTATCTCCATATTCTTACGGGGACGGGAACTACGCGGGTGAAACCACGGGGTGCAGCTAGTAATCTCAAACTGTTACGCCTAGTTGGCGAAACTAATAGTTAAATAGCACGTGGTCAAAATTTCATCTCATCACACACAGAGTTACAAAACAACCAGTCAACAGAAGTGACAATTTGTAAAGGGTTCTATTGTTTCCAACAATATAATTGGTTTTCGGACCGCAGCAAGGAGAAATTCAAATCCTGAGTTGTTACAGTTGTAACTGTTATAACAGATGTCAGACTGGTTTGTTGGCTGTAAAGTCTTTAATATAAACTGTCTTCATTTGCTGCTGCTTAATAACTTCGTTTGTTTTGATGAAGGTACTTCCAAGAGACATCATGGTGACTGCGGATACGTAAATGTGGCGTAAGCAGATGATGAGACGACTGCAAAAGATTTGTCAACTGTAAAGTGAACCATATGTATTTGCTCTAAGTCTGGGCGTATGTGGGGCCATGGTCCTCGTAGTTTCTGATTCCCTAGATTCAGGGAATCTATGTATTTGTCCGTGGCGCGTTATTTATTTATTTAGTGTAGAAACTACATACAGTGGTCTAACTTCACTTGATGTTTGCGTTAAAACTGACACCAAAGATACTACACTATGCTGGAACACTAAGGCTTCAATTCAATTTTGCGCACAAACAAGCTGTTTATCCCACCTTCGACTTTTATTTCTATTTCTTCGTCTGTATTAATATTTTGTATCTTAACACTTTCACTGCTGAGCCAATTTGCTTGTCTAGCCACGGGTGCTGCTCTGCACACTCCACAGTGTTTTCCCATACAAAAACACAATTGTTGTGTTTGCCGCACTCGCGGCAAGTTATGAAAAACACGACAGTTGTGTTCTCAGGACTGAAAGTGTTAAAATTGATATAATTGCAAATTTACGTAACAGGCGTTGCCAACAGTTTTGGGCGGTATTCAATTTGACGGTATTGAGATCGGTTTTCTGTTGCTATTGAAATCCGTGCGTGCATTTAGCAACGCGTTTGTTTCGTCCGTACGGTTTTCACAGCGATAGCTACGGACGATCTACGTCAGTACTGCCGTTAACACTTGAATAATGAAGAATTGCTCAGAAATCACTAGAACAAACCAATATTTATTCGATATTAAAAGCCTGTCGTGTTCATCTTACCTAAAGTAATATGTAGGATATTCCGTTTCGATAACGCATGGCAGACAAAAATCCATTTTGTTACACTGACAAGGGATAATGCGGTGTGACATGAGAGAATCGACGGTATAAACAATGTAAACAAAGAAAAAATATCGGAGTAATACACGATGTTTTCCTTTTTTATTTATAGAGTAAATGTATCAAGAAAGAGGAAGTAAAGTGGACTCACGGATCACCGCAATATAAGGCGCTATCGCCTTTTTATCAATATAACAATTTTGTTATTTTATGTGGCCGCAAATGTCTTGAATAAGTTTTGGTATAAAAATCTTTTTCCAGACAAGATCTTATAAAATACGTTTTCGGTGCTGCAAGCTGATCAGAATGAGTCCAAACATCAGCAATCTACTGTTAGTAACTAAAGAGTGTCTACCTATCGTCTCTATCATCAGATCAGCTCGCTGTCACCATAATATTGTATTGTCATTGGAACCTGAAAGGCATGCCAAATTTCAACCCAATTCAACAATGGGAACTGAGTCAAAATTGACTTCCAAAATTGCAGGACATACATGTGAAGATCAATATGAATAATAGAATTTCAATATGAATTTCACTATAGAAACAATAATAATACTTATGCCACTGATCCCTCGAAGTTCTCAACGCAATAGCGATAATGAAGCTCTCCCGATTTTCCCGATATGGATATTAAGCTGTGCATACATTGAGCTTAAGATAGAGGTGGTCTTAGCAAAACTGGTAATACCACCTAATGCTCGTAGATCAATCAATATTGCGAGTAGAGCTCTCCATTCCCGTAATAATTTTGATTGATCTATTTCAGCTACTCCTACATCCTTACAAAAATTGTGGGGAAACCCTAGCACTCAGCAGTGGGCGGATATGGGGTTGATAATGATAATGAGGTTTGAGTTACGGCTGAATCAAAAACTGATAACGAAAATTATATTTCATGAGTGTATGTTTTATTGTATGTCATGTCTGTTGAATGTTGTGTTTCTTTACTTGAAATTCCCTTCTACAATAATTACGAGCTTATTTTTAATAACATACTCCAGATTAACAAAATCATTTTTCAATTTGATTTTAAATGACAAAATAACAAAGTATAAATGCTTGAACATAAACTTGAATTGAATTAAAAAAAAACATTAAAAAAACAGCTGAAATTCAAGTGTAAGTAACGTTAGGGATCCTGAGAAACTTTTGTTCAAACATCGAGAAAACCCGCATTTAGGCAGAGTTAAAACATACCTACTCCATCTCTCGGCATGCATTAGCGAGTAATCCCCGGATGAGCTCAAGTGTGACGCCGAATATTAAACGGGCTCGCTGCGGTCACCCGGGATTAGGCGCGCCCGGGACTCTGCCAAGTAACGGTGAACTTTAACTACGCTTTATTCGGGATACTTCTGGTTTTTCTAAGTTTGATAATGGATATAACATACGATTATAAGTGCCCGAAAAGCCTCTAGTAACCTAGTTTACGATTAAATGGAATCATATTATGCTATTTTTAACTCTGTGCGTACCACAGAGGAGTGAAACACCTAGGGTGAGTCTGGGTTTCTTGATAGTTGCACCCTGGGAACTTTGATGTCACGAGTGAACAGGTTAATTCAGGGTCAGCGTGTACCATCGCTAACGGCATCGTCACCTAAATAGTGGTCACTTGAATCTATTTATAACCAATAAAATATGATCTTAGTTTCTACTAAAATAAATGCGAACGTTTGGATGTTTTTTTTGTTTGTTACTGCATTATACTAAATTTGGTTTTAATTGGAATTGGTAAATAAAATACATTACATTTTGGCTCGTAACATAGAATAATCTTTACATCATAAATCTACCCCTAAAGGCGTAAAATAGGGTGCTACAAAGTTTACTCATGAAAAATAGGAAACCGCAGGTACAGCCTGAAGCCTTAATAATATATTCTAGCAAATAACTATACATTAAGCGTACAACGTTACTATTTTCATACAAAGCAGTCGACTTTACTTATCCGCTACCTTTGATATAAGTACCTCAACATTTTTCCTCCTCCAATTTTATTACCAAGCACAAATCCTTTCGTCAATGCTCCATCTCGTCACATAAGAATCGTCGCAATTACTATAAATGTTTGCACATACCTAAAGGAAGTTCGTTCAGCGTAATTTCCTGGAGGAAATGCCCCTTCTGAAACTTATTTCAGTACTATTGTCACGAACAATAGTGCGGCTGATTCACGCCGAGCATTTGTTTGATAATCGTACGGGGGGTATAATCGTTGTGTTTATATATACTTGTGTATAATGTCGCAGTACGTACGTCACTAAAGATTTGAGCTGAAAATCGGTGCTGTGGGTTAACTACAGAATTATTCTGAGTAAAGGCCTATTCTGAGATTGCTGTGCGCACCAGCTATCTGAGAGTTATTAAGTATAGTCTTGTTAGGATAAATGATTTGCATTTTTTATTCTTTCTCCTTCAATAAAAAATACAAAAAATTGAACATAGGAAGCTCTTTATAAGTAAAACGGTAACAATGACAACAATAAACACATAAAAGTATAGAATTACTGATACGATCAGAAGTGAAAAATTATGCGGCGCATCGCGCGGCGCTGTCACTTTGATAAATTTTGATAAAAGAGACAGCACCGCGCGGCGCTGTCAAAATGTATTAATATGACAGCGCCCGATTGTACTTAATGCCATAAAATTATGTTTTGTTGTGGTTATTATTAGAATTGAGAACCGAGATTTCTACATCCTCAAAACAAGAATCCTACATATTCAAAAATACTACCGTGTAAAATTAGATTGCACAAGGAAAGCCGGGGGCGTGTACAATAGTGATAAACATGAGCGTCGAAGTTTCTCAAGTGTCGTGAACGTGAATGGTGGAGTCGTTTGCGATAGCATCTAGCATTGTTTGTACTGCATTTGTAAAGACCAAATGTAATTTAGAGCACCCTGTTTATGGGAATTGTAGTGACCGTACACAATAATGTCAAGAATTTAACAAAACAATAAAATTATATATATATATAACTTTATTGTTTTGTTAATATGTATATGTATGTAATGTATATATATATATATATATAGTTTGCAGGTACAGTAGTGTCGATTTATCTAGGCCATCGTGAAGTTAGCCGCAGAAAGCGTTAATGTATTTGTATTTTCGAAGCGAGTTAAGATATGGACAGTTGGTGTTGGTCGCCTGGGGCCCAATTCTATAAAATAACTGACCTATTAATTGTGTGTCTGTAGTGTCTCAATAGGATAGTAATTGGCATTTGGTATTCTATAAATTATTATTTTTGCTAGCCACACTGAAAACTATTGTACTGCCACACAACAGCCACACCACAGGCATACAATCGGCACACTACTGAGACACCACTGAGACACCATTGGAGTTTTCGCAGAATGCCAAATTTGCAACAGTGGCAATATAATGTATTTAGTGTGTCGATAGTATGTCAATGGCGTGTTGCTCTACTCTAAGTTATAGAATTGGGCCCCTGGCATTTCTCACTATTTCCCACCTACTGAGAAAAACGCAAGGCGCACTAAAACATTTCTTCGTGACTGTGCATGCGCAAACTTTCCGAGGGCCTGTGTTAACGTTGGCCTAGATCCGTCGACACTAATATACTTAACAAACTGAACGTATTTTTTTCCATGATTACAATAATCTTTGTACTACTAGGCCTATACTGCAAGATAGCGCTTGAGTAAGTATCACACCTTTGGCAGATATTTATCCGCCAAGAATTAGTGTGCAAACATCTTAAAACAAAAAGCATGTTACGACACCATTTCAAAACACACTTGTATTCAACACACAACGTTCATTCATAGACCTGAGTTTGACGGATTTCAATTAACAAGAAGCGCTTAATGATGGCTCGTGAGGATAATCATCTCGCGGTTTCAATGGAGACGCTTCCGCTGTACTTCCAGAGCGCGTACAGATTAGAGCTTTTGTGGAATAATTAAAATATGTCACTTAAAACGTTTTTACTTTACTACCCGGGTAATGAGGCGTTTCGAGGCGAGATTCGGCCCAATCTATTCTTGAATTGGCCCTTTTGCACCATTTTTCTATCGCAATGCAAAATCACCAATCCAAAATAAGTCTTAGGTTCACGATAGTCAAATTTAAAAAAAATTTGAGTGTACCCAAAAATAACAAGAGTCTTGTAAGTTGAAAAACAATGAAATCACAAGTACCAGAGTAGCATAAGATACAAGAAGGTATCACCTCTTGTTCCATTTATTGGTGACAACTAGATGGAATTGGCTACTTTTCTAGCTAAAGGTCCTATGATTATATAACTATATTGATTCGAAAAGAAGAAAAAGAGCTGACATACCCTTAATTTAAGAAACATTTTATTTGACAAACAATTTGCAATTTGGCACTCTTGTGTTAGTCTGCTCTAAATCCTCCAATGAAAGTATTTTTATAAGCCAAGGAAAATAAATTATCGTCTATTAAACAATGGTAGTAGACAAGGCCGTGTGAATTTGTAACATAAAATTTAACATAAAGTTAAAATGTAACAAAGCAAAATCGATTATAATTAAATAATAACAGGACCTAGGGCGTAATGAATAATACACGAGTCAAAATAACCTCCGCAAAGTTTAAGGTATTCAGTGTCAAAATATTCCCCACGGATGTAACTTCCATCTCTGAATATCTAATGGGACACAACAATTTCATCTAACTTCACGGTCCCCATTTCAGTTCTCTGTTTTTGTATTTGTCTATGGTTTAATGGAGATTAGTTTTACGGAAGACTCTTTTATTAAAAAGTCTAACATCATCATTAACATTATATTGTCCCACAGCTGGGCACGGGTCTCTTCTTACTTTCGTGAGGAGGGTTAGGCCATATCCATCACGAGGGCCTGGTCCTGATTGGTAGAACATAACTACTTCCGAAATAATTATCGGGTAGGTATGTGGGTTTCCTCATGATGTTTTCCTTCAACAAAAATCACTATTATAGTAATATTTGCTCTGAGTCTGGGTTTTTGTAGGACCATGATTCCAGATTGTAGGACCATGGTTCTCATAGTTCGTAATTCCTTAGATACAGGGGTTCCTAGTTTGTGGTTTTGGATTGTGACGAGTTGTTATTTTTGGTGGTATTTTTTTTAATTGCTTTTAAAATAAAACAAAATGTTTCCACTCTCTGGAAGCGAAGTCTCGTGTACATGGTCAATGTCACTTGATCGGCATGTCAAGGTAGACGAATTAATACAGTTTTATCGGAAAAAAAAAATTACAAAAATAAATGGTTATTATATTGTGTTTTACGTTACAGTCACAAAATACTAATATTATATACTCTACAGTGTAATTAGACGAGCAATTCGTCTTTGTCGATGTCAAACTCGATGTTTTTTAGTTGAAGTATCGAACTTAAAATTGTTTATGCAAATGCCCCATTTATTTATGAATAATTGAATCTCTCGGTAGATTAATTTGTTGGCACATCGTGACAACTCTAAAAACAAAGCAATTTGTATTCCTCGTACCTTCCCTATTATGGAAAGTGGAAACCATCTCAAATTATTCCCTCCAGACATAAACGCCAACCACATCAAACTTGAGTGTCCCACACTGTACACAGTTCAGCAAACAAGTCAAGCTCGAGACAGCCACTGTTTTGTATGATTAATGACTTAGTCGCTATCTCGCAAACTGCAAATGGCAAGTGGTTTCTTTATTTGGAGTTAGATGCGTCAGTAATTTTGTTAAATGTGTGAACCGTTTGTTAAAATTTTAATGATTAAGGTGGGATGAGGTGTGTTCGAATGGTGTCTTATAAAAAGTTGGCGGGCCGAATTATGACCGATAAACTGATTTAACTTTAGATTGTTTATTTTTTATGAAGCGTCCTATAGTTTCACTTTCTAATATCATTTTACGAGCTAAAAATGTTATTCCAAGATTTTTTTAATTTTTGTCATATTAATAAAAAAAAATATAAAACACATAACCCTACTTCGGGCGCAGTCGGGTAAAAAAAGCAAAAAGTTGAAATAATTCCGTAAAATTTTATGGAGGAAATCATTCTGACTCATGAAATAATGTATTAGATTTTTTTTTATAAATTAAATAATAATAGAAATTTTGTTATTTTTAATTATATAATAAATAGCACTCAAGTATTTACTAGCCAACTGAAATTCAAGAAAGCAATTTATGCAAAACTATAAAATGCTATTGCCACCGTATTAAAGTTAAAACATTTTTATTACACATTTTAGAACTTGCAGTGTTTTATTAGCTCAAAAATGAATAAAAGTATCTAGCTTTTCAGAAACAGTGCCAAGTGAGAAAATTCTCTCGGTGTCGGTTAATTTAACTGCGCCTAGAACTGGCTCCTACTTTCAATTAAAGAGGGTAAAATAAAAAAAAAAACCGAACCACAATGGGAGATCATTAGTACAGTTTCCGTGAAAAAAACTTTTTTGAAACGCTACCAAATTCACTCGTGATTCTATTAAGTGAAACTTCGGTGGTAAATCGTGGGAAGTTTTTGTAATTCAGTCCGGTCCATTAATTTGCGATAACTTTTATATAATTTGAATATTTGTTAGGCGTTTGGGGAATGAGTGCTTTGTTAAGTGCCTCACTTGTAAATCTAGATTGATCGTGCCGTTTATATTTTGAAATAATACTTTTACGTATTCTGTAATACAAGGCAAAATGATCCCAAACACCACCAATCTACTGCTATTCACTGAAGTCAGTCTCTATCATCAGGAGGTTCCCCAGTCATTTTTAATTGAGTACTTAATTTGTTTTTTAATTCAATTTACTTATTTTAATACTTTTTATCAATATCAGGGTGACGAGCGCAGTACAGTGTCGCGCAGTATAATGCAATGCAAAATTCTTGGTGCCACTGTAACTGTTATGGGCAGGCGTACCACTTACCATCAGGAGAACGGCTTGCTCGTCTCATCACTCAGTCAAATACAAAAAAAAAAAACTAGTTCCACCGATCCGGACCGGGCCTCCATGGTGGATTATGGCCTAATACTCTTCATGTAAGTGAGGGGAGACCCGTGCTCAGCAGAAGACCGATATGAGTGGATGATAACGATAAATACTTTTTATATTTTATCCCATAAAGAGAACATAGATAACATATATTTTTATAAGTATGCTGTGTATACACATACTATCATTATTATATACCTTGTTAAGCTTTGTCATTTTTAAGACGACCTTAATACTTTGACAGCTGAGTCGATTTTTTGTCTAGCCACGGGTGCGGATCTGCACACACCGTAGTGTTTGCCCATACAGCTAACACCACAGTTGTGTTTTCCCGAACTCGCGGCAAGTTATGAAAAATGCCACAGTTTTGTTTTCAGCACTGAAGGTGTTAGTCAAATTTACTATAATGATTACCGTTTCTATGTGTATCGGGGTCTGTTTCTAGACTGTTGATCTACAAAGTGATGCCACATTCCCACTATTGTTCAAATCATGTCTAAGATGACTACTTAAATGACCATTTTCAAAGCAACAATTCGACTCAAATTGTTGCTCTTTAAAATGTAATCAATTTATCCAATTTGCCTCTTCAAGATTCTTCTTGTATCTCTCTACGGTTAGTATTTGCCCACCTTTACCTCAATTTACTCTAACGATGCCCTTTTAAGTAAATCTAAAAAAAAACCCTTTTCTTGAATCTTAGAGTACCCAGCAAAGTTAAACCGGGCATTTTAAAATTTAAATTTTCAGCGTTCTTTTCTTATTCCATTACGTTAAGGTATATTTTTACTTGGCTTTTTCTGTTTTCAACTGTATTCATAATTATAGTAATTGGACTAATGAAGGTTTAAAAAGGGTGTCCTTTCCGTAGGGTCAAACAATTAAGATGGGACAAGTTTCTATTTCAGAATTTTCTTTGAAAATACCACCTTGGGTCATTACAATAATAAGTACTAAGTTTGGTTAATGAGTTCAAGTAAAATGAAGACGGTTTCTTTGAAATTACTTTTCTTTTAACCATGATTTGTTTAAGTAGGTAGGTACTTAATATAATTTGTCTCTTAATGCAGCTTGTACAATTATTCAGAGAAACCATTACTTTCAAGACACGATTACATGCAAGACATGATAACACAGATGTTCATGATTAGCCAATTAATCATTAGGATATTGATTATTGTAGCTACGATTATATGTAACTTATATAATAATAGATATATTATTGTTGAATTTAATTAAAGCAACGGATATTTAATAGGGTACATAAAATAGTATACTAATGAATCCGAATATTAGACAGGGATAATAGGATAGAATTTTTAACACTAGTTTACGACGTAAACGCCGTTGCAGATGTAGACGCTCATGCAGATAGCTACGTAGACGGTGATGCAGATGCGAACAAAGATACAGACACCGACGGTGAGGACGACTGTAATGCAGACGTCGCGCTGACACCTACCTACGCAAACGTCAATGTTGAGTCAATCTTGACCCCGATCTAAAAGCTGACGGATGCACATGCTGACACTGACCTTAACGCAGGTAATAACGCAGACGTCAATCATCGTTAGACATCAACGCTAACAATGACCTGGACGCTGATGCAAATGCTGATGCAGATGCCAATACGAACGTCGACCGAAACGTAAACACCGACGGAGATGGTAGCGCAGTCGTTAATGCAGATGCCGATGATGACACTGATCGATATGCTGACACAGACGCTGACGGCAATGTCGTTATCGTATCGGATCGTGCAAACGCCACCTTAATTCAAATTTCATAAAGCCCTAAACTTCTCAAATCAGCATTTGATGACTATTCATTGTGTTACACTGGGGTAAATATTTTGCCGTCTGTTCCATTGTTTTCTTATTCGTGGGAAGGCAACTTCGGAGTAATTCAATTTATTGACAAACTCCTTTGCGTGTGTACTTAAGGTGTTAGAGATGTTTTCATGGTAACTTTTTCTTTGTTATTTTATTTTGATAAAGTATTTTGGGCTTTGGTAATGTTCCGAGTTCTTTCATAAAGTATTCAGGGATCGAAGTTCAGTGTTGAAGGGAAATCTTTGGGTTCTCTCGAAAATAATTGAGGCTGGGGCCAGTGTGTGTGTGTAGGAATTTATTTTATACAAATTGTGTGTAAACTACAAGTACTTCCAACAACTTTTGTTAATCAACTACATTGATTAATTTAAGTAAAGTCCGTAGCTACTGAACTGTGCCAAAAGTATTTTCTCAATATGTCCACTTTATCTTCATCAATATTTTACTTTCTCACTGCTGATAAAACAGCTTTATGCTAATGATACTTATTAATAACAATATACTATTATACAAACTTGGTTGATGTCATAAAAAAATGTGTCCTTGGGCTGAATGGACATCGCTTTCTTCACCCTTTTTTCGCGGCAGCACCAAAATTGACCCCATTCAAAATTGACCCCATTTCAAACTCCATAAATTTCATTGCATTGGTGCAACGCTGAAGTTTTAAACCGGGGTAGTTGAAATACAAAGCGCCCATGCTGCCGCTCGACGCTCACCGCTCTTATTAACTGTGTAATAAAGCATATATTTCAAAATGACGACCTCACAAAGCGATTACTGTAAGCGTTTCTAAGGAGAGACTTGTCTTGCTAGAGAAACAAGACAAAGCATTCAAATAAACTGAAAACAGCGAGCACAGTGTCACTTTTTCAATAGAATCGAACGGTCGCAATTCTTTCACTAGTTATGTTGAGAAAAATAGAAAAGTTATTATTTATATGTGCTTTATTATGGATATTATCTCTTCTCGTGATTATAAGGAAATTTAATGCTTCAAACAAAATGATTTTAAGCGAAGAAATTATGAACCAAATGAGAGATGTAGAGGATTTGAATAAACAGTCGGTTAAAAAAAATATCCGAAGTAGCGTTATTCGTGCAGGGTTAAATAAATCAGGTTTTCAAGGTAAAATAAATATAAAATAAAAAATAGATGGCACAGTCAAACAATTATGGAAATATTTGGATCTCTAAAAAGTGCTGGTCGATGTGTTTGCAAAGTCTTATTATATATTGTTAATCTGTAAAACTGTTTAATGGACGTAATTTTATTAAGTACGAGTAATTTTCAGCTTGGCAAAAACTACCCGTAGTGAATCAAAAAATGACCTTGGAAGAAAAATATTCCCTGTTAAAAGGAACAGATATGCCACCAGGTAAATACATAAGTAAGTAATTACTTAAGTAAATTATAATACTTAAATTTTAAAACGGCTTGTTGCAACGCATGTTGAAGGTGTAGACGGAAAACCTGTAATTCTCGCTGATAACTTAGACATGCACGTACTGGAAGATATAAGAAGTGGATGGGTGGACCATGGTTTTAACAGCTTTATCAGTGATATGATTCCTGTAAATCGAAACTTGCCTGATGCTAGAAACGATTGGTAAGCAAATGCAAATCAAATCCATAAATATTAGAAAGGTAATACTAGTGATTAAGAAGTTAAATAGATCATACCAAATGTCAATATTCACATGGAACCCTAGAAGGTTCTCACGATTACTTCAAATCCTTTATAGTGTATTCATTATAAACGGTATAATTACCATGGAATTATATTTTTGGTACCTATATACGTATACTACATTTGTTTCCAACACAGCAATCTATTTTATTATGTTTAAATTGATGGCGCGAAGCGAGAGTTGGTGCGCTGGTGGCGATCTTGGCCGAGCGCATCCGAAGGCGTCCGAAGACGCCACGTGGTAGTCGGACGCAGGAGGCACGCCACCCCCGCCATGTTTTTCTAGTGTGTCGCCTCGCAATTCCGTGTGAGTGCGCGCGCGCGGGCAAAATCGCCACCGGAACACCCCGCTGCTCACCTCGGGCTTCGACACCGCCCCTCGTTATTTGTTTAGTGTTTGTATTCTATTTCTCGTGTGGTGTTCGCGTGTCGCCGAACTTCTTTGATTACAAGTTTTGTCGTGGGCGGACTGTGTCTGTCTCTATTTTCACAGATCCCCTGAACCCTGCGCCAATAATCTACAATAATAACATTATAATTATTAGATTATAAAAGGTGTAATAAAAATTAGTGTAAAGAGATAATTAAATATCCAGATGGATATGATGGATAACCAAATTTATTCCATCGGGGTATTTAATCAACCCTATAATATTGAATATTGTACTTGCGGAAGACGGCTGGCAAGGGCTGGATGAGGAAAGCCGAAGATCGAGCTATGTGGCGTTCAATGGGAGAGGCCTATGTCCAGCAGTGGACGAGTGTGAGCTGATGATGATGATAATATTGAATACTTAGCAAGTATTAGCAACTATAGCCATAGAAAAAAAGTTAGCCAAAAGGTTTTTGATTTTATTTTTAAAGTGCTGAGAAAGAGTGACTTCCGCCTTCATTACCTCTCTATAACTGTTAACATCAAACACACATCCAACGCCTTACATTTTATTAATCTTATTAATTTCTTTAAGGTGCAAGAAGAAAGAATTCTCGTCTAGTAAATTGCCAAAAGCAACAGTAGTTATATGTTTTCATAACGAAGCTTGGTCAACGCTTTTGAGAACTTTTCATTCGGTGCTCAATAGATCTCCAGCAAATCTTCTAGAAGAAATTATTCTGGTAGACGATGCTTCTACCATGAGTAAGTAATATAGATAGATAGATAGATAAACTCTTTATTGAAACACCACAGAACAAAGAAAACTTAAAAACTAGAACAAAACAAATTTTACAATTAGTGTCACAATGGGCGGTCTTATCGCTCAGAGCGATCTCTTCCAGACAACCATGCACGGAGAGGAGTAATTATGACATTGGACGGTGGCTTTTCGTGTATACATAGAATAAAATAAATAAATAGATAAATATTATATTATATTATTATATTTAATCTATCTGCGCTCAACCCTTGGGCCCGGGCTTTCAATGCCCCAATTAATAAGCGATATCCATGTATAGAGCATTTTTAACGTTCGCTTCAAGGTCCTTTTATTTTAATTATTTTAATGTTCTGTTATAAAAACGGGTTATCCAATTACAATTAAACATTCAGGTAAGCCATAGACTTATTCAACGATTGAAACCCCTGCCAGTTAAACTTCAAGTAAAAATTAAACACGTTTTCAGAACATCTTAAAAGGCCGTTGAAAAAATACATCAGACGAATAAATAAAGTGAAATTAATTGAAACTAACTACCGCGAAGGGCTGGTCAGGGCAAGGCTATTAGGAACACAACGGGCCAGTGCTCCAATTGTAGTATTTCTGGACAGTCACTGTGAATGCGTAAATGGTAAGTAACTATATTCAAGATCTTTAAAAAGCTTGAGATCTATATACATCATCAACTTTGGTTTACATTATTCTGTTTATTACTCGTTATATTTTTACCCATAACAAATACTTTGAAAGGGGTGAAAAAACAATAATTTTCAGCTCCTTTATCATCGTCACCGTCATGAGCCTATATAGCACGACGCTTGGCTTCCTTGACATGAAACTCTTGATGCCGAGTAAACCTCTAAAGCACCACTAACTACGGTCTTCAGCTATTCTCGTGCTCTGCCAGTCAGTTACTGCAAACAGTTTCTTTACTGGGGATTGATTATGACTTATATCGCGTTTGAAATTTAAACTTATAAGGCCCTTTCTATCCTCAGTATTTATTTCGTGCTCTGTGGTCGTCCATGAGTCATAACAAACAATCACTTACTTACCAACTTAAATTTTTAATACTTTACAATATATTAAGATTTAGATGTTCAATTTGTATTTATTTTAAGGTTGGCTGGAACCTTTACTAGAAAGAATCTCTGCAGACCCAAGCAAAGTAGTTAGCCCAGTCGTAGACCATATTGATTTGACCACTTTTGAGTTCATTACCCAAGATGTCTCTGATCTTCGCATTGGCGGATTCACCTGGGACCTGAAGTTTAGCTGGATAAAGGTACCCCCCGAAACTATATCCAAGAGAATGAATAGTGCTGCCCCTGTGCAAACTCCTACAATATCTGGGGGACTTTTTGCAATAAATAAAACATTCTTTGAGAAGCTAGGTTTTTATGATGAAGAGTTTAAAATATGGGGCGCAGAAAATCTGGAACTGTCTTTCAAAGTTTGGATGTGTGGCGGTTCTATGGAAATTATTCCATGCTCTCATGTTGGACATGTATTCAGAAATAGATTTCCTTATAAGGATGTCGAGGGATCTCGTAAACGGAACAACGTTAGGTTGGCTGAGGTGAGCAGATACTGTGCTATTGTTTTTAATGTTTCTTCCAATATCTTAGTATCAAACCAGCAGGCGTACTCTTGAACCAAACTGGAACTACATTAATTTCGGACATGTGACTTTGTATAGTCTGATCCAGTTTAGAATGTCACAGTTAATAGAATTTCGATCAAGAAATGGCCTGAAATTTGTCCCTGGTTGTGTTCCGCAATACACTGAAGTTAACTAAATGAAAATGCTTTCAAGCTCGCTTACGTATCTCCAAATTTTTCTGTACAGAACTTTATCTCGAGCACGAGCCCCAGTTTGAATGGGTCCAAAAAAATTGCTACAGTCATTAATCAGTTGACCAAGTCTTCTCAAGGTAGACGAAAAAATCTTGTACTTGCGATATTTGACTTACATTAATATTTTTTCAGGTGTGGCTTGATGATTTCGCCAAATACTTTTACGAAAGGATAGCATATAACTTAGGTGATTACGGGGATGTTTCGAGAAGAAAACAACTCCGCAAGAGCCTAAATTGCAAAACTTTCAAATGGTACTTAGAAAATGTATACCCTCAAATGACTATACCTGATAACAACGTCGCCAGTGGTCAAGTAAGCATTTTTTTAATAGATATCAGTTTTAATAATTACATAGCATTTTTTTGAAGTTATACTTCTTTTGGCGCGATGGAGAAAAATGATGAGAGTGAATTTTTACGAGTCGGGTTTTCCTTCCTGACGCTATAACTCTAGAACGCACGAACCGATTTCCACGGTTTTGCATTCGTTGGAAAGGTATCGGGCTCCGTGAGGTTTATAGCAAAGAAAATTCAGGAAAAATTTCAACAAAAATTTTCTCTGCTCAGTTAATTTCATGAGACAAACCGGTATTGTGTTCACTGTGAAATTGTGAAAAAAAAAGTAAAAAAATTAAGTTATATAATGCTTGGTAAGCGTTTATTCCTCACCACAACATTATTATAATAAGATTTACAATATAAAACAAAAGAAATTGTGAGTCGGAAGTAAAAATGTGGAAGAAAGCTGTTGACGGGCGGATAATGCAATCCCGACTAATCTACCGCTCTCCCTCGCGCGCGCTTGGGGAAGCTTCCGCCACCGAAGATGGGCGAGCGTTTCCGGCGCCGCCCGAAGGGCGCGACGGTGGTTCTGCGCGCGCGCTACAGTTATTCGTTTCCTAACATTTCGATTGGAAACCGTCAAATCAATCACGTGTATTGGGAAAAATTTTATTCAATTTCAACAGCAGGCATTTGTCTTGAAGGTGGTAAGTTGAACTGTGTAAATTATGTGGATCGTGCATTTGAGGTTAAATTCACCACTCTGTCCATAGTCCAAAATGCCTAGAGGACGACGTGCGAACATCGGCCGCCGCACAAGACATGCAAGCCAGCAACAAGTGTATTCACAGAAAAAATTGCTAAAGAAGTACTAGAAAGTACTATGTTGTCCACTTCTTTAAACGGATTGAGTTTCAGCATCGTGGTAGTCAACATGCTCATACACTACTGTGGTTAGCTAATGCTCCATTGGATGCACTCGACAAAAATAAATTGGATGCTATCAAATTAATTGATGATTTAATATCTGTCTCATCTCAAGAAGCATCAAACAATATTAAATTACAAACACACAAGCATACGTTTACATGCTACAAAAAAATAGTTGCAAATAAACCTCAACAATGCAGATTTGAAGCACCTTTCATGCCTAGTAGATCCACTACAATATTATCACCGATGCAAAAAGATGAACCAAATTTTAAAGAACATGCTCAACGTTATAAAAATGTAAGAATTAACCTTGAAAATAATGATTACTCTGATATAGATTCCTTTTATAAAAATAACAATATTACTTGTGATGAAGATTATAACAATATTCTTCGAGCTGGAATTAAACGACCAAGAGTGTTTGTCAAACGTCAACCTAGCGAAAAGTGGCATAACCCCTTCAATCCTTTTGTATTTAAAGAAGAAAATAATATAACAGAATATAATAATAATATAATATATATAATATAATTAGAAGTATAACTTCTAACGCGTGTACATAAGTACACACACTCTTTTTTTTTTTAAGTTAGTAGGTATGTGTACACTGTTTTGACTAAACAAAGGTAATAATGGAAGAGTTTCCAATACTGCCAATAAATATGCTCTAGCTGTTCTATTATTATGGTTAGACTATTCAGCGTCGCATTACCTATTACTAGACCTTTGAGAAAATAATAGAATACTGTTTTTTTAGATTTCCAGCCTGACTTACGGACATAAGTGCCTCGACTCTTCTTCAACTTTACTCTCTTTAAAAGAGGGCGTCAACTTACTTCCTTGTCATCACGAAGGTGGAAACCAGGTTATTATCTAATTGATTAGTAGCGAGTGCTTTTTCTTGGTATCTGATGTGATACTTTCTATCATCCCGAATAAGGCTATTTTGGGGTGTTTCAGCAACAGTCCTTGAGTATAGTGGTTTTTAAAATATGCTATCTTCCAATGTGTAAAATTATCTCATTCTGAAGTCTCTCATGTACAGGCTGTCACATATTCCTCTCTATTCTTAGTTGAAATAATACCTAATTGAAATAGTACTTGTGAGTTCTATCATTTCAGCCATTAATACGTTCACTGCTGAAAACACAACGGTGTGTGCAGATCCGTACCCGTGGCTATACAAGAAATTGGCACAGCAGTCAAAGTGCAATTACTTATTGATCTTAACCAAATTTTGTTTTTTTTTAGTTCTGGGTCTATACTAAAAATAATGAAATTCGTCGCGACGAACTCTGTTTGGACTATATGTTCCATACAGTCATATTTTATCTATGTCGCGAAAAGACGGCTTCTCAAGTTTGGCTCTACAATGAAAGGGTACGTAGTTAGATAACTGAAGTTATCATTTAATAAGCCAAATCAATTCCGCAGGTTGAGTACGCTACTACGGGTACTGGGTTAAAACACGTGAGCTACCCATGAACATGGTAATCCCTACTTATTAAAAATGCGAAAGTAACTCTGCCTGTTACGCCATAAGTTTTGTGTGATTGTGGGCGTATATTTGTTTTCAGTTACAAGACGAAGCGCCAGTTCGTTTTCAGAATTGTCAAGAATTAATTAAAAGAGTACAACGAGAAGAGCTAATGTTGTTTTTTTTATTTTTCAGACACAGAAAATAATACATAATAGAACTCGGCTATGTCTGACCGCAAGCAATTCTGAAGAGAGTAATAAGGTTGCTCTAATGCCTTGTATCGAACCCCGTGGCCAGAGATGGGCCTTCATAAAACATTTCGTGGGGAAAAGACCTCATATAAAAAACAGTGATCTAAAACTAACACCAGTTATGATCAAAACGTTGTATTTGTTTTATATTTTTTTCACAACAATGGTTTAATGTCCCTAAAGAGGTTTCGTATAAAAGGTTGACTATATTAAACGCTTACAATCATAATTTTTAGCAAGTGTTTTACCTTTTAAGTATATACATGTTGTTACATACAAAACAACTGAAACTAACCAGTGAGAAGCAAACCAACTAGACAGATACTTGTTGGTTAAATTTCTGATGTTCCTGAATAAATTATAATTTATCTAATAATAAAATGATATCAAACGTTTTCAAAATCCAATCACCTCACGACAAACAGTTAAATCCATCCAGTTTAAGGCCTTAAACGGAACTGCCTGCTAACTGCCACCACCAATATCGCTCAGCGTTCATAAGTCGACCAGAGACATTTATCCAAAGAGATCGGAACAATTTATTTGCATATATGGGAGTTTATATAGCTCCATCTCATTCTCTTTCTCTCTCGTTCTCTGCAGTTTATTTTTGAGTGACGTCACGTCACGTTTGTTATTTATGAGTGTGTGATGCCAATCTAAGCCGTTCAGTTAAAGGCCTTAAAATGAACTGATTGGAATAAGAATAAGTACGCGGTGACCCCCCAGGTTGAGTTGTATGGAGTTGACTGGTACAAAACATACACATTTGCCATACATAATCACATACAACCTTTCGACTTTCTAAATATTAGTTGGGATAAATAATACACAATCAGAGAAACAAAGGACTGACGATCTGTTATTTTTCTGTGGCATCGCAATAACTGGGAACAAAAGACGACGAATTGGTTTTACGATGGGATCGCTGAATCATTTTACTTTGTTTCTACCAGTACATCTGTACCCTTTGTGATTGCAGATCGTCGATTATTAGTGTTGAGAATCGTATTCCAACTATTGTATTATCGGATTTAACAATTCTGTGAATAAGGTAGGTATTCGTTTGTAGAGCAATTTTACTCTGAAATTTTAAACTTCAGGTTTTATTTTCGTATGGTTTATCTGGTCTAACTAATGATAACGATGTATTTCAATCACTAACTTATTGGTGAAAGAACCGTCGTGACAAAACATGAGAATTATTTTGGAGGTTTGTGATCTACCCATTCAAATCGGGTTCCAGTGGTGACCGGGACACATGCTCAGCATTACGACTTCATTTGAAGATGGCGATAATAATTATAATAAGTTAAAGGCACATAACAGTTGCTATTAAAACTTTCACTGCAGAGCCGATTTGCTTGTCTGCCACGGGTGCGGCTCTGCACACTCCATAGTGTTTTCCCATACAACAAACAAGTTGTGATTTCCCGCACTCGCGGCAAGTCATGAAAAAAAACGAATATAGGCTGATGGTGATTATTAAAATAAAGCATATTTTTGTCTTCATTGCTTATTTTATTTCTTGGCTACCTCTTGAAAATCAGACTCAGAAGAAAATCAATGAAAACTTTAAGATTTTCGATAATTTTGGTTCGATATTTCCTACAGCACGAAACAGGTGGTCTGCCGTTGACTCTAACCTACGCGTTAACCTAATTTTACAGGCTCTGTTTACAATTTCCATTTCATAACGGCTCCTAATCTTTTTACCACTACAAAGTAAGAGATCCCTTTTAAACGGTGGCCCGTGACCACAAAAAGGGTTAAGCCACATTCAGTCAGCCATTATTGTGGTTGTCAGAAAGCATATTTCATAAAAGTGTGCTTGTTTTTTCTTTGAATGTTCGCCGCATATTAGGACATAATATATTTTTCCTTTTGTAATTATTATGAAAACCCATGACAGCCCGTCTATCCATTATAACGGCGTAGTATTGCCACTAAACTTACCTCTGAGTACCTACATATGTAAGTACATATGTAGGTACTCAGAGGTAAGTTTAGTGGCATTATAATAAATACACTGCCAACTAGTAAAATATCTCGGTAGTTTGCAATGCGTAGTGTTTTACAATTTTCAAAAAACAAATGCTTTAATTATTCTCCTAGCAACCATAATAAAAAATTACATCTGTGATAAAAACAACGAAACTAAAACAAAAATAAAGAAAGAAAATGAAATGAACCGGTCCATGTACTTACCATACTGAGTTATTACAGCGAAAAACGAACCGAGAGCATTTCCAACGAAACATCTGAGCCTCATCTACGTATCACAAAACTAATTTAATCGAAAACCGTAAACGGAATAAATAAAGTTTTTACGCCAGGTATTTACGGCGTACCCTGTAGTTTACATAAACGGGTACGTTCGCGTTCATCCACTTTGCGGTTATCGCCGCCTGGAGGTAGCTATCTGTTCCATTAAATAGAAAACATTGGAATAAAGTGCGACACTCATGGGAGAATAAAAATTGAGTCAAAAATCTTATCACTTTTTTTTCTATCATCATCTAACGGTAACGATGCTTGGGAGCAGAGAACGCTAGGTAAATTTAAATAAATATACAACAAGCGGTAGTTGGATTGGCATCAATAGAAACTCGAAGACGTTTTTCTATTTTCATAACTATTATGTGTGACAGGTATGTTTTCTATGTATCAGTGAAACTAGGACTACGAAAACCAGAGCAAATTGTAGTGCCCGATGCGATGTTAGCAGGATAGATTCTATAACTTGATACAACTACTGTGATTGTAGAGAGGTTATCCTTAACACCGCCCGCGGTTGCGCTCTTTGATAAAAATAAAAAACGATTGTGTGCTGGGACACATAGTAGAATTAAAGCTTGAAATAAAAAATATACGAAATGTAACTCTCTCTCTTTCTATCTTCATTAACTTATATCGCCCTCTCAACTTCCGTTATCCTCGCTTGATCACCCTTTTCGTAACGCATTCACCACTTACGATCACTAAGCCTACATAGATCCTGACCCATAAGTAAGAGTCAGTTTCATTCCAGATTCTTTATACACCGGAATTTAAGAAATCTGGAACTAACGACTCAGGGGGTTTGGTTGGTGGCCTGTGCTAAGGTGGAATTCACTACCACATGTGACTACACCACCAGTTTGTTCATAGCCAAATTCAGCCTTAAATAATGCTTACTTCTTGTAACTTCTTCTTGCTTGTTAACTACTTATTGTAATGCAAAGCTAAAGAACTACTAGAAGGAATTCAAAGAAGTACCGATTCTCTGAATTTGTTTATAAGATAAACATTCAACTTTGACTTCCGTGAGAACAAACATTTACATTGTAGATGGTAACACACAAACGAAGGCAAATGGAAGAAATCATTTAACCACGAAAACTGTCACACAAATGAATATGATAATAATCGGATTCATTTCATAACTAAGTACCATTCGATTTATTTGTCTTTTACAAATAAACTTGTGGGTATAAGAATCAAAATTGAACGTCTACCACAGTGTAATTTTACAAATATTATTGATACTTGATGTTACGAGGAGTTTCTATTCGAACCTTTTCAGTAGGTAGCTTTATTAAGTGTTCACGTAGTTATAATTGGACTTAAAGCAACAGTTCTAATTGGCTTTTAAACATAGTTTTACTCTAAGAATCTAAACCTCGTTTAACACGTTGACTGCTGAACTGGTTTTTACATTTAGACACCGGTTCGGACCGTGTGTGTTTTCCAGCAATGGCGTGTCGTCTGTCTGAGCCGCGCTGTAGTAGCGCCGCGTTAAACACATGTCTATGTTACGCCACAGCGTCGACACGTAAGCTGCGCT
This sequence comes from Campaea margaritaria, assembly GCA_912999815.1. NCBI lineage: Eukaryota > Metazoa > Arthropoda > Insecta > Lepidoptera > Geometridae > Campaea > Campaea margaritaria. The sequence continues at coordinate 3,882,863 of OU538800.1, forward strand.
AACACAACAGGTGTGTTTTCCCACCCCTGCGTAAAGTTATAAAAAACACTACGTCTGTGTTTTCGAACGTGTTACTGAATCCTATCTTTATTTTGGGCAAACATTCAAAAGCTTTCCTTAATTGTGTATAAATAGTAAAGTTAGTCAAGTGTGTTTCGCAATAATGCCATATAATATGCGATAAATTACTGGGCATAATAATATGAGACTTTAGAGCTAATGTCTCAGAGTACCGCAACAGATTCTGAGTGGCAACAGAGCTGTTATGGTCAGGCGTGGCGCTTACCATCAGGTGAACGACTTGCTTGTCTCAACACTCAGTCAAATAAATATAAAAAGTAATATGCGTTTGACATTTCAAGTTTGTCTATATCAGAAAATCTCACGTGATTTCTATTTTCTGTATCCTTGTACCAATTAAGTTTTTCACCGGATCAGCTCACTCAGAAACTTAAGCCAAATTTGCAAGGGCCGATCTCAAGTACAATTTCAACTTTATTGGCCCAGTTCAAATAAAAAACTTTTCTAGTCCACATTCAATCCGAAGATACGTCCACTCGTCTATTTGTCTGGTCTCGCAAACTGATTTACATAATGGCCCGCATACAAGATAGATGGCGCCACCATCCCGCAACATATTGGAGGAAGGGATGAAGAAAAATTGCTCCCGCATCGTGCCCTGCAAACTGGAACCTTTAATTTACATCCTTAAAATATCTATTGCTTTAACTCAACGGGTTAAGGTTCACATTAGCGTGGACATTTGTTTAGTGAAGAGTGGAGAATGAGGGTTAACAAATATGTTTGGGGCAAGGGGAATTTATGATCGAACAAGCATTTTTCGAGCCCCTACCGGTTCTGTTTTATGACCACCTGGTGATTTGATTCTTTTCTTGGAGAAACATTTGCCTAATTGATCGCTGTCAGATTTATGGTTTGCTTTTGCATGGTACGTTTAGCATTTTATTTCGAGTTTCTGGTATCAATTCGTATTAAATAGGTACTACGTTATTACATAGCTTTACGAACAAAGTCAATAAAGTGGTTAATAAAGTGGGTAATTATTAAATATTAAATCGAAGTCTATTTTAATAACATTTTTTTTTATTTGAAATACGAGACGAGCAAGTTGTATATTATATATCTATATATATAAAAATGATATGTTGGTTTGTGTACGCTTCAAAAACTCAAAAAGTTCTGCACCGATCGAGCTGAAATTTTAGCTTGATATATAATCCGCATCAAGGATTGTTTTTATCTATTTTTTTCATCAGTGACATATCAGCGAATGTGCGAATGTGCCACAGCGAAGCGTGGCAGGGTACAGCTAGTATTATATATAATAAGTGCTACGCCTGCCAATAACAGTTACAGTGCCACCTAGAACTTTACATTGCATAATACTGCGCGGCACTGCACTGCGCTCGTCACCCTCAGACATCGTCTCTAAAGTCTCATACGCCCAGTAATTTAGCTGAAAACAGTACCCTTCAAACGGGACCACAAACGGGATGAATATCTGGCGGTTTCTTGTAGAAGAGGCCTCCCACCACATAGATCAGTTGACATTTTCTAATGCAATGGGTGTTTCAATTATGTCGAATATTATGCGCGATCCGAATAATTATATTACCCAGTAAGAAATAAGCCAGTCTTTTGTCTAATCTCTACGCTCGTGTAAATAAAATTGACGTTCCAAAACAAATGAAAACCTATTTGGCACAGATATAAATTTAAAAAACAGGTAATACTTTCTCCCGACTTTTACCTACAAATCGTATACGGCTTCAGAGTCGTAAGTTTTGCGTAAAATATGTTGAAGCTAGTTCTTTATGAGTTGCCTGTCCTATAAACATAAAACAGGATGGATATAAACGGGCTCGGGAAAGTTTTCCTTCGTAGTTTTTCTGATTGATATTCATGGCCTGTAAAGTTGATACTATAGGTACCAAACTTTCTGGACGAAATCTCTTTTTTATGAGAAATAGAGATTATTTTTCAGATAAAAATACCAGCATTCATATTCATAGATATTTTTATATGAATAGATTCTTTTATTTCTATGCCAATATGAAAAGTTAACAAAAACACTTTAAATTAGTCTTCGAATAATTTTTAAGGTTCCGTACCCAAAGGGTAAAACGGGACCCTATTACTAAGGCTGTCTGTCAAGACTACAGCTTTTCACAGGCTACGGTCCCAACGGCAAGCAGTACACCGACTTCCTGACAACTGGTTTCTGGGACTTCAGACGAATAGGCTGTGGTGTGTAGGGTCCATCCGCGGTGTCACATCCATTCCATGTTGTCTCATTCCACACAAAGAACATCAATCCGTCTTTTACTCCTCATCTATTACTACTATGTTTTATAAAATTTTAAAATATACATTTTTATCTATTTCATGTACTTTTTACAATAATTACCATTTGTTTTACGCTGGTAAAGTCATGACGTCACAGCAGGAACTACGCGCAAAACGCAATTTTTATAAGAAATCTGACAAATTACTTGGTAACGAGATGATGTCTGCCGAATGCGTAACGTTCGAGACAAAATATGAATTTCATAAGGAAAAATATTATTCAACGCGCGTGAACGCGGTCCATTAAATTATGACGCTGTAATGTGATTGCTATGACATTTCCCCTTCGGGATAGATACGAGTTTATGTACCTTTACGGCAACTGTGGGTACAACATTGTAAGTAATAAAAAATAATAAAGAACGCCTCATGATCACATACATAGATCCTGAACCCTATAACCCTCTAACCCTATAACCCTATAACCCTATTTCCTGTATCTAAGGAATCAGGAACTACAAGGACCGAAAAACGGTCCCACAAACACTCAGACACAACGATTTTTATGTTATTTGACTGAACGACGAGATGAACAAGTCGTTCACCTGATGGTAAGCGCTACGGTTTTCTGTCTATTAGCAAATGCATCTCACTATCACTTCAGTTCCCCAAATCACTTCGTTCCGAACCTTATTTCGCTGTTTTGCTGCAAAAACGTGTTATCTTGTAGCGAATCATCGAGATCGATAAATCGAGCGATTTACCTGATACATTTATAGGTTTTAAACTTCAAGCCACAGGAGTTAGCAGCTACTATACTTGAGGGCTTCCTGATTTAGCCTAGCGGAAATTTGCACATGTTAATATTAACCAAGCTTCATAACATGCAGTCTAATAAATCTGTGTTCAGCACAAAATCTCTTTTATTATTTATAACCCCATGAATTAAACTAAACGACTAGCTTCCTTAGTCTAACCAATTAATTTTAAAGGAAGTGTATGGCTGGAGCTCCGCAGCTAAGCTTAGATTAATCGGTGATGGAGGCTCAGAACTTGGAAACCTTTAAATTACCTAAGTATAGCCACTTGAATTGTGTTTTGGTTAATCTCTTGTTTATAGGGTTTAACGGCTGTTTTAATGGTTCAAACAGTTTAACTCAGTTGTTTTTTAGGGTTCCTTGCCTATTGTCGAAAATTAAGCCTTATTGATACAGGCACACAAACCAAGGTCATTAAAAACACTTGACTTGGTACTTCTTCTGTTCCACTGCAAAAGGAGGTCGCATATAAAATTGATGCAAAATATACACTACACGGAAGAACAGTAAGTTTCTTATGAGGCTGTCAGGTTTCACACTAACTTTGACCAGTGTAATAAAGCAAGGAATAACTTAGTCTATCGAAGTAGAAACAAGCTGCAATGTAAGGTGAGAGCTTTCGTAAATTTAAAGAAGCTGTAGTGAAATAGCTAATTTTCTTTGCTAAATTAAATATTGACTACTAGATCACGTTGGAAACATATTTGCTAATTTTAAATGAATAAATGAAGCGTCGCTTTCACATACACAGAACCTGACCCCTTTTTAGGATTCACTGTATCTAGAAAATCAGGAATTATGTGGATACCTGTATCTAGACTAATACTTGTGGTAGACACTAATATTTTCCGTGTGCGGGTATTGAACACGTAACGTCACACTTTGCAGTCGGCTTACCACCCACCATGCCACAGACCCTATCTTGGGTTGTTCTACCTATTAATATCATCACAGTAACCCAAACCCAAACCTAAGCGGTGGTAGCCTAGTGGGAGAACGTCCGCCTTCCAATCAGAAGGTCGTGAGTTCAAATCCCAGTGCGGGCACGTACCAATGTGTTTCTGTAAAACATATGTACGTAATTATCAATCGCTTTTCGGTGAAGGAAAACATCGTGAGGAAACCGACATACCTACCCGAGAATTATTTCGGAGGTAGGTATGTTATCCACCAATCCGGACTTGGCCCCCGTGGTGGAATATGGCCTAACTCTCCTCACTTTCGTGAGGAGAGTTAGCGTGCCCAGCAGTGCGAGGTTATGGGTTGATGATGATGATGATGATGAACCCAAACCATTATGATCCATCTTGAGGTCATCATGGTCGAGGATCCAGATTGGGAATCCATTTGAAGAGTTTGTGTTGTATAAATAAATAAAAACCTATAAAACATCTAATATATCCTCGGTGGAGACGAAAATCTATGGCGATAACTCTCCAAACTTTAAGCATTGAGTTAAGAAGCAGAATTATTTGACGTGAAAATTTTATTTTCATATTCCTAGTGAGATTGTGTGGGATTACAAATATCTGTTATTTATAACACTGAATAAACAAAATTTCTGGCAATTGGTTGAGAAAATGTCTTTTCAATATTCCTATTTTTTTTTAATCTGCTATGTATAAGTAAAATCTAATTACAGACTGTGTTTGAAGCATAAAATTGCTTGCTGTTTGGAGCGAGGATATGTCTAATTGGTACATAGGAGAGATTGTAGCTTCAATTATATCATTAACCTCGTATATTTCGATTTACAAGAACTAGGGTTTCATGGTATTTCTTGTTTCTGTATTTCTGCAATCCTGTATGGAGGTTAAAGCTAATAAATAACTATCATTATATATTTATTATAATTTTATATTTATTTATTTATGTGTTGATAAAACTATGTTCTTCATAGATACCGTATCCAATTTTCTATACCTTATTTTTACTAAACCCACGTCGAAACTTTTCTCCAGGTAAGAACGAAAGTTTGATAGAATATTTTGAGAGTAAAACAAACTTACGTGGTTGTTTGTGCGTATATCAACCAAAATAGATTTATTTCTATAAAAAGATAGAGTAAGTAAAATGGAAACTAAGTATGAACTCAGTTAATAATAACTCTCTCGAATTTGAATGTTTTCTTTTTACTCGACTGTCCAAAGGAGAGCTATGTTTTTCAATAGATAGATAGATAGATAAACTCTTTATTGAAACACCACAGAACAAAGAAAACTTAACAACTAGAACAAAACAAATTTTACAATTAGTGTCACAATGGGCGGTCTTATCGCTCAGAACGATCTCTTCCAGGCAACCATGCACGGAGAGTAGTAATTAGGACATCGGACGGTGGCTTTCCTTATATACATTGAATTGAATAAATAAATAAATAGATACATATTATACACAAAATAAACTTAAATACATTGTAACATAATAGATAAACTTAATATATACCATAATATAATAAACATACATACTAATACAAATATATTATAATGTATGTATGTATGTATCCAAAGCAACAAACATACATAATTATGTCTGTGTGTTCCTTTGACGTGTCTTATAGCTACCGTATGATAGATTTTTATAAATGAGGTATTGTTGGATTCGTCATAATCCAAGAGTGATATAAACCACATTGAAAGTTAATATTTTAGTTTTTTAAATAAATATTCATTGTCTGTTTATGATAGATACCCAAAGAAGTTTTAATAAAGTAAAAGGAGTCCATACTAAATTGACAACTTGTCGCTAGTTGTTCACTTGTTTTGTACATCAAACAGTCCACAGAGCTTTCAAGCCATGACATAATTTAGAAGCAAATAGACAACCCCAAAGACAACCTGACAAATTTATCTTTTGGTCCACAAGATAGATTGGTAATAAAAACTGTGGGATGTTTTCTGTTTCACTCACTCTCGTGTACGCTGTATTACTAGATGCGAATAAGAGAGCTGTGAAACAGCTCTCGCTTTTACCATTCTTCCATAATTTGTTCTTGTTCTAACTACCACTGTATCGAGACGAAAGAAGGATGATTTTCAATTATTTGGTCTATAAAACAAAGCGCGATTAAGTGACGCGTAACAAAAAAGTACCAAATTGTTAAATATATTTTTTACTACCATTGCTATCACCTGTCATAAGTCAGCTACACGTCGTTTGTCACTCGTATCGTAACTGCGACCTATCGGCGTTATGACAAGATTAATTTATCATGTAACAACTGGCTCATGGACACAGAATACTTATAGTACTACATACAGAATGGACACTCCGCCCCTCGCGATCTGCTTCCCCGCACTTCTACCCGCAATTCGAAGGACAGTCGGGAGGTTAGTTAATATTACACGCCCGAATGATAAATGACAAGTGGGTTAGACGTTTGTTTTGGTCACGTGTCTTTAAGATTGTCTGGTAGAGATCAAATTTAGCGATAAGACCGCTCATTGTTCCTATTATTTAGCTTAGTTTTGAACTTGTTAGTGTCAATAAGTTTTCTATCTATCTATCTTTATATCTTTGAGTGTTTACATACGCATTTGGCGAGTGTACAAACGTCATTTATAAGTGTGAGTTGTCAAATGAGCTTTTGTATTGAATGTCCGGAACGTGTAACGGCTTCCGTGTAACAAACTGGAATTGTGAAGGTTTTTGATAAATGAACAAAATAGTGAAACAATGTAAGCAAAAACTGTTTTCGGTATCACAAACATTTTTTCTATATCGTTAATTTAGCAGCTTGTATGGAGAAATATTTAGCTTTTTCTGTCTTCTTCACAAAGGCTTATTTAAACTATAGAAAAGAACACTAAACTATAACTAAAATTTAATTAATTTTTATCCTCAAAAATCAAACAAAAGTCATGAGCTATGGTGTCAAGAACATTGGCTGCATTTCCTCATTGAATGGCAGTAGCTTCTCCCTATACGAGAACAGAGCAAGCCCTTTTGTCATCAGTCGTATCAATTAGCTAAAGAAATTATGGCTGAAATAATTGACCTAGTACCTACCTATTTTAATTTATATCCTAAATTTTAATCAAAAGTTTAAATTAAATATGTTAGCTCTCAAACGAGTCATGTTTTGTCACTCCTCGAGACAAAGCAATCATTATTATTTCAGTTAATATCCAGCGCTATTCTATGAACGATAATAAAATGTTCAACAAATTCTTGGAAATACCTGTATTTTGCAGAACAGATAGCTTCGTTACCGTGATTTACAATATCTGTTTTGTGAGAAGAAAACATTTTTCATGAATAATACCTATTTTGTTATCCGTTCTTGAGAAATTTTTGATGATATTGTGTAAAATGTATCAATATTTTATCCTTGTTTAGTATATACAACCTGTGCCCTCTGGTTTTACTCATCATCGTTGAATGCTGAAAACACAGACATTTGTATTTTAAGAACGTTATGCGAGTACGGGAAAACACACCGGTTGTGTTAGCGTAGTTAACGTGCCGGCTCTGCGGTGAAACACAGACGTGTGTGTTTAACGCGGCACTACTACAGCGCGGCTCACACAGACGGCACGCCAGTGCTGGAAAACACGCACGGTTCCTAACGGTGTCTAAATGTAAAAACCGGTTCAGCAGTCAACGTGCTAAAAATACCTTTTGCTTATTAAATACTGATTTATTTTGTAAGAAGGCTGCGGTTGTTGAAGTCAATTTGTTAGTAAAAAAACACCTGCGACAGACGGAAAGATAGACACAAGAGTAATCTTTTAAGGAATAGGTACATTTTCTGCTTTTGATTTACGTCATCCTAAAAATTACTTGCTAATTAATTAAACTACTCGAAGCTGCATACAGAATAAACACCCTCCACCCGCCATCAGCCGGGCAGTCAATATTAGACGTCCAAATGTAATTGACTAACGGCTTTTTTTATTTGACTCAGTGACGAGACGAGCAAGTCGTTCATTCACCTGATAGTAAGCGCTACAACGCCCATAACAGTCACAGCACTACCCAGAACCCTGCATTGCATAATCCCGCGCGGCACTGCACTGCGCTGGTTTATATGAACCTTCATACAAGCGGGTTGTCTTTTGTTTTGGTCGCGTAATATGATTATGTATTACACTAACACGCGGATTCGGAGCATGTACACACGTCGCTTATAGGTGTGAATTGTCAAATCAGCTATATGTATTTAGTAACAGGGATGTGCTACGAGTTGTTAGCTCCTGTATATTTTAAACAGTTTCTGGAACGTTCTTTAACTTTGACAGCTGATTAAGTCTATAGTTGTCTCTATCTGGCACTAAATAAATGACAAGGACAGCAATAGATTTAATCCGTTGTCAAAGTTAAAGAACGTTCCAAGATCGGGCCATTAATGTTGAAATTGAATAATTTCTGTTTATTCCTGAAGATGAGAGCTAATTGAACCGTCAGCACAATTCGCGTACTCAGGTAAAGAAACCTTAAAACATTGTTTTAAAATGTTACACTTTAAAAGCTAACTGAAGTAGAGTTTAAAACAACACTTCGCTAAAAATGTTAACTGAAGTTGAAAAAATACTTTTCTGGAACACAACTTTACCCACGAGGTATGAACTCGTCCTGTTATAAGTTTTCTTTGACTCTTTCTTAAATTAATTTTATATTCGAAAAGCAAATTTTCAAAGTTAAGGAAAGTATGTAAACTCTTCTTCTATTGCAGATAGAGAAGCAGTGAATAAAAATTTGTCTAAATAGACGATCAGGGGGTCAATTCGTTAGTAAGTTCTGTTTATTATTACTTTCTCACTATATTTGGAGGCTTTTCTTAGTTTTCTTAAGTAAACTTCTTTGTCATGATAGCTGTAAGCCCCTCTAATACAATAAAATAAAATAAATCCACAGAAGATAACAACAGTACACATAGAGAAGGGACACTCCTCACACCCTGCAATCCGCTTCCCCACACATTTACCGGGAATCTGGAAGGAATATGGGAGCCGGGAGGTCAGTCAATTTTACAAGCCCACATGACAAATGACAGACAAACGGTGGTAGGAACCTTCATACAAGCGGGTTGTCTTTTATTTTGGTCGCTAAGTATCTTTGGTCGCTTAGTATCAGTGCGGGCACGTGCCAATGCTTTTCGGTGAAGGAAAACATCGTGAGGAAACCCACGTACCTCCCCGAGTATTATTTCAGACGTAGGTATGTTATCCACCAATCCGGAACGGGCCCCCGTGGTGATAGCAAAAAGGGGCCAGAGTTGTATTGGATTTAGATCCAAGTACAATAGAAGCAAGAGTAAATAAGAGCCAGTAGAGTTAAGTTTAAGAATCCATCCAACTCAAGGATATAGTGATTGAATATGCCGACTGATGTAGGCACAGAGTAGCCGGATTTCATCTGCATTTTTCTTTTACGAGCCACGGTTCAATGTGAGAAATGAATACGAAATTTCCTTTTTTCGTGGAGTCTCTACGCGGAAATTCTTTGTGAATATTTTATAAGGAGGTTGAATGCAAATAGGACGTTCGGGGTTATATCGTGTCTAAACACCTATGTACCGAAATTATTTACGTTTTATTTGGAAGTGTTTTTGGTGGACATGAATAATTCTGTAAGCCGTCAACTTTGATCAAGATAAATTATTTACTTTTAGGGATAAATACAATATTATGTATCTTTTTGTTTGTATTTAACTTTCTATAACTTATAGTAGGTAGTTTTACATCCTAGTGAACATTATTATAGTTAGCTACTCTGAAGGAGAAAAAATAATTTGAGAGGTAATTTATTTGAATTTGCTTATTTATAAAAAAATAACTCGAGGCTCACCGTATTTACTATTTTTGACCATATCATCACCTAGTGAGAAAACGTTAACTTGTAACCTATAAAATACTTTATTTCTATCTATGAAAATAAATATTCATTAACATGGAATAATCATTTCAAGAATAAGGTATTGTTCTGACTTCGATTTCTAATAAACTATAGGCAAAGATTTTTGTGAACCGGAAGTATTTTTTCTCAGTCTGGAGGTTTGTGGTACCTATGATCCTTCTAGTTCCTAATTCTATAGATACAGAAAATCCAAATTAGGGTTGCGGATCTGTGTCGATCGTGACGCGAACGAAACAGAAGCAACCTATACATACACACACACACACGCGTATGTACACATACACTAGAAAAACATAACCCTCCTTCTGGCGCAGGCGGGTAAAATCAGAGACTTAATATTTTCTGTCAATTTCCGAATTCCAAACACGCAAATTAAAACGGAACGCTAGAATTGTTCCATTTCAGGGACATTCTGGAACCTAATAGAACGCGTGGGCGTGGATTGATCTTATTACAAACGAAAAAAGAAATGTGTCAGTACTTAGAATAATTTGTTCAATGTCACAGAGGTTAGTTCCAGTTGTTTTTCACTGTCACGAAGCCATTCTGGTCAGTTTCGGTCTGGTCTGCTACGTGAGTGAAATTACATATTATTTCAGACGAGATTATATTATAGAGTGTGGCGATAAAACTGTTAAGCAAGGAAAATTTATGGTTGTCACATTTTGACAGCGATATTTTATAAAGGAGCACTTGATTTTATTATCCAACAATAAAAGTGTTAAGAAAACTTAAAAAAGAAATTGGACAGCCCTATGTGACTAAGAAAAAAAAATCAGTAAAAACCATAGTCTTCTGAAAGGTTTTATTTTAAACTATCCACGTGGAGGAGTAAAAAGCAATAAAAATTACGCTTTTTTGGACTATGTTCAGACTTTCAGTGACGTAACCAAAAAAACTATTTATTCTTGTTCTTTTTTTCCCTTGTTTACCTATTGTAATTCTTCTGTACTGTGTTTAATTTTGTTTCTGGTGTACAATAAAGAGTTTTTCTATTCTACCTACACGAACTTTGATATGCTTGACACCCCTACCAAAATAAACGCATTGAAAAGTAAGTCACAAAGTCCAAATCTGAAGAGCTTAGCAAATAATATAATTTTTTACATAACGAACCCAACCCGCACTCCAGATCTTACCAATTTCATCAATCCAACAAAAAAAAAAAAACATATCCAAAGCGGATTACATTATAAGAATCCGACAATATCAAAGAAGGGTTAGGAAAAACTAAATTAGGTATCTTTCAGCCGGTCGGCCACCAGTCGTGATTGATCGAAGGCTTACCTCGGCCTCAGTGGCCATAATCTATATTTTTGGAGGTCATTCAATAAGGCCCCGAGGAGATTTATAGCTTTTTTTCCCTAACCCACTTTTTGGGAGGAACATCGGAACAATGCGGAAAAAGGGGCGTTAATAAGACTGATTAGGGAAAGTCTGTGTTTTGTTGTATTTAAAAATGGAAGGATTTTGGAAGTTTCAGATTTTTACGACCATATCTATACTTTGTTTCTTTTTTTTTTATGTGGAGCTAACTTACCAATTTCTCCTTAATTATTCTTTTTATCGTTTAAGTAAGCGCTATATCATGCCCGACTTCACCAATTCCGTTTGCCAGCAAAACAAAACAAATTTTATACGATTTTTCTATCTGCGTATATCTACATTTCATAGACCGTTAATTCCACGAACTTCGTTCACACATCCCTTAAACGGTGGTTAAGTCACACCGAACTTTGGTCTTTCTACATTAACTCTACCGAGCTTACGTAAGCAACTTTTTACGATCCCACAAACTCCATTGGCGGAACTTATTAAGGTCAAATACAAGTCCTGAGGGCATGCATAATATACAAGCCTACCAACTTTTCCATTTAACTTGCCTCGTGACATCTCGATTACATCTTATCTACCTATCTAAAATTCAAGAGGAAAATTGTGAAAGTTAACAAAGTAAGACAAACTTAGATTAGCTAAATAACTCAGTGGGATTGATTAAATGAATTAAGGAATTTCGGGTGTGATGAAGGATTGACGGTTTTGGCTTGTAAGGATCAAAATCAATCCGAAATTAAAAGGTTTGTGCACTTTGTCTGCGAAAGTCGTCCAATATAGCTTTTGACACGGATAGTCCTTATATTTGATGTACCTATAGAATAGTAATTTAAAGTTTGTCGTTGACTGGAAGCCGGCGTTTTGCCTGTTCCGTTTTAGGTGCGGGGTATTGGACATACCGAGAGAATGCTTTGCAGATCGGAAAAAAATTTGCAAAAGTCTAAGGGCTTTATTTATAAAAATATCGAACGTCACTTAGTACTGCGCAGTACAATTTTGGAATGCGTCACATTTTCTTTATGAATAAGGGGGTAAGTCTGAGCCGTGAGCCCTATATCCTCTGTTTACACATCACAAATGTATTTTTTTTTATTTGTCCGAGTGACAAGACGAGCAAGTCTTTCACCTGATGGTAGGCGCTACGCCTGCCCATAAAGGTTACAGTGCCACCTGGAACTTTGCATTGTTTAATCCTGCACTGCGCTTGCCACCTTGAGACATCAGCTTGAGTCGCATATTCCCAGTAATTTCGCTGGAAACAGTGCCCTTCAAACCGGAACACAGTAATGTTAGCACACTACTGTTTGGCGGATGAATATCTGGCAACGGCGTGATACTTTCTAAGGCGGTCTCTTGCAGAAGAGGCCTCCCACTACTAAATATTAGATTAATACATATTTGTAATTTTTTTTCTTACCGTAACAGCACCTTTTTTTACGTCTAACGCCTGTTAACAATACAACAAGTCTTCGTTACTGTGAGCTATTCCAATAACCATAATTTCTGCTCCGCACACCCGTTATTGTGTCAAGAACTTAAGACCTGACATAACTAATACTTGACGTTATCCGGTAACTTGTAGATAACATTAATAACAATAGTCGCTTTATCCACTGCAGTGGTACAATTTATTGTAACAAATGATACTGTTTCCTGTTTTGGGATCAGGCAGATCTTCTCGTTTGTCATGTCAGTGGACGACGACGGATTCCGGGATACGAATTAGTGTGGAGCGTTACTATGATTTTGTATTAGTAGAAGTACTTTGATGTTTCCCAAATCCGGTGCCAGAGTCGGGTAAGTTTAATTTCACAAGGGCCATCTAGAGGCCCATGTTAATAAAGTTTATGACTTTTGATTTTTGACTGGTGTACGATCCCTGTACTTCTAGGTCAGGCTTTTTGTACATCTGATAGTAAAATTACGTGCCAAACTTAAAAGAATTTGTTCTAATTATCGACCTAGATCTAGACCTATTCATCTGCCAAACAGTAGTGTGCAAACAATACTGTGTTCCGGTTTGAAGAGCACCGTTTACAGGGCGTATGAGACTTTAGAACCAATGACTCAGAGTGACGAGCACGATTGTTTTTATATTTACTAGAAGCAAATGAGACAGGCACCTGTGGTTTTTGTTGTTTGATTTATTAAGTTCTTTATTCTGGGGTTAATAAATCTTCGTGTCAATATAAAGTAATATTGTTAATGCTATCTAATTGTAAAATGGCCTGTATTGTGTCATAATACTCTCGTAATTTTTTACGAACGCTCGAAATCGACGGAGAACGTATCGGTTTCAGCTATTTCAGCTAACATATTGCATAATTTACGAAATGTCATTTTACTTATGAATTAGCAAAACTTATATTTATCCCTACAACCTTAAAAATAGGGATGAGGTAAAAAGACACTATGGAAAACTTGGATAATCCCCGGGATAAAAAGTTTTTCTAAGCTTAATTTTCCTGTCAAAACAATCTAACTCTTTTAAGATGGTCCAGGATTTTGATGAATCAATCTTAATTACCTGTCACATTTTTAGGTCAGATGAGCCAAGCGTTTTAGTTTCAGGATAACTTAATCACTTATACCTACACACTGTTAATGGACTTGTTTAAGGCATCATATACGGGAGAAGCTTGCTGAGGATAGGAATCAGTAGAGAAACCTCGTCAAGGAGGGTCAAAAGCTGCACGACGAGGCTTGGTTCGATCTTCTTGACCATAGGAGAGCTATACGGCATAACAGGTATGCTGATCCATCTACGGATAACTCGACTAAAGCTCACATCTGCACGTGGAGTGGTTGAGCTTGTCGAGCGATGGTTTGTGTTATCCGTGTTAATCTGTATATAGCCATCAACGTAAGTGTCTTTCACAGATCACAGACGCTGTTTAAATCGTCTGTAAAAGACGTATAAGGCCATGTATGTATGTATAGGTCCGATATTAGAACCAATTTCTTTCACATAATGTAACTTTGCTAACATTTACCATTTTATGTATTCAGAACGCAAACATTCGTTGACAATTCACGTGGGATGATGTGATGCGTCCATCGCGCATTGGCGAAGCCCAAATTGGTGCGGTGCGGTTGGACGCGCTCTTTCACTGTAATCAGCTTGGTTACATCGTTGATTATGCTCTCCACTGGCCGCTTTGGGTATTTTATTTTAGTGCAAACGCTTTGGGGAAACTCAATTTGAATAAGTGCTCGTTTGTGATGGGCAATTGTGTCGAAATGTGTTTATTTTTTTGTATTGTTGTGTGACAAAGTGTTGGGTACCTAGCTATGCCGCACCTGGGCGCCTGATAACGATCAGCTAACGTCTGGGCGCCTCTGTCCCTCCGGAGAATGTGTGGGATGTCTTGCGATGTGTTATAATTACTAGTAGATAATTAATAGTTAGTCATTTTGAGCATCTAACTTTGTTCGAAATTCCCATTTGTACCGAAATGTAATTTTCGGATTAAATATTATACTTTTAGGAGTTCAAGTGTTTTTCTAAAGCAACCATGACTACCTACATTTTGATCACACGTCCAACTGTAATATTTTTTTGCAAATTGAGTTTTGAGTGTGATTCGAAAACGAAGAGGCTTAAGAGCATAAGAGTAAAACCTTCAGTTATTAACTTTTTCTGAAACAACGAAAAATATCGGCGTGAGTTCCCATTGGTGACAAATAGTGTTGCAGGCTAACAAGTGTGTTTCTATTCGGGTCACGAGCATCACCTACCAGGGAAAACAATTTTGTATCCGTCCGTATTGACAGCTAGATAGGTGGCTGGCTGTTACACCGATTTGTAACGATGTAACGATGTTAGGTACGACACGTACGAGGATCTATAATAGTCGAACCTAAGCCTTATTCGAATATTAAATAACATTACTGACATTATTAACTAAGCAATTTATTGAGGCACTGCACTGCGCTCGTCACCCTGAGACGAGGGTGCTAAAGTATCCAATGCCCAGTAATTTCGCTGAAAACAATACTTTTCACACCGGAACCACACCGGAACACAGTATTGTTTTCACACTACTGCTTGGCGGATGAATATCCGGTAAAGATAAATTACTTATCTTACTTCCCCCGGTGGTATTGTTAGTGTTTACGATTATACTATGAATACGTACGTAAACTAATACATTGAAGTGAAGGGACTAGTAAACTAATTTCACATCACATGTGTCATTTTCAGACCAATCATGTTAAGTTTGCCAAACCATATTTAGCCATGCTAGGTCATATTTGGTCATATTTACTCTGATGCTGACGGTCAGTTCTGACGTCGATCATCTGTAGCTGTCGCTTAGAAAACCGTGCGTGGATTTAACAAGAAAAACCTTAAAACGTTCACTGCTGGAAACACAGACGTTGTGTTTTTATAACTTTACACGGGTGCAGAAAACCACACCTGTTGTGTTCGTAGCTTACGTTCAGCCTGTGCGTCGAAACACAGACGTGTGTGTTTAACGCGACGCTACTACAGTGCACACGTATAGACGGCACGCCATTGCTGGAAAACACAAGCTCCGTAACGGTACCCAAATGCAAAAACCGGTTCAGTAGTCAACGTGTTAATACGGAGTTACGGTGCAATAGTAAAATTCAAATGACTATATGGCACACGCTTGTTACTGTGTTTAAGCGAAGCCTTATGTTTTACATATTTCTATTGGTACTCGTAGGGAGGCGTGCTTCGACTGTTTCTCGAATGTTATCTTGGACCATGTGAATATGTTAAACCTTTAGTTATTTTTATTTGACTGAGTTACGACACGAAAAAGACGTCACCTGATAGTAAGCCATCCAAACTTTGCATTGAATAATCTTGTGCTGCATTGCACTCCGCTCGTCATCCTGAGACATTGGTTCTAAAGTCTCATATGCCAGGTAATTTCGTTGGAAAAAGTGACATTAAAACCGGAACACAGGAGTGTTTGGACAGTATTGCGTGGTAGATGAATATCTGGCAAAGATGTGGTACTTCCTTAGGAGGTGGTCTCTTGCAGAGGCCTACCACTACAACTAACAAGTACCACTAACAAGTATAAAACACTAAAGTCTTATTTAATCTTATTCTGACGGTCAGTATTAATACCGGTCGTCTGTAGCTACCGCTATGGAAACTATGCGTTCATTTGCCTTTGCCAGATATTCATCCGCCAAGCAGTGGTGTGTAAACATTACTGAGTTCCAGTTTGAAGGGCACTGTTTCCAGCCAAATTACTGAGCATATGAGACTTTAGAACCAACGTCTGAGGGTGAGTGCCCGCAAGATTATGCAATGCAAAGTTGCACTGTAACTATTATGCGCAGACGTAGCGTTTACCATCAGATGAACGACTTGCTCGTCTGGTAACTCACTCAAATAAATAAAAAAAAAAATGAATGCACAGTTACGACTTGCACGTTTTGACCCGAAAATTACATACACAAATATTGTCAGTTAAACAAAAACCAACTAGTATATCAAAAAGACTTAAATATCATATTCTGGAGCTTCGTATGGCAACACTACATCATAAAACATTTGTCACGTAGTTATCCGCCGCATGTCAGTCACGCGTATGATAGGGTAATGGGGGTGCCACTTGGAATGCTAAGTAACTGTGGGCCATAATACGTACCTACGTATTATTGTAAAGGTTACGGTATATCTGTAAAAAGGTCTTTAAAATCGCCTTTTGTAGGTATCTAAGTGTATTATGCAATGCAAAGTTAAAGGCGCTGTAACTGTTATGGGCAGGCGTAGCGCTTACCATCAGGTGAACGACTTGCTTGTCTTGTTACTCAATCAAATTAAAATTTTGTCATAATCGCTTACCTTAGTAGCGGGTGAATGGATATTTATGAAGAGATTTTTTTTTAAAGCTGGTGCTTTTGTACCCAATTGTACCAGAAGAGCGTTATGTTTTTCGATTGTATGTTTGAATGTAATATTTTATGTATAGCAAATTATGTCTTAAAAATGCCTTTCTTGAAAGAAGCTTTCTTATGAAGTTGGCTGTCAAAATAAAGAGTTTTAAAAAGACTTTTTTATATGATAAGCGATAATAAAGTATTTTTGAAAATAAATTACAATATAAACCACTTGACAATACATGTGCAAAGCATGACATTTGTATTTTTTGAAATAATGCACGCTTTTCACCAGTTAACAATAAAAATGGAAATTATTTTAAGGGAGTTAAAAATGTAGCCTAGCAAAATACAATAAAATCTCTTAAACCACCAGAAAACAGGAAAGAAATAAAAAAAAATAAACCATAAACAGCACAAGCCGCGGCAAAATGGACAGTCTAAGGGCACTTGTCCCAAAAACCAAGACACTAACACGTTTTTAGCGAAATGAAAACCACCAGTTACGCTTTAAATGGATACTTTGTTACCGCGGAACATTAATTACAGGCGCAAAGAGTTAAGAAACTAAGTTTAAGAGATAATATTATATAATAATACGTTTATTTAAAACAACACAACAAGCAACACTAATCACTGCTGTGTACTCTTTCTCTTTCTCTCATTCTCTCTTCCTCTCTCTCTCTCTTGCTGCGGTCCGGAGTTTCAACTATTGTCCCGTATATTTACTGTATAAACGTATTTTTTATACTGTAAAAGTATCTTCTAGGACCTGAAATTCAGCAGAAAGATATCTGCTGTATTTCATCTAAATCCGTGCAGCTATTGCGGCGTCAAGAAGAGGCAAACACACACAAACTTTTGCCTTTATAATATTAGTGGTGTTTCTTGTTTGCGTCGTTAAAAAAAATTACAATCTGATTTTATATGGCAAAACTTGTTTATTCAATCAGTTCATATCAATTTTGATGACACATCCAAATCTGACTCTACATTCACGTTGTCCAGTGGCGAAGAGAAATTATTTTTAATTAAAGTTCAAATTAACAACCGCAATGTACGTCGTAACAGCACTTTCCTCCATATACTGGTTAAGTTAACGCAAGCATAAAGTATAGTTACTGTTAAATACTTCGTCTAATCTCGTTTCCCGTTTAGTTTTTGACCCCAATTACTAAAATTTAAAGTTTTATGGCATTTAATGACGTTAATTTACATAAATTAACAAACGACGCCGTCTTTTGTGTACTAAAGTTTAAATAAAAATGGAACTGTTGCACTGAACTATAGAGGCGTTTAAAAGACGTTTTAATTGCTGCAAAAACTTTAATTGCACTGCTAATTAGTAAATTCAGTTCCCAGGATGTAATTGACACAACAATTTTAAATCATCGTCCGCATCATTAACAACCCATATCATCCCACTGCACGGGTCTCCCCTCGCTTTCGTGAGGAGGGTTAGGCCATAATCCACCACGAGGGCCCGCTCCGGATTGGTGGATAACATACCTTAATCAACACCAAATTCATGTATACGTACGGTCGACCTACTATTAAAGCATGATAATATTAGAAATTCATTGGATAAAATTGTAAGGCCGTAGAAATTATATTGATGAAATAAAAATAAAATTTGTCATTAAATGAAGTGAAGTGAAGTAAATTGAAATGTAGTGAAGTGAAATGAAGTTAATTTTCGTGAAGTGAAGTGCTTTATTATGTGTGTTGGTTATATGTGTTTTATTTAAAAAAACTTTACTTAAAGCTTATTTAATATGAATTGCACGCGCACGCATATTCCACCCTTATACTTAAAATAGATTCTGAACGCTAGCTTAAATTTCCTGTACTTAGGGTATTCAGTAGCTATGACGGAGGTAGCCCCACAAATACCCAGATTTAGAGAATAGCACCTGTGGTTCACACAAATGTCTAAAACCAAATGATTAATTGGAATCGAATCCAAAACCTCACGTTTTAGGGGCTTCAACTTACCCCACGGAGGCTGGTAGGTGATTTACATCAGCACACAACTTAGAAAAAGAGTACCAACCCAATTTTACCACCCACTGTACAACATAGGAAGGATAAACCATGTTTGGTTAATGGTTCAGCACATCCTTAATGCTTCTGCATTAAGCTTATGCTTCTGCTTCTTAATGCTTCTGCTTCTTAGTTAGTTTCCTTTCCGTTGAAACTTGGGAGTTGAAAAAGCATACTCTACGATTTCGTAGCACAAAGCTAACTTCTCGTAGCAGCGTAGCACGTGTCATAATTACGAATAGAACTGGTAAAACTTCGTAAGTACGCAAGTATAGAAGACATAATAATTTATAGTACGGCCTCCATGGCGTAGTGGATGATGAGTCTACTGCGAAGCGTGAAGTCGCGGGTCGGTTCCCGCACAAGGCAAAAACTCGTGTGATTCGCAAGTATTGCTTGAGCCTGGGTATTTGTAGGACCATGGTCCTCGTAGTTTCTGATTTTCTAGATACAGGTAATCGTATTTAGGGGTCAGGATCTATGTATGTGACCTTGGCGCATTATTATTATAATGGCCATTCTCGACTCTCTCTCACTCACTCTCCACTTCCCGCTCCTATCCACAATCGGGTGGAAATTCGAGAAGACAGTCAATATTACACGCCCAAATGTAATAGACAAACATTTGGAAGAACCCTTATACTAGCGGATTGTCTTTTGTTTTAGTTGCGTAGTAGGTTTGTGTGCCTACACACACATTTGGCTCGTGTCCTTAAGTAATTTTTATGTGTGAGTTTGAGTTGTAGAATAAAATAGTACTTAAGTTTCTTAGTATACTAGCTTACCGACATTTCCGGGTCAGGTACTACACGGAACCACTCTGTGGGGCTTTAAATAAACTGGTATAAGAGTGCATCTTTACAGTTTAATGGGCCTCGGTATGTGCATTGTGTAAACCCGTTTTCAGTTTACGGATCTTGGGCTGAGTTTATTCGAAATGGGAATACCTAAGTTTCGAGTGCATTTTATGTGCACTTCAGTATAATTGGGTGCTTGGTTTGAGAAATCACAAAGACGTTTCGTTTCGTATATCATTGTGATATGGGCCGAAGTAGGCTACACTAAAACCACCGTAGTATGCTTCTAATATTACCATGATCCGTAATATTTTACCATGTCTTATATCTAAAGCAGATAGAAAAGAACTAGTAAGAATTTCAGCAATAATTTTTTTTATAAAAATAGAATAGAAAATAGAAAAAAATAGAATTTTATAGAATCAGGCATTATTTTGCGGAGATCCATAATCAATAAGATAATATAGAAATATATAATTTTAATTCCACCTAAGTTGTCGGATGAATGTATAATAGGACTTTGTTGGATGACGTAACCCCTATGACAAATCTATCCGTTTAAAAATCTGAATGCCTACGCAACCCGTCAACCCGTACTTAAATTGACCTAACGTAAAATAAATAGACACAAATAGACAACTTAGGCGGAATTAAAACTATATATTTCTATATTATCTTATTAAAAATAGTCTGCATAAATAGGGTGTAAAGGTAAAATGCCACCCAAAACTTTGCATTGCATAATCTTGCGCGGCACTGCACTGCGCTTGTCACCCTAAGACATCGGTTCCAAAGTCTCATATGTCCAGTAAAACTACAGCTCTTCAGAAACTAGGTCAAAATTGGCTTCTAAAACACATCCCAAACATACAAAATTAACACTTTACATAAAATTTGTTAAGTAGCAATTCTTTTAAAAGTCAAGTCACGTTACATTATACGTTAACACGTCCTGATCACCAATCCCCGTCACCTGATAAATATCTGGGTCGCATTAGACGAATCGCTCGCCCCGTCCCACTATCGACTGGGGGATTAAAGCCCAACTGAGATTAATTACGACGCTCCTACGTATAGACAGACACCTCTATTGATGCCTGTTTCTATTAGCTAGGTAGATCCAATAACCTTTAGCTACACTGACGACGAATTTTTGAATCTATAGCAGGATGAAAGCGTACGAGAAATCGTGCAGTGGAAAGAGCGGTGATAATTAAAACTATGAAAGATGCGTTTGTAACGTAATCTTTATTTAACATATTACCTGTAGTTTTGATTTACACAGTTGCTGTCCAAATCAATCGAAACAATGATGATGATGATGATGATAATTCTATGATGTGATAGAATAGAATAGAATAGAATAGAAAAACTCTTTATTGTACACCAGAAACAAAAGTAAACACAGTACAGAAGAATTACAATAGGTAAACAAGGGTAGTACAATGGGCGGTCTTATCGCTGAAAGCGATTTCTTCCGAAAAATTGAAAATATGTCTTGTAAAGGTCTTAGGGTGACGAATGTAGTGCAGTGCCACATAAGATTTTGTAATTGAAAGTTCTGGATACCACTGCAATCGGTATAGGCAACCGTGGCGCTTACAGTCATACTAACTACCTGATCCTGACATGACTTCTTTTATAAAAAGCCACCAATATACAATTGTTGTTTGTAAATAAGATAGTAGTGGTAGACAGTAATGTGTAAACATTACTGTGTTCTGATTTGAAGGGCAGTTTCCAACGAAATTACTGGGCATATGAGACTTTAGAGCCGATGTCTCAGGGTGACGAGCGCAGTGCAGTGCCGCGCATGATTATGCAATGCAAAGTTCTGGGGGGCGCAGTAACTGTTTTGAGCAGGCGTAGCGCTTACCATCAGGCGAAAGACTTGCTCGTCTCGTCAGTGTACAAAAAAAAAATTTTTTGGCCATTGGTGTTATGGTTTCCCAGCCCGTTAAAAAGGTAGTTTCAATTTTATACTTGGTTTAAATGTCATCCAAACGGATAACAAACGCCTTACCCGTTTCAACCTACTCAGAAAAAAAACAAAACGACAACGACACGCGATCACTTTAAATTATTATTTCGCTCAAACCGTGGATCCCACTAAAACGGAACTAATTCCACGAACACATTTGGATAGGCCACGAACATGACAGTGCATGTAGTGCCGCTCTCATTACTTACTCGACGAACTAACTATAGCTCAAGCTAGTGGTTCTCAAACAGTATCGCCTAGGGGGACAATTTTGGAGGATTGAAATCCCACTTTACACAACGTACAACGAATTAAAATATGTACACGCGTTAGAAGTTATACTTCTTTGGCATATGAAAAAAAAAAACTAAAATGCAGTAGTGATTAACGATAAATATTAAAAAAAGCAAGAAGCAAGCATTATATAACTTAATTTTTTTACTTTTTTTTCACAATTTCACAGTGAACACAATACCGGTTTGTCTCATGAAATTAACTGAGCAGAGAAATTTCTGTTGAAATTTTTCTTGAATTTTCTTTGCTATAAACCTCACGGACCCCGATACCTTTCCAACGAATGCAAAACCGTAGAAATCGGTTCGTGCGTTCTAGAGTTATAGCGTCAGGAAGGAAAAAAAAATTCACTCTCATCATTTTTCTCCATCGCGCCAAAAGAAGTATAACTTCAAAAAGCAAGAAAAAATTGCTGATGTCTCAGGGTGAACGGAGTACAGTGCCGCGCAGGATTATGCAATGTAAAGTTCTGGGTGGCACTGTAATTGTTATGGGTAGGTGTAGCGCTTACTATCAGGTGAACGACTTACTCGTCTCATCACTCAGCCAAATATAAATTAAAAAATTTAAACCTAGGATTACATTTTTGGACTTTTTTTCGTATTTACTGGCAAATAATTACAAAACGCACATTTGTAACAAGAACGTGTTATCTCCTGAAGAGATGCAATGTTCTTGTAAAAGTAGAGTATGTAAACAAATAAAATGCAGAACCTGTGGCCCGAACTGTGACCCAACATACCACGCGAGAGGTGCCAGAATTCAGAAATAATTTCCGAGATTATGCCGTGCTCGCGTTAACCTATTGTTCTCGAGCGGGAACCTTGTCGCAGATAGCAATGAAATATTTTACTTAACAAATAAAATAAATATCCATTTAGGAATTATTATTTAAGGACCTACCTATTTTAGGTACCGGAAATTTATTTCTAACTTAGCAGTTGTTTTATTCAATACAGTTTACCGGCTTATCGATTAACGAGTTCTTACAAGTACTTGATGTTGATAAAATTATTGAAGTGGCTGATTTAAAAACAAATCTATGAATTACAATTGTTAATTTTATTTAATGAATAAATTCTGTTTAAGTAGTGTAAATATTATTATATTGGTAACGACAAGGTTCTTTATTGATAACGACAAACTCCTTTTCCGTCCCCATAAGCTCTCTTTAGTTTTTATTCTTACCGATTGAACTAAATCGAACTAAATTATTCTGTAAACATTATTACTATACATTTCCGGAAATTTCCACTCGAATAGAAAATACCAATGGTATCGCATGAAGCGGTATCAATTGGCGTCAACGACCTTGTACAAAAGGAGCCACTCCGGAACATTTCATGAATAACATTTGAGGATAAAACAATAGTCGCATAGAATTAACCGCAATCTGGTAATATTCTGTATATTATATCACAACACAATAGTTATTAGAGAATAGAATCATACTTTGGTATCTGATACAAAATCTGTACAAATACAAAGAGTGTGGAGAAAGTTATATAGGGAGCAGTTACGATGAAGGAAAGTTGTAAAATATTAAAATACCACCCTCGAGATTTATTATAACCCAGAATGATGGCTACCACACATATCGTGGCTATACAAAAAGATAAGGTCCTAAATATTAATATCTTGCGATATGTTTTTTTTAGAACATAAAGCTCAATCGGCTACGGAAAATACTTGTATCTTAATCTGTTTCTGGCACTATAAGTATTAGTACCTAGTCCAAAACAGCAACGAAGTCGCGGACAACAGCTGTATCATAAATACGGGTCTCGTTTACAAGGCAAACAACTCATCAGGCAATCCAAACAAAGAACGTTTTCTGCTGGTATTTTTTATGCAGCATCGTGAGAGTCTGAATTTTGAGATAGAACGTTTCTGTAGTAGAGATGTGACGTATCAGCAGTATCGAGGTATCAAATACCATTATCGATTGAAATCTATAGACGATACCTGATACTGACGATATTGTAGATGACGCAAAACGGTCTGCAGTTAGATGAACTGACCGATCCTTATTAAACTGTTTCCAGTGAAATTACTTGGCCTATGAGACTTTAGAGCCGATGTCTCAGGGTAACGAGCGCAGTGCAGTGTCGCGCAGGATTATGCAATGCAGTGTTCTGGGTTGTAGTGTAACTGTTATGGGCAGGCGTAGCGCTTACCATCATTTGAACGTCTTCTTTGTCTTGTCACTCATCCAATAAAAAATAAAAAAATCTTTTTCATGGTTTACGTGCATTAAAATATTGAAAGCAATTACAAACAAATCGACTTTTTTTTAGTTCAATTGGCATAACGTTGAAATAACATTATTGTGGCTATGTGTTTTATTTCGGCTTAGTAGATATTTTTTTCCTTTCCTAGGCAAAATGCAAGAAAAAATAACGTGTTCCGTATCGATGTTCAAATTGTACGGCCATCCTTATTTTGCTCGGAACTCGCGATGCCAAAGTTACGAGTGAGCTGCTGATTTGAAAGCCTCTAAGTCATTTTTCCAGTTTTACGAGCTTTTTAGAGTTCCAGTGTGGATACCCTTTCAGTAAGAGATTTGTGTCTGCCTTGTTCAAGTGAAATACGAATTGGCACAGGGGGGTAACCATGTACTTATTCTTATTCCATGCAGTTCATTTTAAGGCCTTAAACTGAACGGCCTATATTGGCACCACAGACTCTTAAATGACAAACGTCCCGTGACGTCACTCAAAAATTTACTGAAGAGAATGTGTGAGAAAGAGAATGAGATGGAGCTATATAAACTCCCATCAATGCAAACAAACTGTTCCGATCTCTTTGGATAAATGTCTTTGGTCGACTTATGAACGCTTAGCGATATTGGTGGTGACAGTTGGCAGGGCAGTTCAGTTTAAAGCCTTAAACTGGATGAATTTAATCGTTCATGGTGAGGCCCCTGAAGTAAAAGTTGTATTTATGCTTTCAGAGTTGATATGAATTTATCAGTTCTGGAGAAAGTCTACATTTAACAAGTGTGCAGTTGAAGAATTGGTTGTAACAAAGCTGTTTTTTTATTTATTTGGCTGAGTGACGAGACGAGCAAGTCGTTCACCTGATGGTAAGCGCTACGCTTGCCCATAACAGTTACAGTGCCATCCAGAACTTAACATGGCATAATCCTGCGCGGTACTGCACAGCGCTCGCCACCCTGAGACATCGGCCTCTAATCTAAAGACTTTTGTACCCAGTAATTTCGCTGGAAACAATGCCCCTCAAACCAGAACACAGTAATGTTTGCACATTACTGCTTGGTGGATGAATATCTGGCAAAGGTCCCCAGGCAGTCTCTTAATAATAATATGTGTTGACAATGCTCATGCATTGAGAACTCATGCTATCGAAGCCATAAAGTTTTTTTTCTATGTTAAAGCTTGGATTTCTTTCGTTATATTATTATGTTACTCTATCAGTCGGCCTAAATGCTTGAGAGAAATTTGTTACAAACTTCTAAAGTCAATTTCCGCAATCAAGTCACTTGTGAACCTTGACCAAAATGAGTTACATGCATATTAAGTAAGTTTAATACCGACGGAGCCCATCCTCACAAACTTCAATAACTTAGAGAGGGCTGATGTGACCCCATTTCACGGTTAATTGCCTCGATGACTGACATTTTCTTAAGGAAAAATGGTCATCTGATAATGTAATACTTTCGTCTATTAATAGGCAGTACCTGGATGACCGAGCTTTGCTCGGTAGTATTATTATTCGCCAATAGATGTCAGGAAGAGTCATATTTTTCAGTTTAAATTTGGACTACTCAAACGCCTCCAACGCTTTGTTAATTTTCTTCCAAGTTTATGTTTAATTTGATATAACACGAAAAAAAATGATTCCTAGCTAGATCGATTTATCGTCCCCGAAACCCCCTATGTAATAAATTTCATGAAAATAGTTGGAGCCGATTCCGAGATTCCAATTAGGTATATATAATATATACAAGAATTGCTCATTTAAAGATAAGTTAGTTTTCATGGTAGAAATTATATAAATTCTAGAATGAAGGTTAAAGGTTAGGTTGAAGGTTAGGTTTAATTCATCCTTACCATCCTCGTTAGATAAAGAAAGTAACCAATGCAAATGGTAAGAAACAGGGTTTAAACATAAATGATAGTAAATTTTATAGATCCATGAGTATTTTATACAGATCCAATAAAATGGGACCACATGGGAAGCACCAGCTTTCAATTGAAATAAGAATCATCAAAATCGGTTCACCCACTCGAAAGCTCTGAGGTAACAAACATCTATATATATAAAAATGTTATGTTGGTTTGTGTACGCTTCAAAAACTCAAGTTCTGCACCGATCGAGCTGAAATTTTAGCATGATATATAATCCGCATCAAGGATTGTTTTTATTTAGTTTTTTCATCAATGACATATCAGCGAATGTGCGAATGTGCCACAGCGAAGCGCGGCAGGATACAGCTAGTAAAAAAAAAAAACAGACGAATTGATAATCTCCTCCTTTTTTGAAGTCGTTTTAAAATGCATTAATTTTCAGTTAAGGAATTTTAAGGGCCTCATAGATTTCATTCTGGCAGCTCTAGGTAATACAACCGCTACTCTCAACACCTCAGTTTTAATTAACGTTCACTTTACCTGAATTAAATTCTCGGTGCCATCAGAGACAATCTTGAAGGGACGTGTAGGCTATTAATTAGAACCATCAGGGTGGAATCTCATACGATTAGTAGTTTAATGGAGCAAGAGACGGGAGACGTTGACGTATGTACACGTCTTGTGCTACACGCGGAATGTTGAGATATGGGTCTGCTTTGCGAAAGAAAATGCAGTTCTCTTACTTGTTGACTTTTTGTAAGTAACAAGCCTTTATATTTCTGTGTTAGTTTCTGAACCGGTTGCCATTGATTGATTGAATTTAAATTTAGCATGTCTGTCAAGTTCCAATCACATTTCAATGTTTATATCGCTAGTCAAATGCGAAGGAGCCACAAATAAAAAAATACTTGAAATTCGTTTCTTTTCCAAATTACGATTACAAGTGTTCTTTGATATGAGAAAAAGACACACGGAGTTAGTGTCAGTTTGGAAAGTGGCCCCTTCGCATTTAACCAGCGATATGAAAGAGATTTCATTGATGATTAATACTAATAAAGACAGTGGACTTCTCAGTGGTTAAAAGTAGAGTAAAATAGTGGATGGGCTGCCCCATTTTGTGTTTTAACAGTACCTACAAGAAATTAGAAGTACCGAATGTTAAAAATTTTGGTAGGAACGTACTTACGTACCTACATACATACTTATGTAATTATTTTAATGACAACACAAGAAGCCCAATTACCCCAACGACACTTATAAAATATTGAAACCTCTCCTAATCAATAAACATCAAATTATACGGTTTTATATCCAGATGGATATGCAAGGGATAAAATTATCCATATCCACATCCATTTTCACGTGCCTAATCTGGAATTAGGCAGTAATTGGTGCTTATTTTCAAAATAGGATCCAAATAGTACGATAGGGCATCACGATAGTAAAAGAAATGTAAACGACATTACTAGATCACATATTTCTGTAAACAAGTTCACCAAAAAAACAGAACATGAAATCCCAAAATCCGAAAAACCGCCAGAATATTTTTGGCGGTCATATTCAAAACTCGCATCCCTTCTCTCATTGGATTGAATAAACTCATTGGTTTGTAAACTAAGTAATAAAATATTATTAGTTTAATTTACGGTTTAAATAATCTTGACATTGAACGGGCTTTAAAAATAATCCCGAATTAAAACAGCTAAACAAAAAAATTATAACTTATTTTAACGCCATCTCTGCTTTCTGCATGGAACTTACAACTGCCGTTACACAGCCTCTTATCTGAAATTATTACCAACAAAAGCCTGGTGTCTTCAGTTCAGTATTCTATGTCAGGATCAGAAAAAACACACT
The DNA here is from genome assembly GCA_912999815.1 of Campaea margaritaria. NCBI lineage: Eukaryota > Metazoa > Arthropoda > Insecta > Lepidoptera > Geometridae > Campaea > Campaea margaritaria. The sequence continues at coordinate 3,911,112 of OU538800.1, forward strand.
GACCAAGTTTCAAAAATTTACGTTAGATGTCTCCTTATTCAAATTATTGATATTCATATTTTTTTTCTACCTCAATCATCATCATGAAGATAGATCAAGGTTCATTTTATATAAGTAAGTTAGTAAATAAATAATGTGAACAAAATAAAAAATATAAGAATTTTAAGGAATCTGAATTAATGAGAAAATACTACATTATATTGTCTTGTTCCATAACAAATCAGCTAACTACGTGAAAGAAGTAATTTTTTAAGATTAATGTGACTACTCCATCCGCAGTTCTGACCCTTCCATGGTCAAATTAAATATTCCAATTGAAAACATAAGTTTCATTCGGACATTTTCATTCATGAATTTCACCTTCATCCATTGAACGCCGACCTTCCGTCGCGACGGTGTCATATTGATAGCTACCTTGCACATGCGCACTGGACTCCACGCATGCGTTCTAGCTAATACCCACTGTTGTGTACACTGTATTTCACATGAAACAAAATCTGTCAACCTTTAATAATAAGTCTGCAATTTTAAGCAATGCACTCATAAATTAATATACACCTTCAGTCGTTGTTTTAGTTTGAGTAGAGACTTTGTTTCTTAGTGTCATCTTCGTTTACTTTGATGACATCACCGTTTTGGGTCGAATCATGAAACAGTAAAGTGGACAATTCAAGAATCTCGTGTGAGTTAGTGCGTTAATTCAAAGGACAATTCATTGAAGTGTAAAGAAGGCTCATCAACAGGTAGGTTTTGTATTTACTTGTAGTTGTTTAGGGGAATCGTATAGATGTACAGTGAGTGGGCGTTACTCCAGACTCCGTGGGCGTAGCATCTGGCTCCTCGTAGACAGATTGTCAGTAAATAAATTCAGAGCACGAAACGAATTCAAATACATAGTAAGTGTTAGGAAATACACAAAGACAAAGGTTTTGACCATTTAGATTGAGTGAATATCCCACATTCTTTTTTGAATTACAGGCCAGCGTCAATGGCTGACCTTACTAATTTTCATTTTATAATGTTTTATTACACTGTCATGACCTCTCTTAAAAACAGCTTTGGATTTATCACTATTAACCTAAGATATCTTCAAACGAGCTTTAATAATTCGGTATACATGTATAAGGTTTCGTAGCTACCGAAAGAATATCAAAGGAGCCTGTTGCTGTGGCAACGCTGTCTGACACTCTGTCTCTGTCCATTTGTTTGTCATGGCATGTAGCTCCAAAACGAATTATGAAAGTCTAGAAATGAATGAAGAAATACATATATAAAAAAGTTTAAGACTGGTCAAGCAGGCAACACTAGAACACAAAACCACACAAACACACAGTCACAAAACACACACACACACACACACACACATCATAGAACATCACATCACATTTGTGTCTGTCACAAAATCGATTTCACCTACTACATACAACTAATTTCACTTTTTGTATTGACGCAAAATCTTCTAAAAACGACAGATTTTCATCTTGCCAGTTCTTTAACGAAAAAGCGCAAAAAAGAATGGCTCTATATTGATAGAGCCGAATTGAATTGAATGGAATTGGTCAATACATCCAACCCACGAACGTTTCAAATTAAAATTCCCATCTACCTACAATTACAGCGACTAGTGCAGTACCTATTTGCAGAATTCCGCACCCCGTCCAAGCAAAATCAATATTCGTTACTGGGTGCGTTCACACGGGTCGGTGACTCTGCCCTACATTCGGGCAGGATATGTAGGTAATGAACGTGCACCGTTTGCCACAGGAAATGTAATTAAGGGGACATGAGTAGATGTTAAAGCTTTCAAAGAGGTGGAAGCGAAGTGGTTATAATCTGCACACGATGTAGGTATAAAAACTTAAGAAAAAGTAGGTATAGAGCGCTTTACATTTTATTAGATTGTAGTGGGAGGCCTCTACTGCAAGAGACCGCCTGGGGAAGTACCAATATTTGCGAGATATTCATCCGCCAAGCAGTAGTGTGCAAACATAACTGTGTTCCAGTTTGAAGGGCAGTGTTTCCAGTGAAATTACTGAGCATATGAGACTTGAGAGTCGATGTCTCAGGGTGACGAGCGCAGTGCAGTGCCGCGCCGGATTAAACAATGCAGATTTCTTGGTGGCACTGTAGCTGTTATGGGCAGGCAAAGCGCTTACCATCAGGTGAACGACTTGCTCGTCTCGTCACACAGTCAAATAAAAATAATAATAAAAAATTGCTAATGTCAGACCTTGAATCACGATTCTCACTGCATTTTAAGACCAACTGCGAGAACTAGGACGTCACGGTTCAACGTTTATGAATTGTTTATTATTTGTCAACGTTTATAATTTTATGTATTGAGTGGGAGGTGAGTTAAGTGGGTAGTAAGTAGGTAGGTGTGAGTTAGTGGGTGAGGTAGGTGGGCGGTTGGTATTTGAGTAGACAGGCTTTCCAATTTTTTTTTTTTTTTGCTTTTGATTTCTTTTTTTTTTTTTTTTTAAATTATTAAATTTATAAGTAATTTATAAATTATTCAGGGTTGTTAAATAATATTCCAATTTATCAGTTTATTTCCCTAGAGTTGGCAAATAGATTGGTTAATTAAGATCACTTCAGCTAACAAGTATATCTGCATCACGTACACACTACACCACACACATTAACAATGAAGAACGCACACACAGGTACAATTAATATAGAAGCGCCTCAGTTTTTTTTTTTTTATATTTGAATAATTATGCAAAAGTATTAGCATTTTAGCCTAGTGGGAGAACGTCCGCCTTCCAATCAGAAGGTCGTGAGTTCAAATCCCAGTGCGGGCACGTACCAATGTGTTACTGTAAAACATATGTACGTAATTATCACTCGCTTTTCGGTAAAGGAAAACATCGCGAGGAAACCCACATACCTACCCGAGAATTATTTCGGATGTAGGTATGTTATCCACCAATCCGGACTGGGCCCCCGTGGTGGGTTATAGCCTAACCCTCCTCACGAAAGTGAGGAGAGACCCGTGCCCAGCAGTGGGACGTTATGGGTTAATGATGATGATTAGCATTTCAAGTTAAATGAATTATTGTATCTAAAGCTTCTGTAGAGTCAAAGAAACAAAATTTTAAAACGGTATTTTTGACGTGACAACGTCTAATAAATCGATGAACGCCGGCAGCATGCACGAAAAAGTTGAAACATTGTCCCGTAACGCTCATTATACGCTTGCACCGCATCTATTTCTCTTTTCTTCTTAATTAATTAATCTTGCATTTTAAAAATCTGGTTACTAGTATAATTTCAAGTATTTATTCTTCTATTATTAAAAAATTATTCAATTTTATTCATAAAAGTATTCAATCGTTTCATCAATGTTTTGTTATGACGTTGTCACGTTAAAATATCGTCCGTCAACCAACTTTACGGACAACCAATTTTTACTGTTGTCCCTTTTATTTCGCTTTCGGTTTTAATTTAAAAGCGGCGAATCCAAACAAAAGTTTGAGAAACGTAATTACAAGTACTGGGAAAATTACAGAGTTTGTTCTTTGGCAAAAGAGTTTGGACGTAACCCGAATTCTACTAGTAACGTTACAATTAAAACAAAGCGTCGCTCACAGAAAACTGTCTAAAAATATACGACGGGTAGGTATTGCCTCGTTCAGTGTTTCTTATCACAACTCGTTCGTCCTAAAAGTCAGCATCATCATCAACCCATATCGTCCCACTGCAGAGCACGGGTCTCCCCTCACTTTCCTGAGGAGAATTAGGCCACCATAGCACTAAAATCCCAATCCTAATGGCGTCCTAATAGTACGAAGCAACTAATTAGATAACGACAAAAATTTCATTCAGTATTTTGTTGCGTTACTTTTTGACATATTTAAACACAATGTATATTAAGTAATGTCATCAACAAAATTGTTCAACGATTATGTTTAACCGACTTCAAAAATAGAGATTATCAATTCGTCTGTATTTTTTTTAGGTTTCTTACCTCAGAATTTTTATATTTTTTAAGGACTGTGTTTTGGTGAGTTTTAGAAATAAGACGAAATCGCACATTTGTCTTTGTACCATTAGCCCACCACTCGGCTAACGTAGACGAAAAATGAATGGTTAATATTCCATCAATGTCACCTACGCAGTATCACACAAAGGAACATAGAAAAATACAACTTTCATGATTTTGTAAATGGTACTTGCTCGAATTCTGTCATTTCCAATTCAGATCATTAACTCTCATGCCCCATTACGCGCAACCCCACATTCCACCCTTAAATGTATGTATATTGTTATTTTGTTAGGATTTGGATGTTTCTCATTACTGTGTTTAAAAAGGGTTGTATTTTAAAAATATTTTGGTTTGACCTATTTACTCAACCCATTTTACGCACATGATATTGGGTATAATGAAATGTATATTTAAGTATTTTTTCAGGATGATTAAGTATGTTTTTATTTTACAATTTTAACCTAGGTTAAAGCTAACAATTATAAATGATTAGCGTTGCCTTTACAATACAATACAAAACAATAAATATTTATTGAACATCATATAGCAACAGTTAACAGACAATAGATTGGCTTAAAATATGTGTCTGATGGGCGGCTTTATCGCTACTCACAATTTCTTACAGGCCACCTTAATACTGAAAAAAATCCATATAAAAATTAATGCTATTAATTAAATATTTATATTATTTATTGACACAACTTACATAACTGTGTACTCTACGCTACTTACTTCTGTACTGTGTTTATTTTTGTTTCTGGTGTACAATAAAGAGTTTTTCTATTCTATTCTATAACCATAATTAAATAGAAAACTAACTAAAACTAAAACTTAAAAAAAAACTCAACTTAATTGATATTACGAAATAGGTACACGATTACAAAATAAATATATAACTAATATATATAATATAGGTTAGGTTTCAAAATACACGGTCACAAAATAAATATTATATTAGTTAAAATAGGTACCTATAATACTTAAATTAATTAGAAAATTTGCCGTAACTCGAGCTAAAACTAATAATTTGTTATGATTGGGGAAGTCGGAATTATCAAATCCATAAATTTCCTGTCCAAATATCTTAAGCTCTTGCTTATACAGTAAAATTATGAAAAATCCAGTCAAGCGCCTACTCCGTCAGATTTCATTCCGGACTCCCGGCAGTCCGCGTCAGTACTCCAACGGTATCGGTCGTGTGTCAACTACTTGACTATCGGGTTTGAATTAAAGTTTTGGAAATTAATCCAAAATGGATATCACTATAACGAGGCATTTTAGTTTAGATGAGGTGAGTCTTATTTATTACTTAATGCTGACTTCATTAATAAGTTTTAATTTAATGGTAACATTTTTCTTAGTTTGTTAATTTTTGGAAAATTTTAGAAAACGCATCGAAATATCTTTTGTTTTCATCATTTTTTGCAGTATTCTAAATTCGTTAAAAACATATTTTTTTTACAATTTGAATTTTAAAAGTCAGTTAACATTTATGTTACAACAGTTTCCACAGCTATAGGCATATTATGTTAAAAAAAATCATTAATAAAAAGACATTTTGTTTTTAAGTTTTCTTTGTTCCGTGGTGTTTCAATAAAGAGTATCTATCTGTCTAGATCTATCCATGAAAATTCCAACCGTTCCGATTGTTCAATACTGTCGTTTATACCTGTGCCATAATATATTTCAAGACTATTTTTTCATAATTTCCGCAATAAGATAAATTCGTGGATTTTTTTTCCTTGAAATTAAACTTCAAGTAACAAGCTTAATAAAGATTTCCTTTTGTAATCAGGGTACACGTGCCCGCCTAGACGACGAGATGAAATGTTTAATACAAAGGTTTCCTTATTTACCTTCCATCAAAGAAACCTGTCAAGCTAAAAGCAAGTTGGAACGATAAACATGTAACGATTTATACGATTGACTTTCTCTACACCCGATAGTTCGGGACCCGCCGGTATAAGATCAAAGTGAAACATCGGTTCGGAATTTTCGTTTCATGTACTTGCTACAAAATTATTGAACTGCTTTCAAAAGGCTAGGGGACTATTTCGGTTTTACGATACGAATGATTGTCCCCCGAATTATATACCCCTCCTTAAATAGGATTAAACAATTCAATTGATTTGACGTAATTTAGCGAAAGAGATGTGTGATCGTTCACCGTTGGCGTAGGAAATAGGATAGCATAATATTTTGATTTCAAATAAAATTTGATTTATTTAAACCTTTTCTTAGTTGGATTTCCAACGCATATTTAAGGGTTTTTCTCCATCTATTGTAAAAATCCCTTACTAAGGGACTTCTGCAATAGGGCCCTTCGAATGGAGTTATTAGTAATTCTGTCGATTAAATTACATTTGTGGTAATTTTCATTTAGGTTTAGTTTTGGACTTGTAATTGCCAAAACTATTAATATATTAAAAATAAAAATAATTTAATTCCTATTATTCTACAACGTTGTAACTATTCTCGTATATATATATATATATAAAAATTGAGGTGTGTATGTGTGTTCCCCATGGACTCCAAATTGGCCGAACCGATTTCGATGAGATTTTCAAGCATTCTTCAGTTTTGCCCAGCGGGTGATTTTGTGAAGTTTGGTAGTGGTATATGGCATTTAATGCATATACATTTACCGCTAATTTTAAATACAAATTTAATCCTAGGGTAAATTATTTTATATCTAAAACTAACTTAACTGTAAAAATAAATTTACCATCCACACAAAAAAACTTTGGAATTTCAACTGAATAAACCAGTTCAACCAGGCCTGATCTTTCAAGCTTTTCCCATCAAAGACAAATATAGTTCGTAGCATTCCACTCTCGTATTCATGAGTAATGGAAAAAGCCTGAATTTCTCTACCACCATTAGGGGAGCGATAGAAGTGTAATGGGCCGTAAAAAACATTTTTTTCTATATCACTTCGGCTTCAGAAATAAACCAGTAGTCTCGAAATATACGTAAGCTATAATAATTTGATCACCTATAAAATTCCCTGACTTTATAGATTCTCAGAGTCGTGGAGACATTTGAATTCCCCTCTTAAAACGCCTACGTTCGTACTGATTCGTACTTTGCTGCAGTGCTGTAATAAAGTCTTTAAGTCGATAGTGAATAGGTATCTTCTAGGCAAGCATGCTCCACCATCGACCGTGTCGACACTTACCACTGGATGAGACAACGGTCATGAGTAAGATTAGTAAATGAGTTAAGTGAGTTAGGTCATGAGTTAACTTATTTGCTACCGGTTTGAAAGGCACTGTTTCCAGCGAAATTTTAGAACCAACGTCTCAGGGTGACGAGCGCAGTGCAGTGCCGCCCAACTTTATGAAATGCGAAGTTCTAGGTGGCATTGTAACTGTTATGGGCAGGCGTCGCGCTTACCATTGGGTGAGCGAATTGCTCGTCTCGTCACTCAGTCAAATAATATCATTGTAATTATGGTCGCATTTTACACATTCGATGTTTGCATAGTAACAGCCAATGATTATCTCGTTCGTTATATCTGGTGGTAGACCTCTTGGTGTCTCGTACGTTATTCGTCCGAGCTCGTTCGTAACGGATACCTTCTCACGTTCCTCTCGTTATCTAACACGAGCTTGATTTATGGTTTTTCAGGCTAATATGATACTCATAACATGATATAAGGTACTTTATAAAAATTCAATCCAAAGATTTCCTTTATCAGTTGATTTTCTTACAAAAAATAACAATTAATAATACCTATATAAAATATAAGAATTATATATATTATACATTTTTCAAAACCAATTAAACAACAACAAGGAAAGAAATATTTTTGTTGATGGAATATAATTTTGCATGTCAAAGTTCTGACACCGGAAAATGCCAATTCTCGCAAACAACAGAAGAAAAAAACATGGCTGGGTAAATTAAAAAAAAAACGTCTTTTGAATGCCAGGATGGGGAAATGCCGCTAGAATGTAAGGAAGCTGCCTGACAACTGCAGGCTTACTTCAGAGATCCAATCAAATTCTAATTCTATTGCAATCCTCTTATCAACTTATCAATGTCGAAGGCAGTGGCGCCAGTCAAATAGGTACCTATCTACGATGTACAGTCAATATTAAAAGTAAATGATGACTAGTTTCAAAATCCATGACCGGTATTTACTTCATTAAAAATGTATCATAATTATTCTCTATGTAATCTGATTCCTTCGAAATATCATAACTCCCTCCTCTTTTCCTCAGAGAGGCTTCAGTGAGGGACAGGGGATTAATAAAGTAGGTACTACATAGTACTAGCACGGCTCAACTATTCCTTCAGTAACCAGACACAAACTACCAAAACCTAGGGCGATCTAGTACTTCTCCAAAACAATTAGGCTATCAGTCTATAAAGTTGAAATGGCAAAAATATGGGCCAACTATTTTATGTAGTACTTAGCTGCCTTCTGTAATACTCAGTTAATGAGGAAAACCAAATTATATGGTACTAAATAAAACTCTTGAATCTGACAGGCGTTTTGAAGCATTTGCCTTAGTCGAGTATTTCTTTTAATCCAATTACGCTGGACAGAAATTTATAAACAGGAATTCAAAATTTATGTTCAGAAGATTTGAAATGTAAATTTCGAGAAGAAATTAAAAAAGAATTGTTGTTTCCTAAGCTCTTAATAGATTCTAATTCTACAGTCGGATTAAGGAAAATACCATCCCATTGTGTTCGGAGAGGAACATTAAAAAAGCTCTGGCTTTTCCAGCCAAATCCGAAGTAGGTAGATTAACTTCTTACTGAACCTCATATAGCCTTTGATCTCTCTTAATGGAGATTTTCTCTGTAAGTATACGTTAATTACCGATATCCGAGAGGAATGAGCACATTTTCATTAGAGCCTTGATCCATATCTGAGTGGGTCTTTTGTAGGAACGAATGACTTTTGCAGACAAGGGGTGTCACGTTGTCATATTTTTAGAATTTTCTGTTATTCTGTTCTGTTCAGTTCTGACTTCTGTTGGATGGCTAATATAAGGAGGTTAACAATGAGCTCCGGTTATATGACTAATTATATTCGTAGTAGATATTGTTTGTCAAAAGCAAACATACTTCAATCTCATTAGTATTCAGTTATTGGTAGTAACCGATAGCTAGTGAACTTAAGTGGATTGAACAGATACTTAATCAACCGTAAATCTGAGGTTTGATCCTTAATAACAATGCACGGAGTAAACAGTAGGTTACGGACTTCGAACATCAATACTTACTTATCGGTATCAGATATGTAAATTGAACGTCTTAAGCTTGATTAATTTCAATTAGAAACCAACAGAATCGCCTAACTTTCATCTATTTCTGAAATGAAAATGAACTGAAACGAAAATAATGAAATGAAATATAATTGAGGTGAACCATTTTGTTTCACGATTGGGTATCACTTTTATCGTGATAATTGTCTCGATCCAATAACAATTGGATCCACATATTGATTTTAGATTCCATTTTTAGTCGTGGAAATCTGCAGGGTATGCACTAAGTGCCTAAATTTAGCATGAAAGTAAGACTCAAAACTCAATAGTTTTATTTTGACGATTAATCATGTTATTTAAAGACGGCATATGAGACTTTAGAGGTGATGTCTCAGGGTGACGAGCGCAGTGCAGTGCCGCTCAGGATTATGCAATGCAAAGTTCTGCTGTTATGAACTGTTATGGACAGGCATAGGCTCTTGACATCAGGTGAACGATTTGCTCGTCTCGTCACACAGTCAAATAAAAAATTACTTTTTATCAAAACATAGACAGATTGTCGTAAATTACACGTAACCGCATTCTCCGCAAATCGCATTTTTTCCTGATTTATTTTTCAATTTTATCATAAACGAAGTTATCAATTTCCAATATCTAATAACGATTCGATGAACGACAACTCCCATTTCAATCAACCTCGGCTCAATCTTGCGGGGTAACTTATTCAAAAGTGGGCGAGGAACAACCGGCTAAATTGAGTAAGATGCTTCATAGAAATGAAATTAGAACTGGGAAATTGAATTTAAACTGAATTGAGCTCTTGTGAATGGTATATAAGAGAACTTTAGTAGGAAATATTGATATTGTATACTAAACAAGCGTATCAGATTTAATTTAGAATATTGTCTTTGTCAATATACAATTGTATTGCTACTGTTGCGGGAATTTATGTGTATTTTATTTTGCCACACCGCCACCATTTGATTTGTACTACTTGGCAGTAATTCCTCCTTGTACAGTGTTTTGTGCGCTAAAGCTTTATTAATAAATAAATAAATTTAGTGCTTCTTATTTTGTGACAAAGACATAAGTAACATCAAGTTCAAGAACCAATAAAAATAGTAGTAGCAACCACATATCAATGAAAATCATAAACTTTGCAAAGCACCTATCAAGGCACGATCTTTTTCCTCTCAAACATTTCTTTACAAAATCAATCAAAAAGTTTGAAATCGATAAACTCATTACTTTGCTATTGCGGTGAGAGCCAAGAATGTAAGGGAGAACGTTCGCCTTTTAAGCAGAACATTGTATTTTGAATTCCAGTGCGGGCTCGTACCAATGTGTACCTTGTAAAAATATATGAACGTAATAATTATAACCCAGGTTTTGGTGCAGGAAATATAGAAAAAAAATATTAGAGAATTATTTCGAAGGAATGTGATAACCAACCTGGACTGGCCCCTGTGGTGGATCAGTGTGTGGATGGGTTGTGGTGATGATGACGACGATGATGATCACTTATTTTGTCCCCAGTCGTCAATGCGAAGTGGGGCGCTAGCGGCGATGGAGGCGGAGCCCGACCTCAGCACCTTCGAGAACAAATCGGGCCTGGCCGAGGATATGAAGTTTTTGGCTTCCATGCCAGAATTGTGCGATGTCACTTTCCTCGTTGGAGACACGAGGGAGCCAGTCTGCGCTGTTAAAGCGGTCCTGGCTGCTAGAAGCAGGTGAGACATCATTTTCTAGGTATATATTATTGGCTAGCTTATTGGTCTGGAGTTCTAGAAACCAGTAGAGGGTGTCAGGAAGTTTGTGTACTGCTTTCCGCTGCCTACCCCAGCGGGACAAATGCGTGACAATATGTATGTCTGTATAATTACATTGGCTGATATCGTAATGAGGACGTTAGTATCTGAGTTGTTACCACAATGAAAATTTTAATCTATTGTCAAAAGTATTTTAAAAAAGCGTACATACCTAGTATATTACGGATTAAGTAGGTATTATAAAATTAATGAATACATGTATCCACGTCTCTGACAAATATGCGTGGAAGAAAACTGTTCAAACTCCTCCAGGTGACCCAAATCCGGTTGTAAAGTCAGTTAACTTCAAGAGAGTTTTCTTGGGCTCATGAGAATAAAGATTTTGTGTTATTTTTTAAAACTTCCAGGAGTTTCTTCGCCGAGCTGATGGACGTCATATTTTTTAAAAGCGGGAGATGAATTCCTTGGTTAAGAGTTTAATAAAAAATAAACACTATAGAAAATTAGCATAATTAAGTATAATTTTTCTCTTCCATAAAATTTTAAAGTACACTGTTCTTTAATTAAAATAAAACCAGAAGGACTACACTTGACAATGTTTTAAAGATATTTTCCCGAGGGAAATAATAAAGCTCAAGTTTTTTACAGAGAAAATATGGTTGATATTATACACTTTCACAAAGAAAACCATTTCATAGAAGCTGGACAGTTGTGTTATGAAACATACGTAGTATAGTTCAAATCCACATTATAGGCGGCGTCAAAGTTAGTTTTGTAACAATGCCCCATGTCACAACGGACATATTGTTTCCGACTGGACAAATTGTCCTCTGGACAATGTTTACTACGCATTTAGTAATGAAAAAGAGCAGTGGTTGTCGGACATTCGGATGAACAGACACTTATTTACAGCTTTTGTTACTGGACTAACTATCATATATTGACCATATTCTTTTATTCTAGAGACTACTCACCTTGTTATAGTTAATTATCTTTTCCTTACTACTAAGAAAAATAAAGACTTGTGAAAATGTTTTAAGAATAAATATCTCTATTGAGGTCGAGTGAAGAAACAGAGTAAAGTACCCGATTTCCATATTTTTATTAAGCAGAGCCGAGGTTTTGAACGCTGTAGGTACTCGTAATTTACATAGAAACTGAGCTGTTAATATTATGTATGATAAAGCAGTTTTATCCATATATATGAAAAAAAGAAAGTGCTGAGAGCTCTTATGAGCGAAAATAGGTCACCACTCTCAGCGCTTTATTCTGAGAATACCCTCGTTTAAATTTTTACATATTTTATATTTTTACTAGTAAGTTCTTTTTCTATTGACAGGGTGTTTCAAAAGATGCTCTATCAAGCTCCTAGTCCTCAAAGAAAGAAGGAGCCTGCACCTCGAGAGAATAAGCTGAGGTTGTTCCTCAAAAGGTCTTCAGAACCACTCCTAAATCTTCAGAACGCTGCTCAGCAGGTAATTAAAAAAATCCCTGTCTATTGCATTGAGATTGCAAGGAATGTTAGATGTTAACCATGGTTTGAAACCCCCCAGTTATCCAAGCTCGTATTAGACGAGCTTACTTTCGATGGCAAGTTTAATATTGCCTCTGGAATTACAAGAAGATTTAAAGAAGTTACAGAGAAAATATAATGTTGGCCTGTTTAATAATTATTATACTTGCCTACTTTGGTTGAAATACGAAACTAAAACCAAAAAAATCGGTAAATTAGAATTGAATTTAATGTAATTATGCTGTTTAAATAGACTTGGCCACCATTAACCATACTTTAAACTAATGCAAAGAGCTGTTACGCTGATAAAATTTCTAGGTCCCTTTGAAGGAGTTTTATTAAGAGTTGCGTCATCGTTGCAGAAATATCCACGCTTTTCCAATATCCTTGGGAATTTCCGCAGCCCTTATTAGACCAACTTTTTTATAAAGAGTTGTGTTACTTTGCGAGAATATCTTTGCGCATCCATAATGCTTTGAATTTCTTTGAAAGAATTTTTATTGAAAATTGAGAGGGAATACCGTGTTTCACCCGATAATAACAGCTTTTCTGGTTTTTAGAGCTAATAAAGCTAGTGAGTTAAATAGTATAAATCGAATTCAACCGTTTCTTTTGCTCGATTTTGTCCCAAATTATATCGAGGGGTGGTGTAGATATTTATTTTTAAAAAGTATAACTTATATTTATAGTACTAGCCCCATATTACCTAGAGTAGTATCCGATTATTAACAGGTATAAATGTTTTTTTTTTCTGAGACTTGGGCCAAAAACCAAAAGTAATACGTACATCATAAAAACAATCAATAATAAATAGCTAGCATATACTTTCAGTAGCACAAATTTTCGCATCAGTAACTTTCATAAGTGGTTTAATAAATGCCAATTCTGATATAACTCAAATGTTTGCTTTAAACTGTATGGAAATGCTTGAAAACTGCAACTCATTAAAAATGCAGACGCTTTGAGTTGTTAAAGAGGAAATTAACATTTCTACATGAATAAACTGCAGAGAACGGAATCGAAAGGACGTATTTGCCTTTAGTCTGTTGAAGTAAATTGTTTTTACTGTGTTCAATGCAGAGATCGACTTTCGCGCAGCAATTGGCACCGATACAAGAGGTAAAAACAAAACTAAAGCGAGAAATCACTTCGTCGGTATTTATTTGTTCACGTTGTACAATTTCATTTTAAATTTTACTATGTAGATGAGGTTGGCAATATTTTAAACTTGTGCCAATATGTATTTATCGTAAGCAATTCCATTGGTTCGGTGTTGCATGCATAATGTGAGTTTTTTATTTAGAATAAAGGTTAAAACATGGTAAGTATTTACAATCAGTTCGTTGTTGTAAGATTGCAAATAGTAAGCAATTGTAAAAGCCTTTGTTGCATGCTTTCGCATCCTGTTTATATTATTTGTGTGTCGTCTAATCTTGCACCCTTTACACTTTTATTATGTTGATCCTACCGTTTTCCTTCTGATATCACTTTATCAAGGTAAAGTGTTATAGGAAATAATCAAATTCGTTCCATCGTACGAAAAGGAAGGCTGATCGCCGTTGCTGTAAAATTGCTTTTCCGCCATTTATTGACTTGGTAAATTTAATTTTGACAAACGGATAAGTATGAGCTTTTAGAAGAACGAATTGTTAATCAGTGGAATTTGTTCTACATAAATGATCTGTTAGGTTAGTCGTGAAAAAAAAAAAGTTAGAGATTTCCTACAGGCAGTTCTTTCATTTAACTTTTATCTATTTCTGTTCCTTAATTTAAGTATTAGCCTTCTAAAGCTCTTTGTTTCTGAATACAGCCGTCTTCGCAACAGCATCAGACCTTGATCATCGAAGAGTTTGAGCCTGACGTGTTCCGTCAGCTGATCGAGTATATCCATACCGGGTGCGTTACGCTGCAGCCGAGGACCTTGCTTGGTGAGTTCTGTCTTTTTTTTTCAGTTTTTCATAATAAATCTTTATTTATTTCGTTTTGAAAATAACTATTTACTAGCAATTTTAGCATTATGTACAGAAGCTAAACCATAAGTTTTGTTGGAACTAAATAATAATTATGAAACCAGTATGTGAGCATAAATTTTTTTTTAATATACAAAGTGGCGAGTCGATTAGTTTGTACACCTGATGGTAAGCGCTACGCCTGCCCATAACAGTTACAGCGCCATTAGGAAATTTGCATTGCATAATCATGCGCGGCACTACACTGCACTCGCCACCCTGAGACATCGGCTCTAAGGTCTCATATGCCCAGTAATTTCAGTTGTGTGAACTTTGATTATTTTTACAGTACAATGAATCTGTAAAAGGCATTATCTGACCCAAAAGAGATAATAATGAGCCGGAAATTATCAGTAAACCCATAAAATCACTTTACGACCAAAGCGAAGATATGATGTGTATAGTTCGTCTAAAGAACTTGTGCGCTTATCCGGAGAAAAGACAAAATTGGTCCAGCGATTCAATCAAAAATACAGTCAGCCTCAAAAGTAGCTGGACATATCAAGAATTTAAAATTCTTCTACGGCAAAAAAAAATACAATTTTGGCACGAATGATTTGACCTTATGATTTAACGCATATTCCTTATACTAGGAAAACATTTCACCATCATCATCAACCCATATCGGCCCACCACAGAGCACGGATCTCCCCTCACTTTCGTGAGGAGGGTCAGGTCTTAATCCACCATAGGAGCCCGGTCCAAATTGGTGGAGAACATACCTACCCCCGAAATAATTCTTGGGGAAAACATTTACATGTGTAAAATTTAATTGGGAAATGTTCTGCTACCTCTGAGGCCGACCGTACTGACGATTTCTGAATTTGAAGAGAAATGAATTTATCTCAATGTAGGTATACCTACCTAATACGAACGTTCCTGAGGGAAAGTGAAGAATTAACTTTTGTATTTTTTCCGATTGGGTGGAGGCAGTCAAAGGATTTGCTTGAAATATTTGCCATTGTGAATTCCCCGTGGATTATTGCGTTCAGCTTTAAATATTTAGTTCCTTCTATAAAGATAAACGACACCAACGCGTTGTAATCAATAAACGACAATTATAATACAACAATCATTTTCATATATTGATCCACTGCTGAGCACGGGTCTCCCCTTTCGTGAGGAGGATTAGACCTTAATCCACCACGGAAGCCTGGTCTAGATTGGTGGATAACATACCTCTGAAGTAATACTCGGGTAGGGATGTGGATTTCCTCTCGACCGCTACCGAGCTGACAAGCCACCGATAGTTGGGCCGTAGAGAGAGGAACCTCCTGAAAATACGCACCGTGCCTTCTGGATCCAAGGCTTTATCGAGAGCCTCTTTAAAATTCCCTCTATCGAGAGCCTCAGTAAAATGTTAGTCGATTATAACATCCGATAACAACGATTTACAGTCATCAAGGCACGAGTGAATAGATTAATTCTTGGTAAGCGTACACCATCGTAGACCGCATCGTCACATAACATCAGGTGAGATAGATGTCAAACGCGAACCTATTTATTTAAAAACATGTGTGTAAACAAAAAAAAACTTTAACTAGTTACCAAAATAAACAATACGAATGAATTTGTAGGTAGTAGGTAACTTCCGGTTGGTATGAATTTTAACAATAAGATAATGTAGAAATATATAGTTTTAATTCCGCCTAAGTTGTCTGACGAATGTATGATAGGACTTTGTTGGGTTACGTCATCCAACAAAGTCCTATCATACATTCGTCAGACAACTTAGGCGGAATTAAAACTATATATTTCTACATTATCTTATTGATTATGGATTTCCGCAAAATAACGCCTGATTCTATTAACTATGAATTTTAACTCTAAATAGCGATGACAACTTCATAAAGTTTCTACGATTCTTAACAAGAAATTATATCGATAAAATTTAACCGTATAAAGTCTAAAGCAAGTAATCTCAGGATTTTAATCAACATCTCAAGCACGCGTCTGAGACGAGGCAGTCTCAGTAAAATTTTAAGTTATAAACATGTTTGCTTCCAAAGTATTTAATTAATTGCTCCTCAAGTTAATTAAGAAGTTCAAGTTAGGGCAGATTACTTAATATATTCGGAAAATCAATATATTTAATACCTATCGCGATTGACAAGAATTTCGCTTGAAACAGTGCCCTTCAAACCGGAACACGGTAATGTTTGCACACTATTGCTTGGCGGATGAATATCTGGCAACGTTGAGGTTCTGTCTGTGGCGAAGTTAGGGGTCATGATATATGTATGATCGTGACACGTTTAAATATGTTATAACTATGTCACGAAGCTTCAAAATTACAAATACCGATTACTATACACGATTATTTGGTTTTACATTAATAATTATTATTACTCTTGCCTTAAGGGGTCGTGGGTTTTGATACGTAATATCGTTTTGATAAGGGTCTCAAAGGTAATCTTGGCCTTGGCATGTTAATATAAACGTATTAAACTCAAACGCGTCTGTAATAATATTATTTTAAGTACAAAGAACTTATCATTTCTTGCTGATAACCAAATTCAGAAACTCACGTCTAGCTACATCATTATCATCATCAACAACCCATAACGTCCCACTGCTGGGCACGGGTCTCCCCTCACTTTTGTGAGGAGGATTAGGCCATAATCCACCACGGGGGCCAGATCCGGATTGGTGGATAACATACCTACCTCCAAAATAATTCTCGGGTAGGTATGTGGGTTTCCTCACAATGTTTTCCTTCACCGAAAAGCGAGGGATAATTACGTACATATGTTGTACAAGAAACACATTGGCACGTGCCTGCACTGGGATTTGAACTCACGACCTTCTGCTTGGAAGGCGGACGTTCTCCCACTAGGCTACCACCGCTTACACCGCTTTCTAGCTACATAGAAAATTAAATTCATATTGAAAATACTTCTTGATACTGAATGCTTCGCTGCTCAAATACATAAAAAAACTGTGAAACCTTGGTTGCTGTCTTAATTATTTGTTTAGTGCCAGATAAAAAAAAAGTGGTATTTCTGTGACAAGCAGATCTAATTTGGACTTATGTAGTACTATCTATTCTGTACTTATGTAGATGTAGATTTTACGATTCACAAGTGCACTACCGTTCAGGATTATGCAATGCAAAGTTCTGGGTGGCATTGTAACTGTTATGGCCAGGCGTGGGTGGCGCTTGCCATCAGGTGAACGACATGCTCGTCTCGTTACTCAGTCAAATAAAAAAAAAGTTTGTACAAGATACCTTTCTACTGAACTTCGTTAATTTACTTACATGTAATTTCCTCCGAAATCAACATCTCTCACAAGAAATCAACAAATATTTTAGTTGGTTTCCATTACTACGAGCCGGAGTACACACCCCTTTAACTACGTCAAAGCTCTTAGCGCAGTGCTATCTAAATTTACTCCGAACTTTCCTTAAGCAAATCCATTTGACGCGCAAACCTTGTTAGTTTCTATTAATTGATAGTAAGTTCGCGGAAATGCGGCAAACATCTAAGTTAAAATGACATTAACATGAGTTATCTGCTTAAATAAGATTTTAATAATGGTATGAAACTTCACCGACGCGGTTATAGTGGCGAAAAGTTATACATTTAAAAAAAATAACTATTAGCTTTTGCACTTTTGGTGTGATGTCGCAAAACCCTACATTGAAATTCATTATGAAAAAAAAAGTTATTTAAGCGTCGTGGATCGCTACCCGTTCTTACAAGTAGCAAAATTCAATTATTGGTTGCCAAATTGTGTCAATATCAACAGCGAAATTGTATTGACAGAGGTATGGAGAGGGCAATTGGTTTTCGAAACTACGCTACGTTCAATTTTGGAAGACGGAAAATTTCTAGGAAACATCTATGAACAATTTTGAATATATGACTGTATACGAAAAAAAAAATTGTTTCCTTGTTTTTTTTTTTTCTGGGGTATACTACATCCAGTTTTTTGCAATGTACTGCCGTATTCAACCATTGTACATAGTTCATTTGAGGGTTTACTTTTAATAATTAGTTTTATCTATGGTCATGTTGCCGAAATCCATGGAATATGAAATCAATCACTGCAACTGCTAAATTAATCTATTATATCAGTTGTTGACAAAGCAGTAGAACTTACCTATCTATTTTATTAACTTACTAAAGGTCATGTCTGATAGCCAATAATCGATAGGTATGAATAGTAATTATTATCGGCAAGGGCGTTTTGAGGGTAGATTGCCCTAGGATATCGATTCGCTTTTATTCTATAACGGCAAACCGAAACGATATTTTATCAAAACTTTAGTATTTTTTTTTAAATTACGCGTTTTAGGCTCTGATAGAGAATATAACGCAAAAACTATGGAAGTAATCTTTGCCTTAGCCCTGACTGGGATTCCCTTTATCTAGAGAATCGGAAAATGCTTAAGACCATGGTCCCCCCACAAACACCCAGATTCTCAGCAAATATCTGTACCTCAAAAAATCATTTGCCCTCTGCAGGAATGTATTATTTATTATCTTACAGTCAGCTCATCACGAACTTACTCCATGGAACCATCGATAGAGTTTCTCCTAGTCCTTTTTTTTTAATTTTCCAGGGGTAATGAACGCAGCAGACTACTACGGCCTGGATGAGCTGCGCCGTGCCTGTGCAGGGTTCGTGCAGTGCTGCATCACAGTTGACACTGTCTGCGCTCTGCTTGCATCAGCTGAGAGATACATACAGTACAAGTGCACAAAAAGTCTCGTGCAGAAGGTAATATTGGTTTAGTTTTACAAGAAATGCCGAAGTATGCACTAGGCACCTGTAGATAAATACATATTATCATCATCATCAGTCAAGGTCAAACTGCCCATTTGCTCACTTTTTTATACTATGGAGAAACAAGGTGAGCAGGCATTTTACTTGATGGGAAACTACATGCCAGGGGGGTCACAACGTACATATTCTTATTCCATGCAGTTCATTTTAAGGTCTTAAAGTGAAAGGTCTAGATTGGCACCACACACTCTTTAATGACAAACGTGACGTGATGTCACTCAAGAATAGACTGCAGAGAATGAGAGGGAAAGAGAATGAGATGGAGCTATACAAACTCCCATAAATGCAAACAAATTGTTCCGATCTGTTTGGATAAATGTCTCTGGTCGACTTATGAACGCTGAGCGATATTGTTGGTGACGGTTAGCAGGGCAGTTCAGTTTAAGGCCTTAAACTGGATGGATTTAACTGTTCGTGGTGAGGCCCTTGCTTAGAACAATTGGAGGTGCAAAGTTTTGCACGTCACCCTGAGACATGACTAACCGTTTCCCTGCTTATTTAATATATCTACCAACTATGGATAATATATACATGTAGGTATAGAGACAACCTTTGATTAGTAGAAAATTGTGGTACTATTTATATTTCTAGACATTGCTAGAAAGAGTCAATAAATCTTAAAAAATACTATTTTCAGGTCCTGGAATTTGTCGATGAGCATGGAAACGACGTTCTCAACCTGGGATCTTTCACACTTCTGCCCCAGCACGTTGTGCGATTAATACTAGCCAGGGACGAGCTCCGAGCTGATGAGTTCACGAAATTCCAGGTTCAGTTATTGAATTACTATTATATACCCTTTTTTTTTTTTTTTTTTTTTTTTTTTTCCCGGGGAAATGCATTAGGCATACCACCCGGCCCCCGGGGGCGGGGGGGTGGTTATGTGGGACTCCCCCGCCAGCTGGTCTGGCGGGGTTTACCCACTAAAACCCCGGGGTGTTCTCCTCTCCGCATTATGGAGGTGGTCACGGGTTCGCACGGCGCTTCCGCGACCACCTCTGCGGGCGCCCTCCCGGGCTCGCCACGTGAGGCTTGGGCCTCTTTCTCCTCTGGGTGCGTCCCGGAACACACGGGCCGCACCTCAGCTCGGGACTTCTAACTTGGGCGTTGGACCCCCGATCCGCGGCCCAAAAGTCCCCGTTATTGGTCCCTCGCTGTGCCCTCTGCTTACTATTATATACCCTGGTCCAATACCAACGGACATCAGGATCCCAAACCTCTTAACTATTAAACCACGTTGTCTTATGACGTTGAAACAGTTTGTGTATACAAAAATTTATATATATACTATATATCAATATATATTATATTATTATTATTTTTATTATATATATTATTTTTTATATTTATTTATATATTTAGACTGTATCGATTTTGCATATTATTATATAACAGATTTGATGCTCAGGATAAAATAGACTTCCATCTTACAATACCCTTAAGGCGCCAACAAGTTATGCAGAAGGTCGAAAGAACATAATTTGATAGCAAGAAATCACTATAGGTTAAGGATTGTACTGTTTGTTCATACTTACAAGATATATAAGTGATAAACCTGACTAAACTCCATTCCATCTTCTAGGCTGCTCTAATGTGGGGCAAGAAATACTGCGATACCAACCAGAATATAAACCTAAAGGACGTCATTGGAAACTTCTTGGAGTACATCCAATTCCATAAGATTCCCGCTAATGTGCTGATGAGGGAAGTTCACCCCTTGGGCCTGGTACCGTACTCTATCATCATGAATGCGCTGGCTTACCAGGTGCGTCCGATTTCCTTTGGCTTACTATTATTGTGCTATGAGAGACTAAAAGTTACAACGTACTCTTTCGGGACTGCAATTCATCATCATCAACCCATAACGTCCCACTGCTGAGCACGGGTCTCTAAGTATACAAGTAAAAAAAAGTACGCGATGCTTTAAAAATTAACTCAAAATATTTATTAGTATTTCAGATTGACCAAAGTGCCTTTTCAATATTTACTTGTGTAATAAAAATGCCAAAAATGTTATATTTACACAGGGATAGAGATGAGCATAGTGAGTGGAGTGCTGAATACGCTGTTGTTGCAGGCAGACCCGGCCAGCGTAGATCCTGGCAAGCTGTCTCCCGCACGGGTGCGCCGCGCCGGCCGCTCCATGTCCGTGCAGTCGTCGCTCGACCCCTATGGCTCCAACACCACCCTCTCCTCTACCGGCTCCAGCGATGTTCCGTCATCAGACAGTAGGCACAACTAACGCGAGGAGAACCCCCCTTCCCGTCCTCCTCCTGAACCCGCCCCTGGTCCTTCTTCCGCTCCCGTCCTCCCATTCCCAGACAAACCGCCAGAAAAACTTGGACTCTTCTCTTCTATTAAAAGAGCTGCGAGCAAAAAGTTTGGCGATAGACGTTCCCCTACTCCAAAGACTAGAGAGCCTCGCTCTAAATCAGACTCAGTGAAGCACGCCGCTCTAACTAGGCAGGTCTCCGAGACAGTGGGAGCGTCCGGAGACACCACGTTCGAGCGGTGTAGACCTAGGAAACGTGATAGTGATACTGAGTTTCCAGTGCGTAAATCTACTTCGGAACTCTCGGAAAGTTTTCCTTTCGTGAAGCGTGCGTTGGCCGAGATCGAGAGCGGTTGGAACTTCTTTAGGCGGTCCGTTGCGTTGGATGCCTACGAGCCGAGGACGCCATTAGTGAGGACTGAGCCGGTGGTGGTGGTCGCGGCGGCGGAAGAAGAGCCGCCGATGTCTCCTCCGCCACAGATGGGATTGAAGGAGAGGAGGGGTTCCCGAGGATCCCCGTGTGCGAATCTCCCACCGTTGACGCTGCCTCCGAGATCCCCAGATCCGTCCCCTGGGCGTTTGTCGCCAAACCGTCTTTCACCTGTGGTGCCAAGGGAGCCTTCATCGGCACCAGCCTTATGTCCACAGCCGCCACGGCGCTCGCGGACACGTTCGGAGATGCCACCAGATCCGCCGCCGCGGTCGCCTACGACACCCCGGCCAGCGTCCGTCTCTCCTAAACACACGTTTGCGTTCAAAATCGTTCTGAAGAAAGTTGAGAGCACGCCAAACACTTCGTTCGAAAGACCCGACCAATGAGAGTACCTCCTCTAAGCGCGGCCGCTGGGACGCGGTGGGGTACTCGAGGTCAATACGCGCTATCTCCGTATTCTAGAAAGCTAGCTTAGTTAGCTTTGAAATTATCGTCAGGAATGTAAACCGTGGCGATTCGACTTCTTATGAATCCAAATTTTATCTATTAAATGTGGACATTTGATGTAACTGTAGATAAAACAATGAATTTATGGTTGACATTGTTTGTATTAATGTACCATGTGAACATACCATGTGAAATGTAATTTAAAATATCATACTAAAGTATAAAATGTTGTTAAGTAAGGACTTCTGAACTTTTTTATATTATATGGGTAATATTGAAATTTATTCAATGAGGTCAGAATGAGATAAATGTATTGATAGAGTTATCATAATTTAAATATGGATGTTTTTTATTAAATTTTATAAGCTTTCACTAATTATGATTAAGATTTGTTATATTGTTTGTCTTATGCACCAGTCTGAATTGACGTTATGCTATAATGCACTTTTATAATGATTGTTGTCGTAAGATATAAACCGTTCGTCTCAATGTATTTTCGATGTTTTACAAGTTAAGTGACGTGGAAGTATTTTTGTAATATTGTATCTAAGTAGTTATTTAGAATGAAGATGTCTATTGTTATTCAGCTGTCGTTCACATGAACTGTAACATGTTCTTTTTCGTTTCTTATTCCGAACATATTTTTGTTATTATCCTTTTGTCGGATTCTGTCGAAGTGTTAAGTAACAGTTGCCTACTTTGCAATTGGTTTTACGTAACGGAGTAAAGGATTGTGTAATTTGCGGGCATATTGATCTTAGGGCATAGACATTATTACGATGTCCGCTGTCCGCGTCCGAGTAATAACATATTTATATGGATTGCTTTTATGATTTAAAATTACCATGATTTCATCTAATATTCCATCCGTTTATACTGAACTAAATCAGATCGGCCTCTCCAGTATATCTTCAGTATAAATGTTTATTACATTTTATAAGTTTGTTTAAAACCGAAATGAACTTTACGATCTTTATTTTATGTACCTTATACCTTTTAAAGTACCAAATACATAAACATCAGACATCTTCAAGGAACCCAAAACCAAAATAGCTGTTGTGAAATGTGTAAATGAATTGTGTGTCTGTATAACTAAGATTATGTGTGTTTTGCCATAACTGTGACTGTGTACCTAATATATGAATGTGTTTTAAAGTTATTCCAGTGTTTTCAAAATATTTCTAGGTATTATTATGACATTTTTTGTAAAAGTTGCCTACCATATTGACGTGTGTTGAAACTTGTGTGCAATGAGCAACCTGTACCAGCTCTATGAATATAATTTATGCTTTGTATCTTCATAGTACAATATTTTATTACCCGTTCATTTGCGACAAAAACGTATTATCTCCGCAACCTGTTGAGCGTGAGATAACACGTTCTTGCCGCCATACTATGCTGTTCATCATCAATGCATTCTAACCATTCACTGCTGAGCGCAGCTCTCAACTCACTTTCGTGTGGGTGGATTATGCCATAATCCACCACGGAGGCCCGGTGTTTATGGATCAGATACTTCCAAAATAGGTATATTTACCCGAGGGGTAATATATTATGGAAAGGTTATCAGAATCAGTAGTATGGAATATGTTTAGCTTATCGAGAAAAATAAAGTGGTACTATGAGAAAACAAAGCATAAACCTTGTCAAATGTCAGATTAATAAAAAAAAAACAAAAATTTTGTCAGTTGAATCATTATCAAGGACGATTAAAAATGTCCTTGATCATTACCTTCCTGTTAGAGCGTTCCTTCAAGATTGTTTTCTGTTTTATCATTTTATAAACCATAACCATAAGTCACATAGGCTTAATTCACGGTTTTGAATCAATCTATAAAAAACTAGCTGTGCCCTGCCACGCTTCGCTGTGGCACATTCGCACATTCGCTGATATGTCACTGATAAAAAAAATAGATAAAAACAATTCTTGATGCGGATTATATATCATGCTAAAATGTCAGCTCGATCGGTGCAGAAATTTTTGAGTTTTTGAAGCGTACACAAACCAACATAACATTTTTATATATATAGATAGATACTATTTTATTTTATTTTATTTGAAACTTGAAAGGTTGGTCTCTTTCTAAGTCACAGTTGGTTTGACGTTGGGTGAAGTTCAATATAAATAACCTAGGTGGCGCGTGTAAATCCATGGAAGTTTTCTTTTTATGTAGGTTATATCAGTTTACTTGACGTCGTAGTTCAATGTCAGTTAGCTAGATGGCGCCTTCTAATATTTACACAATACACCCTTGGCTATACTTATATAATTATACTGGAGGCATACCATGACATCTTCTAGCGATTCAATTGAAAATCTAAACTGAACCGCGTCGCATAATCGTAGTGTGACGTCTTATTTTTTATGTTGCAGCCATTTTCAACCTAAACTGGATCTAGTTAAGGTTGAAAATGGCTTATTAACGACTCAATTTAAGTTGCTGCCATTATCAACCTACATGCGATAATTCGACGGATAATGTTCACATTATTTTGTAGAAATATTTGACAAAAACACCCCTGATCACACAAATAAGTCAATAAACACCGCGAGCATCACTTTAACCGTTTTTTGACTTGTTTGAACAGTCCGGTGCATTAGTGTTAAATATCTCCACAAAATAACGTAAAAAATATTCTACGGCTGTGGCAAATTTCGTTATCATTTACAACAGTTACCGGGTTTAGCTCCAAAAACGAAAAAAAATGTTTGAAACTTAAATTTCCCGCCGAAAGAGAAACGTACCTTAAAAAAATCGCAAGCCAATTTAGCAAACTATACTACCAGGGTAATACGTGCCGGAGCAATATCCGGCGTCGCGTTTCCCGGACGTTGGTGGGCTCGTCTCGACCCGAACAATAATGTGATTGGACGCGTATTTAGGAACTCTAGTTGCTGAGGCCGAGTTTAGGAGACCTATCGAACGTTTAGATCATGATGTATCGCCGTTGACTTAATTTCGTTTGACGCTGAGAAGCATTGACAGTTGACAGGGAATCGCTTTTATGATATCGCTCCATTAGTGCACGGTCACACATTGCTTAGTAAGTTAGTTTATGCGAGTGTAAACTGCACGTGTTTTACATGCTACTTAACTATGTGTGAACGAGCCGTCACAGTAAAGCATACGTAATGCTTATAATCAGGCTTTGTACGGTAATTAAAAGCGGTTGTTATCTATCAACTTTTTCTAAGATGCATATAATGCCTCGTAGATTAAGCCTTTGCTATCATAAAAGTCTCTGCTAATAACGAATTAACCTAACTATCGGTTCTATGGCAATTTGACCAATAATGACCACCGTACCGACGGTTTGCTAACTCTGGAGAATGTGGATGATGAGACTATAAGGTACTATACTACACTACTACACTACTAGTACTACTATTACTACGTACTACGTGGTGTACGTGGTGTACTATAGTATAACTTATATTTATTAATTTAAAATAATACCTGATGGGCATTGCACTACTAATGACCTACTAATACTCTAAATGTGAAACTTTGCATGTTTGGATGTGTTTTTGGCATGAAAATTGGCACACAGATAGTTTACTCATAATATAGGATACTTTTAACGGATCCTATGGGATTTAGAACGAGGTTTAAAAAATCATTTTTTTTGTGTACATAGGAAACTTACTAAGTACGGAACCCAGCAGGAACTAGCTTTTAGAAATACGCAATAAGAAACAATGTAGAGAGGCAGGGTCTTATTTATAGGGGACGTCGGTCAAGCCCTGGTTAATGGACTACGAAGTGGGTAAACATATTAAAATACGCTAAAAGTCGGTGATTTGTTGTTATTGGAGGCGTAACAAAATCTACAGCTATTTATTCTTGTTTTCATTTTACCTTTAGTTTCAAAACTGATATTTTAGCTAATCTTATAAACACACAATTTAGTATTTACTAAATACTTACACTTCACAACTCTAGATTTATTTACTGTGTATACTCTTTAGTTTTCATAAGGTTTGACTAAACTAATGCATATTTGGACAGTTTAGTGCAAACAAAGTTGCTATATATACTGAATAAGCGGATATGCTCTGCCTTGATTTTAATGACAGCCTACTAATATTATAAATGCGAAAGTTTGAGAGAATGGATGGATGGATGTTTGTTCCTCTTTCACGCAAAAACAACTGAAAGGATTCGAATGAAATTTGGAACACAGATAGTTTATAACCAGGATTGAGTTAAAGGGGTACTTTTTATCCCGATAGTATGTTCCCGTAGGACAAAACGGAAACTACGCGGGTGAAACCGCGGGGCGCAGCTAGTATTATTATAATATAATAATTAATAATAAGAAATTAATTTATTAATTAATTTTAATTGGCTGCGGCCGTTTCAATTAAATAAATAAATAAATAAATAATCTAGCGATTGGAAAACGTTTTCGAAATTTCCAAAAAAAATATTTCTTACGTGAGTTTTATAATTATTATTGTTTAAAATCTGATATTTCAAAGTATTTTACGTGGTGAGGTTTTAATGATTTTATAAGTTAGCTAATTTTGTTCGAACTAGGTAAGCAGGTCAAGCTAATAAAAGCATTTTAAAAATAAAGCTGTCGAACCAATACTGGATGCAAATTTACCCAATTCCTAGCCACAGTTTTGTATGAAATTAAATATTTGAATCCCCAATACCAATTATTCAGCTTTCACTTTTAGAGCTTTCCATGCGAGTGTTTAATTAATATGGTGGCTTTTAATAATAATTAATAATTTGTCAATAATGAGAGGAATATATTTAGGTGCTAGTTTAATAAAGAAATGACATAAAACTTTGGTAAGCTTGGAAATCGGTATAAAAAGCATTGTTATTTCGGCGTTATAAAATTGTTATAAAAAGCATTGTTAATAGTCATACTTATTTTTGATACGTCATCTGCCAGAAATAATTTTGTCTAAGTATATATTTTATTTTACATCAAAATAAAATATGTGCGAATCTTGCCAAATTTACTAACTTATCTAGACAAATATCCTAAGCTAGACATAACTCAGTCACAGCTTACTATAATACTAGGCATAACTTTACTATCCAAAGCAGCGGCGAAGGAATTCTCTAGGTTATTACAAGTATCTAGGTGAGGGTGGCAACTGCCTTATATATGAAATCCACATTAATTATCTAAGACCCTCCTACTCGAAATGTGAAATTTGTACGTTCGGTTGTTTGAATGTTTGGAAGTTAGGATGTTTGTTTGTTAGGATGTTTGAATGTTTAGATATTTGGGTGTTTATATGTTTGATACTTAATCACTTATAAATGGGTAAATAGAGTTGGATTTATTTTGGCACACGGGTAGTTAGCACATACAATACCTTTTATTCAGTAAAAATTAGCGATTTCTGTGTGACAATACTGAATGCGGTAGCAGCTAGTAATAAATAATTTCGAAGTCTTAGACGTAAGTCTAAGACGTCTTAGACGTAAGACGTAAGTCTTAGGTTAACAATTTCTTCATGATCGAAGAGTTACGAATTCAAGCAGTAGCTACCGATAACATTACCAACTGAAAATGAACGCAAAGTGGTGGTAAAGTAGCTTAGCTTATAAATCCATCCACCACCGCTGCGAAGGTCCCGAAACACTTCAAAAGATGATTTATAGTGACGTTCAATCTCTTATCTAATATTTACAAAGAGTTTCGCTTGAACACTGTTTTTTTTATTAGTTTGGCTTGAGTGTTTATCCTGCCGTAAAATAGCATCTATTTCCTTAAGATGGCGAGTAGATATTAAGTTGAAATTAATATCGATTTCTCAGGACTACAATAAAATAGAATATAATAGTATTTACTACTAAGCATAGTAATGAAAATGAATTTACGTGTTTGTTTTATAATTTAGTATTTTGTGGTTGTGTTTTTGTTTTACTGTTTTCCGATTTGAAGGGTACGGTTTCCAGCGAAATTAGAAATATGATTTATTTTATTATGAAAATTAATTTATTTTTTGATTTTGTCTTTTTTATTTAGTTATAGGTATTGGGGCGCTAATTGTTTTGTACTAGTTTTTACGTTTTCCTTGTTTTGTGGTGTTTCAATAAAGAGTTTTTCTATCTATAATCCTTGTTGAGAGTTGAAATCTGTGTAAGTGAACGTTATTATGTTATTTCATCATCATCATCAATCTATGTCATCCCACTGCTGAGCACGGCTCTCCCCTATTTTTGTGAGGATGGTAAGGCCATAATCCATCACGGGGGCCTGGTCCAGATTGGTGGAAACATACCTATTTCCGAAATAATTCTCGGGTAATAATAATAATTCCTCAAAATATGTTATTTATTAGAGATTAATTACTACAGTTCCATAATAAACGAAACGAAATGAGCAGAATTTTATGAGTGAATCTTATTTAATTGGTCAAACAAACCGTTTTATGAAGCACATTCTCGCAATAAAGTGTTAAATGGCGCATCAAATAAACCAAGGAGACTTAGCAAGTATCTATATACTCTATCTAATAAAAGCTAACCTGCAGTCTTTATTAGATATATTAACAACCTTATATTCTGCATTTCTAGTCTACTTACGTGTGGATATTGATTAATATCCATACAGACAGGTTATATCAGATAATATGTCACAAAATAATAATAAATTTCGTACGTAATTATCACTCGGTTGTCGCTGAAGGAAAACATCGTGAGGTCCACATACCTACCAAGAATAACTTCGGAGGTATGTTACCCACCAATCTGGACCGGGACCCGTGGTGGATTATGGCCTGACCCTCCTCTCGAAAGTGAGGGGAGACCCGTGCTCAGCAGTGGGAAGATATGGGTTGATGATGCTCATGATGGCGTCACAAAAAGAAAGTAGCAATTTTTTTTTTATTTATCTTTTTTTGGGTTGGACAAAAGTTATATCATTCTATGTTAGCACCACTTTATGCGTAGGTGAACAAAGTATCAGTAATTTATACAATAAACGTAGGCTGCCTAAGTTTAGGCACGCCTACGTTCAATCCTTCACTATACGGCGTAACCCAGTTCGTAGGCAAACAACGTAGCGTAGTATGCTACAGGGATTGCGTAGCGGTGGTATAGTAGTAGTGGTCTACGGCGTAGACACGTAGCTACGTCATCACGTCATCTATGTTAACATGATTGTGTTATATTTCTAGGCATATAATTATGTTATCTCAAAACTTAACTCTGTGTTACGGAGTCGGCTTACTTTTGAGTGTTAGTATAATGTATTCGTTGGAAAATCTAGGTACGTGGATAACATTTTAGATTCATTTCGTGTAGTAATAATTTGTACTTGCGTTTGTTTTTGTTGTTGTTGTTGTATGTACTTGTGACTTTTATTCGCCACTAGCTGCACCCCGCGAATTTACATGCCTTGTCTATTATACCACAAGATCCGGTAATTTTAACGCGATCAAATTCAACCTTTATGCTCTTCGAAACCTTATGTTTTTTTTTTTTATCAAAGGGGATTCAAATTCATCGATCCGTTTCGGAGCCCATTCCTGACAAACTTACAGACAGACAGACTACAATTCTAGAAACGGTAATATAATATGATTAGGCATCGTATAAATAACAGTTTCCACTAAAACTCAGACATTTATTTGAAACTAGCTACGCCTCGCGTCTTCACCCGCATAATTCAAGTTCTCCCGCAATAACTCTCTTATAATCAATATATTTTCCCCGTTTTTGCCACATTCTTCATTGATGCTCCACTCCTATTGGTCGTGGCATAATATTAACCTAAAACCTTCCTCGATAAATGGACTATTCAACACAAAAATAATTTTTCAATTCCAACTAGTAGTTCCTGAGATCCTAGCGTTCAATCAAACAAACAAACTATTCAGCTTTATATATTAGTATATATAATACACTATTCTTGACTGCAGCCGTTTCAATTGAATCCATAAATAAATAAAGATAAAATAATATACTGGCAAAATAAATAAAACAGGCAAAAATACTGGTAACAATGAAACATGTTCCAGTTATTTTCTTGGCGTTTTCAAAGAACATATCTTTTAAATATATGTTGTAACATAAGCAAAGCGTGCCAGCTCGAAGTGTCATCTCCGCTTACGGGAGAACGTTACTCAAGAACCGTCGAACTAGTCGGAGTTAGAAAAGGTAACTCATAAAAAAAAGTGACCCTACCTAAATAGTTTAAAATAATATCAAAGACACGAACAATTGAGCATAAATGTACTAAGCAAAACGTGAAGGTAATTTTGCAGTAAAGGATTACCCTATACCCTACCAACGTAAAAAAGAACCAAAGAACCAAGATGCCAAAGAACCAAGGAGTGGAGGAACCAAGGAACTATTGAGCGGAGGAACCAAGGAGCGGAGGAACCAAGGAACCAAGGTACTAGGAGTGGAGGAACCAAGGATCCAAGGAGTGGAGTGGAGGAACCAAGCAACCAAGAAATCAAGGAACCAAGAAACCAAAGAACCAAGGAACCACGAAAACCAAGATTCCTTTAAATTGTATTATTTTTATTAAGCCCAAATTATTATCTTATTCTTCAATTACCACCTTATTTACTGAATAATTATTTGTTTGTATAATTATGCCAATCCTATTCGAGTGTCAAGCGTTAAGTTAAATTACAAACGAAATTGAAAACTCTGGATACCCGACGAGTTAATTGTTGGCACTACTTAAATATGACTATTCTATGCCCACTCAATTCTATGACAGGAACAAGGTTGCTCCTCGTGGAACTAAATTAAAATCTCCAGTTAAGTATAGGAGCGGTAGTAAACCGGAGCTAACCCCAGGGACTGGTGTCTCCTTGCAAATGCTAAGAACTGAGGCTAAGTAAGCGCTAGTAGGAAAGCTTAAAGAAATCTTTTTTAGAATTTATATTTCAATCGTGTTCTTTCTATACCCCTTATTCACAAGTGTCGGAAAGTTTTCGAATTCGATTCAAACGAATTCATTTCCAATCAGACGCATTCGAAAAACGACTTCCTGGGGTCTGCACGTACTTATTCTTATTCCATGAAGTTAATTTAAAGGCCTTAAGCTGAACGGCCTAGATTTGCACCACACACTCATAAATGACAAACGTGACGTAACATCACTCAAAAATAGACTGCAGAGAATGAGAGGGAAAGAGAATGAGATGGAGCTATACAAACTCCCATAAATGCAAACAAATTGTTCCGATCTGTTTGGATAAATGTCTCTGGTCGACTTATGAACGCTGAGCGATATTGGTGGTGACGGTTAGCAGGGCAGTTCAGTTTAAGGACTTAAACTGAATGGATTTAACTGTTCGTGGTGAGGGCCCTGATTTTAATTGTGAGTAACGTTTCTTAAAACTGACTTGGATTTAAGCGTTTTTGCTTAACTACGTCCAATTATTAGGCATTTGAGATTTACACAAAAATCTCTCAAGTAGACGAAAGCAGTGCCTCACAAAACGTAAACTGTATGAACGTGAAAGAACATTCCACATAAGTCAGATATTTATTTTACACGAAGTCACACTTCAATCTTAGCTCTTATTGAAATGAACACGCTAATATTAACATTAAAGTGAATCTTTTCAGCCTACATTTCTTTTGGCTATTTGCCAAAGAGAGAGTTGTGAAGTGCCACATTCATTTACGGTTATTATTTTAATGTCGCTCGATAAAATGTCACATACTTTACGACTTACAACATAATTATATGACTGTAAATTATAAAGCATTTTAAAATAAATTTTATTCTATGAATAAACAATGTTTCGTACTGAAACAGATTTCTTTTCTTTTTATTTTGAGTGTTTTCGAACGTAACTACACAAAGACTATTCCGCTTAATATTTTGTGTTGGTACGAGATTATTATGGCCCACGACTTTGGGTTGGCCAACCGAAAGTCAGTCGTCCTTCAAATGCGCGTGCGAGCACTTGTCGCGTCGCGGTGTTTTGAGCTTTCACCGGTAGCTCCATTTCGTGGACGCCATTCCCATCCTCGGAGACGAGCTTATGGGATCATCCTCATACAGCTCCGACAGCGCGCAATGCGCGTGCGCCGAGCGCGCGCATAGCCGGCGACTGGCCGTGCGCGGTGCCGACGCGCTTATTTTATACCGTGCGAGAAGGCGGCACGATGCAGCGCGCACAGGCTAGAGCAGAACGGGTGCGCACGCAAACAGCTGGTGTTTCTTGCTTTGTTACTGGTGGAATGCAATTTGATTTTCTGTATATAAGTAGGGAATCTTGTAAATAAAATCATTATCAACTTAGCATTCGAGTTTCACTCATCTACAACACCTGTTAGGACCCCTACAAGTGGTGACCCCGACGTCAACTACAAGATGGCACAAGAACAAACTGCCGAAGAGAGAACAATGAAGTCAGAATTCGATCTCGCTGCTGTCTCCATACAGTCAAGACTCCTACCGTTTTGGAGAGAAATTCCACGAGCCTGGTTTATTCAGTTTGAAGCCGTCGTAGATCCTCTGAAGACATCTGACGACCAGAAGTTTAGATACGTACTGCAACAGCTGCAAGCCACCGATCTTCAACATCTCACGGATATCCTCTACAATCCGCCGGCCAATGACAAGTACGCTGCCGTGAAAAGTCGTTTGCTCACAGTGTACGACAAATCGGACGTCAAGAACTTCCAGAAACTTATCAGCGGTCTAGAACTGGGCGATCAAAAGCCTACGCAGCTGCTACGGAAGATGCGAGAGCTTGGCACCGGCATGATCACAGACGAAGGGCTACGCATAGAGTGGCTGAATCACCTGCCTACACAAGTACGCGTCGTCCTCTCAGTCAACACCGAGTCATCGCTGGACACACTAGCAGCCATGGCCGACAAGATGGTAGAATACTCCGAGCCAGCATCAGTCAACGCGGTAGCTACGACTTCTACAACTTCAAATGCGCCTACGCCTACTCCTACGCAACTGGATCTTCTATCTAAACAAATAGAAATGCTGACTCTCGAAGTGGCCGAGCTACGCGGACGCTCTCGCTCTACGCAACAATATCGCCGTCCCTTTCGCTCACGTTCGAGATCACGTCAAAACAGCAAGATGAAGCCCGGCGATCCAACATGGGAATGCAGATACCATTACCGATTTGGTGACAAGGCGAAGCGCTGCGAATCCCCGTGCTGTAGAAGGAAGAACACTCAAGCGTCGGGAAACTAAATGCGACATCGACTGTGGCGGACGTCGGTGTCCCTCCGCATACAAACCGCCTATGTGTCTACGATCGCGACACTAGAGAGCGTTTCCTCGTTGACACAGGTGCCGACATATCTGTATTATCCGCTACGAACAATCGAAAAGGGAAGACTGCAAGCGCCTACAGATTATTTGCCGCAAACAATACACCGATAAGCACATATGGAGAGAAAACACTCAGACTCGATCTTGGTCTCCGCCGTAGTTTTTTGTGGAACTTCGTCATCGCTGACGTCAAGACATCAATCCTGGGAGCCGACTTTCTTCGTCATTTCAAGCTGCTCGTCGATCTACACAATAAGAAGCTCGTCGACAAAGTAACCGACATGTCGATCAACGCCTTCGAAACTTCGACTAGTGACGGATCAGTACACGTCATTAGTACCGATCAGGCCTACTACGACATCCTGAAAGAATACCCTGATGTCCTACGACCTATGTCACTGAAGGAGCCACCGAAACATGACGTCGTACATCACATCGTGACCACAGGACCCCCGCTCTTCGCCCGACCCCGTCCGCTTCCACCAGACAAATACAAAGCGGCAAAGGAAGAATTTGACCACATGCTAGAGATGGGCATCTGCAGGCCATCCAAGAGTCCATGGGCGAGCCCGCTACATATTGTCACAAAGAAGGACGGAGGTTTACGCATCTGTGGGGATTACCGAAGACTCAATGCTGCAACACTCGTCGACAGATATCCAATACCACGACTCGATCACTTCAACTACCAACTTCACAACAAGAGAGTATTTTCGAAGCTCGACATAAAAATGGCCTACTACTGGATACCTTTGTCAGAAGAAGACGCACAGAAAACAGCAATCACTACTCCGTTTGGCCTCTTTGAGTTCAAGTGCATGCCATTCGGATTACGCAACGCAAGTCAATCGTTCCAGAGATTCATGCACGAAGTCCTACGAGGCATAGACTGCTACTGTTTCGTGGACGACATTTTGCTCTACACTGAAGATGAAGACAGCCATAAACTTCTCCTGCGGCAAGTCCTAGAACGCCTCCAGAAGTATGGCATCACGCTGAAGATAGAGAAATGTGAATTCGGAAGAGACAAAATCAATTTTCTCGGCTACGAAGTATCGTCAAACGGCATCAAACCAACAGAAGAACGCACCGAAGCTATATCGAAGTATCCCAAGCCCAAAACAATTGTTGAGCTACGTCGTTTCCTGGGAATGCTTAATTTCTACCGAAGTTGCTTACCTAACCAAGCCGAACTTCAAAGCGAACTCAACAAGTACCTGCACAATCGAAAACGCAATGACAAGACCGAAATTGAATGGACAACAGAAGCCCGAGTAGCATTTGAAAAGTGCCGTCAAAGCATTTTAGAAGCTACAACGCTGACGCACCCAGTTACCAGCTGCCCACTCGCTATCATGACTGACGCCTCAGATCACAGTCTCGGCGCAGTGCTACAACAACAAGTTAACAACGCATGGAAACCGCTGGCATATTTTTCTAAAGCAATGAGTGCTACACAGCGCCGCTACAGCGTCTACGACCGAGAGCTACTGGCGATCTACACAGCAATTAAACACTTCCGTCGTTTAATTGAAGGCTGTGATGTCACCGTGTACACGGATCATAAACCACTGAGTTTCGCTCTTCCACGACCTGCAAGCAACAACGACACACCACGGCGAGAACGACAGCTACACTTCATAAGCCAGTTTTGCACTAAAATAAAATACGTGCATAGCGAAGATAACGCCGTAGCTGACGCTCTTTCTCGCGTAGAAGACATACAATGCCCGACTACGATCGACTACGAGAAGCTCGCTATTGACCAACAGAACGAGCCAGAGTTGAAACAGCTCATGAACAAAGCAAACTGCAAGTTCACTGATGTCACGATGCCTGGACTCAGCCGACCAATCAAATGCGAGATATCAACTGGGACGCCGCGACCTTACCTACCACGCACATATCGTAACGCTGCATATAAAGCGCAACACGATTTGTGTCATCCGGGTGTAAGAACTACACGAAAGCAAGTCACTGAAAAATTTTTCTGGCCAGCAATGAATCGAGACGTTGGAGTCTGGACAAGAGCGTGCTTAGACTGTCAACGAGCGAAGATTCACCGTCATGTTACAACGCCGCTCAGCGAATTCCCGCCGTCTCAACGCTTCGAGCACATCCACATTGATATAATCGGTCCGCTACGTCTATCAAACGACTATCGCTACTGCGTGACCATTATCGATCGCTGCACCAAATGGCCAGAAGCCGTCCCGCTGATGGAGATCACGGCAGAGAACGTCGCTAAGGCACTGTACGAGAGCTGGATAGCAAGATTCGGTTGCCCGCTACGCATTTCAACCGACCAAGGTAGACAGTTTGAATCGTCGTTATTCAAGTCCCTGATGGAAAGATTCGGCATCACACGAATCAGAACGACAGCCTATCATCCACAATCGAACGGGCAAATCGAGAGATGGCACCGCACACTGAAGTCAGCCCTGATGGCGCGCGGCGCCAGTACACGATGGACGTACGAGCTACCTACTGTGTTATTGGGACTGCGCACTGCTTTACGCGCCAATAACATAAGTCCCGCAATGATGACGTATGGCACGACACTCCGCATACCATCGGATTTCATACAACCGGCCAAGTCAGACATTGAAGTCAACGATTACGTACGCCGTCTCATGGAAACAATGTCAACGCTGAAGCCTGCACCACGCTCTGGTAAAACACAGACCGAGCCTTTTGTGTACAAAGACCTCGCTACTTGTACGCACGTCTTTGTTCGAAACGACGCGGTCCGCTCACCGTTAACTCCACCCTACGACGGACCGTACGAAGTTATCAAGCGCTACGACAAGTACTACAAACTACAACTGCCGCTTCGTACGTCAGTCGTGTCGCTAGACCGACTCAAGCCAGCCTACATCTACAACGAGACGAACGATGAGGGAGCCAGCCCGGACCTGCAAGACACCCGCCAGCCATACGTGACCAGATCTGGCCGGGTGGTGAAGCCCACCGTACGCTTCGCTTGAGGGGGAGTGATATGGGATCATCCTCATACAGCTCCGACAGCGCGCAATGCGCGTGCGCCGAGCGCGCGCATAGCCGGCGACTGGCCGTGCGCGGTGCCGACGCGCTTATTTTAT
Source organism: Campaea margaritaria (assembly GCA_912999815.1). Lineage (NCBI taxonomy): Eukaryota > Metazoa > Arthropoda > Insecta > Lepidoptera > Geometridae > Campaea > Campaea margaritaria. The sequence continues at coordinate 3,947,904 of OU538800.1, forward strand.
ACCGTGCGAGAAGGCGGCACGATGCAGCGCGCACAGGCTAGAGCAGAACGGGTGCGCACGCAAACAGCTGATGTTTCTTGCTTTGTTACTGGTGGAATGCAATTTGATTTTCTGTATATAAGTAGGGAATCTTGTAAATAAAATCATTATCAACTTAGCATTCGAGTTTCACTCATCTACAACACCTGTTAGGACCCCTACAAGCTCCAGGATTAAGTGTAGTGTGGATTGCCTGATCACACCTCTATCCCGGAGGAAGGTGATACGGGATCAGAAGAAACCGCCCCATCGGCGTCCTATGGATATATCTCTGTGCACCATCATTCCCCATCTAACCCGAGACAGCGCTGATTACACACCCGAGAGGCCATCGACGGATTTCCCAAGTAAGTTCGTAGGCCATAATATCTCCCCGTAACATTTTTGATCCGTTCGAGCCGGATCTGCGGATTTTCTTTGCTGTAGTCACGTTGTCCAAATCCCGTTATTAGTGCATATTTTCCCATTTTTGGAAACCATCCGAGTATATTTTAGTGTTTGTCGTAGCGGCGTTACGCGTCCCGACAATATTTCCCAGTTTTTCATCTTGATTTTGCCGATTTTTGATTTTTTGTGTGCGACATTACGTGTCCATTAAAAATGGCGGAACAAGATATTTTCGAAAGAGAAGTTATACTTGACGAAGTCAAACGTACTTTAGAGTTTTACGAACTCAATGAACAGCAATTTAAAGCGCGAGCAAAAGATATTCATTCTATTCAGAGAAAATTCCTTAAATTGCAAACTAAAATTGAGAAGTCACAAATGAAATTGTCGACATTTGACCGAGAGGAACAGTTACGTATTCGAACTCAATTCAATGATATTTATTACGCAATTGTTAGCCATGTCGAAGTTCTGAAGAAAAACGATGAGGAGTGTAGGAGTCGAGTTTCCTTTAACAATACAATACAACCGACTCACGGGGGTTGTAGTAGTAGGTTACCGAATCTTCCGTTGCCGTCATTCGGGGGAGAATTGACCGATTGGCCACCATTTTATGACCTATTTCGCTCCATGGTTGATAATAATGACGCCTACACAGATAACGAGAAGTTTAGGTATCTCCTTCTTACCTTGAAAAACGAGCCCTATAACTTAATAAAATCGATACCTATCACGGACGAAAATTATACCGTCGCGTTAGATATTTTAATTTCAAGATATGAGAACAAACGAGTCATAGCTTCTCAACATATTGATCGTATTCTGGATATTCAATCCTGTGCCGAGAAATCAAATCAAAGTGTGCGTAATTTGCTGAATATTTACCATGAGAATATAAAAGCGTTACAAGTAATGCATTTTCCTACAAATCAGTGGAGTTTTTTGTTGTTGAATATTTTACTACGTAAAATACCTACTTCCATTCGTATGCGATTCGAGTTAACATTGCATAAACCATCCGATGTACCCAACGTCGACTTGTTAATCGAGTTTTTAGAACGAGAATTAACCGCCAGCGAAATAGTTGAATCTGGCAGTAGAAAGATTCAAAATGTAGGTAGTCAGAGGAAAGAGTACGTCGCTCCAACGTTCCGTCGAGCGTTGGCTGCCGGCGTGGCCAGCCGCACTTCGACTCAGGGTGCGAGCGGTTCTCAGCCTTCTGTCAATAATCGCAAGAATCAGAATTGTGTATGTTGCGATGCTCAACATCCATTAAGAAAATGTAATAAGTTTTTGAATTTGTCACCAAGCAATAGGTATGCGTTTATCAAAAATAAAGATGTTTGCTTCAATTGTTTAGGCAAAGGTCATAACGTTTCTCAATGCAAGTCGAGTTTTGTTTGTCGTTCGTGTGAAAAACGTCATCATACATTGATTCACTTTACTTCTGAAGGTGATACTAGCCGTGCGAGTGAGAGAAGTGTTTCTTTACCGCTCACGGAGGAACGGGAAGAGAACAATCCGAGCACCTGTACTCAGCACGCTATGTCCGCGAGTCAAGCGACACAAATTAATTGCGCGTCGTCCAATGCTCCTTTTAGCACGACAAATACTGTGTTGCTTTCGACCGCACTCATCGATGTATGTGTAGGTAATGAAAAGCGTTCGACTGTCCGGTGTCTTATCGATACGGGAAGCCAGGCTTCGTTCATGACGGAATCGTGCGCACAGCGGCTAGGTATAAAGCGTTGTTATGCGAATGTACCTGTTTACGGGATAGGTGACACCAAATCGGTACGACCAAAAGGAAAGATTTCGTGTTGCATAACCCCGAGAAATGAACTTCAACCTTCTATACCTATTGAAGCTTTAGTATTGCCGAAACTTATTCCTAAAATGCCTAGTGTACCACTGCCTCATAAGGGGTGGGCACACATTCAAAATTTAAATTTAGCCGATCCTTTGTTTCACACTCCACAGCCGGTGGAGATGTTGTTAGGTGCAGATGTACTATCTCACATAATTTTAGGAAACGTAATAACGGGTTCGCCCGGTTCGCCGATCGCTATGAACAGCGTTTTCGGTTATTTGTTGTTGGGAAAAATAGCGTTCAACTCTTCGACTCCATCCTCAGTTCAAGCTTGTTTTAGCTCATTATCCGATGACGGCGACTTGAAACGATTCTGGGAACTGGAGTCAGTGCCTGAGGTGAAGGCACTCATCCCCGAGGAACGTCTATGTGAATCCATATTTGAACGCTCACACTATCGTGACGTCACGGGACGATACACAGTAGCTTTACCACGTAAACCTGATGCTACGCCCCTAGGTGAATCACGAGATAGGGTCCTCGCTCGGTTCCATAAATTAGAGCAACGTTTACAACGGAACCCGAGTCTTAAAATTGAGTCTCACGCGTGCTTGCAGGACTATATTAAACAAATGTATAGAAATATACTAGTACAAGAATCTGATAGGGACTTGCAACGCATTCTGTGGCGTACGTCGCCCGATGAACCCCTCCGTGATTATCGTCTGCGGACGGTAACATTTGGTGTGAGCACTTCCCCTTACTTAGCTCTTCGTACCATTAAGCAATTGGCTTGTGACGAAGCATCTAATTTTCCCCTAGCGGCAAAGGTTTTAACCGACCAAGTGTTCGTCGACGATGTGGTCACGGGCGCGAGCGATGAATCACACGCTCTAGTATTACAACAGCAATTGTTAGGTATTTGCAAATCACTTGGGTTTGAACTATGTAAATGGCACAGTAACTCGCCGGCGATACTCGCCGCGGTTCAGGCGCCAGAGGTTCATGGTGAGCGGCGGGAAGAGGTGCCCTTTGCTCCCATGGAACATGACCATCAAACCAAAATAAGGGACTCAAGGGGACTTTTACCCTCCACATTCTTACAGAACGACATGTGGTTTCACGGCCCAGCATGGCTCCGTGAGGATCCTACTGCGTGGCCAGTATTTAAAAGTATCCCTAGCACTGGTGAGGAGAAACGTAATCAACCGGTCGCGTCTGCATCAGCTACGCTGATCGACGATGTTGATGTCATAAACCAGTTTTCAATCTTGAGTAAATTGTTGAGAATAACTTCTTATATTTTTCGCTTTTACAATATTCTTAAATCTCGCGTCAACAAGGAAAAGAGTTCCTATCTTAGTTACATCACAGTCCACGAGTATAAACTCACGCTTAATCGTTTGATTTATTTAGTGCAACACCAAGTGTTTCATAAAGATTTTGAAAACATTTCACAGGGTAAACCGCCCTCAAACCAATTGAGACGTCTTAATCCGTTTATCGATGATTCGAGTTTTTTGCGAGTCTCCGGACGTCTACATAAATCCCTTTTGTCGTACGAGTCAAAACATCAATTAATTTTACCCAAAAAACACCCTCTTACGATTTTAATAATTGACGATGCCCATATTACGCATCTTCATGCGGGCACTCAAGCCGTTCAATATTTACTTTTACAAAATTATGCGATTTTATCTAGCCGAGATATAATACGTAAACAAATCTTTCGTTGTGTGCGCCGCTTCCGTGTGCGTCCGGTACGTCTACAGCCTGCGATGGCGCCGCTCCCAGCGGTCCGGCTGCGACCCGAGCGCCCATTCATGAAAACAGCTGTTGATTACGCGGGCCCGTTTTACATGCGAGCTAATAGGGTTCGTAATGCTAAAATCATCAAATGTTATGTCGCCGTGTTCGTGTGTATGAGTGTGAAGGCTATACACTTGGAGCTCGTATCGGAGCTATCTACTGAGGCGTTCTTAGCAGCCCTGCGCCGATTTACATCGCGCAGAGGTTTGTGCAGCGACATTTACTCTGATTGCGGAAACTTCCAGGGTTGTCATAACTATTTGAGAGATTCGTACGAGTTTTTAAAAAATGACTCTGTTCAATGTGCTCTGAATTATCAAATCTTGAAACAGGGCAAATGGTATAAGGACCGCGGTGCTCCTATCTGTGTAGGCGACATTGTTGTGGTATGCGACGATAATCTTCCACCACTCCAATGGAAACTTGCTCGTGTTCATACACTCCATCCGGGCTCCGATAATAAGGTGCGAGTTGTGACTTTGCAAACGGGCAACAGTCTATTCAAACGAGCGATCGTAAAAATTTGTAAACTGCCTTTAGAATGATTATTGTTTACGAATTCGTAAAATTAGTTCCTAAGTTTTAATTACCTATACTAGTTGTTTACAACAACCTTAGATCAAGTTTAAGTTTATAGATTGAATGACTTTCTGTTCATTGAGTTTTCGTGTTAAAAGAACTTACAGTCTTTTAAGGTGAGCGGCATGTTTCGTACTGAAACAGATTTCTTTTCTTTTTATTTTGAGTGTTTTCGAACGTAACTACACAAAGACTATTCCGCTTAATATTTTGTGTTGGTACGAGATTATTATGGCCCACGACTTTGGGTTGGCCAACCGAAAGTCAGTCGTCCTTCAAATGCGCGTGCGAGCACTTGTCGCGTCGCGGTGTTTTGAGCTTTCACCGGTAGCTCCATTTCGTGGACGCCATTCCCATCCTCGGAGACGAGCTCCAGGATTAAGTGTAGTGTGGATTGCCTGATCACACCTCTATCCCGGAGGAAGGTGATACGGGATCAGAAGAAACCGCCCCATCGGCGTCCTATGGATATATCTCTGTGCACCATCATTCCCCATCTAACCCGAAGACAGCGCTGATTACACACCCGAGAGGCCATCGACGGATTTCCCAAGTAAGTTCGTAGGCCATAATATCTCCCCGTAACAAACAATCTTAATATTTAATTATTAGTACTATTACTAGATAATAGATAAAAAAGTTGCATTTAGGTACCAATCTTAGAGCAAAATTGTTTCGTAAACGTGACTATTAAAGTCGTCGTCATATTTCTGAAGATTATCTTGCAGCGCCAAATTATTCACGGGTTGTCAAGTTCAAGAGAGAAGGGTCTTAGATTTATTAAGTGGTCAGGGAAGCTCAACAGGTTGTTTATTGCAAACATAAAGTTTCTGGCCGAAAGCTTCCTGGGAAATATTTATGAGACGGCTAATGCAGAGCAATTTGGTCTTTGTAAGGTATTTTGATGATAAATTTATCACTGTGGTCGTCATTTATTTACAAAATTGGTCGTTTAATTTTAACAGGCCTTTGTGAAAATTAAATTAGAATTCGCAGTTCCTGATTCCCACGGACGGTTTCTCGTAATAATAAATAGATTATAGCATGTTTTTGTTGATAACAGAGCAAATTACAACCTTGATTTTGTATAAGCATGCTTTGATTTTTGACAACAAGCGACCCAAAATGAGACGAATAAAAAGATACTGCGACATTATATCGTGCGACTTTAGGATATTCCCCATGAAGAGTGGAACTGTCAACGAGCATTTGTTTCTGTGTCAAGGGGGTACGGGACGACACTACCACCTTCGCCACCCGCTTGTAACTTTATAAAATGGGGGATGTTGAAAAAACATTCACGGAAACCCTGTTTTTGGAACATTTCAGTTTTCAGTCGTGCGTATTATGTTAGAAGAGTTTCGGAGGGGACGTAAGACAATTTTAACTGTTATTTTATTTATTCAGTTTTATAAAAGCTTGCAAGTACATGATAAATATTTGGCCTTAGCAATTTTTTTTTTGTTTCTCCTGGTGTTTTTATTTTTTTGTGTGGGTGGGTGATGAGGCAGCTAAGGCGTGAGTTTGTAGGTACGATTCCCGCACAGGGTAAAGATTTTTTTGAACCACAAGTATGTGGTCTGAATCTGAGTGCTTATAAAACCATCCATGTTCCTCGTAATTCGTGATTCTCTTGATACAGGGAAGTCTAGGTAAGGGCCAGGGTCTATGTATGTCATACTGACGCGTATTTTTTTTTGTATCATAGTAAATTCTGAAAATTTGAAAACTGATTATTTCTATTTCTAACTGATTATTTTCCTTGAGTCACTGTCTCCGTAGCGTGAATTGAAGATGATTTGGCTGCATTTTTTAAACCTTTTTTTACTCTTGTTTTCTTTCTGCTATAGTAAGTTAAAATATTTTGTTACAGATCTGTGTGTCCGATATAAAAAAAATATCCTGAGGTAGCGGATTAGATTTCCGCATATTATTACAAATATTTGTCTCTAGATACAAGAAATTCTAGTGAGGATTATCTATCGAAGAGTATGTATGTGGTCCTGGCACATTTATTTGGGATACGAATTATCAAAAGTCTTAGTCTATGTTACCTTTCATTAGCGCAAAGAAACTAAAGCTACAGTCATAACAAAGAATATAATATTTTTGCCTACGAATATTTCCGAAAGTGTCAAGCGCTATCACATGCTTCTGATATGCTTAACCCTTTTACTTTATTCGATTTGTCTTCGCCAGGATTGAAACGTCAAGAGAATACGCATTATCTAACGAACTGTAATAAAAAAAAGGTTTTGCGTAACCGATATTTTGCCCACGGGGTGTGAAAGGAAATACGTATAGTGATGTTATATGGAAATAAAATAAATTCTTGTCATCGACCATACTACCAATAAATAAAAATGCTCTGAGTAACAAGACGACCAAGACGTTCACCTGATGGTAAGCGCTACGCCCACCCATAACAGTTACAGTGCCACCCCGAACTTTGCATTGCATTATCTTTCGTGACACTGAACTGAGACATCGGTTCTTCATGTTTCGTACTGAAACAGATTTCTTTTCTTTTTATTTTGAGTGTTTTCGAACGTAACTACACAAAGACTATTCCGCTTAATATTTTGTGTTGGTACGAGATTATTATGGCCCACGACTTTGGGTTGGCCAACCGGAAGTCAGTCGTCCTTCAAATGCGCGTGCGAGCACTTGTCGCGTCGCGGTGTTTTGAGCTTTCACCGGTAGCTCCATTTCGTGGACGCCATTCCCATCCTCGGAGACGAGCTCCAGGATTAAGTATAGTGTGGATTGCCTGATCACACCTCTATCCCGGAGGAAGGTGATACGGGATCAGAAGAAACCGCCCCATCGGCGTCCTATGGATATATCTCTGTGCAACATCATCCCCCATCTAACCCGAAGACAGCGCTGATTACACAACCGAGAGGCCATCGACGGATTTCCCAAGTAAGTTCGTAGGCCATAATATCTCCCCGTAACATTTTTGGTCCTTCGAGCCGGATCTGCGGATTTTCTTTGCTGTGGTCACGTTGTCCAAATCCCGTTATTAGTGCATATTTTCCCATTTTTGGAAACCATCCGAGTATATTTTAGTGTTTGTCGTAGCGGCGTTACGCGTCCCGACAATATTTCCCATTTTTCATCTTGATTTTGCCGATTTTTGATTTTTTGTGTGCGACATTACGTGTCCATTAAAAATGGCGGAACAAGATATTTTCGAAAGAGAAGTTATACTTGACGAAGTCAAACGTACTTTAGAGTTTTACGAACTCAACGAACAGCAATTTAAAGCGCGAGCAAAAGATATTCTTTCTATTCAGAGAAAATTCCTTAAATTGCAAACTAAAATTGAAAAGTCACAAATGAAATTGTCGACATTTGACCGAGAGGAACAGTTACGTATTCGAACTCAATTCAATGATATTTATTACGCAATTGTTAGCCATGTCGAAGTTCTGAAGAAAAACGATGAGGAGTGTAGGCGCATGAGTCGAGTTTCCTTTAACAATACAATACAACCGACTCACGGGGGTTGTAGTAGTAGGTTACCGAATCTTCCGTTGCCGTCATTCGGGGGAGAATTGACCGATTGGCCACCATTTTATGACCTATTTCGCTCCATGGTTGATAATAATGACGCCTACACAGATAACGAGAAGTTTAGGTATCTCCTTCTTACCTTGAAAAACGAGCCCTATAACTTAATAAAATCGATACCTATCACGGACGAAAATTATACCGTCGCGTTAGATATTTTAATTTCAAGATATGAGAACAAACGAGTCATAGCTTCACAACATATTGATCGTATTCTGGATATTCAATCCTGTGCCGAGAAATCAAATCAAAGTGTGCGTAATTTGTTGAATATTTACCATGAGAATATAAAAGCGTTACAAGTAATGCATTTTCCTACAAATCAGTGGAGTTTTTTGTTGTTGAATATTTTACTACGTAAAATACCTACTTCCATTCGTATGCGATTCGAGTTAACATTGCATAAACCATCCGATGTACCCAACGTCGACTTGTTAATCGAGTTTTTAGAACGAGAATTAACCGCCAGCGAAATAGTTGAATCTGGCAGTAGAAATGTTCAAAATGTAGGTAGTCAGAGGAAAGAGTACGTCGCTCCAACGTTCCGTCGAGCGTTGGCTGCCGGCGTGGCCAGCCACACTTCGACTCAGGGTGCGAGCGATTCTCAACCTTCTGTCAATACGAGCAAGAATCAGAAATGTGTATGTTGCGATGCTCAACATCCATTAAGAAAATGTAATAAGTTTTTGAATTTGTCACCAAGCAATAGGTATGCGTTTATCAAAAATAAATATGTTTGTTTCAATTGTTTAGGCAAAGGTCATAACGTTTCTCAATGCAAGTCGAGTTTTGTTTGTCGTTCGTGTGAAAAACGTCATCATACATTGATTCACTTTACTTCTGAAGGTGATACTAGCCGTGCGAGTGAGAGAAGTGTTTCTTTACCGCTCACGGAGGAACGGGAAGAGAACATTCCGAGCACCTGTACTCAGCACGCTATGTCCGCGAGTCAAGCGACACAAATTAATTGCGCGTCGTCCAATGCTCCTTTTGGCACGACAAATACTGTGTTGCTTTCGACCGCACTCGTCGATGTATGTGTAGGTAATGAAAAGCGTTCGACTGTCCGGTGTCTTATCGATACGGGAAGCCAGGCTTCGTTCATGACGGAATCGTGCGCACAGCGGCTAGGTATAAAGCGTTGTTATGCGAATGTACCTGTTTACGGGATAGGTGACACCAAACCGGTACGACCAATGGAAAGATTTCGTGTTGCATAACTCCGAGAAATGAACTTCAACCTTCTATACCGATTGAAGTTTTAGTATTGCCGAAACTTATTCCTAAAATGCCTAGTGTACCACTGCCTCATATGGGGTGGGCACACATTCAAAATTTAAATTTAGCCGATCCTTTGTTTCACACTCCACAGCCGGTGGAGATGTTGTTAGGTGCAGATGTACTATCTCACATAATTTTAGGAAACGTAATAACGGGTTCGCCCGGTTCGCCGATCGCTATGAACAGCGTTTTCGGTTATTTGTTGTTGGGAAAAATAGCGTTCAACTCTTCGACTCCATCCTCAGTTCAAGCTTGTTTTAGCTCATTATCCGATGACGGCGACTTGAAACGATTCTGGGAACTGGAGTCAGTGCCTGAGGTGAAGGCACTCACCCCCGAGGAACGTCTATGTGAATCCATATTTGAACGCTCACACTATCGTGACGTCACGGGACGATACACAGTAGCTTTACCATGTAAACCTGATGCTACGCCCCTAGGTGAATCACGAGATATTGTCCTCGCTCGGTTCCATAAATTAGAGCAACGTTTACAACGGAACCCGAGTCTTAAAATTGAGTCTCACGCGTGCTTGCAGGACTATATTAAACAAATGTATAGAAATATACTAGTACAAGAATCTGATAGGGACTTGCAACGCATTCTGTGGTGTACGTCGCCCGATGAACCCCTCCGTGATTATCGTCTGCGGACGGTAACATTTGGTGTGAGCACTTCCCCTTACTTAGCTCTTCGTACCATTAAGCAATTGGCTTGTGACGAAGCATCTAATTTTCCCCTAGCGGCAAAGGTTTTAACCGACCAAGTGTTCGTCGACGATGTGGTCGCGGGCGCGAGCGATGAATCACACGCTCTGGTACTACAACAGGAATTGTTAGGTATTTGCAAATCAGCTGGGTTTGAACTACGTAAATGGCACAGTAACTCGCCGGCGATACTCGCCGCGGTTCAGGCGCCAGAGGTTCATGGTGAGCGGCGGGAAGAGGTGCCCTTTGCTCCCATGGAACATGACCATCAAACCAAAATAAGGGACTCAAGGGGACCTTTACCCTCCACATTCTTACAGAACGACATGTGGTTTCACGGCCCAGCATGGCTCCGTGAGGATCCTACTGCGTGGCCAGTATTTAAAAGTATCCCTAGCACTGGTGAGGAGAAACGTAATCCACCGGTCGCGTCTGCATCAGCTACGCTGATCGACGATGTTGAGGTCATAAACCAGTTTTCAATCTTGAGTAAATTGTTGAGAATAACTTCTTATATTTTTCGCTTTTACAATATTCTTAAATCTCGCGTCAACAAGGAAAAGAGTTCCTATCTTAGTTACATCACAGTCCACGAGTATAAACTCACGCTTAATCGTTTCATTTATTTAGTGCAACACCAAGTGTTTCATAAAGATTTTGAAAACATTTCACAGGGTAAACCGCCCTCAAACCAATTGAGACGTCTTAATCCGTTTATCGATGATTCGAGTTTTTTGCGAGTCTCCGGACGTCTACATAAATCTCTTTTGTCGTACGAGTCAAAACATCAATTAATTTTACCCAAAAAACACCCTCCTACGATTTTAATAATTGACGATGCCCATATTACGCATCTTCATGCGGGCACTCAAGCCGTTCAATATTTACCTTTACCAAAATATGCGATTTTATCTAGCCGAGATATAATACGTAAACAAATCTTTCGTTGTGTGCGCCGCTTCCGTGTGCGTCCGGTACGTCTACAGCCTGCGATGGCGCCGCTCCCAGCGGTCCGGCTGCGACCCGAGCGCCCATTCATGAAAACAGCTGTTGATTACGCGGGCCCGTTTTACATGCGAGCTAATAGGGTTCGTAATGCTAAAATCATCAAATGTTATGTCGCCGTGTTCGTGTGTATGAGTGTGAAGGCTATACACTTGGAGCTCGTATCGGAGCTATCTACTGAGGCGTTCTTAGCAGCCCTGCGCCGATTTACATCGCGCAGAGGTTTGTGCAGCGACATTTACTCTGATTGCGGAAAGAACTTCCAGGGTTGTCATAACTATTTGAGAGATTCGTACGAGTTTTTAAAAAATGACTCTGTTCAATGTGCTTTGAATTATCAAACCTTGAAACAGGGCAAATGGTATAAGGACCGCGGTGCTCCTATCTGTGTAGGCGACATTGTTGTGGTATGCGACGATAATCTTCCACCACTCCAATGGAAACTTGCTCGTGTTCATACACTCCATCCGGGTTGTGACTTTGCAAACGGGCAAGAGTCTATTCAAACGAGCGATCGTAAAAATTTGTAAACTGCCGTTAGAATGATTATTGTTTACGAATTCGTAAAATTAGTTCCTAAGTTTTAATTACCTATACTAGTTGTTTACAACAACCTTAGATCAAGTTTAAGTTTATAGATTGAATAACTTTCTGTTCATTGAGTTTTCGTGTTAAAAGAACTTACAGTCTTTTAAGGTGAGCGGCATGTTTCGTACTGAAACAGATTTCTTTTCTTTTTATTTTGAGTGTTTTCGAACGTAACTACACAAAGACTATTCCGCTTAATATTTTGTGTTGGTACGAGATTATTATGGCCCACGACTTTGGGTTGGCCAACCGGAAGTCAGTCGTCCTTCAAATGCGCGTGCGAGCACTTGTCGCGTCGCGGTGTTTTGAGCTTTCACCGGTAGCTCCATTTCGTGGACGCCATTCCCATCCTCGGAGACGAGCTCCAGGATTAAGTGTAGTGTGGATTGCCTGATCACACCTCTATCCCGGAGGAAGGTGATACGGGATCAGAAGAAACCGCCCCATCGGCGTCCTATGGATATATCTCTGTGCAACATCATCCCCCATCTAACCCGAAGACAGCACTGATTACACAACCGAGAGGCCATCGACGGATTTCCCAAGTAAGTTCGTAGGCCATAATATCTCCCCGTAACACTCATATACGAGTATTATTTCTAATATACACTCGAATATACACGGGTCGGAATAGGAGCTTCATACAATTTTTAACTCCTATTTCATCTCGAGTATAGAATAGGAAGAGCTCATACAAAAATCAAATTTTGCAATAGTAACTAAACACTTTTGCAGTAGAGGAGCTAGAGGTAATTTTCTACTAATTTATTCTTAGATACAAACATGTCTTTTGAATAAGTGCGTTACTGACGTCTGAAGATAAGAGCTAAAAATACCCATCTACCATAACACCGCGCGTCACTGACGCTACTATACAAAAAATACAAAAACTTAATTCTAATAAAACCAAATCTCTTCCATGGAGCTTCAATTGTTTACATTGTGCATAGTACCAACACGCACCGTAATAATCGGAAGTTTACTTAACAAATACCTACAAACAATGTAGGTAGACAGGGCATGTGGATATATAGGCGTACATTTAAGCACACATTTTTCAACGTAGTGAGGTATTGGTCGGTAAAAGTGTGGAGTGAATGAACCATGAAATAGAATCATAAAATATGTATCGTGGCGTTCCCCGAAAACATTTTTTTCGATATTGGAAAGTAACAGTTACTGAAAAGAAACGATTTTATTTGCCACGCATTTTTTGACTGGTGTTCTATAGAGTGAGTGCCAGTGTTTGCACTTGAAAAATTAGGTAGGTATACGAGTTTGGGTATACTATTCTTTAGTTCATGCGAATTGGAAACGATCAACTTTACTCTATTGAGAAACTGACCTGGCAATGCCTGTCGAGCGAGAGAAAATTTAACTTCCTGGTTAACGCTTCTGTCACAATTTTGCCAGTGTCTTCAGAGCCGCTGTCTCAGGGGGACAGCGCAGTGCAATGCCGCGCAAGATTAAACAAACCAAAGTTCTGGGTGGCACTGTAACTGTTATGGGCAGGCATAGCGCTTACCATCAGGTTAATAATAGGCTGATCTCGTCACTCAGTCATTCAAAACAAAACTAAGTGTCTTGCGTGGATAGAGTGGAAGATACACGGTGGACATTGATAGGTGACATTTATTTAAATGATTCAGAGGGGTAACCACGTACTTATTCTTATTCCATGCAGTTCATTTTAAGGCCTTAAAATGAACAGCCTAGATTAGAACCTCAGACTCATAAATGACAAACGTGACGTGACGTCACTCAAAAATAGACTGAAGAGAATGAGAGAAAAAGAAATTGAGATGAAGCTATATAAACTCTCATAAATTTAAACAAACTGTTACGATCTCTTTGGATAAATGTCTCAGGTCGACTTATGAACGCTAAGCGATATTGGTAGTGACAGTTAGCAGGGCAGTTCAGTTTAGGGCCTTAAACTGGATGGATTTAATTGTTCATGTTGAGGCCCCAGTAAAACATAAACGTTGCATCTGACTTATCTGAAAAATAAAAATTAAGTTGACATTACATGACAGGATGCTGACAGCATTAACTTGACAGCTTAGCAAGCCAGGTGACTGCCCTCCTGATGGTAAACGTCCAGTTACCGTCGCCCATAAACACCTGCAACAATTGGAGCGGATTAGCAATATACCTATAAAAAATTGTACCCACGTAAATTATACCTCTTTTCCACATAGGAACATATAATAAGTACCTAAAAACTAAACGTACCATCATTGATCGCGTATTGTTCGTTTAACTAATTAGCTGACCTTGAAAGTCGACGAACGACACCGATTAATATTTTGATACGCCATCATTTCGATAAATATTGAATTATTGTGACTTCGACATGACGATGTATATTTTGTGGTATCACAAATATTCCGGCTTGTTCAAAAATAAATAATTTAGAGTTGAATATCAATTTAAGTAAACTGAACTTAATAGCTCTAAAATGATTTCGTCATCAAACTATATCGGCCCACTACTGAGGTCGGGTCTCCCCTCACTTTCATGAGGAGGATCTCGCCATAATTCACCACGGAAGTCCAAATTGGTGGACCACATACCATTGAATAAATTCTCGAGAGATGTGGAGTTCCTCACCATAAATATTTTCTATTACCGACGAGAGAGTAATAAAAACTACGTACAATTATGTTTGAAAAGAAAGCAGTTTTTATAGTATTACTTTCAAAATTATATTATATTGTAATTTATTATATAGTTATTATTATCAAGATGAATGCTTTTTACATTTGGGCACAGTTACGGACTGTGTGTATTGTTAAGCAATGACGTGCCGTGTGTGATCCGTTCTGTAGTAGCGCCGCGTTAAACACACACGTCTGTGTTTCGCCGCATAGCCGGCACGTAGGCTGCGCTTACACAAAAAGGTGTTTCCCGCACCCGCGAAAAGTTATAAAAAACACATCGTATGTGTTTTCAGCAGTGAACGTGATATTGTAGTTTAGTGGTAGAGCTTTTGTTTCCTGTTGATATTCATCTTATTGTGCTATATTTCAGTAGGTTATAAATATCCCGTAAATTTTAGGTCAAACCCGAGAACATACTGTCTGTCATGGGATGAATTATTCACACCACTCTCCTCGAATGCAAAGCAAACTTGACACGCTAGGAATAATGGATTCCTATCTAGCGAAGGATTTGATAAAGGTATTTGACACTTAACCCGTCGCGTGTCTCAATTGTGGCGAATCCAATGTTGTCGCTAGTTGAAACTGAACGAACGACACTCAAAGCTCCTGTGTAACAGTGTATAGAAAAGAAGCATGGTAAAGCGGAGATACAATAACATCATTTTAATTTAACATCATACGGAAATATCACAATAAATCTCTTTGGATATCAGTAAAGAAGTGGCAAGACAATACTGCTAACATTTCTGTGTTGAATTCTATTTGGACTTTGGCATGTTCACCAGCGTTCTTAGTTAATCAAATGCTCGCTTCACAAAGCCGCCAATATCCTTGGATACCTACGGAATACGAACAGAGATTCTAGAGCAGGTTAGCGATCCAGAGCCTTTCTACAACTCTGTTGTCGATCGATTTGGTTTGATATCGTTTAATTCGACACATTTATAATTCACTATAGTAGAAATGTCTATATACTTTCGAAATCGATCTCGAATCGAAGTTGACGTCGAACTATTCGATTACAATTACAGGAACGCTATTCGCTAGGCATTAACGGGAACAGAGTTTCCGAATCTCCGATTACTTTCTTCGATAACTTATCGAGAACTACGGCTTTGTATCGGAATCGAAAGTAGTCGAAATCGAATAAAATCCTTAAGCCGAAGTCCTGAATACCTTGAAAATTAACTTTCGATACAAAATCGATATCGAAATGAATCGATTTGGTCCTTATCGATAAATTCAGAATTGCACAGCAGATATATTGCTCTGTGCATCGTGAAACTCGTGACACGTGTTGAATGGGAAATGCAGGACAAAGACCTATATTGGAGAAATGGAAGGAACTGTGGCCTTCTTTTGGGGTTAATTTTTTTTTAGTTAGCAGTTCTCTTATACCGTACTCGAAGCAACATCACGTTCGCTCGCTCCGTAAACATTAATAAAGTAAAGTGGTTGAAAGTGCCGATGTATGCATGAAAGTTATATACTTATATGCCTTATGGTGTCGTGCACCCAGTGACATATATTTGGTGTAAATCTGTCAACAAACGCCGAAATTATCAGCAAAACAATTTCAAAGTTTTGTTAACGGTCGCGTAATACCTGACCTGCGTAGCAGCCGGTGGCTGCCGCCCGCTTCGAGTTCATCGACCTGCGACAGGTGACTCACGCGCTGCACTTGTGCTTCAACCGCTTTTTTGCCTTTTGTCTTTGCAAACTGTTGCGTTGCGTTTTGTTTACGCTACCATTATTACTGTTATTTTGCTGCTTTGCTATCAAAACCATAACTGTACGAGGTCAAAATGAAATGTGCCGCTTGCTGTACTGCTATTGTGGGAGAACATGCTTTGCACTGCACTGTAGAAAAATGCAATAAAATCTACCATATCCTCTGTGCGGGTGGAACAAACCCTATGAATGAATGCAGGAGCGCCTGGGTGTGTCCTGAATGCCTCTGCGCTGCGAAAAGAGGAGGGGATAACAGCCTGACACCAGTTGGCTTCTCTAAAAAGTCCCGCGACACCAACGTGACGTACCGCAAAAAGTTGCCATCCAGAAGTCCAAGAGAAGAGCCGCAGCAGAATAAGGAAAGCGATATCTCAGCGGACGAGATACGTAGCCTTAGGCAGGAAATGGTCACGCTACGACAACTATTGGAGCATTTGGTTTCTGTAATCAAAGGCAATGATGCTAAATTGAAAAACCATGCGACACAGATGGATATCTTGCAGGATAAACTTGTGCAGTATGAGGCCACTAATACCGCATTGGCTGCGGATTTTAAGAACTATATAGCTCAGGCGGAAGTGTTTACAGGCAAAATGATGCAACCTGAAGCTCCTAGTATCGCATTAGTACCCGAAACACAGCACAAGCTGTCAGCCTCTCCCCCTCCCTCGAAGGATAACACTGGTGAAGTTACGGAGGCACCTAAACAAAGGAAACAAAGGAAGGCAACTAAACCGCCAAACCAAGTTGCACCCGCCAAGTCTGAGACTCAAATAAAGCCTGATCATCTGGGCCAGTCAAAATCCTCACAAAAATCTAGGAGAGTCGTTGAAAAACCTCCCTCTGTCAATGCGAGTGACGTAAGTGAGACTAACATCCCAAGTCAACTTGACCCCGAGGCACAGCCCTGGACTGAAGTGAAGAGGAAAAATAGGCGACCAACTTCTATCTGTGGTACGGCTGGGCCGGCGGTGACGTCCCTCAAAGCGGTGGAGTTACGCAAATACTTGCACTTGTGGAACATGGAGTCCAGTGCGGATGAGATTCGCAATTACCTCAACCATCTCTGTCCAAATACCGCCTGCACTGTAGAGGTTATTACACCCAAGGGGAGTTACAAATCTTATAAGATAGGTATTCCTGAAGCTTACTACGCAACATGCTATTCAAGAGATGTGTGGCCGATCAACGCCAGAATAAACGCATGGGTCACGTTTAGAAAGCCCTCAGGTCCAAAGCTGTCGGTACAAAATAACCAGCCCTTTCGTAACGCCGTTGGCGCCACCAGTGCGTCATAAAACTGCAAGTTTAAATATATTCTATCAGAATGTCCGTGGCCTTAAAACGAAGCTTCGAATGTGGCGCAACCACCTATCCGTACTTGACCACAACCTGATAGCCGTAACTGAATCTTTTCTTGACAACTCTGTGGGAGACTCAGAGTTGGTATCCGGAGACTGGACTTTACTGCGCCGTGACAGAGGCACGCCGTGCGGAGGCGTCCTACTTGCTGCGCGTGCACCTGTTGTACTGCACCGCCGCCGCGACTTCGAAACAGACAAAGGAGAGGATCTGTGGGCTAGTTTTACGTGGCACGGACGTGTTTTTTATGTGTGCGTAGTTTATATTAGGCCGAGAGCTAAAGACAATGACTACATGGACTGGTTCTGTAAAGTTGAAAGCTTTGTTAATTTGTTGAAGGGGTCTGTATTATTACTAGGGGACATTAATCTTAATAGTGCATCTCTGAATATTAATAATTATTATAGTTATTTTTTATCTTTTTGTAGCATGTCTGAGAAGAATGT
This sequence comes from Campaea margaritaria, assembly GCA_912999815.1. Classification (NCBI taxonomy): domain Eukaryota; kingdom Metazoa; phylum Arthropoda; class Insecta; order Lepidoptera; family Geometridae; genus Campaea; species Campaea margaritaria. The sequence goes on from OU538800.1 coordinate 3,965,890, forward strand.
TGTGGAAAATGCGTATGGAGGAATGCTTGATGTTGTGCTGGCTCAAGAGAGTGTTAGCATTCGCCAGATAGCTGTGGAGCCCACCGATGGGATTGTACCCCCGGACTTGTATCACCCCCCCTTAGATATCGAGGTGAGCATCGACGCATCTCATCGCTCTGATCTTCTCAAGCCAAGTAACTTGGATCCAGCGAAAGACTGGAATTTCCAGAAAGGCGACTATGATCGGCTATATCGTATGTTATCTGAAGTTTCATGGGATGAAGTTTTGCAATCCAATGACGTGGGTAGTGCCTGTCAGATTTTTTACGACACCATTTATGACATCTTTGATCAATGTATGCCCAAAAAACGCCGCAAAAGTGTCGGGAATAGATGTTATCCTGTCTGGTTCACCGGTGACATAATTCGCGATACGCAACGTAAGACCAAACTGCATACCTCGTGGAGACGTAATAAGTCGGAGGAGTCTTACAGGCTGTTCTCTGATCTCAGATCCAGCTTGAAATCACGTATTGCATCTGCATATGATGGTTATATGGCCTGCATTGAAAATAACATAAAATTGAACCCGCGTCAATTCTGGCAGCACATCTCTGGTCTGCGGTCTAAGGGTGGGTTTGAGTCCGTTGTCACCTACAAGGGTGCATCATTCTCTGGCCCGGAAGCAGCGGAGGCCTTTTCTAATTTCTTTTCCAGTGTTTTTCTGACTGATGTGCCTCAGCTAAATGTTGCTCAAATCAACGCTCAAGATATTAGTAGAGACAGTAATTACGTCAATGTTACGACACTGACTCCTGCAGCTACCATTCTCGGAATAAATAAATTAAAAGCAACGAGCTCTGCAGGACCTGATAATATTCCACCAATTATTTTTAAAAATGCAAAGAGACTGTTGTGTGGTCCCCTCTGCCATATTTTTAACCTGGCTCTAAAGTCAGGAGTTTATCCTTCGCAGTGGAAGCTGTCTAGGGTAACTCCAATACCTAAAAATAGTAATAAGTCCATGGTAGAGGAGTATCGCCCAATCGCCATTCTGTCATCACCTGCAAAAATATTTGAGAGCCTGTTGCATAGATACATATATTCGCAAGTGGATAAGTACTTGTGTAATGAGCAACATGGTTTCAGGCCTAGGAGGTCCGTAAATACGAACCTTTTAGTTCTGGTGGACTTTATCTCTAAACGGTTGGATGGAGGTAGCCAGGTGGACGTGCTCTATTTTGACTTCCGGAAGGCATTTGATAGGGTTAATAATGACATACTGCTGGCAAAACTGAGTATCATAGGCTTCGCCCCTAGTCTTCTCCTACTGCTTGCGGATTATCTTCGCGACCGCCAGCAGTTTGTCAGACTTGGTTTATATGAGTCACGACCCTATCACACGCGTTCCGGAGTAAGTCAAGGATCGATACTTGGCCCTTTGCTGTTTTTGCTGATGGTAAACGACCTACCCGCAGTCTTGGGTCACGCAGAATGCCTGCTGTACGCAGACGACCTCAAGTTGTATGCTGAAATAAATTCAGTAGCTGACTGCCTTGAACTGCAAAAAGATGTCGACGCCATTAATGAGTGGAGTTTGATCAACAAGATGGAGTTCAACCTCAGTAAATGTAATGTGATGACTTTTGGCCGAAGGTTGCGCCCAACAATTTTTGACTACAAAATAGACTGCCAAACCATAGTTAGAACCGTAGCTATGAAGGATTTGGGTGTCACCTTTGACCATAGGCTCACGTTTCATCATCACATAGAGCTGTTAGCAAAGGAGTCCTTCAGACGACTTGGTTTTGTTTTGAGAAACGCTAGAGACTTTCGCCAGGACAGCGTTGTCCGCCTGATATATAGTGCTCTAGTTAGAACTAAACTTGAGACCAGTGCAAGCGTATGGAATCCGCACGAATTGAAGTATGCACTGCTTCTTGAGAAGGTGCAGAAAGCGTACCTGAGGTACCTGTACAAGCGGCAGTACGGGTATTATCCGTTCATGTACCCCACGAAGTTCCTTCTGGGCTCCCTGGGGTACAATTCGCTTGAGGTTCGAAGGAAAACTGAGCAAATGGTAACAGCCTGTAAGATTCTTTGGGGTAAAGTCGATTCCCCAGCGCTGAGTGATGAGCTGTGTCGGCTCTACACCCCAAATAATTATTGTAGGATCAGGCGACATAAGTTGTTTGCTGTGCCCAGCTGCCGCACTATCACGCGCGCCAACTCGCCTCTTCCGCGCACCCTTTCTGCACTCAACGCTCTCTTGGGTTCCAGTCCTAAGACAGATCTGTTTGTGGATGGATGGTCGGAAATATTGTCTGTTTGTTTGAAGTTTTGTGAGAGCGATGTATGAATGTGTTTTAATGTAATAATTGTTTTGATACTATTATTATTGTTATTAGTTAATATAATTGGTTATGCCGTTTTAATTAATTAAATAAATAAATAAATAAATAATAAATAAATTTATTTGACTGAGTGACGAGACGAGCAAATAGTTCACCTGATGGTAAGCGCTACGCGTGCCCATAACAGTTACAGTGGCACCCAGAACTTTGCATTGTATAAACTTGCGCGGCACTGAACTGCGCTCGTCACCCTGAGACATTGTTTCTGAAGTCACAAATGCCCAATAATTTCACTGGAAATAGTGCACTTTAAACTGTAATACAGTACTGTTTTACACCACTGTTTGCCTGATGAATATCTGACAAAGGTGTGTCTCGTAATATCGTATTTGTACATATTTATTATGCTATAAAAATGTACTATGTATATTGTATATATTATTCAGAAGGGAGTTCTAGTAATTAACAAATCTTTGTTAATTGCATGAAGGTTTGCGGCGGTATCAAAGCTATTCTGCTACGTCATAAAGCTAGGAAATTACCGACTGAAAAATTCTAATTTCTACAGGCAAACGTGATAATCTAATGAAATTCTACTGAGATATCAACGAATGTACAGTCACCACTGATATTAAGGGATAATTATTTTTTGATACTAGAGGGTATGGAGGCGAGAAGGTCGTTAACTTAATGGTTAGCTTATACTTGCCCATAACAGTTTCAGTACCACCAAGACTAAAAGCACGAAATCTCACTACGTTTGTCCTCCGATACATTAATTCGAACGGTTGGCTAGGCCGATGAGTATCTGGCGCACTTTTGTCATAATAATGTAGGTATATCATAAAATGCAAATGTTTCTTACTAATCCACTAATAAGGGAAAAAAACGAGAAAAAGTAAACCCACATTCCTACCCGAGGATTGTTTCGGAGGTAGGTATGTTATCCACCAATCCGGTCCCCTGTGGTGGACTAAATCCTAACCATCCCCACAAAAGTGAGGGGAGACCCATGTTCAGCAGTGGGACAATATGGGTTGTTGATGATGATAATGAATCCACTAATGTTGTAATGGATACAGATAAGTTATTCGTTGCGACTCAAAAGGGGTAATGGTGTGTCAATAAGGTAGAAAATGATCTAAAACCATCTCAATTCTACACCTAGTTTCCTATATTACTGACTTTCCTTTTTACTGCCTATAAAACTATTTAAAAGTGCTTCAATATCAGACATATATGAATAAGCGCGCCTTCTTCGCTCGGAGGGTGGCTCTGACCCAATTAAATTTTCTTAGAAACTCGATTAGTTCCCTTATCGATTGCTCTTTCAGCTAACTATCCGGTAACAAATAATTTCAGTATTGAAAATTGTATTGTACTCATATTTTTCCTTTTGTTGATAAGGTAAAGAAATTATATCTAAATTGTTATATTATATCTAAATTATTCTATCCAGGGGATGATTTTTCAATCTCACCCAGTGACAAAATTGCCGATCCTCGTCGGTTTCTTAGAGAAAATTTTGTCATCCGGTGATATTCAGAATCGACCCTTAGCTTCTAACCATGGATATTATATGAAAAGGTTGCTGAGGGCAGGTTATAAATTTAATACGTTCACTGCTGAAAACCCAACTGTTGTGTTTTTTATAACTTGTCGTGAGTACGGGAACACACAACTGTTGTGTTAGCGCTATGGGAAAACACAACGGTGTGTGCAGATCCGGAACCCGTAGCTAGACAAGAAAATTGGCTCAGCAGTCAAAGGTGGACATATGTGCCGAAATTCTTTTGTTTACTAAGCCTACATGAATAGAATACGTGTCGTTAAATCACCTACACTCGTACTTGACTTCACTGATAAGCCGTCAAGAAAATAATTATATCGAAATGGGCTATCTCCCATTGCACCATGTGTGTAGAGTATTAAGCATTTAATACCAGATTTAACAGCTATTGCGCAGTTATATGGAGAGAACACCAGTGGTACATAAACGAGCGAAGCACTATCTAGGTTTAGGTAGATGTGAAATGTGAAATTTGAGACGAAGATTGCTCAGTGGTTCTGTCCGATCGCCTAAGTTTATAGGAAATTGAGTCAAAAGCTTCATATACACTTCTTCCTCTGCTGAAGGGCAGGCTAATGAAGAATGAGGCTAATGAAAAAGAATGAGTTGACTATCAGCTCCGTGGGCTTCGGATGCTTGTACAGCTGCTCCCAAATTTATCTCCAGAGCTGATGAGAAAAAGACTACAAGGCCTTTGAGGCCCTCGTTCTCTACCTAAGTTTTTGGTATTAGTGCCAAGCGACTAAAAGATGCTGTGGAATACCCTGACGATGTCACTGACGCTCCAACAACTGTAAAGGAACCAAAGTCTAAGAAATTATTAGTTTGTATTCACATTTAAACCAAGCTTAACTTTTGCCGGTGGATTAATCTCAATCGTAATCTGCTTTCAGCCAAACCTTTGACATTCCTATTCAACATGGTTTTTGTTTTCTCTTTTATCTGATCTAGGAATGTCCTTCTAGGTCTGCCTTTTTCTCTCTTCTCGTCTATCTTACCTGCTATGATGTTTTTTACAAAGTTCTCAATAAGGTGGCTAAATAGATAAAGGCAATAACCGTTACACCCTCATACACGGGTATTCTATGCCTAAAATCGAAGAGTAACGTTTCAAATTCCTAAGGTTTTTGTCGAACAAATCGAGTTTCATACGTACATTGCGAGGTATGTGTGTTATAAAAATGAGCAAAGCAAGTATTTTAGACTTACATCATGAGGAATGTACGTGTATAAAAATGTAGCAAATCCCACTTTTACGAGAACATTATGTAAATACGCTCGCTTCAAAGTGCTTTGAAAAATTTATAACTTCGGTTTTTATTTTATGATTGTCTCGAGTATTTCATTAGGTACGTAAAAAGGATCAGCAAACACACATTTGCAGGTGATGTGTGACGTATTGAAACGTAGTAAAATCTGGAAGGAAACAATGATTGAAAGGCTAGTTATAATTCAAGCTAGTGCTCATTGTCAATGCTTATCGAGAATTTGTAGAAGTAGTTAACGCTGGTACTTTGGCGTCCTCCGTAGCATAAGTGTGTCAGCTGACTGCGCAGCGTGAGGTCAGGGGTTCGACTCCGCAAAGGAAGATTTGAGTGAAGGACAATAATTTGCTACGCGTGTGGGTGTTTTTAGGACCATAGTTCTTGTAGTTCTTGGTTCCGTAGATACAGGGAATCATAGTTAGGGGTTAGGAACTATGTTTATGATTATGACGCTTTATTTATTTATTTAACTAGCTGTGCCCTGCCACGCTTCGCTGTGGCACATTCGCTGATATGTCACTGATGAAAAAAATAGATAAAAACAATCCTCCGAATCCAATCCGGATTATATATCATGCTAAAATTTCAGCTCGATCGGTGCAGAACTTTTTGAGTTTTTGAAGCGTACACAAACCAACATAACATTTTTTAACTTTTAGATGTAGATAGATTACTATAAGCTACCATTTCATTAGAGAAAGAAGCAAAAAAAATATTATTTTACAATATTTTTAACAAAACGTTTTTCCTGTTACGATATTTTCCTCACGGAGATAGAGATAGGTTTTTATTTCGCCAACAAATTGTCTCAATTTGCTAAACTATTGACTCGAAAAACTACCCACTGGAGTAACATAATTTGACGAGGGTTCTGCTATTGAGTAGCAAACTTTTCAACGCCTTTTGTATTACCAATAAGGCTCAAAATAGCAAGCCGTCTTACGCTGACGACTGTTGGGGAAGAAATGTTCTCGAGAGCCGGCAACGAACTGGAAGACGTAGCGTAAGACAGGAGCATGAACTGTCGACACGTTTTCCGGCTGATGATAATAAATAATGATGTGGTAATATTTCCAATTTCACCAGAATCGGGGAAAAACAGTAAACCTTTTGTTTCCATTAAGATTTATTATAGCAATTATCACTGGCTTTTTGGTGAAGGGAACATCGTGAGGTAGCCCACATATCAACAACCTACCCGAAAATAGTTTAGAAAGGTCGGTATGTTATCCACCAACCCGGATCGGCCCCTTGTGGTGGATTATGGCCTAATTATCTTTACGGAAGTGAGGGCAGAGCCGTGCTCAGTAGTGGGCCGATATGGGTTGATAATGATGATGATGAAGGTTTATTATTTCCACATCCATTAAAATAAGTGGCGTTTGTAACTCTGGAGTAAATAAAATGTTATTTTCACACCTTCCTGTCCTTCACACCGGATTCAGCCGAACATTTACTCGCAAAATCCCTCTCCATAATTATATTTATGATCAGAAACAAAACGATCCGTCTGTCATAATTCGAAAATTCGAAAATTTTTGGCGGTACTAAAAATACAGTTATTGAGTAAAACAGATACCAACAAAAGTACATAAATAGGTAAATTACGGAACCAACGTAAAGAGACGGAAAAAAAAAACACAATTTGTGTATGGTGTACCTACTTACACATGTTTTTGTTTTGTTTTTCCAGCCAATATGGCATTTTTGTCAGCAATGTAAACATTTAGTATCTTATTTCGATTCTGTAAATCAAAAGTTGGGGTAAAGTATTTAGCTTTATGTTTGCGTTTCACCAGCAGTTGCCAAATTAAAATATATTTGCCAAATAGCAGCGCACCGCAGTTTACTCGTGTACACTAATTTCCCACAGGAACCGCTTATTTTTACCTATCATATATTTATATCTACTAGTACTACACTAGTTCCTACCTATCACATATAAAAAGTATGCTATGTTCTATTCCAGGACCTAAAGTATGTGTGAACTAAATTTCAGCAAAATCCGGTAAGCCATTTTAATGTGAAGAGAGAAGAAACACAAACTTTTGCATTTATATAATACTAGCTGTGCCCCGCGGTTTCACCCGCGTAGTTCCTGATCCCGCAGGAATATGGGGATAAAATATAGCCTATGTTACTCGCTGTCAATGTAGTTTTCCATTAGAGAAAATTAAGCCGAAACTTTACATATTCCTATACATACTTTCATCCCCTATATTTATTTTACCCCTCAAGGGTAAAGTTTTACAAACTTTGAATGCCAAATTTATTTATATCTAATCAAAAGCCTAAAAAATAAATTTCAAGCTTCTAGCTTCAAAAATGACGATACTTCCATACAAACTTTCATCCCCTATTTCAAACCCTTACAATGCATTTTTTGCGATAAAAAGTAGCCTATGTCCTTCCCTAAGCTCTAGACTATTTCTGTACCAAATTTCATTTCAATCGGTTCAGTAGTTCAGGCGTGAAAGAGTAACAGACAGAGTTACTTTCGCATTTATAATATAAAAAAAAGTAAGGAAGTAAGGATAAGGATAAGGATTAGTTCAGGTAGAAAGCTCATGGAAATTGAGAGAATAGTACAGGAGGCATACCATGACATCTTATAGCGATTCGATTGAATGGCTTATTAGCGACTCAATTTAGGTGGCTGCCATTTTCAACCAAAACTGTATCCATTTAATGTTGAATATGGCAGCAACATAAAAAATTAGACGTCACGTTACGATTATGCGTCGCGGTTCAGTTTAGGCCTTCAATTGAATCGCTATAAGATGTCACGATGGACTTATTTGTATTTATTTTTCTACAAAATCAGTTATGAAACCTTTTTCAATACCAAGCAGGTGAAGTCACGATGCGTACCATAGTTCATGCCACCTCCAATAAAGATGAAAATATTGCATGCATTAATTTTACGGTTCGCCTCACCTGCACGGAATGTGAGCGTTAATTCTACTAAACAATATTAATCGTGCCTAATAACTCTGTTTGTTCACTGCCTATATTTTCCTAGTACACCAATGCTGTTACTATTTGTGATATTGTCTTCATCGTCACAAATTTTAACAATTTCGTCCGTTTGACCTTTATCACGTTCCATTGCATAATCTTAAAAGATTTAATAATTAGATTAATTTTACTTTTTTTCATTTTTTTTATTTCTGTAATTTTTGTAATTGTTATTATCTTTATCTACAACGATATGCCACTACCAATTTAATTAAAATTACACACAAAATAATAATTGCAGCAACATTCTTTTCAAGCTTTTTTAAAATTAGATCTTAATAGAATAAAATTGGTTGTCTATAAATTTGTTTTACGGACGGTATTTTAACGTGACAACGCCCATATCAAAACATTGATGAAAAATGATTGCATAGTTTAATGAATAAAATTGAATCATTTTTTAATAATAAAAGAATAAATACTTGAAATTATACTAGTAATCAGATTTTTAAAATGCAATAATAATTAACCTGCCAAGAAGAGAAGAGAGATAGATGCGGCGCAAGCGTACAATGAGCGTTACGGGACAATGTGTCAACTTTTTCGAGCATGAAGTCGGCGTTTATCGATTTATTAGACGTTGTCACGTCAATAAATCCCAAAATGGCATAAACACCACATCGATAATTTATCGATCTAGATAAACTTTGAACTTTGATCTTTGGGAACTCCCAAAGTGATGTCGTTAAAAGTCGTTAATAAAACCTACGTGGTACTTATTTACGTTCACCCTTGAAACGTTCGTAAGTAGATGTAATTATCCAATTACGAAGGATTAATCAATGTTTGCTACTTACGTATAGAGGCTTTCATCTTTCAAGTAATCTCTACTTAACTTCGGGGCCTCTCTTTCGTAATTAAGAAGTTGTACTTTTTTGTTGTTTAGGTATTTTTCATTTTCTGATATGAGGTTATGCTGTAATTCAACCTAGATTACAAACTCCTTGAATAGATTTATCTTCATTATCTTTTTTCGAGTGTGATTCCCTTTGATCCAAACATCACAAAAACATACGTAAATAATAGGAATATTAAAGTAATTTCATTTCCTTCAAAGTTGTAGGGAAATTGTATTATAGTGAATGGAGTTCAAATTATGTATGTGGAAAGTGTGGTATATCCGTAAAAGAGTGAAACTCCTTGCCTGGGTCTGTGTTTTCTGATAGTTACAACCTGGGTCGTTATTTGCTATGAATGACTAAATTCTTGACTCGATTTGAACTGACAAGATAGCTTGCGAGATCCTAGCGCGTTCCGAGAAGTGTTGAATTTCAAAATAAGTTTAAAGCGCGTTACGACATCCCGTTTTAGGTAAGGAATCTCATGCGGAATAGCAAATAAGGGTCATGGGAGTCTTTACGAGTGAATAGGTTACTTCTAGGTGCACATCGTAGACGGCACCATCGCTTAACATCAGGTGAGACAAAAAATATATTCTGAACTTTTTAGTGGGTACATAACATAAAGGTGGTAAGGTGGTATGTTATCCAGCAATCCGGACTGGGCCCCCGTGGTGGATTATGGCCTTACCCTCCTCACGAAAGTGAGGAGAGACCCGTGCCCAGCAGTGGGACTTATGGGTTGATGATGAACAAGGAATATATTTATTCAGATATTCTAATATTTTCGGTGAAGGAAAACATCGTGAGGAAACCCACATACCTACCCGAGAATTATTTCGGAGGTAGGTATGTGATCCACCAATCCGGATCTGGCCCTCGTGGTGGATTATGGCCTAATCCTCCTCACGAAAGTGAGGGGAGACCCGTGCCCAGCAGTGGGACGTAATGGGTTGTTGATGATGATGTTGATGTTTCTAAGATTACAATTTTGCTATTAAAAGCAGATCTAAGTGACCACGGTGTATGCTTATTAGCTCGGGCCTCGTACTTCGATTCGGCATTTACTCTTCATTGCTTCCTAAAACATACATAGACGGATAAACACAATACCTTCCTTTGCGTCGCTCAGTCAGGTAAAAAGAAACTTCCACGACCTTATTGCGATGTAAAGGACGAAAAGGGCCAAACATTTGCCTAGAATTTCGTTTTGTCTCAATTCACTGAGCCTCGACACGGGCTACTTAGCTTTCAGGTCACGTTTTAAGACCCAATTTAGTTGGACACCAGTCTACAAAATAAATCCTATGGATTGTTAAAAAAATTGTTTGTAAAATGTGATTATTAGGGACGACTCATCGTGGAGGTTCGACGTTTCATCTATACAAAAGAATAGATCCGGTCACATCTATATATATATATAAATGTTATGTTGGTTTGTGTACGCTTCAAAAACTCAAAAAGTTCTGCACCGATCGAGCTGAAATTTTAGCATGATATATAATCCGCATCAAGGATTGTTTTTATCTATTTTTTTCATCAGTGACATATCAGCGAATGTGCGAATGTGCCACAGCGAAGCGTGGCAGGGTACAGCTAGTTATTAATACAAACCATCTAGCCTATCAACATCCTCTATCACTGTCAACTATATATTTTTTTATTTAATGTTAGACGGAATGTGTTTGAAATTGCGTCGAAAACTTTTTGTTCCATAATTTCCCAGAAACCAGGAGAGGATTTTAGGGAGTTGGTGTACTGCTTTCCGCTGTGATCGTAGCATGTAGAAAGATGTAATCTCTGCTTATCCCAACGGGAGAAAGGCGTGACTGTTTCTACGTATGTAATTTTAATTGTTATAGTAATATAATGATATTACCTGCATTGCAGTAAAACCTTAACGGAAACTTAAGTATTAGAAATCGCTATGTTCTGTTCGTGACTAAACTAATAAAAATCATTTTTACTTGTTACTTCCTGGCTTATATTACTTGATCGTACTTTTATTGCGTTATAAAAGCATTTTGGTATGGAAATGTTAATACTTCCCGCAGTGACAGTTATAAAATGGTAAGAATATAGGAAACTATAAACTATTGATACAGTCGTTAAAACTATCTATCAAAATGAAATAAATAACAACTGGACGAATTTAAAATTAGTTTTTTTCAATGAAAACGGGATATTTCTTACTTTTAAAAAAAAAAAAAAAAAAAAAAACGGATATATATCTACACTAATATTATAAAGAGGAAAGATATGTATTTTTGCATGTTAGTCATGAATAAACTCAAAAACGAATGGTTCGATTTCAAAATTTCCATTATTATTACAATGCTACATTATTTTTGAGTAACATAGGCTATATTTGTTACTAGCAGCGCCCCACGGTATCACCCGCATTAACTATTCATCATCAACCCATAACGTCCCACTGCTGGGCACGGGTCTCTAATCAATTTCGTGAGGAGGGTTAGGCCATAATCCACCACGGGAACCCACAGCTATTACCCCACAGGAAACGTTGATTTCACGAGATAAAAAGTATTCTATGTTCTATTCCAGGACATAAAGTGTAGTGTAATGTGTTTGTCCTCTCTTCGCCCCAAAACGTCTGAACGGATTTTGATTACATTTATAATATACAGACACTTTAGTTCCTGAAATAGAACATACTTTTTATCCCGTAAAGATGTACGGTTTCTGTGCGGTCATAGTTATCGTGGGTAAAACCGCGGGGCGCTGCTAGTTATAGATAAATTAATTCAAGGCTAGCGTTATAATTTTTTGACAGTGGTAAGCTAACATTAGCTGGCGGCTATTAAACTGGACGTGTTTTCTTCGCTATAGAAGATTATAATAAAAATATACGTTGATATGATGTCCACATCGAGATTCTTTCCTTAGTTCATAGCACTACACTATCACGTTATTCTGATCGAATTTCTGTGACAACATAATTAGTAGTTACTGCAAAAGTTGCCACGTTTCAGAAAATAGCCGGCGCAACCTAGTTTTCTTACAAAATTACATCAGCAAATAACCGGAACAGTGGCGAATGTTGAATTTTTCATTGCAAATCCGGAAATAGTGATTCGACTAATGGCCAAAGGTTTCCGACTATTTTCGTTCGTTCCGGATACGTCGCCGTGGCATTTTGTTTCATAAAGAATGGAATGAGGTTCCAGACACGCTAAAAACGGAACGCCTAGCTTTTGTTTCAGCTAATTTGTTTGCCATTTCTGAAAAGGTTACGTAGATATTTTCGAGTGTGAGCCTCGCTTTATGTTTTCGAATTTTGATTGTTCTGTATTAGTTTTTGTTGTTTTGTGGTGTTACTAATGAGGTTGAATTAAAAACTTTAAGGTGAAATAAAATAATATCGGTAGGTTAAGTACGTGTGTAAAATTATTGTGGTGTATAAAAAGTCCTAATCGTTAGGTACAGTAAAAGGGAAAAAATAAAATATTCCAAATTACATTTTATTTTTATTTCATCGTGATAATAAATAGACGCAAGGATGTAAATAGTAATTGTACAATATAATTAGGTAGATCATACTTTTAATTAATTACACATTACAATTATGAGCATTTATATTTATTTTAATCGTCTGTTATAGATATGTACACCATTAGTTAATAAAGTATTTTTTTTATTACGCACACTAATATTTTATAAAAGCTACCGCTACAGGTGTAATAATTCTATATCGTATAGTATTATTACAAGATAATTTCTTGATAATTTTCGTTGAAATTATGATCAAACAGTATAGCTACAAACATATATGAGTAATTTACATTATACATACACACAATGAAGTATTTATTCAATAACTAAGTACTTAAATATCGCAAATGTCTGATTCCTAATTCAGTCACAGTTGGACCAAAACAGTTGAAAATCTGTCAAATTCTATCCTTTGTTCGTAGACTCAAGGGCAACCTGCACCAAAATCCATTATTAAATCAAAAATTTGTCATATCGTGATTCAGTGCTAAGCACGATACCAGGTACATTAATTGACGTTTGCTTAAATTGAACACTAAACAGACGTACAAGATCTTAAGCTCTGTTTAACTTGGGTTAATTCTAGTTTAATTCGTCGGTGCAAATCGCCCTAAAAGTGTTTAATTTAATTCTAAATATTTTTATTGCTTAGATATCCGGACGTGCATAAAGTGCAAATATTTGAGTCGAAAGAGTTATGTTAAAATCATACATTGACTATTACATTATCAACCGATACGTCGGTTGATTTTGGTCATTACTTCTTCCACACAAAAAAGATATTAATATAAGAGCCCCTCTAGACTTACAATAGTATTGCGCAATAATATCGAATTCCAATACCTACAAAAGCAATCTTCAATATTATATTAACATGGAACGATCAAATAAATTGCGTAATACGCAATATTGTGCAATATTATTGTAGGACAGCAAGCCAGATAAAAGAGGCGCGGAGTGCGGCATGTGGGGCGCTGCATGACGTTAGTTGATATCTTGTTTGATACAAAATGACTATCAAGTGACAGCGCCACGCTGCACGCCGCATGCTGCGCTGCATTGATCTGTCTCACGTCTAGAGCCAGCCTTAGCAAGTCATCCAGCGGCGGACTACTGTGTTGAAATTATTGTTCCTGTCGTATAGACAGGTCAAAAACAATGAAAACGATATCATTTTTTCATCCGAAAACCGTTAATCATTTTCAACTTATCATAACTTCACCCTTACGAAATTGCTTTTTGTCTACAATGGCAGTTGCGGTAAAGGCGGGAAAGTGGTTTTGAGAGACTGGCATGACATCAAAGTCATAAAACACAATTTAATTATCAGGTATAAAATAATGGAAGCTACGCTACTCCCATCGCTTTTTCTGTCTGCAAAATCATCGATCACACAATATTGTGATATAATTATGAAAATTTCTTGGAAGTGAGTGAAAATGTTCACAAAAAATGAAATTATAGAAATATGAAACTGTTAAAACCCACGGGTTAAAAAGTTGAACATAATAATAATAATGACGCGTCACGATCGCGTATATAGAACCTGACCCCTAACTAGGGTTCCCTGTATCTAGGGAATCAGGAACTACGAGGACCTTGGACCTACAAACACCAGTCTCACGCCCATCACCCATTAACGCCAAGAAGGCCGAACACACCACGTTTCCTTAAATTTCTGAAAATATACAATCGCTGTCAGCCTGCACTCTATTTTAAATTTTCTCTCAGGTGAGATAATATTAAAAGTGGAATCCTAGCGTAGTTACTTTATCTAGATTGAATAAGGTTATAAATGAAAAGAATCAATAAGATTCATACAAGGCTTCAACTCCTGATTAATTTAAAGACATATATTTGATCATTCAATACTTGGAACTTAAATAATTTTACCGAGAACACTAACCTCGTAAAGGTGAAGTTGAGAATAGTGAACATATTTTAAGAATGTAGCATTTAGTTCAATTTACCTGGTGTTGGCACGAATTCTATGAAAGACTGTTAAAATTCATGGAACTACAAAATTCTAAAAAGTTATTTCTATCAAAACTAGTTATGTATTTAGGAAGGTTTTAAAGTTTAGTGATATTTAATGTACACGCATTTTTATATTAATGCTCTATTATCAAAGTACGAAACAAAAGTGATATTAGATTAAAATATCATACATGAGGAGTTCCGGAACAAAAATCGATAAATCTAATTTATTTTATAATTGATTTTATTTTGGTAGTCATATTTCTCTGACATACATAACTCAGACCACAGTCTCTGACATACACACATACCATACATAACTCAAATTGCAGAAAATCTCGTTAAAAAAGTGCCAAATAAAGCTCTCAGGATGGGTAGCCGGAACTAAAACCGACAAATACACGTATTGTTAAAAATAGACTTTTTGGAGCAGGCAAAAAACATAACTAATGTAAATAATTCTTTTGTTTTTACTGTAAAATATAAGAAGTGGATTTGCTGGTTTTTGTTCTGAAAATCTCATTGAAGTTTTAAAAACTTACATAATTATAATAATTTAAGATTGTCCAATAACATATTTTACTCGTATAATAGATATTTATACTTAGAGGAGATGAAGGAAATATCTATAAGTAGTGGAGGGATTATATCAATAGTCTTAGTAAATAACAGGGATAGCTAAGGAAACAGTGTGACACGTGACAAACTTTTACAGAAACTTAACTTAACTTGTTTTGTTCTAGTTTTTAAGTTTTCTTTGTTCTGTGGTGTTTAATAAAAAGTTTATTTATCTATCTATCTATCTAATAAAACCGTTATCTCCAATTCTAGATGCTGGGTATGGAGGACAGGAGGCAAACAAACATATAAAATTTCATGGTTTATGATTATATCCAGAATGTGCACTTCGCAAAAGGTGCACTTCTCATAATGTGCATTTCTCAAAAGTGGCACTTTTTAAAAAGGGCACTTTTCAAAAGCACTTTTAGTGTATTACAAACATAATAAATTGTTCGTCACGTGTGTCACTACTATACAATGAAATAGAATTAAAATTATGTATTGATGATTTGGATATACCCCATGAAATGGTTTAAGGCATACATCGACAGGTTCTGTCCATCTGGTCCTCAATCACCATTACAGAATTCGACTTAGATTGATAGCAATCATAGTTATAATATTATTTTAGTACAAGATAGTATTTAAGAGATAATTTTATTAGTGCCAATATTTAACTATTTACATAATATAGTACCTCTAATTTAGATAACATAATAATGAAGAATAATGATAATTGACTTCTATGAAATATTTATTCGTATGAGGAAAAACAAATGCAAGGAAGTCTTATTAAAGGATATAACCAAATAATTAAATTATATTACAGGATAGAGTGAATAGAACACAAATTACAAAAACACAAAAAACCAACTACATGGGCGGAGTTCAAAGGACTATTTCATAATGGTAATCTACATAATTATTAATAATTAAAATATAATTTCTATATTTACACACATCATTTTGCTAAGATTTGGTAACTTGTGTACCATTTCCATTCTTTCGAATTAAAATCTTACTCTCTAGAACACCATGTGCATAATACATTCATTGGACCAAAGTTCAACCTTCAAATCATTTCATTTGTCTACCACTAATTACTACTTTGATAATTGAATTATTACTATTATAATTACTAATCAATGCAAAATATTTGACTCATAAGCGATTATAAACATTATAGCATCTAATATTACAAGACACAGTGTACTAGCAACTAAAATAAATGAAAAATCTAAGACACCACCGATTATTTTACGCAATTCAAATAATACTTACACTAAAATTGCTTATAAGAACGTTATAGACACTTCAATCATAATCGATAATATTAAAAGTGGCACTGTTACTTTATTGAAAATGTAAGTTTACTGTGCAGTCCTTAAACACTATAGTGAATTTTAAAATCTATCGACGAAACACTCATAGACACGATAAATAGGATCAACACAAAATAACATCATACTAAAACTATGGTCCCTCATCAAGACACACTTGAAATTGCAGATGAGATATCAGCAAAAGTCTTCGTTAGCGCTGAAATGTTCTGAGAATCACACACACTAATAGATACACTATATCACAAAGTTACAGAAGTCCCGTGCAAAGAGGAATCTAATCGTCAGAGTAGGGGCTTTGTGCAGGGCTGGACCATGGTGGCCTCATTTTTTCCAGAACATATTTGAGCTGGAAACCGGTATGAAAATGCTAAAGGTACTCATCTATCTGATCATAGTCCTCGTCTGGGGGAGAAGGACCGGACACTGAGAGAATAGGCAGACCAAAATGCCTGACGGTCTCAACGCTCCCACTGTCATCGGATTTGCTGAATTCCTCGTTGATCGTATCCTCTCGGGGTTTTGCTATGCACAAGCGTTCTGACGAGTCACTCATTATTGTAGTGAGGGGTATGTTGTCTGCAGACCTGTAACAAAACATTTGTGTACATAAAACCTGGAGTGACACAGCAGGCAACGGTACGTTCTCATGCCTATTAAGAAATAGCAAATGTTTAGTGGAGAGTTAGTTCAGTATCCGATGGATCCGTTTTACTGCACTTCTCATGTAATTGGATAACTTGGATTAATGTGAATAGAATTGACTTCGTCTAATATCTGGATTCGAATCATCGTCGATTTGTAGGTCCCTGATTATTTCCCACTTCTAACCTTCGATATAGCATCATCGTTCTTGCATTGGTCTTTATTAGTACTTACCTAGCTTTTCGACAAAGCTTCGACTGCGATCCGTGCCTCCTTAAAAATTCGCCAGCGTCAAAGCCAGCAAAGCCAGTGGGCTCAGCAGATACAAATATTGCTGAGTTGACACGCGGTCGGTTGCACCGCGCCAGAAGTTGCTCCTCGCACTCCAAGCTCTGTGTGTGTGTGTGCGACCAACGTAAATGCTGTAACAAACGCGACTTTAATAGCTTTAACGCACATGGTTTGCATTATCCTTGTCATTCTGAAGCATAGTTTACACGATGCCGTTGTCAACATTCTGTATTTTATCATGTTCGTTTTTACATCCTCGGTATTTTTGGTAAATTTTATGTGGGTGAAATTCTTACTGAAATTTGCCTCAAACTAAACATTAGTGCTTACATTAGTGCAATTATAGTGCATTTAACAAGGAGATTTATAAAAACTGATATACGTTCAGACCATTTCGTGTGAAATAAGAAATCATAATTTTATTTATACTGTTAGTGCATTTGAAAAAAAATCTTGGCAATTTATATTCATCATTGTCGGGCTATGTTCTCAACTGCTGAGACTCAGGTCTTTCCTCTTAGGGGAAGGAGAGAAGAAAGTAAGCTATAATCCGTTTCGCTGGGCAAATAAGGACTGGCAGATGTCGTATTGTCATCCATACCAGCCATCACGAGAACAGCGTAACAAAATTCAAGGACATTTGTAACGTCCTTGAATTTTAATTACCTTGATTTTGACCTTGGACGTGTTGGCTTCCTCGCTATGTTTCCTTCACCGTTACTTTGTATTATTTCAACAACCTAATAACATATTCAGTGGAAAACAAAACAGGTGTACACGATAGCAGTAAACGTGTTTATGATCCTATCACTGCTTTCGAAATAAATATCCATAAAAGAGTGGAATACATTTCCACATAAATAATTACGTACTTTCATACATTGTATTAATATCAATTTATTTTTATTCGACTGAGTGACGAGACGAGCAAGTGGATCACCTGAAGGTAAGCGCTACGCCTGCCCAAAACAGTCACAGTGCTACCCAGACCCCTACAATGCATAATCCCGCGCGGCACTGCACTGCGCTCATCACCCTGAGACATCAGCTCTAAAGTCTCATTATGCTCAGTAATTTCGCTGGAAACAATGCACTTCAAACCGGAACACAGTCATGTTTGCACACTACTGCGGATGAATATCTGGCCAAGGTGTGGGTGGTACTTCCCCAGGCGGTCTCTTGCAGAAGAGGCCTCGCACTAAATGTTTCCAGAAGTAAAACACGCATCTTACTTTCTACTGTCCTCACTCAATTGTTCCGTAATATTATCTACTACTCGCTCATTTGCGGCAAGAACGTGTTGTTTCCTCAATGCAACGGAGATAATACATTCTTGTCGCAATACAGCGTACTCAAAAAGCCGGGTGAGCAATGTTTCGGCTACTTTTTGTCTGACCAGATTACTCAATAACATCAACGTACCTGCAACTTGCTGGGCATACGAGACTTTACAACCGATGTATCAGGGTGATGAGTGCAGTGCAGTGCCGCTCAAGATTACGCAATGCAAAGTTCTGTAACTGTTATGGGCAGGCGTAGCGCTTACCACCAGGTACTACACGCTTACCTTTAGTATAAAATCTTTACGTCTTAGTCAATGTTATAAAAGCTTTTCAAAATAAATCATTTAATGAGCTTTGAGATTTTAAATGAGATTTGAAAGGCATTGTCGACAATTAAGTTATAGCTGAGTAGGTTTAGTCCAAGCCTCGTATGATACTTAGGCCCATTCACACATTAAACCCAGCATATATTGTTATTGTTCTGTCAGAATGGGTTGTGCGATTACCAAGTCGATAGTTGATTGTATTAGTTCATGAGATTATTGTAAGCCTATTGTTTCAAATCATAATAATATGAAACACACGCACTTGTTTAATAACCTTCAGTTAAATATTATAATACACGAATTTGAAAAGGGATTCAAAAATATATTGTTCGCACAAAATTTTAAAGCAAGTCATCAACTGTGATTTCTCCATTTTTAACATGGAGATAAATAGATTTCAAGGTGGCAAAAACAGCGTAAATTCTAAATTGAAAAGTCTTGTAAAAAATCTAACTCCCTTATTCATAACAAGTTATCCGACGTTTAGTAATAATTAAAAAAAACAGTTTTTCAAATGGCCAAAAAACCCGTAAAAATGTAGTATATAGTAAAACAAAATATAGAAAAATAAATAGTAATAACAATTAACTCTTTATTTCGGGTGACTTCAGAAAACATGAGTAAGAACTAAAATAGTAACTAAAACCCATATCATAATATACCTTATAGACTAACATACACACTATAATGAAAAAAAAATAGCGCGCTACAATTTTGGCAGAGACCGCATGTTTTGCATTTTCCTATTAAGGTAAATGGCTTAAAAAAATAAGCAATACACTATGGCAGAGAGCTGGAAAAAACTTCGTAAATAAATTATTCACTTTCTCATATGATTAATGATTCTAATTTTTATGGTCATGTCAGTTATTAACTCGAACATGTTACCCACGCCTTCCTTTAAATTATTTTGTTCGTTCCTACGACCGATGAAGGTCGTATTCATTTCTAGTATCTAGTAAAAAATTAAAAAAAATTGGAAGGTACCTACATAATCTTTTCTCTTAGAAACAATTGTAAAATAAAAATGGATTATTGCCAATAATGACAAATTTAAAAACCAATATAGATGCTTCCATTAAAATGACCCGCAAAACTGGTCAGACAGTCCGAAACGATATTTCATGTCAACCTGCGGCACCCAGTAACACTGTCTGTTTTTTGTTTATAGGTTTCCATCGCTATTTTTTGGGTGTTCTGTTTATCCAAGATGTTACAGCTTAGCTATTTTGAATAGCGACTCGTCATGTATTCTCGCGTGATACTCCATGACGACAGTACGATGGACATGCAACCCTTGTGGCAGCAAGTCACAATTCCCATAACACTCCAAAACATAAGTTCTATCAAAATTATTAAATTAGCCCTTCGTGACTCAGGATAAAGTCTACATTTACATGTCGGGCACTGTCACCGGGTGACACGCGATTTATAAGTTTGGGAAGTAAAACTGTTTTTGATAATTATCTGAAAGAATGCAGGTCTATTTAGTTAGATAGGTAAAATTTCAAGGCTGTGGGAAGTTTATTTCGTGGTAGAGACGCATAAGCCTGAACTGTAATACAATATGAGTTTACTTTCACTACGGAATAGTTTCCGTATTTCCATATTTCTGTAACAAACGTTGTTTTATCATATACTAGCTGCGCCTCGGGGTTTCACCGACGTAATTCCAGTTTTTCAGCTATAACTCTGCATTTCCCCATGTTACTTAGGAATAGCTGAAGATCGCGAAAACAAAAAAACAAAAATCAAATCTTGGGTTCATACAAAAATCTGAAAGAAAAAACCTCTTTCAGTGTTTCCCAAATTTTCCAATTTTCCGGGCAACTTATCCGCTTATTCTCGTCATAGGAAACACAAAAATAAAGAATTAGCGAAATCGCTTTAGCCGTTCACGTGTGATACCGAGACCAAGGGACCAAGCGCTTACCATCAGGTTAACGACCTGCTCGTTGCGTCACTCAGTCAAACAAAAAAAAATAGGGATTCATTCTGATATTATATAGATTATGCTTATAATTTATAGCTGTTTATAACGACAACCGTAAGTGCCAGTTTCTGGAACGCTAATTAAATCTCAATCCCCCATTAATTAACAGCACTGGATGCTATGATATCGACTTATCAAAGAAAATATAAGCATTTTCTTTATTTTATTCTTATTTATAACTGACATCGAGACGAGATATTGAACTTTAAAGTATCGTGCAAGATGAATGTGAATAGCAAGTTTTCGAAATACACAACGTTCCTAAAAACAACAGTAAATGTGAATTTTGATAAATTACTACAAACACTATTACCTATCAAACCATTGCTAGACTCATTATTTTAATTAATGTGTATTGTATATTATCTTTTATATATATAAAAATGTTATGTTGGTTTGTGTACGCTTCAAAAACTCAAAAAGTTCTGCACCGATCGAGCTGAAATTTTAGCATGATATATAATACGCATCAAGGATTGTTTTTATCTATTTTTTTCATCAGTGACATATCAGCGAATGTACGAATGTGCCACAGCGAAGCGTGGCAGGGTACAGCTAGTATTATATGTATATATAACTATAATATTATTGTTTTGGTTTTTTTTGTACGATTGAGTTACGGGACGGTCAAGTCGTTCACCCCTTATAACATTACGTAAGACGTATATTAGAAAACGCTTATTGGTCCAATATTAGTAAACCGACCTTACCTTATTCCTGCTCTCTATCAGGTCCATCTAAAGGTTAGACAACCTTTAGATGGACAGAGATTGCTTTAAGCAATAATACTGCCTATTGTACCTAGGTATTATTAAACTATGTTTAAATTTTTTTCCTCTCTTGTTTATAAATCTTGGTGTCGATAAATCTATCTACCTATCGATCTATATTTTCTATATGTGTGTAATTATAGCCACGCGTTACATATCTTTTGGGATGTAGTCTAAATTCCGCAGCTAACTAATTCATACAGTTTCTTATTAAATAACAAAAGGTAAAATGGCCGTTCTAGTTAGTTTAAAAGATTTATACGTAGGCGTAGTCGCGTGCGTACATAGATAGACACGTTCAAGTGGGACAAGGTTCGTTATTTTTTATTAAAACCCAACCCCTAAGCTACTTCGTATCCGGTATTTACACGGGGCAAGGACGTTTTATATATTATTCTCAACGGACCCGGTACGCGCACCAAAAATACCTAACAAAAAAATCTATCAGTTTAGGCAGAGGTCGCGGGGTACGATGAAATCACTTTACACGAGTGATTGCGAAATAAAGTACGTATAAAAAGGGCGGAGAATGCGAGCTTACTACCGTTATACGAACAGTCGGTCATATAACTTTGGCAGTGCGGATCATGAGCGTAGCGTGCGTGGTCCTTTGGTTAGATCGTTCAAGACACGGGGTGACCTAGCTTTTATTACTGGTTACCTTCGTTCTACATAAGGCTGGATAAATGGGTTGGTAACGGTGAGTACGAAAAGTAATGGGATATAATTGTCCGGAATGGATGAAAAATGATACTAAATTATTACATTCTACCTGTCCTTTAATAGCTTTGAATGTATTTTTATTTGGGAAAATGTTCATTGTTGTTCTGAAAATCACAATTAAGTAACTTTATTGACTTGGTGGACTTTGTTGGTAGCATTTGAAGCTTCCAAATAAGTCTAGATACTTGTTACGGCCTATTATTAAATACCTATTCGAATTTTGGATAAGTATAACATTTTTATTGAATGCGATGTTAAATATTTAATTTTAGAAAATTCTAGCTTGAAGTTTTAGAAATATGTTTCTTTATAGTATTTTATGCTAATAGCATTATGAAAGTTGAAAATCTATAAATTTAATTGGATTCGGATTATAATTAAAAACAAGTGCATTGTACAAAAACGTTATCTGTCTGATTCATAATCTATATATATAAAAATGTTATGTTGGTTTGTGTACGCTTCAAAAACTCAAGAAGTTCTGCACCGATCGAGCTGAAATTTTAGCTTGATATATAATCCGCATCAAGGATTGTTTTTATCTATTTTTTTCATCAGTGACATATCAGCGAATGTGCGAATGTGCCACAGCGAAGCGTGGCGGGGTACAGCTAGTTCAATATAATATTTTGAAACAGAAAAAAAATTCAATTATTTATGATTAGTGCAAGTTTAAAATATATTCATCCAATAGCATAATCATGTTCATTCTACCATCAAAATAAAATTATTCCAAAATTATGAACTTTCTGAAGCTTAAAACCTTTGTCAGTGGGCTTAAGGAAGTTAAAGACCGTGAAGGCCATCGTAGCGAGCAATATATTCACAAATGTAGCTGTAATAATATGTAGGTAGAACCTGTGAACCTCCTTACGTGTACATAGCAGGCCTGTACAGAACACGCATTGTGAAAACAGAGATCCACGATCGATTATCACAATCCATGGTAGAGAGGGATCAAACCTCCCATATAAAGACGGGCATAAAAATGCGTTTAGAAGAAAAAAACTCAAGTATTAACGTTAATTTGGAACACTCCACGGAGTATTATATTTCAGTTCTATTTCAGTTATGCTTCAAAGAAAAAGTTGTTAAAAACAAAACAGTTACAAAAACGATATGGGATGTGCGCAAACAAATCGGGTATGGAACGAGGCCCCTTTTGTAAGGTCAAACGGAGCAAAAGTGATTATTATGTTTTGTCTCTTATTACGTACAAAATTGGTGTGAAAAGAAATTCGAAATTACAAAAACAATTTTTCGAACTAGAGCTCTAGCGTACTTGAAATTAGGGATTAATTAAAACAACAGCTGTTTCTGTAGAGGATTGCCAGGAATTGAATATTTGACTTGAAACCAGTTCTGATATGGAGATGGATATTATGCATAATGCAAAATGCTAGCGGACATACATAAGCTAGTTTACAGTGCTGTGAGCATTAATAAAGTGGTCTTTGTAGGATTATTGCCTGTTAGATGAGCTTTTTTGCGTTAGCTTTCGCAATAACGGCTTTATTTTACATATATTGAATTAGCAAATACAAATACAAAGTTCTAATCAAAACTATTTATATAACTTCAAATAAATCTAAATTAATAAAAAAGCTTATTTATATAATAACATTCGTTGTGAAAAATTATCAACAACACGATCGAATAGTGATCTGAAATATTCTG
Organism: Campaea margaritaria; assembly: GCA_912999815.1. Classification (NCBI taxonomy): domain Eukaryota; kingdom Metazoa; phylum Arthropoda; class Insecta; order Lepidoptera; family Geometridae; genus Campaea; species Campaea margaritaria. The sequence goes on from OU538800.1 coordinate 3,990,017, forward strand.
ATATATTTTGTCGAAGTGGTACCGTGAAGTGATAGCAGAATACTCGTGAACAGACGCGGCTCTCGATCTCAAAATACGTGTTTACATAACAATTGACGATTGCAAATCAAGCCTCATGTCGTCTGCCAGTGCAACCGGTGCATAAATTCAACCGTGAGTGTGTGCGTGCGATAGCATACGTGGCGCATCTCGAAACACACTAGTAAGCGTGCTCGGGCTTACTTGGTGTTCGCATCCAGAGCACCGGCATTGGCAGTGGGGGCATGCCCGCGCCCTAGCGCGGGCAGGGCTCCGCTAGCTACCATGGGTTTGCTCGTCTGGCGCGGCATGCAGCAATGCAAACTGACAGCCGCAGTCGCGGGCGCTCCGCCGCGGGTATTGGAAGCAACGGTCCAGAAGGCAGCACACGTCCTGCGCACCACACTATTTAAGCAACGCACATATAGCAACAGAAGAGATGGATTTGTACACTATATTAAAAACTATACTCATTTTTGACGTACACAAGTCGACCCCTCTGCAACTGAAGATGCAACTTAAAAGGAATATCGTTAGTAACTTTAACGATACGTAACCATTTCTTTCACTTCACTACATGCTCAAGTTTGTAGACGTCTAGGAAAGTGCTTTTAAATTGCATTTTCTCTCTTCAATTACGAACTATAAGTCTGGAATAAATATCAATTTCTGTAAGTCTACGTTGTTGTTAGTTTTGACTAGCATCAGTGCAACTTACCTGGAGGCTTTAAGCCAATGCGTGGAGGGAGCAAAGGGGAAGGTAGAGCTTGCGCGTTTGCTTTAAAATACTTTAATCGTATGCTGCAGACTAGTCGTATCTAGCTAGTGCTTACCAACTTAGTGCTTACTAGTATTCTTGTTTTGTACTGCATTGGATACCTTAGAACTGTCATCTTTAAATGTGTGTGTTGTTTTTAACCATCAGTCTAATACTTTAAGAAAATCGAACGTTGTTAATTAAATAACATTCGTTATAGCTACATAATACAATAAAAAAAAACATATAGATCTCATTCTCTAATTTAAACTATATATAGATCAATTACAAATTTAATGAAACTTGTTAGATGAATTACACCAGGACATGGCTTAGCAGTATCAGTATTAGAGATTTCTAATCTGATTCCAACGAATTCATTACCGATCCGTCGCATTCGAAAAACGACTTTCTGATAATTATTGTTAATGACGTTTTTCGAATGCGTCAGATCGAGAATGAATTCGTCAGATTCGGATTCGAGGTTTTTCTGACACTTATGAATAGGGGTCCAGAAGCCTTCAGTTTTTTTGACATTGCGTTCTAAGAAGCGTTATGATGGAAATTTTTATGTTGGCGTGACTCGTTGTAAAGCGCTGTACCTATGTTATTTATTACTCGACCTTTTAGTCTGCAGTATACGACGCTTACCTCCCCGTCGACTCCCCTCACTCAAACCTCAGGCAGGAACTCATATAAATTGTTGCACTGTAATTAATTAAAAATGTATTTAGTAGGCCGAGGCGAATCGGATCAGGTGGTGGATCGGGCACCAATAAGATCGGTAATGTTTTAAAATCCGTAACCAATCAGCGCAACACATTGCTTCTATCCACATGGACGCACCGAGAATGATTTAGTTGGACATGACCTCACGAATCAGTTCAGGTAACATTTCCGAGTGGACCGCTGTTTTCGTGTGTGTCAAAGAAAAAGTAATCCGGATCGCTTCAGTCTACTATGTATTGAGATTAGTATTTGAACAGATTGGGGCTTAGAATTTTGCCATGGGTTAATCATAAAAACCTGAATTGGGCTTTGAATACATGTTGTTTAGGTATCCTTCATTTTGCGGCTGGTTTATGTTTGTTAACTTTGACGGCAGATGAAGTTGTCTCTATCTAGCACTGATTAAATGACAATGACAGGAATAGACTGAAACTGTTGTCAAAGATAAATAAGCTCCTTTAAATCGGCCTTATAGCAGTCTCATATAAAATAGAATGGTTTTGACACCAAATCAATTAGCACACTCTACAGACAAAACCGAATTTGTGTCAAACCATTTCAACTACTGCAGTAAAGCCAGCAGCACATAGCAGCGCACGGCCACGGCTGCGAACACAATTTCATACAACAATTAAATATGTCAGATGTAAGTTTGACGTAAGTTCAAAGAAAGCGTACACTTAGTCGTGGGCGTGTGCTGCTATGTGTGATAGGCTTAATAACTTATAATTTTTCCAGACAGACATTTTAGTAACAAATGAGTTGTGACGTTATCGTGACGCAAACATTGCGTTAATAACGCAATAAACCTAGACTCAAAACCAAAAGGTAATACGTTCCTAAATTAGACTTAGAATTAACGCCTAAATAATCTAACTCAAGTTATAATAATATACGGCTATAAATATGAACCAACCTAGATTATGAGCATTGAAAATAAGTCAATGACGTGGAATATGGCCTCGTTTTCCATGGTTATGAAAAAGGCATGTTTTGTTAACAAGTTGTTTTGATTAAACATAGTGGTTACCTGAAAATCAATGTGACTATTTTTCTATTTGTATGCTTTATTTTATGGAGGGGTATTTCGGCACAAATTTAAACAATCAGATTTCTAAAACTAGTTTATAATGAAGGAGGTCAAAATCACGTGCGAAGTTTCCGTTACATAGGGACATACTAAGCTAATAAAAGTGTGTTAAAAATGTTGTTATAATTCTACGAATACATGATATATCTGCTTTAATGATTTCCACAAAATAAACGTTCTAAAATATATGTCCATATAAATAATTTAAGTATTACGGAATAATAAAAAATATGCACATCTTTTTTACTAAATTACTACTAAAGTAGAGCTCGTATTCCGAGCTGAGTTAGCTTTTTTAAGAATAAATCAGAGCCTAACATCAATCACCCCTATTTTATGCTCATTTTATTAAAAAAAACACATATCTGGTAGTACACTAAACCTATGTTTTACGCTTAGAAAAATCAAATAAAAAAAAAAATAGTTTTTATCTGTATTCACATAGAAGCTTAGTCGGAGGTCGCCCATGGCGATTTTTTGCAGCGATACGATTGTAAAACGAGGGTGATAGTGACATAATGCTGTTGCTGGTCGTATATCTTGGGACACGTATAACGTAACAACGATTTTGCATCAATACAGTCACGCGCTGCAAATGCGACAAACGGCAAAACGTAGCGTTAATGAAGCGCGCTGCTCAATCGCTGCAAAAAACAAAATTGCCTTAGGTGACTACCCAAGATAGAAAAATATTATAAATAGTAAGTAGGCTTTTGTTTAGATTTGCCTAATATTGATCTAATATCAATACTCCTTTTCTTCCTAATCGTCCTCTTCCTTCTTCTTTCGTTCTTCTTCCTTTCTTCTTGATTGGTCCTTCTATTGATTATTGATTCCTTCCTATGCAGTACCGGCAATTAGGTTAAATTACTAAAAGCTATTCAAGAATTTGCTTTGATCTCAGTTTTTTTTACTTTAATCTTGAAAATGGAGAGGTGGATCGAGAATCCAATGAAAAGCCTTAAATAATGTTGGAAAAAATTTCCTTACATATTGCCTGGAAGGTTGCCAAAAGGTGGGCAGATGTTATTTTTCTTACACTCACGCTATCGAAATATGTTTTCACTATTACATTTCATACATTTGCTACAAATAGGCAGGCTACAGAAATGGTTCAAATTATATTCAGAACTTCGAGAAGAATATAAATTAATCTAAAATAAGGAGCTCTTTTAGATGTGTTTTTCAAGAAAAAATATCAACGTAAAATAAATCTCGTGGTCTATCACAGACACAACCTTACTAAAGATACGCCGTTTTTTAAGAAAAAATAATTGACTTGAAAACCTCTTCCAGTTAAAAAGTATACACAAGCTAAAAACAAAAAAAGGTCAAGTTAAATCTACAAAATAAAGTCAATTGCAATAAAAAAAACTCAGTTCTAAAGCCTGGCCCAGTGTGTCCTGATGAATATCAGAAATCTTAAACATTTCAGTTATTATTTATTCAAAACTTCAAAAGCTACAAGTATTTTAATAAAAGTATAAAATCAGATATTAATTCCATTTTTAACCACCGCTGAATGACGAAGCTGTCGCGATAATCACTCCACATTGTAGTAATTATGGAATTTTCAATTATCACCCCGCATACTGAAAAATTAATATATTGCGATAATGAACGTATCGCGTGACTCTGTGCACAAATACCAGGAACTCCCACGAAATACGTTTTATCGTGTTATTGCAGCCGAAATAATGGAATTTCCGTACCGTGATCCACACCTGCTGCATTCGCTAATTCGAATAAGCAACCTTTGGAGTTTTTAGCATATGTACCTACCGTAAGTTGGGAGCACATTGGACAATGTTATTGAATTGGAACCGAAGATTCAAATTAAACATCGTCGTTGAATATGTTTGTTTGTTTGATTCTATTTGTATAATCTTACTAGCCATAGGTACTTCAATATTACTAATTCGGAAACAAGTATGTATATTCCATATGTATATTCCGAAAAATTAACGGTTCTGCGGGATAATACTCATTGCAGATGAAACTGTGGGGAGCAGGTAGTTTAATATAATATATAGTTCAATATACAGTAGACAGGTGCGGATTTAGTCTACAACCCGTGAAGGGCGTTGCGTTCCGGAGAATATTTAAATTTCTTAAGCAAAATGATACAGCCCTTGAAGAAAACGGCATAACTTGACAAGTTACATGGACATAAAACATAATGTTATATCTTCTGGCATCTCTACTTGACATTTTGTAAGCATGACCTTTCCTATCCCAAGAAACCAATTTCCTTTCTGAGGCTTGTTTTGTGACCAGTAATTTTTTTTTCTTATCCTGTGTACTTTTCGACATTTATTCCTTAGTTTCGCCAATTCGGATTTATTCTGGACATTTTACTTTTTTTCGGGTATTTTTGAGTGCGGTGAAGAAAAGATTTAATAAGTCGTATAAAAGTAGCTACTACGTTTATCTCATAAGAGAAACTAACATCATATTTATTAGGCTGTTTAATCAATAAATACAGAAATTATACAAAAAGTTTTTGAATATAAACATATCCCTTTCTACTTATAGATTCTTGAGAAGAAATAACATTAACTTCTTATATATTATGGACCCAAAACTACTATTACTGATGTGTCGATGCTTGTAAAGTAAACTATCTTTAATTCTAAATGATAACAAAATAAGAATTTGCACCCCTTTGCAAGTGTTACAAACTAGAATAATGACGACATGAAAAGCAGTCAGAAAATGTAAACATTGGCATTTTATATACGTCTCGGTACTAACATTTGCATATTCTGTTTCAGTAGAAGTAATGGAATGTAAGAGACAATGTTGAATGTCTTACACTTATCTGATATCTGAGCTACGATTTAAATATTATTAATATTAAAAGAATTTTGTTTTTGCGAATTCTTAACTTTCATTATTCAAAAATTATTTGCCGGGCTCTGTTAAACATCGTGAGTAAACCCACATACCTACCCGAGAATTATTAAAGAGGTAGGTATGTCATCCACCAATCTGGACAACCCGTGGTGGATTATGGCCTAACCCTTCTCACGAAAGTGAGGGGAGACCCGTACTCAGCAGTGGGACGATATGAGTAAATGGAGAATTCCTTCAGATAAAAAAAATACATTTGAAAATACCTGAGAATATGAAGTTATTTCTGGGTCTCAAATATAGGTTAATCAACCTATCAACAATAAATAAAATAGCCATTATTTTCTTTGCGGAATATTTTGAAATTTAACAACTTCTAAACTCAACCTTTCTTCAATATCGCTTACTTTACTAATACATTCCTTTGAAGGTCCAAAGCCTTTTCAATTAAAAGATGCAAATGACTGTAAATTCATCTAAAATACACTAAAGCTATCATATTAAAAGTCCTTAAAACTCAAGTCCGTTGCCCGTCCCTAAAACAGCAAACCTGCTTTGAGTTAAAAGCTAATACCCCTGGAAAGACAAACATACCTTTAGGCAATTTAATTGTATGTGACGTTGCAATTCCCGGTTCAGTCCTTTAAATTTTAAATCATTTAGCTTTCTGACTTTGAATTGAATCATTTTATACATTGTTTACAATTTTGGGAATGTTTTGATTTTGGTTTGAAATAGAAGATTATTTAACAAGGGACTAAAGCGACTTCTTATTTACTCGGTGTAAGCGACACAGCGAGTGAATAAGAAGCCATTCTCTCGCGTCGCTTTTACGTTCGCTGCCGCTCGAGCGACAGCGAGGGAGACAATACAATTAAGTATTAGAAATAATCTTATGCCCGCATTAAATACTTATTCTACTTTTCACTTCGATTGAGATAAAATAAATTAACTATGTACATAACAAAAAAAAAGAATAAAAAGTCTTTTTAAATAATTATTTCAAAAATGGAACATCGAATAGCCGAGTGTTTACCACAGAAGAAAATTATATTTACAGGTTCATCTTTACAAAAGGTTTGTAGGCTGTTGATAATAATAAAAAATAAAAAAAAACACTTCAATCCCTAGGGCTAACTAACACACTTTAGTCCCGCTACGTTGAGCTATAATTACACACTTTTCGAGCATGATAAGTGAAAAATATATTTTGTTAACCAATGCTTACTTATTAATTAAATGGATTTATGTTCCACGTTGTTTTTTTTTATCGCCTTCGTGCAACGGTAAAAAAATATGCACGGTGATTTCTTATAAAAATCCATACCTCGATCTCAAACTGAGCTAGGATCGAACTGATTCGCTTTATCTTTATATCTGTTTATTATTATTTCTGAAATCAGAGTGTCATAGAATTCTTTGAGTCGTTTAAACTGATCCAGGTGGAGAATATCAGAACGAGGATCTCAAATCTTCATAATACGAACGCCACCGTGAAATAAAGCTTGAGAAGATAAAATATAGTAATTTCGTAGATTGCAACACATTTGCTCGAGGTTTCATTTGAGATGATCATTTCAATTGCAGTGCTTGCAATAGTCTAGCAGCCGCCCGGGTTCCAGCTTAGTGTTATATGAAAGGAATGAGATTTCCAGTACTTGTCTGAAGATTACTTTCTCTCAATGCCATTCGGTTAAGATAACCCAGTAGTTTCTAGGGAACAATGGTTTCAAGGCGGCAGTATATGCGAAGGACTTTCTGATTGTACGTTGACCTACTGTTATATTAGATTGACGTGATCTGCATGCAAATATTCTGTAATATAGAAATAGAACTAACTATGTTAGAGAAAGAAAGAATATGGTTAATATAGTTAGATTATATCTTTTTTAGGGTTCCGTAAGTCAAATGAAAAAAGGAACCCTTATCGGATCACTTTGTTGTTCGTCTGTCTGTCTGTCTGTCTGTCAAGACTCTTTTTCTTAGGAACGCGTTGAGGTATCAAATTGAAATTTATACGATATACTCAAGTCTGCGGTCTCTTTCAGCTGTGATAAAATTAAACTTGTAAATCAATGCGATCAAAAGATATGACCGTTTATATCGAATATTTTTTATTATAGCGAATTCACAAGGGAATCATAACCTATAGAGTTTTTTCGGTTGATCTAGAATCATGAAATTTGGCAAGAAGCAATGTTTTACAGCATATTTACAGGAAAAAAAAAACTCCGTAAATAATGTAGTTTAATATTTATAATTACAAAAAAGCAAATATACTGTTACAAACTTATTATTTGCGGTTGGTGCAATAACCGTGTGTAGGAATCAAACGGCAAAGTTAAGTTTGTCTATTAACCAAGTTTATCTTTTAGTTAGAGCAATAATGTTAGAAGTTTGTACGGAACCCTAGATGTAGGAGTCCAACTCACACTTGGCCAGCTTTTTTTTCATTACGCTGAGATTCTGAACAGAAAAACGAAATACGAGATAGAATTGTGCGAATAATTAACTAAGAAGATGGAAATTACTTTCAGCGTGCGGCGTGCGGCGCGCTATTCGACGTCACTCGGCGCCTTTTTCATACATAATGTATCAAAGTTACGCGGCGCAGATGCCTGCGGCGCGCTACATTCATCTGTCTTACGCCTTAAGTTCCGGATTAACACATGAATCAAATAATTTGTAATTGCTCGGAAAGAGAAAAACAATTTACCTCCTCTAAGCCATCCTGCGTGTTTATATGCCATGTATAGTATTCCCAAGGCCCTTTTACAATGAAATTAAGAACCAGCCCAAGAGTCATTAAACGAGGCGTTATTTACAAGCCTGTAAGCAACTCAATTACTTTACTCGGTAGAAGAAAATCCTTTGTAAAATATGGCATCGCGGTGCTGGCACTAATATTAATATACTATCGTTATAAAGACAGATCTTGCAAGATCTTAGGTCTTTTTTTGTACAGATATCAACAAACCCTTTTCCTTTTTTTGCTGTTGTTAGTTTGGTATAAGCTTATGGTATTGTACCTTATTTTAAACACCAGTGTTTCTAATAATAAACACCTTTTAGAGTAAAACACGTCATTTAAGTTCTGCGCACTGCATTTTTGTACTGCACGGAACTTAAAGAGGCGTTTATCATTAAAGACTCAGAAAGTCAAGCTTGGCCATATTACTCTACCACAGAGTAAATACAGTAATATAACTGTACCTTTAATAATAATTAAACACTGGCAGTCGCCGCAGTTTCACCCGCGGTTTTTTATACTCTGTGACATTGCCATTGGAACTTTTTAGGAGTAGATTATGTAATAAAATATGTGCTACAACTAATTTTTTTTTATATGACGAGTTACGAGACTAGCTAGTCAGTTCACTTGTTTCATAATTTACCTAAAACGCTGATTGTAATGAACGCTTGAGTGCTTACGATGTAAACCCTACGTATACTAGCCTATTAAAATTAATAAACTATGCCATACCCCTCGGTCGTAAAACACTTTTTTGATTAGATTGTGTCGGCAATTTTAAGGAAAAACGTTTTATAAAGTTAATTACGCTAAATGAAATGCCGTAGTTCAAGCCTTGGTGTGCCTAATTTGGCTTAGTGTACCTACTTTTTCATACTCAAGGTTAAGGTTGTTAAATGAGCCCCATTATAAAATATAATGTTATATTATAATAATATAATGTTTTTAGTTTTAGTGTTAATGCTTAATATCTATATTATATATATTTTTTTTTATTTCATGATATGTATACTATATGCGGAAATCAGTAGATAAGTCATTTTTGAAAAGTATACCCTATAAAATTATTGGCTAAGCTTTTTGGTGCATTATGTTATGCCTAAAAAATGGTTAGACATGAAATTCACTAGTATTTTCAAAACAAATAACAATTAAATAAAGAAAGGGAGGTTTCATGCAATTAAATAAGGTCGATTGAAAATTTGGAATACCTAAACTAACCCGAAATCTTAGAAGTCGTAGAATATTTTGTATGTCCAAATATATTTTTGCATTTCGCAATTTTTCAAATAAGTGTAGTCACTATTATCATATTTTTTTCTCTAAAATACGAAAGTCATAAGGCCTTTTGTACACAGGGATGGTGCGTGCTATAGGCACCACTCGCGACCAGTGATTCTCTCATCTATTTTTACTACCCGAGGCCATTCCGTTCTCTTTTATGTTTAGGTCCTACCTTATATGCTCCACAGTCAGCTGATAAGCACGCATGACTTGTTTCAGTTACCCTCTGAAAAGCTATTTAAAATGCATGTTTTGTTTAAATCTTTATATTTACTCTCGATAACAGTTTAATGGGCTGTTATAGCAGATTAGGTTATTTCGTCAACGTTTTAGCAAATAAAAATATGATTAAATTATTATTTTGTTTAATTTTATTTAAGCAATCCTTCTGAGAATTATTTCGGAGGTAGGTATGTTATCCACCAATCCGGACTGGGCCCCCGTCGTTGATTACGGCCTAACCCTCCTCAAGAAAGTGAGGAGAGACCCGTGCCCAGCAGTGGGACATTATGGGTTGATGATGATGATGATATTATCACAAATCATGTCCGCTCACTGCTGACCACAAGCCTCGCCTGTCTTTCCTGAGGAGGACAAAGCCATAATCCACCTCGGTGCGGTGGCCCGGTCCGGATTGGCAGCTCAGACACCTCAGAAATAATTCTCGGGCGTGTTGACTTCCTCGCAATATTTCCTTCGCCGAGAAGCGAGTGATAATTACGTGCATTTTAAAAAAAAAAAAAAAACATTGATGCGTGCTCGCACTGGGATTTGATCTCACTACGCTCTGATTGGAAGGCAGACGTTCTCCCACTAGGCTATCACTGGTTATTCTATCAATATATAAGTACTTATTATATAATGAAACAGTAACGGACCAAAAAACCTTCAATAGTCTGGCTGGTGGCCTTAGTAATTGATGTAATCTGAAATATTATTACATAATATATACTTTCTGGTCCGACAAATTTTTATACTGTTCATTTTCACCAGAGAATATAAAGTCACCACCAGAATATAATGTCAGTCAAAACATAGAGTCAAATTTCACTATACACAGTAAATACTATCAAAATAGCTTTTAAAGCAATTAACTCAATACCAAGATCAAAGGGTCGGACAAAGGTTTCAAGGTAAAACTTAATTCGACGCTGACGTATCACGTGATCCACCAGCATAAAACCCCCAGTACTAAAACTTTATAGATCTCTTGAGAGAAAATTTAACAACACTGTAAAAATCAATAGCTATATTTGTGGCTTACAAAATGATATAAAAGAGGGTGTTACAAGTTTGTAGCCTGTCGTGTTGTCTAAGGCAACCTTGCTCCCAAAAGTATTAATCGATTTTGATTTAATTTTCTTCTTTGAAAGGTAACTTCATCGGGCGTGCTCTTAGCTAAGTTTCAAGAAAATCTGTTCAGCCGTTTGAAAATCACCAGGTCTTTTCTAGTTCATGAAAAGACGTGAGCAACTTACACAGGTGTGATCAATTCGAAATTTGGTATTCTGTAATTTTAATGATATTGCATGATCATAGCAACCATGATCAGATTATTTTAATGTTGACTGTACCTAAAACAATAATTTAAAGTTAATGAAATAGAAATAAAAAGAACACAACATTAATATACATTTAATTTAATTTTTAAAACTGGCAATATTTTGTAAGTCACTACAATTTACAAGCTACGTGAATAGGCTACCGAAGCTAGTAAAAGAACGCAGACAGCTATCTCAACCTAACATTGGCCACCTAACGAGGCTTTTTACGATTATATTTCATAAAAAACAATAAAGAGGCGTTGTATTTACTCGTTTTAATATGTACTCAAAAGACTTTTAGCGTGAAATGGCGTCGCTTTACGAGATGGTAAAGCAAAGGTAATAAAATTCTGCTAATGGGTTGGGTGAAATCTATGAAAATGGAACTTGCATCAACGGTTTGAGTACATTTTCATTTTCATGTTACGTCCATCGCGAATGTTCCCATGTAAACTTTCACCCATCTTTATTTTGGGAGCGTTGATTTAATTTTCGATCAATATTTTCTTTTCGTTTTGTGTTGTTTTCAATTCATTGCAATTGTATTTTATTTCAATGTTTTTTTAATAGAAAACTGATGTTGTTAGCGATTGAACATTTTATTTTTACTATGAATCTACATACCAGCAATAATATCAAAAAACGGTCGAACATTTTCAATCAGCTTAATATTTTGTTTTGATTAAAAAGTAACACATTTTCTACCAATCTGCCCTGTCTTTATTTACTTTAGTTATCCATCTCTCAGCAGTTGAAATGGCCATAACGGTTTTTATTGAGATGATCATGGCGATAGGCGACGAAACGCAGTTATGGTTACGATCCGAAAGAGATTTTACTGCTCACGGCGTTGCCGCGATGGACGGAAACATCCATCGTGTTTTATTAGTTTTCAGTCTGTTAAAAAGAAGTCTATTGAAGTGAGTCTTTAACGAGAAGGAATTGTTGATTCTGGAATTTATTGATGCGTAAAGTAACGCGGTTTGGTACAACTATTAAAGGGATACTGGGGCGGTTTGCGCCACAACGGTTTGCGTTTGCGGTTTATCATCGTAGTGCAAATCAACCGAGTACTTTTTTAATGTACTTTTTTAATGGGGTTGGGTTTTTGCACCACATTTGGTTCGCAGTGCAAAACGCCTCATTCAAAATAGGAACTGGATAGAATCGCACCAAAATCAAACGTTTATAAATTTAGTGTTTAGGTGTGTAGGTAGGAAATTGTGGTATTTTAAGGTGGTTCGTTTCGCTTATCGTGGGAAATTTTAATTTCAAACAGTTTTTTTTCCTTTTTGGAGCTGGACCGGGTACGTAATGTAAATGTGAGTGTAATTCGCGACAGCCGTAGATCATTCTTTACGTTATTATCGGGAGATATTTAGCAGTAATGCACCGGATTGCTCAATGCTCATGTAAGTCAATAAACTGTTAAACTGATCATTGCAGTGTTTATTGTCCTTTTTGAGTAATCACGGGCATATGTGTCAAATATCTCTATGAAATAACACGAGCTTGGACTAACGCAAATTCCACTATAATTTACTATACTTACCCGGTCTAGTTCCAAAAACGAAAAAGCTATTTGACATTTACATTTTCTACTAAAAGTGAAACATACCACTTTAAGTTGAAAAATAAGTATTACCAGGGTAGCATAAAACACAAGGAGGCCTTATCTCTTGTGCCATCCAATACGAATGTGCTTTGGAGCTAACACATATCTTCGGCTAAATAATCTAAATTGCTGACTCCAGTTTGTGCCCTAACTAAACTATGTATGGATAAGGAGTGAATGATTAAACAAATTATTCTATGGTTTTGCCATCAAATTAACTTACACCTAAAATCAATTAGTGTTAATAATTTCAGTGGAGTTCATCAGCATGTTATGTAAATTATTGAAGGGTACAAACAGGACAGGCAGGCTAAGCCATTAGGATCCATCTACCGGAATGACACATCAATTAGCTGAGTGTCGAAAACAGATCTGATAACATTAGTACAGAAACAAACATGGAAATGAGTTGGAATGACGTATCCTTGTGTGCTCGAAATTAGATTGAAGAGTGGATTGAAACAAGACATTATGTCGAATTCAATGGCATAACATCAGATGTTACAGCTATGCCTATTTTTCACCTAGTCTTTTAATAGTGAGCCTTTGAGAACGAAGCAACCTTGGACTAGTCCGATCTGTCCTTCTATATTATATAGCTTAACAGAAAATATTACTTCATTAGCTGGATTCAAACCTAAAGTTTTGGACTAATTGGATAAGAGAATTGTCCTTTACTTAGTTTAACTTTACAGTTGGTACTGGATTATACGAAAGTAAAGCAAAGAATCTATAAGCACAAAGGCATAAGGCTATAAGCATATGTCCTGCTAATGTGGATTGTATTTAGAGTTTGAAAACTATATTAATATTTAGTATATATAGTATAGTAATATAGAAAATTATTGTATGATCAATGAAATATTTAATTAATAGCAACAGGAAGCCTAAGGTAGCTATACGACTGTAATGGATTGTAAACTGATGTATATCTACATATATATAAATGTTATGTTGGTTTGTGTACGCTTCAAAAACTCAAGAAGTTCTGCACCGATCGAGCTGAAATTTTAGCATGATATATAATCCGCATCGAGGATTGTTTTTATCTATTTTTTTCATCAGTGACATATCAGCGAATGTGCGAATGTGCCACAGCGAAGCGTGGCAGGGTACAAGCTAGTAGTACCTAATATTGTACTTTGTAGAAAGGTCAAAAAGGCACTGTAAAAAAAAGCAGGGCTTAATTGTAATTACATTGTGAGAAAGCACCAGCACTTACAATTTGTGAAGTTTCCCTAAGTTGTAATTGATAGTCTCATTATTGGAACTTCAGTTCGGTTGTAACTTTTTACTTTGACCGTTGCTACACTAGAGTTTGCTAAGTTGTGAAGTAGGTGCTTATTGAGTTTGTGATGGTTTCTTTTAACTTGGACAGGTTCACTCTCAGCTTGGTTATTTGAACGAAGATTTTCGGATGGAAAAAAGTTGATTATTACTTCTTTTGTTGTGCTGGGACTTTATAAGCCTTAGGTTAAATAATTCGCGGTTTTATAAAGTTCGTTGCAGGATTTTTTTCTTGATTTTTCTCTTTTCTTGTTTCTTTTTCCTAGAGAGCATCATAAAAGTGCAGCCTATTTATATTTCAATGTAGCCTTGAATATAGCTAGTATTTTATTTTATTTTAGGTTTAACTTTAGTATGCCTTTATCTTAGAAAGTGTCCAATAGTAGTTTTCATATTGTGTCTATTAAAAGTAAGACTCTTTAATCTATCCGTTCAAAATCGTTCTTTCTGATGGCGGATGTTTCCATATCGTCCCGGTGCTAAACGTGGGTCTTCCATCACTTTCATGATGAGCGTTAGGCCATAATACACCACGGGGTCCCGGTCCGCATTGGTGGATAACATACCTACCTCTGAAATAATTCTCGGAAAGATAATTATGTGCGTTTCCTCACAATGTATTCCTTCACCGAAAAGCAAGTGACAATAACGTATTATATGCAATTTTAATAAATATAAGGAAATTTTAGCACAAAATTGAAACAATAAATGAAACGTTACGTCTTTAGCTTTATGCTAACTTTAGAAGCTATAAAAAATAACTCGAATTTCCTAAGAAAAGGAACTGCGCACACAACCTCCGGGTAGAAAATTAAATGTCAACGACAAAAGGTTTTTTGCGACATCCAAGCTGTTTTGTTTTACAAGTAACGGGGCTCTTTGTGGTGCAATATAATGGGAAATAGCATTCGTTTTACAGCCGACTTTATGGCGCCTGTAAAGTGAAAGAGAAAGATGCCTCTCACATCTGCATGATACAGTATGGGTGCTTCAAAAAGCTATTTTCAGATATAACAAAAAAATAACAATTTTTATTTAATACGATAGTGACCCGCATTGTTTGCAATGACTGTGTTCCGGTTATTAAGATTATGAGACTTTAAAACCAATGTCTCATGGTGGGGACCCAGACCAGATTGGTGGATAACATACCTACCTCCGAAATAATTCTCGGGTAGGTGTGGGTTTCCTCACGATGTTTTCCTTTAACCGAAAAGCGAGTGATAATTACGTACATATGTTTTACAGAAACACATTGGTACGTGCCTGCACTGGGATTTGAATTCACGACCTTCTGATTACCGCAATAAATTTCATTTCATTTCATTATCATTTCAAGGTTTCTATCTTAATTCATTTCAGATGTTCCGGTCCTTTTTTTGGGGTAGAAAAAAGCCTTAATCATCAGCCTCACCCTGGCTTGAAGAAGCGAAAGCCTAGGCCAACGATGTAAAGCGAGAGTAACCATCTTTCTGCGACTCCACAGCCACTTTCGAGGCATTCGATAGCCACAGTCAATGTCTACTGAAGTCAAAACAGGTCGGTGTGGTGTAATTTATTAAGCACGTGCTAGATCCGGTTAGCTTAGGTAACAAAAAAGAAACAATTTCCACTGTAGTTTGTTTACTGTATTGTAAGAATAATACTCACGATTCACGATCTGTGTTATTGTGGGCGTCCTATAGTGTTTTGTTTCAGATCAGTAAAAGGGAACATATACACGCTGATACTTGTGTTGTAAAATTAGAATTGTAAAGTTATCGTTTTCTATGAAACGGGGGTTTATTTTATCTATAATGGTAAGTGAGGTTTTTTTGAACCTACAGCCTTGTTTTTTGGCGGTTGATATTTTTGGAAATACGTATGTAATAAGTAACAGTTTCACTAGAGTATTTCCCGCTTTTCGACAATCAAATTACACATCGCACGGCAAACGAAGGTATGTTGAAATTATATTTTTATATTAGTTTATGCGCGAATTGAACCTGCTTTTGTCCAGTAAGTAAATAATATCTTTTTACTTTTATTTTCATCAGAAAGTCTAGAAAAATACGTAGAACAATATCAAAACTAACATTTGCGAATCCAATAAACAAACTCCGTGCCCGAAAGAGAAAATAAAGGCGTTGTATTTTTGCCTTTTAAATTTGGGTAAAAAAAAGTGTTTGCTCTCCAATTCGAATCCATTATTACTAACCCGTAAACAATAGTGTCTTTAAATAACTTATGCTACAATCTGCAGGATTTTCCTTGACCTTCGTACTAGCTGTACTGCAATGCGGTGGGCTGGAGGTATCACGCTACTTTTGTGCTTTACTGCAATCTACAGCAAAGCCTACGACCTTGTTGAAATCAAGTAAATCAGTTACGTTCTAGTTTATCAGATTCGTGTTTACCACGGCGATACTAAATCTTTTTCTTTAATACTAAAGGTAGGTACTTAATGCTTGTAGTAACATAATAGAACGTTGTTTTAATAGTCGCTGTTAAATTAAAGTACAGTCAACAACAAAAGTAAATGAGCTTTAGACAAGTTTCCAAAACCATGACCGGTATTTAGTGCATTAAACGCTTGTCATCATTATTTTCAATATAATTTATTATTTTTTTAGAAATGTCATAACTCCTTTTCCCTTACTAAATTCTGTTAAATAGGGGAATAAAGATGGAATGTTTATGTCCTTTTTAAGAGACCAGATCATAATGAAAATAATTATGATAAGTCTTTAATGGGCTAAATACTAGTCATGATTTTTGAAACTTGCCTAATCATCATTTACTTTTTATGTTGACTGTACCCATTCTGCTGGACAAACTTAATTTGGCAGCTCTAAAGTAGTTGCCATCCCTTTCACTTTCATAAAGTCGAAAAGTGACGACAAATTATTTGACACGACTAAACTAAAAATTAGACTATTTGATAACGACGGAACTGGCTCCAATAATTGAAAACTTTTGATCGTGTAACTCGGAAACGGTTTATGTAAAAATACCTACAAAATCCTTTTTATTTTCGTTTGACTGAGTGACGAGACGAGCAAGTCGCTCACCGGATGGTAAGCGTTACGGCTGCCAACATCAATTACAGTGCCACCCAGAACTTTGCATTGCATAATCCTGCGCGGCACTGCACTGCGCTCTTCACCCTGAAACATTGGCTCTAAAGTCTCATATGCCCAGTAATTTCGCTAAAAGAAGTGCCCTTCAAGCCGGAACACAGTAATGTTTGCACACTACTATTTCGTACGCAATAATTTTCAGGACTATATTTAAGTGGAAAATATTACTTAAATTAATATTTCAATTCCTATAAATGGCGAAGCTACATAATGTATTTGATTAATCATGTAAGAATCATGAACTTCATCGAAAACGTTTGAAGTCGTAAAAGTTTTATAATCTCCTAACTTTATTACTAAGGAAAATTCAATCAATCTTGTTATATAAATAAGTTCTAATACACTACATATTCTTTTTATTTTTGCTTAAATATCTGTTATTTAAGTATCTTGCAGAAGAGGCCTCCCACTACCATAAAGTTTGCAAGCAACACATGCGGCATTAACCAAACGTATCCACAATTTATGATTAAACTCGAAACCCAATCTGCCATTGATTAAGCCCCGGCTGGCGTATGGCGTGTTCGTTCACGTTGAAGCTGTTTACGTACCGCTATACTCAAGTAGACGCTAATGATGTTTGTGAAGCGTAAGTGTCTCTACGTCCAACCAAGACAAAGCAATTTAAGGCTGGGGCATAATCAACGCAAACGTATTTATTAGTTCTAAGCATAAGGTAAGGAAGCGGTGGTAGCCTAGTGGGAGAACGTCCGCCTTCCAATCAGAAGGTCGTGAGTTCGAATCCCAATGCGGGCACGTACCAATGTGTTTCTGTAAAACATATGTACGTAATTATCACTTGCTTTTCGGTGAAGGAAAACATCGTGAGGAAACCCACATACCTATCCGAGAATTATTTCGGAGGTAGGTATGTTATCCACCAATCCCGACTGGGCCCCCGTGGTGGATTATGGCCTAACCCTCCTCACGAAAGTGAGGAGAGACCCGTGCCCAGCAGTGGGACGTTATGGGTTGATGATGACGATGAAGCATAGGTACATCATTAGAATTACCGACAATCGGTTTGGTATTATTAGCGGTGGTAGCCTAGTGGACGTACGTCCGCCTTCCAATCAAATCCCAGTGCAGGCACGTACCAATGTGTTCCTGTAAAACATGTACGTAATTATCACTCGCTTTTCGGTGAAGGAAAACATCGTGAGGAAACCCACATACCTATCCGAGAATTATTTCGGACGTAGGTATGTATCACCAATCCGGACCGGGCACCCGTGGTGGATTATGGGCTAACCCTCCTCCCGAAAATGAGGGGAGACCCGTGCTTAGCAGCGGGACGTTATGGGTTCATGATGATCATGGTTTGGTATTCAAGTTCTAGAATGGTAATTGCATTTACGCAAATGAAGTACAGGATGACGATATCGGAAAACAACTGACAAAGACTAGAAGAGGAGAGCCGCTAATCAGGCTCAGTGGCAATCATTAGTTTATGGATGGGTAATGATGATGATGATACGTCACTAGAATAGAATAGAATAGAATAGAAAAACTCTTTATTGTACACCAGAAACAAAAATAAACACAGTACAGAAGAATTACAATAGGTAAACAAGGGTAGTACAATGGGCGGTCTTATCGCTGAAAGCGATTTCTTCCAGACAACCTTTGGATGGACACTAAAAAACATTTTTTGATAGTAGGGTGGGTGGCGTACTTACAGTATTTAACAGTCACAATACATTTAATACTACTACACTAGTTCTTATTAGTGAATGCAATCCCGCTCAAAAGTATGTTTCCGAAACTGAGTTTGATGTTCCATAAAGAACAAGAAAAATAAAAAGTATGATTAACTCATTTAATGACAAAATAATTATGGTTTGAGTTTGACTAAGAAATTAATGACTAAATCTCGCATAGGAAAAGGAAACACCCATTATATTACCAGTGCTTCAAAAATACTCCCATTATAAAAAAAAAAACAGCGAAGATGTAAGTATTACCAAGTTTCGTATTTTTTTATCACATATAATCACAAAACCTAAAATGGAAATTAATTCATTACTTTTAGCTCTCATTGGGCATAATAAAATTTGGAAGCTAGACCTTCACCATTTCGATAACCTGTATATCCATACCCTTAAATATATGAACTATTACTTATTTAGTAATTGAACAATGTAATCAGCTGTCAATGAAAACACTCAGCTTGTTTATTGTTTGAGACGCTAGAAATTGATAATATTTAGTCTACTGCGACAAACAAACACTAATGTTTTGGTAATACAAAATGTACTTAAGCTTTACATCACCCTTAAAGTGTTCGAGTAGTTTATTAATAATGTATTTTAACACAATGTAGTAAAGCTGAAAATAAAAAACAAAAGCTTTTTGCTTAAAATAATTCAGACACAACTTTCTATCGAGATTTTATTATAAGCTATTCAAGAAACAAAGGTTCACTTGATTACTGAAGGAAATTACTTTATGTAGATATCTGACATTTAAATATAGCCTAGCGAGCTTCGCTCCTACTTTACCCTATTAATTAACTTACATTTCCCAAACACCTTAAACTGACCAAAATGGTTATATTGAACCGCCTAACTAACAACGCCGGTATATTTTTAAAATTAGTAGGTAAAAGTTGGACAGCCGCTCATTTAATTCTAACATAGACGTTAACTTTATATTTTAGTAGAAGATTGTTAACAGAATCAGGCGTTACTTTGCAGAAATCCATATTCAACAAGAAAAAGTGAAAATATACAGTTTTAATTCCGCCCAAGTTGTCGGATGAATGTTAGATAGGTAAGATGTAAGATTTTTTTCCTTTAATGTTAGGTTAGGAATGAGGCCTTCTAACGAAAATCCTACTTAACTTTCATCTGACAACTTAGGCGGAGTTAAAACTATATTTTTTCCACTTTTCTTGTTATTTTTTAGGTGAAGTTTAGTTAACTAATATACTGTTTTCGCGATATAGAACAACAAACGTAATAAAACTCCTTTTACACTGAGTGGAATTCCGCAGCAGCATAATAATGCATTAATGTTTTTACGAAAGTTTTCGACAGCCTGCCCGAAGTTTCACCGCAGACCTGCCTGTCTGAAATGGTCTTAATTGAAAATGGTTCCGCTTGTTCCCAAATTTATTTTCGACTCTAATTAAAGTTTTGTCTGAACACTTGTATCTTGACATAATATAAATATTTGCAATGCAGTCAGCTGGGAACGTTGCCCGCGTTATGCATTACATGGTCGTGGAATGATTACGTAAATTTAATTTGTTTGCATAAGTTCACGAATAAATGTAATGTTTATTTTAATTAAATTACATAATATTACTACAATTAATGCAGTTAATAGTTATGAATATAACTAGAGAATATGTCATTATAATTACGTAAAAAGAAGTATTGAAATTAATATAATGATTCAGTGATTTGATTTTCGTTGAACTAATAATGAACCTTTTTAAAGATTTATTAAACAATATATTATAAAACATATCTTTTACTCTAAGAGAAGAACTTTACAAATTTTCACGTGGGACAATATTGAACTTTATATTAACTTTATCCCAAAACTTTTTGAATTCATTGTTATATTTCTTGTGGCACAACTTTTGGGATAGCAAACTTTACGGACCTATTTGCTCTGACCAAATCCCTTTCATGAACTTCTATGTTGAACGGTTAAGTTCATATAAATTAGGACAATACAAACAATAATTTAATTATTAATATTGCTATATTTACCGAGCATGCCGATGGGGCTGAATGAGCACCACACGTTCCTCCGGCCGACACAGCGGCTAACGCACTGCTTCCAGGCACCTGAGGAAATGGATTTCAAGTTAATAAAAAAAATTGGTTGTCTGTAAAGTTGGTTTACGGGCGATATTTTAACGTGACAACGTCATAACAAAACATTGATGAAATGATTGCATACTTTTATGAATAAAATTGAATCATTTCTTAATTATAAAAGAATAAATACTTGAAATATATTAGTGATCAGACTTTTAAAATGCAAGACTAATTAACTTGCCAAGAAGAGAAGAGAGATAGATGCGGTGCAAGCGTACAATGAGCGTTACGGGACAATGTGTCAACTTTTTCGTGCATGCAGCCGGCGTTCATCGATTTATAAAACGTTGTCACATGATAAAACAATGTAATACAAAGGAGGTAAAAATAGAAAGAAAACCAGCAACTTTTATTTCTACACGTCTATCAAATATCAATAGAAAATACACGCAAGCAAATATCAACGGTGTTTGTTTCACTCTGAAAACATAAATATACTACAGAAACTGAGTCTCCTGTGTGCGTTTTACCCTACTCACTACACAAAACATTGTCATTTGTCAACATATCTTGTTTGATATGAAAACATCAAGCAATTAAAAAAATACAATATTAAAAATATTTTGTGTTGAAGTTTTTGTGTAGTGTGTAGACATAAATACGCGCAAGAGACCAGCGGGGCTATGCAGCACGGTGCGGGTCAGCTCGAGTTCGTTTCATTTTGACGTTTTATTGCCACGGGACTCTTCATTTCAATACGAATGACGAGTCCCGTGGCAATTAAACGTCAAAATGAAACGAACTCGAGCTGATTAGCACCGTGCTGCACAGCCCCGCAGGCTTACAACAGCAAATAACGTGTGTATAAGAACTCCTAAAACATTTTGTATTTCTTTTCAGTGACAAGGTATATTAAGCCTCATTTTCAGTGTCATAATAAATGTCGGTCTTGTCAAATTGAAATACCTTTTCACATTCCTTGAGTAATTTGAACACCAGCACAATAAAAACAATGAAGCGCCTTTACAGATTATACGATAAAAATAGGATTACGACTAAGCCAGGATGAACTTGTTAGCGAAGTTAAGCTTTATGGTGATATAAAACAAACCATTTTTCATTATCATAGCCTGTGTTAACTCTAACTTAAATATATAAGTTTAGTAGATACGAAACGATTAGACAGGTTTTTTATTTTTATTGGAAATAGAGTCGCGTTTGACCACTATCTCACCTGATGGTAAGTGACAATGCGGTCTACGATGGTACACGCTTACCTAGAGGTACCTTGTCCACTCGTGCTTTGATGACTCCCGGGCTATAACTATCGGGAAACACAGACTCAGGCAAGGAGTTCCACTCCTTTGCGGTACGCATAATAAATGTGGAGGCAAACCGCTTCGTGCGTACAGATGGAATATCTACCATATAATGGTGGCGTATCGCCGTACCTCTGGTTGTTCAATGATGGAATGGGTTTGGTCGAATTAAATTGTGCAATTCCATGGCACACTCTCCGAAATGTATCCGATAAAGGACCGATAGGCTGGCGACTCTGTGTCGATGCTCAAGGGTCTGCAGGCTCGCCTCGACTAGCGCATCGTTGTCAATGAGTTTCTTGGAGGTACAATTAACATAGTTTCTATCCTCCAAAAGTTACGGAGAAGAAATCGTTTCCATACCCATTGTACCGATTTCCAGTAGAATCTATGTCTTTATGGCTGTATTTCCGTAACATTTCTCCCATGTCTTTATAAAAGTATCACTTCAAAAATAGTATTACCTTTAATTGTTCCTGTTTATAATCAGGCTGATAAGGCAATAGCATTCGTATCTTGCCCCATCTGTTGAAGAACAGAACTATTGCCGCCACCCAGACCAGTAGTACCAATACTACTATGCCGATCTCCACGCCTCGTATCTGTTGAGAACAAAAAGTATCGCGATAATATTCGTTGGCGAAATGGGACGCTTCTTTAGGAAAATCCGATAAATTCACATGTTGGATAAAAATTCGAAAATTTGACCGCTGGAAAGTTTTAGGTGTTCAATTGAAGACCTAAACTGAACCACGACGCATAATCGTACCGTGACGTCTTATTTTTTATGTTGCTGCCATTTTCAACCTAAACTGGATCCAGTATAGGTTGAAAATGGCTTATTAGCGACTCAATTTAGGTTGCTGCCATTTTCAACCTAAACTGGATCAATTTAAGGTTGAAAATGGCAGCAAATGACTTTCATTTAAGACTTAAGTGTTTAATTTTAAATGATTCAGATTACCGTGGGGAACGTAGGGGACGGGTCAGGTGGGGCAACCGACGAGCGGGGCGTCGCGCCCGACGCCCCGTCCTGCTGCGGTGATGTCCGCGGCGGCTCTGTAACCACAATGTTACGTGAGATAATGAATAAAACCTTTTTTATGTGTGATCCTTAAAAATAGAGAAAACATACGACCTTTTTGTGTTACCACAGAAAAAATATAGTATGTAGCAGTAATACATATATAATGGACACTCAACTCTGCGCAAAACATTTTCCCGCACCTCTACCCGCAATCAATATTACACGCCCAAATGTACTAGACAATCGGTATGTATGAACCTTCATACTAGGGGGTAGGCTTTTGTTTTTGTCGCGTAATATGAATTGGTAATCATTTTAGGAAAATGTCATTTTATTCGTGTTATATCAAATTAAACATAAACTTGGAAGAAAAATAACAAAGCGTTGGAGGCGTTTGAGTAGTCCAAATTTAAACTGAAAAATATGACTCTTCCTGACATCAATTGGCGAATAATAATACTACCGAGCAAAGCTCGGTCATCCAGGTACTATTATATATATAAGAGTTTGTGAAGATGGATGGATGGATATTTGTTACTCTTTCACGCAAAAACTAGAAAACTACTGAAGGGATTTTGATGAAATTTAGCACACAGATAGTTTATTACCTGGATTAACACTTAGGGTACTTTCTATCACGTAAAAATATCGGTGTGGGATATACACAACGCGGGTGAAACCACGGGGCGCAGGTAGTCGTAGGGCGTAGTTTATATATAATTATGTGAATTGTGTAATCAGCTTCTGTATGGAGTTTTCAGGGTATGGAATAGAATAGAATACAATAGAATAGAATAGAAAAGAATAGAATAGAAAATACTTTATTGTACACCAGTTCAGAAATAATAATAATAATTCTTAATACACAAGGTGCATAAAGAATATAGCGGTATGGTGTTACTTAAAATGAAATGCTTTAGCGGTTAGCCAACTGTTTGTTTGCGGCATCGCAGTGCGATTTAATAGAAGCTTAACCAATCCACATGACACATGCATTAATTAACATATATGCTGTTTATACAAAGCGTCACAATGAGCGTGTGACATTCGGGGATATTGTGTGCAAATGGCGTGAATAACTGGAGCGCTATTTCAGTTAGGAACTAATTAACACGGGCACAGACAACCTAATAGTTCCTAGTAATGTGCTACATCGATAGTTGAATTCAAGTGAGAAAATAAACCTAAATCGTAGCAAACATGGAAAAATAAATTCGGAGAAAAGTGACGTCTTTACCGAAGAATAATAACCGACACATTATCGACTTTCTAAATAAAGAGTTTATCTATCTGTCTATCTATCTATCCAAAAACCAGAACGCCTTGCGTAAGTAATTCGATATTGCTTTGATTGATGGACAAGATAAAGTAACAACTCATTTCATCATCTCCGTGATGCAAGACTGACTACTTGTATTTTATTGGACGCTTCTCACACAGAGCCCTAGTAAACTAAATGTCGGGAGAACCAATTTTAGAAATCGGTCAGAGCTCTCTAGTGTACTTTGCACCGCACGTCCGTATTCGAGAGAGGTGTTGGAGAAGCAATTTAGACTTGTAGTGCGCTTTAGTGGTTTTGGCGGAGTGTAAATTAAAACTAAGTGTATAATTGTAAAGGCGTCATAAAAGTGTTCATAGTCAAGTCAAGTCTCCATCTAGTCGGATATATATATAATATTGACAGCATTCCTACATTGTATGACAATACATACTTTTTGGGCAAAGTAAATTGGTGGTACAGCATTTAATTTACGATTAACGTGATAACAAAGTTAGGTACAATCCATTAAGCTCAAAAATTTGGAAATTGGCAAGACTGAATTGCCATACAATCTAATCTAGTCGGCTATTGCCTAATCCTCTTCACGAGTGATATGAAACCCTCAGCAGTGGGCGGACAAGGGTGACGATGAAGACTGGATTGATTGCAGCATACCAACCAAAATACCGATTCAAAGCCGGAGCGATTATAACACAACCAATTCCGTTTTACTCGTAATAATATTTACAAAAAAAAGTATCGTCATCAGATTTGGTACATTAACTCGCTCGATTCAGTAAAAACAGTTTTTTGTGACGTACTAAGCGAGCGTTTCACCACAATTTCATCTGATTAGAAGCGACGATGTGATCGAAACTGAAGCAATCTTATCTAGAAGAATCTGGGTTGTATTGAAAACACAGATGAAGTTAGAGCGTTACAATTCTTTAAGGTTCTTATAATAAATGAAGACGCATGACGCTTCGTTTTAAAGTTGTTGTTTAACTACCAGAATAACTACATTGCTTATGCGCTCGCGCATGCAACCGGAAGATCGGGTAAACGAACCGGCTGGCATCGTTCCAAGCTGCAGTAATAAATGACTAGAGGTGTGTAAAACAACCATTCGGATCTTTCGGAAAGAGAATAAATGGTTTTGTAAAATATGACGAGTGTAATAAAGCTTAAGGCACTGCACAGTAGATTTCTTATAATAAAATTCGGCTTTCAATAGACGGAAGAGTCGTGACTTATCTTAGCTATATATTTCAAAATTGTAACCGAAGAATTAAATAACAAGTAATTAATCGTAAGTGGAGACTTAGAAGATGCTAAACTCAGCATTTTTCCTATGAGACGATGTTGAGATTACACTATTGCATGAACCATAGAGATAGAAAACAATAACACGTGATATGAAATAAAATTTGATAGGAATAAATCGAATTAATATTCTTGCAATGGAGTGTACACATTGCTAAAATTATTAGGCTCACAGAAAACTTAACATTTTCACTGCTGAAAACACAACTGTCGTGTTTTTCACAACTTGCCACGAGTACGGCAAAACACAACTGTTGCGTTTGTTGCAAGGGAAAAAGTGCGCGTGTAGAGCCGCACCCGTGGCTAGACAAGCAAGACGGCTCAGCCGTTAAAGTGTTAAATAAAAATAATAGTAACAATTACCATCACGGTCGTCATTTACAACCCTTATAATAAGAGCACTGTTACTAGTTAAATACACGAATATAACACGAATGGTTATCCATCTTAATTTGTTCGTTGCTAAGATACCCGAGGCGTAAGTTCATTGACCGTGAAACCACAAACGAATCTGAAAAAGCTTTTATCTCTCAAGTTTCACGACTTAATGAAACCTTCGTTGGAACATGCAATGCCAAATATATACCTCTAGTGTGAAGGCTCAGACCTCACCTTACCTCACCACAGAGGCCCTTGGTGTGAGGAACACAATAGGATAGTAAATAATAAGTAAAAACGTGTGCTCTGAAAAGTATAATAAATTGAAGTAACAAAAGAACAAAACGTCAGTACATTTTTCTTTTATCAAATTATAGCCAAATAGATCCTTCCAACACACCCCCTTAATTGATACAAGAAAACACACTAAAATATAAAATAAAAATATACCTTGAAAAAACAAAATGCTAGCCCTGTTGATGTAAACCTAGTCCTAATGCACACATGTAGTGAGCTTGCTTCGGCAGGGGCTTCGTTAGCACATCCGCCAACATATTGTTCGTTGAAACATATTTCAACTCTATATTCTTATTATACCTTAACACATTTCTTATAAAATGGCATCTTATATCAATATGCTTGCATCGGGAATGAAAAACTGGATCTTTCGCTAGAGAAATTGCGCCCTGATTATCTGCATGTAAAGAAATTTTGGCATACCTGTGCAACTCGATTTCAGTGAGCAAACTATGCAGATAGACAGCTTCTTTCATCCCTTGCGAAAGACTGACATACTCAGCCTCGCATGTGGAAGTCGCAACGCTTTTCTGCTTTTGACTTTTCCATGATATGCATGCACCGCCTAAAATAAATGCATATCCAGAATATGAGCACCTATCCAAAAGACAATTACCCCAATCTGCATCAGAAAAACCTACAACTGATTTTTCAGTTTTCTTGAACACGAGTCCATATTCTTGCGTCCTTTTCAAATATCGCAACAGACGTTTTGCTGCTTTCCAGCATGTTATATTTGGAGTATTCGCGAACTGTGCCAGCCTGACTACTGAATTTGCTATGTCTGGTCTGGTGCCCGTGGCCAGATAAAGAAGGCTCCCTATCAACTCACGATATGGCCACTCTGCTTCGTCCTTTCCACATTCCTCTCCATTTTCAATTCCAAACTTCTGTCCCACCTCCATCGGAGTGGAAACAGTTTCTTTGCAATCTACCATGTTAAATTTTTTCAACAAATCGTTGACATACTTTTGTTGTGACAATTTAATGACATTTCCCTTTTTGACAATGTCAATTCCCAAAACATAACTTGCCAGTCCAAAATCTTTCAACTCAAACTCTTTGGACAATTCCCGTTTGAAGTTTTCAATACATCCTCTTTGACTACACGCAATCAAAATATCGTCAACATAGATCACAACGAAAATCTTCGTACCATGTTCATCAATGTCTTTAAAATAAAGACAAGGTTCATTTACAGTAGGCTTCAACTTCATTTTCCTCAGCTTTTCATCCAACAATATGTTCCATTGACGTCCAGCTTGTTTCAAACCATATAAAGATTTTTTCAATCGACAAACATCACCTCCTAATTCAAGATCTTCCAACATCTTTTTCGCTTTGATTTTCAATGCGAAATCCTCATCTCCTAGATTGACTAGCTTCTGCAGACAGTCCTTCAACAGCTGAGGGATCTTCATGTATATTTCTTCATCGAGAAAACCGTTTAGATATGCCGTTGAAACATCCAATTGATGGATTTCCATATCAAGCTCAACCGCAAGTGCTGTCAATAATCTGACAGTATCAAGTCTTGCAACAGGGGCAAAAGTATTATGATAATCAACACCATACCGCTGACTAAATCCTTGCGCCACAAGTCTTGCCTTCTTTTTCTCGGTTTTATCGACATTTACCTTCGTTGTCAACACATAGCGACAACCAACGACGGTACGATTTGCCGGTTTCTTTACGATATCCCGTTTCATTCTTCAGTAAACTCTTAACTTCCGACATGATGGCTTGCTCCCATCCATATCTTTCATTTCCTGATAGAACTTCTTTCAAACTTAACTCCGCTGCACCTACAAAATCATCACAATCTGCAAAATCATCAATTTCTTCCTCTATTTGAATGTCCGGTTCCACCTCTACCATTCGGTAAACTTTTCTTGGACGACCTACGCCACTTCTGTCTACACGTGGTCTTCCAGGCCCCCGTTTCATGACTCGTTCTTGAACCTCCTCTTGATGCGTAGAATCCTCTTCAACGGATCGTGTGCCAAAATCACCACTGCCAGCTCCATGATGAGATGGTCCAGCATCCATCCTCAATTCTGTCAATGGTTCAGCTTCAGGTGGACTTGTTGGATGTTCTCCATCTGGTCCCATATTATTCGATTGATTTTCAAGGTGCACTTTTGAAATAATTTCTATTTCCGCAACCTTTGGCTTCTCAATATATTTGGGTTCATCCACCTTAATACCTGAATGAGGTTGATCAGTTTTGAACGGATCAATTTCGAGATTTTTCGTAGAAATTTCATGTTCGTGAAAACGAACATCTCGCGATATGACTACTTTCCTATCTTGAGGAATCCAGACTCTGTAACCTTTTGCATTTCTAGGATATCCGACAAAAACACCTTCCACACTCCGAGCGGCAAACTTACCCTTTTGTTCCTTATCCAAAACATATGATTTGGAGCCGAACTTCTGAAAGTAGTGTAGCTGGACCGGTTTTCCGTACCACTTCTCGTACGGGATCTGTCCTCCAAGACTACTCGATGGACATCGGTTTCTCACGTGGCACGCTGTCACTACAGCATCAGCCCAGAAACTTGGTGACAATCCGGATGAAATCAGCATACATCTAGCCATTTCTACAAGTGTCCTATTCATCCTCTCTGCAACTCCATTTTGTTGCGGAGTTCGAGGAGCAGTCAGTCGCCTAGATATTCCCTCATTCTTTAAGAATACATCGAAATCCCGGTTACAATATTCACCTCCGTTATCCGTTTGTAAATATTTTATCTTCTTACCAGTCAAATTTTCTACAAAATTTTTGTATGTTTTAAAAAACATAAATACATCATTCTTTTTAGTTAACAAGAACACTTCACACCAACGTGTACAGTCGTCAATAAAAGTAACAAAATATTTTGCGCCTCCTAACGCTTCGGTTTGCATTGGTCCGACTACGTCGGAATAAACGATTTTTAAAATATCGTCGCACGGTCCACTTGTTCTAGAAAATGGCAACGCGCTCATTTTCCCTTTCGCACAAATATCGCAATCGTGAAATTCACGGTTGTCTATTGATCCAGTTTTAATTCCCGAACGAACTAACACTTTTGATAGATCTTTCGCATTAAGATGACCTAAACGCTCATGCCACCGCCACGCATCACTATTTGTGACAACAGATACAGAATCAGTTTTCTCTCGAACATAGTATAAGCTCCCTAAACGATCCGCGAAAAACTGAACTTCACCTTGACTATTTGTAACTACAGCCTTATTCTGACTAAAAGTCACTACGGAACCTTTATCCGTAATTTTTGCCACTGAAATCAAGTTACTTCGTAAATCCGGAACAAATAGCGTGTCTGACAAAGATATTACTGTTTTAGACTCATCCTTACATGCAGACAACGTGACTACACCCTTACCTTGCACATTTGTAGTGGAATTTGGTGCCAAATTCAATTTACCACTTGCAGGTATCATGCCATTTACAAACTTACTCGCATCATTACATAAGTGTGACGTACATCCACTATCTAAGATCCAGTTTTCCTTTCCACCGTGAACAGCTCTACATTCATCTGAAACACAGTTAAAATTTTCAAAACCGGTATTAAAAACAGCCCTATGTACATCACTATCACACTTATTTGACACACGCTTCGCATCTCCTTTTTTTAGACATTCAGACGCTTTGTGCCCTAGTTTGTGGCATTTGAAGCATTTGAACATAAAACCCTTTGGTTTTTCCGTGCTTTTCTTCTTTTCCGACTTTCCCTTTGCAATAATAGCTCTATCTGTCTTCGGTTGATGTCTCGAGCAACTTTCCTCCAATATCTTTATTTTCAATGCTTCTGGATCTGGGATTACATCACGAGATTCGATTGCGCATCTGAAGTTTTCAAAACTTGCAGGCAAACTGTATAACAGCATAATGGAGAAAAGATCACTATGAATGTCCACATTCATAGCATTCAACTTATCTTTGATATCAAAGAACTTCATGACATGCTCTTCGACGTCATTGTCATCTTCAGACTTCGCCATTGTTAACTGCTTCAGCAGGGTTGCCTTCCTGGCTGGTCCTTTCGAAGCATAAATCGACTTCAATTTATCCCATACTTCCTTTGACGTTGCGCACCCTCTAACGTGTCGCAACTCACTCGCACTCATCGATAATATGAGGTCTGCTCTTGCTTTCGAGTCATTTGACATCCACAACCGTGCAGCCTCCGAATCAACCGGCTTGGGTAGCATGCCGGTCACATACCCCCATGCATCGCTCTTTATCAAGAGAGCCTCTGCATGAACGACCCAACTCTCATAATTCGTTTTGTTCAACAAATCAATTCTTACACTACCCGTTGCCATTTCGGTGATTCCCTCGCCCTCCGTAATACTTATTAAACGTATCCTGGGCCCATAACCCTTGTGAGGAACACAATAGGATAGTAAATAATAAGTAAAAACGTGTGCTCTGAAAAGTATAATAAATTGAAGTAACAAAAGAACAAAACGTCAGTACATTTTTCTTTTATCAAATTATAGCCAAATAGATCCTATTCCAACACTTGGGTGGCCTAGCAAACTCTGAAGTCTGCTTGGCCACCCAAGGGCCTATGAGGTGGCTAACAACTCTATCAATCTAAAACAACTAAAACCGACAGATTTATGCGCTATTTGAACCTCGGATTAGGTTAAACCGAGCTAAGCGATTTGCGGATTTAGTTAAGTTCTGTTTTAATTGGAGGTCAACGCCTCGGGTTTTAATTCATGCATGAAATGGCAACAACATGGATTTACTAGGACTCGCATTATACTCTCATTAACCTCAACTACCTAATGCTTTGTTTTATGGAAAACATAAATCATTTAATATCCTTTAATGACTAAATGGGCTTCGCAGAAATTTTAATGAGTCCTAGAGAAAAGTTTTTAGGTAAAGTCGTTTAATGCTACATCACCACCGCCACCGTCCGTTGTCCTAATTACTCCTCTCCGTGCATGGTTGTCTGGAAGAGATCGCTCTGAGTGATAAGACTGCCCATTGTGACACTAATTGTAAAATTTGTTTTGTTCTAGTTTTAAGTTTTCTTTGTTCTGTGGTGTTTCAATAAAGAGTTTATCTATCTATTTATTTATTTATTTATTTTATTCTATGTATATAAGGAAAGCCACCGTCCGATGTCCTATTTACTCCTTTCCGTGCATGGTTGTCTGGAAGAGATCGCTCTGAGCGAAAAGACCGCCCATTGTGACACTAATTGTAAAATTTGTTTTGTTCTATTTTTAAGTTTTCTTTGTTCTGTGGTGATTCAATAAAGAGTTTATCTATCTATCTATCTGTCTATCGATATAATGTGTATGCTTCCATTTTATGTCGTATATGAGTGTTTCAATTATGTCATTTAGCTCATGAACACTGGTAATAAGTCAATGATATTTTCTCCTCCTCAATCGTTCTCTCATTGTTGAATATCGTGACTTCTTCCAACTACGTACACAAGCTGTTTCCGCCTGCTCCGATCTTCGGGTTCCACGTTGATTGTAATTTCTAGCTAATATTCTCATTAGATTAGATTATTTTTTTAGTGTGTCTCATGTGGCATATTTTTTATGAAAATTAAAAAGATGACATCCCTATAGTGTTCCTTGGTGCTAAATTCTCTGACGGGCGTATTTCTAAAACACTGGTAGAGTTGATAGAATTCCTTTTCCTGTGCGAAATTCAGTCAAGAATCGCCACTTTGAAGAGAAATTTCCTTTTTTTTAAACTCAAACCATATCCAGTTACACATTATTTTTATGAGACTTAAGAGTTTGACATGTAAAAATTAAATAATTTATTTAATTTTTGATTTTTTTTAGTTAGTATAATGGCATAATTAAACTTACTTCAACCAGAATCTAGCCTATTTAAGTGAACATTAATACAAAATTTACCACTATTACTTCTTAGGTACATTTTACAGTACTTGCATGCAACTTGGTCATTCAACAGGTTCCATTATAGTAAACTTTTGTAAACTGATATTTAACGGACAAAATAATAATACTTGTCCCGACCAAAAATGATTTCACCCTCATTAACTTACTAAGAGGACGTATTACTGTATTTACTTGGCCCATCTGTACATTGATAAGACCGCCCATTGTACTACACTTGTTTACCTATTGTAATTTTTCTGTACTGTGTTTAATTTTGTTTCTGGTGTACAATAAAGAGTTTTTCTATTCTATTCTATTCTATTGATTGATGCCACTGTAGCTTCTAAGAAAACTGACTTGGAATCAATGAATAGTAACATTCGCGATTACAACTTTATAAATAAAAAAGAGGTAAAACTATGATGAAATAAAAGAATATCTAGCTTTAAGTCCTCTAAAAACAGTGCTGTCGCATATTTATCAGCATAACTTTGAATGTGGATATCCACAAAGTAAAGCCTGGTTCTATGAACTATATAAAAAGAAGGAAGTAAATAAACTAGTCTTGAAATCATGGAGTCAACAAACTCTGGAGTCTCTACCACAATAAGTATTATGCAAAATGAATTATAGGACACCCTCCGGACCGAATTGTGAAGCGACAATTTATGAAAGTTGATTGCAAACGTGTAAATATTGAGGAGAATTTGCTGGAGGAGAATATACATTTAATAAAATAGGTATTGTTCAGGTAATGACTAAAATGATCATGAACTAATAAGACTTAATATTGGGTGTAGTTGGTTCGAAAAACCTAACTCTAGCCACAGATAATTAACAAACATTATTGAGGTCATTATGAATTAATAGACAATAATGATGTAGTTACAAACATCTATACAGCTAGGTACTAATCTCTGCTGTTTAGCAGTTTTTGTAATCCTGGACTCGTTTGTACAAAGGCGTGTCTTCTGCGCGTATTTTGGTCTACACACTACACGAAAACCTCTACACAAAACATTGTAATTTTTGACAGTGTTTTATGTTTTCAGTCATGTCAAACAAGATAATAATTATAATAACAAAAATGACAATGTTTTGTGTAGAGGTTTTTGTGTACTATGTAGATCGAAACATGCACAGTAGACACGCTGTAACTGAAACCAATCCGCCTGATAAATAATAGAGAACATTTTCAACAAAACTAATCTCGAACGTGCTCGGGATAGCATTCACTGAATCTGCCACTGGTTACATTGTAAAACATATTGAAGGCAATATTACAAGTGACCATCGAACCTTGAAATAAAGATATTAAATGTAGAACTGACATTGTATTTATCTTGTTTCACGGTATTGGATTTAAAGATGTATCCGTTCATTTCAGTCGGAAGAATATTTAATACGTAAACTAGTGAGTGAACCTTTTTTGCGGAACCTCTATAAGTTTCTATTATATATAACAGCCTAAAAAAAACTAAAACCTATGTAATGAAGATACATCAAGCAATTGTTTAATCACGCAGTGTAAAATATACAAGCAAAAATTGGGGCACGCATTAACTACAAACAGCGCTACTCGTTCTATCAAAACAAAACATAAGCTGGATAAAAACATAATCCATTTGTGCTGATTTAATTATCAATTTGTCGGAGCATTCCATCAGACAATGCTATTTAGGACACGGGGTTAACGTCCTGCCGCGCAACAAGTGCAATCATAGGCCAGGGAATTACGTGATTATATTCTTGGATTTGTGTTAGCAATCAGTTAGTCAGGTAACCAAAGTAGGTTTAACCACCATTCTAATACTTAAAGAATAACCAAACGAACAGCGGAGCGTTATCAATTGCATGAAATGGTGGATGTCTCTTCTGTACAAATGAAATGTTTGAGAAATCAAGACAAGCTACCTCGATCCTTGTACAAATTATAACCAAAGAGCGAAATTATTTAAAAAAAAAAAAGA
Organism: Campaea margaritaria; assembly: GCA_912999815.1. Taxonomy (NCBI): domain Eukaryota; kingdom Metazoa; phylum Arthropoda; class Insecta; order Lepidoptera; family Geometridae; genus Campaea; species Campaea margaritaria. Next base: position 4,024,308 of record OU538800.1, read on the forward strand.
TATCTGCAAAATAAATAACATCCAGCACACTCCTCACTTAATTCCGATCTCATTTTGGCAACTATCGAAACAAAAACAACTTACCAAAAAAAACATTTGTAAACATGAGCGTCGGAATTATTAATGATATAATAATGCCCACAAATAAGTAAATGTAATGCTTAGAATCATAATTAATAGGCTAGGCCTAGGCTTAAATATTTATCTCAGTATGAGATCATATTTCTTTCGTGTGATATAATGTCTTGAGCTATACGCGTTTTTGTTACGAGATGCGAGAAAAGGAACCCTGAAATATCTTCTCGCGATGACAGTTTTTGCAATCCATCAGTTTTATAGGCGCCCCTAAGACTTCGTTGAAGAATCTTCAGTGTTCAATAGCTTTATCTACGATTTTATGGCCTCACGGAGGGTGTCAGGTATTAGAAGTTGATTGTAGATAAGCGATGAGCAGGTATAGGCCCGAATTCTATAGCAGCAATTTAGGCCTACATTGGTTCTACAAAATTAGTTTTTCTCATAATTTTTTCGTAAAATATTTGAGAAGATGAAAAAGAAATATCAGGAAATGATGCAGCTATTCAGATTGATGTATGCAATATACATTTTTTTCTCTTACAACAATAGAAATGACTTTTTTTATCGTTTTTATCGTAGTAACGGTTGTTTAACGTAGAAACCTCAAATAAACATAAAAGCGGTTAAAACTTATATGGTAGCTAGTTTTTCCTCCTTTTAAATTTAGCATATTATACGATGAACTTCCATTTCATACTGCATTTTATGCTTGCAGCAGTTCACACAAAAAACGGACGTAAAATTTATTAGAAAAAGTTTGGTCCTGCGTTTAACCATTTTAATAGAACTTTTTTCGTCGTTTTCACTTATAAATCAAAGCTTTAGCTTCAAGTAAAAAACTGTTATTGGCAAATTAGAATAACCAGTTTCATTTAATTCACAGTATTCTGATTTTTCCCAATATAAACTTTCCCAGTTTACTGGCGTTGCGTCTTAACTAAACTTAATCAGCGGTGCGGACGCTCACAACTGGTGTGATAAAATTGACAATATAGCAGTGCGGGTTCGCACTTCAGGCGTGTTTCCCTTGCCGCAAAATTATAAAAACACAGACGTGTGTGTTTTCAGCAGTAAACGTGTTAAAGGCAGACTTTTCAACAGACAACAAATAACATAAGTGTACTGTATATCATGAAACCTTGGCTTCGTCCGACCTCATCCCTTAATGCTAATGTACCCCTCGCATGTTTCATCTGCCATATTAACACTCGGCACGCGAAATTGTAAATGAGGGTGAACGCTAGAGAAGTTCTTTGACTCGAACATTGACATTATCAAAAAGACTCCCACAGGCTTTGCAAAAAACTAAAAACAGTAAAATTCCACTTTCAAAGCATGTATTAAAATACTCGTACTGGTGCCAGGTTTTAAATGCCACGCGGAAAAAGTATGAAATGCATGTTTCAATTATATACCTTTTCAATTGCGTGCTGTACAATAGAAAACATTATGTTTACGTGCTTGAAGATCGGAGCAAGATGTCAGTTGCGACAGGCAACTTATGCATGAATTGCCCACGCCTGAACTGTATTATTTCCAAGCTACATTGTCGATGTCGTGATATATTTTTTTTAAATTAATAATTAAGGTTCAACTCACCCAGCGTGCGGAAGACAATAGGCCTGCTCCGGTACTTGTGCCCGCCCCAAAGCGCGGCAACTGTCACTTGGTACTGCGTGTCTGCCTCTAAACCGCTCAGCACAACCGCGTCAGAATTCCCAGCCACTTCCAGTACCACTCTGTAACTAACGATCAATGAGTGAATTGCAACGTTTTTTATCAGCAAGCCGGGGGAAGAAGGAAGAGTGAAGAGGAAAGATAGATGAACCAAATTTAAAGTGTATTTGAAGTGAGGATTCGTAAAAAGACTAACATAAAACAGATGGTAGGACATTGTGTGGCAGCGAAAGCAAAAACAAACTTTATTCAATACTAGCTAGTCTTTAAAACAGAGTAACCGGCTGCTTCGTTTGCGTTGATATTTTTCGTGTTGATAATTTAAGATGTTAAGCTACTACCACATGGGAGCCATATATTATCGGACAATTATACACTAGCGTTATTTCGATAATGCGTTTGCAGATTTTCCCACTTTATTTCGGCGATATTATCGCTGCAGTGTGTAAGACCACGCGCGTCCTCATACAGGATGTGCTAAAAATAGATGTTGCAAAAATGCGTGTGATATTCATCATCATCATCAATTGGAAAAGGTCCACTGCTGAACATAGGCCTCCCCATAGAACACCACAACGATCGGTTACTAGCTGTTTGCATCCAGCGGCTCCCCACGACTCGCACAGGTCTTTGGTCATGTGGAGAAGCAGTCCTACGCTATGTCTTTCAGTCCACAATATTATTGACCCGTAATAATGGTTGCTTCTATTTTTTTTTATGTTGTTGTTGATCGTAAGTGGTCACCGCCGCCTATGGACATCTGTAACGCCAGGGGCATTGCCGATGCGTTGCTTACCTTTAATAAAAAAGACTCTTTTTACTATTGCTTTAAATGAATACATAAGTCCTATTACATTCCATTGTGGATGGCCACGAAAAACTATTTATTTTGTATAAATATTTGACATTTATTTTTGTAACGCGTTGGTACATTAGTGTTACTGTTATGTTACAAATAATTTGAATTTGAATTTGAAAAAAATTTTATGCACATTTTAAGCTACACTATACAAGCAGACATCAAGTCAGTAGAGTCATATTAAAGTGCGAACGAAACTTTCACAATCTTATTTCCTCAAATGAATTCACTTAAATGCGTCACGCCTAGCCCACAAACTCTGTTTACTTTTTCTGTAAACCTTCCACTTAACAAAAGACCGAGATAATGGACTCAAGAAAAATCAAAGTCTATGAAAGAATCGTAAGCGGAACAGGGTTGGACGGAACGGATGTTGAATTACCGTTGTATTTCCTCAAGAAAATGCTAACGCTTTGTTGTTTTGGCGCAACCCTAATTTGCTCTGATGGAGTTTTATGTACAATGCTCGAGAATCGATAGCTAGATGCAAAATGAGCTTTTGAAAATTATGACCGTGATATTGAATAATTTTATTAGTCAAAGAAAATAGAAAAAGCTTGTTTCAATGCACGCCACCTGAAATTCACAGTTTGTTTTTGCAGTCTGTAGAGACAAGTCATGTTTATAGTAGGTACTTCGTATAACATTTCATTATAGTACCTAGATTGTACCTATTGAGTCTTGGGTATGTGAATTGGGCAACTGTCATGCTTACCCCAGGACATGTTATGTAAATCCTGAGTAAACATAAGTTAAGATTTACAAATGCGAATGCAAATGTGAATTTGCTTGCTTCTTTGTTTTTTTTATTCCAGAATAGGCAAGCATTTGACCGCAGTCTCACCAGGTGGTAAGTGTCGACACGGTCGAGGATGGAGCATGCTTGTCTAGAAGATACCTATTCACTCTCGACTTGAAGACTTACTCTGTTACGCTTTCACGCCTAATTACGCCCTTACACCAATGCCAGCGAGTAGCATAGGCTATCATTTAATCCCCGTATTAAAAAGGGAACTACGCAATCAAAACTGCGGAGCACAGCTAGTAAATGAAGAAATAAATAGAATTATGGTTGGTCAAAAATATGTAGATAACTTTAATGGTAGGCCTATTATTGTCAAAATTAAGCTGAGACGCGGCAGTTTAATAATTAAGTCGTATTTATTAAATTTCAATTTGTGCAAATGTATTTATCTTCGTAACTATTTCGTGCCTTCAAACAACTCATAAAGTCATCATCATCATCATCAACAACCCATTACGTCCCACTGCTGGGCACGGGTCTCCCCTCACTTTCGTGAGGAGAATTAGGCCATAATCCACCACAGGGGCCAGATCCGGATTGGTGGATCACATACCTACCTCCAAAATAATTCTCGGGTAGGTATGTGGGTTTCCTCGCGATGTTTTCCTTCACCGAAAAGCGAGTGATAATTACGTACATATGTTTTACAAGAAACACATTGGTACGTGCCTGCACTGGGATTTGAACTCACGACCTTCTGCTTGGAAGGCGGACGTTCTCCCACTAGGCTACCACCGCTATAGTAAGTACGTAAGTAAGTAATACCACCATAGTAAGTAATAGAATAAATATATGACTGCTTCATATTATATCCTACGTTCAACCTACAACTCTACGACAACTATCCCTTTGAACGTGTGCCACGCATCGATGAATCGAGTCGCTAGGTGTGTATCGATTAATACTTGCGCCTATCCATAATGGAATTAATGGTGATGCGACTGGTGATAACAGGCATGACTGTGTCACGTATATTAGATATTTCTATGTGTACATATAGCTATGTCGATTAGATGCCGCAGTTCTTTGCTGGCATTTCGATAGCACTCGTGATATGAAGCATGAATGATTTTTGAAAAGGTTTCTAAGCCCTCAATACATCAGATTTAAACGCGTTTTTGGATATTAAATGGGCGTTGCATGTCCAAAAAAACTGAGTGGTATTTACGCTACCAGTATTAGAGATCCCAATATAATATTTTTTTTTTTATTTCAGAAATGAGAGAAGTACTGCCATCCCACCAATCCTTCTAATATAATAAATGTGAAAGTTTGTGAGGATGGATGGATGTTTGTTTATCTTTTACAAAAAAGCTACTGAACGCTGGGCACGGGTCTCTCCTCACTTTCGTGAGGAGAGTTAGGCCATATTCCACCACGGGGGCCAAGTCCGGATTGGTGGATAACATACCTACCTCCGAAATAATTCTAACTTCAGTTACTGCATTAATTTTAAATAGGTACATTATTCTTAAAAAGCTACGTATTAAAGTTACCATAAATATTTTCCTTTATTCTCATACGAAACACACCCCAGAGAGCAACGTAATGACTATCACACGGAAATTCAATTTATTCGAACGGTAAATAAAACGAGGGACGTGCGCTTTGTTTGGTAAATACACTTTTATAGCAAATACTATTACTACTGCACGGAAAACAAGTAAGTTTATAGAGATTTTAACGTGTAAGTATTGCTAAGATTATTTTATATGGTTACAAGCTGCGCCCCGCAGTTTCACCCGCGTTCAGTAATATCCCATGGAAACCGTTAATTTTTACGCAATAAAAAGTATTCACTGTAGTAATCCAAATAATAAACTATCTGTATGCCAAATTTCATCCAAATCCGTTCGGAATTTATTGCGTGAGAGAGTAACAAACATCTATCCATCCATCCTCAAAAACTTTCACATTTATAATATTAGTAGGATATGATTTGTTTATGGCAGTGCCGGTCTCTAACCTCAAAGCTTATCAGGCTCTCCAACGTTGCTTAGAGTAGAAGAGAATAGAATAGAAAACTCTTTATTGTACACCAGAAAAAAAAAACACAGTAATACAGAAAAATTACAATATGTAAACAAGGGTAGTACAATGGGCGGTGGGGTTAATGACTGCTTTCAATTGATAACAACCGGAACCGACGGCTTTACGTGCCTCTTTCTTGTGTTCATTATCATTTAGCTAAAAAATAGTCATACTTCTGGATATAGCCGCCTGTGGCCCGCTTTTTGTATACAATATACTCGCAAATACAGAAAATTAAAATGTTTATGGTATAAATATATTTTTTCAGACAGGCTTTGATAAAATACGCATTCAGTACTGCAAGCTGATCAAAACGAGTCCAAACACCATCAATCTACTGTTTGTCTCCGAGGAGTTCCATTGTCTACCTTCCGTCTCTATCGTCAGATCAGCTCCCTGTCACCATAATATTGTATTGTCATTGGAACTTGAGAGGCATGCAAACTTTCAACTCAATTCAACACTGGGAACAAGGTCGAATTTGATTTACAAGATTTTACCCGACATACATTGTATACAAACATTCTGGTAAAATATGATATTCATGGTTAATATGATATGATCAAATTGAAGGAAATCGTGTAGTAAAATTTATTCATATACAAACTTATTGTCTCATGTTTTATCGGTCGGTGTGGATTCAATTTGCTGTATTATTTCTTGTGTTTGCTGTATTGTCTTTATCAACGTTGAACAAATATAATATTATATTCTAATTCCTTATTCCAACACCTAAAGTATCAAATAACTTCAGAATAAATTTCTTCAGAATCCGTACAGCCGTTTAAGCGCTAAGTGATAAAAATCACAGATACACTTCACATTTTTTATGCTTCTAGGATTGGATTTCGAAAGATTTATAATATTGTAAATAGTTTTTTTTTGTCAACAAAGACCTATTATAACGCGAAGCCACGCTCAACAGGACCCGGAAATGATGTCAAGTCCCAATTTCCGCGATGTCAACACCGAAGATGGCTTACTATCATTACCATATTATCCATCTTTTATCGTAAAACCTCCCATTTTTAGGTTTAGCACTATCGGCTGTGGGCTACTGAATATTTAGCAGTCTGTGGTATCCCGATTTAAATATTGAATATTTAATCTATCTCGGCATCTGACTCTGAAATAGATTTTCTGATCGGTAAACGAAAATTTCTTTAGGCTAGATTAGCGGTTTGAATATTTTCATAATACTGTTTGTGGGTAAAATGCCAAAAAGGCAAGTTAATACAACTATACACATATGAATACATTTTGGTGAGACCCAAATCGGGCTTAGCTTTTCTCCAATAGATTACTATCTGACCTGATATAAATAATACCTATTTTTGACGCACCATTTCTTCTTTCCATCCAAAGGTTGACTGAAAAAGAATGCTTTAAGCTATAAGATCGCCCATAGTACTATATATTTCAATAAGTTTTATTCTATTTGTACCTTGTGTATATCTGAAATGGTGTCATACCAGGACATTTTATAGCGATTCAATTGAAGACCTTAACTAGATCCAGTTTAGCTTGAAAATGGCAGCAACATAAAAAATAGGACGTCACGGTACGATTATGCGACGCGGTTCAGTTTAGGTCTTCAATTGAATTGCTATAAAATGTCATTGTAGGCTTCCAGGTGTACAATAAAGTATTTCTATTCTATTCTATTCTATAAAACTAGATTTTTACTGAATTTATAATACATCATATGATTTTTCTCTGGAATGCTTTACCCTTTGTCTGTGTTTTCGACTAAATATAACCTAGGTGAGTCCAAGTTAAGAGTGAATTGGTATCTTCTTTCCAGGCGTGTTTCAGCTTCGGCCCCATCATCGCTTCCCATCACGTAGGATCGTGGTCAATCGCTCGTCGAGAAAGTAATTAAAAATAATTATAAACATCTTAGGTTTTTTTTAACATCCTTTGAAAAAATTGAGACGGCAGACACAGATTACGTCAAGCACTGTATGAAGGTCGCCACAAACTCTAATCAATGGAAGCTCAAATTTTTTTTTTTTTTTTTATTAGTCACTAACGTTACTTTTCCCATAAGTGACAATCAAATATCGGCCCCCTGAATTAATAAACTGTAACAGCTATGCCATTATAGAGTTATTCTTATTAACGGAACGTGCATACAGCTTAATGGCGCAAATACATAAATTAATAGGCTATAAATAAGGGTAATAACGCGAAATTGGATTCTTGGATTTGCCGAAATTATTCCGTTTACGTTCCTTCAGCTGACAAATTATAGGGACTCCATCGAAATAATTTGAAATCTTACATTAATAGAATATTTTGTTATGACTCATTTTACTTTTTTTTTATTTTTTTTTCTTTGGTTTTAGTGTTTTTTGCGACTTTAAAAAAATATGGTTCTGTATTTAGTTGTATTTTTAACCTCTGACTCAAAAACGACAGGGTGTCATAAGTTTGACGTGTCTGTCTCGAACGGATGAACCGATTATGATTTTGTTTTTTTGGTTTTTATTTGAAAGGTGAATTAGTTTTTGTGTTTGTTACCTACCTCAGAACTTCGTCGTTGAACCATTTTGGATTTTTATTTTGATTAGAAAGGATAATTACACTTCCATGGAAATTTCATCAAAATACGTTTAGTAGTTTGGTTTTTGAATGAAAATAACTAGAAACAACAATATGTCATCCAAGTAACGGAAATAGGGTACTGCATCAAAACATAACTACTATTGCTTCATCAAAAGCGTTTATAAATGGGCAACATTGGGCAAATTAGTTTTAATTATTTTACTATCAACAATAACCAACATTCAAAATCGTTAATTGGAAATGACTAATTACGAACATGTTTTTCAATCACTACAATGACAACAGTAAAACTGAACATCTGAAATTCACAATTTAGGATGAAAACGATAAATTTATCAAAATGGAGCTTTGGAAGTTCACAAATTTATAATATTATATGAAATAAACAAAATTAAATATTGGCTTATTAAAACAACAATCAAATTAGTTTTTATGAAGTAGAAAAAATTAACTAGCAGTGCCCCGCGGTTTCACCCGCAGTAACTATTATCCCACAGTAACCGTAAATTTTTTGTATAAAAAGTATCACACTTTCTATTCCAGGACCTAAAGTAATCTGCATACTAAATTTCAAATTTCATCGACATCTGTTCAGCCGCTTTAGCGTAAAGAGAAAACAAACACGCAAACAGACGCATTTATAATAATTAGTACCTGGATGACCGAGCTTTGCTGGGTATTGTGTTTTTTTTTTATGACATTTTCTAAAAATGATTCCTAGCTAGATCGATTTATCGCCCCCGAAACCCCCTATATACTAAATTTCATGAAAATCGTTGGAGCCGATTCCGAGATTCCAATTATATATATACAAGAATTGCTCATTTAATGATATAAGATAAGATAAGATTAGTGAGACAAAGGTTTTTGGATTACATATACCTATCTAATATATAACTAAAACACGAAATGTCCTACAAATTATATACACTAATTTAACAAAATATTTGCATATAACATAACACAAACAAATAAATGAATACAGAGTTAGCATTCCTACTTTGAAAGGAAGGGACGCATTAGTCCCTAATATTACAATTTTGATTGAATTTCATCCAAACAGGATATACAAAACGTGACTTTATTATCATACTATTTTGGTAACATTTTTCGTTGACACGCTTAATTTATTATGCTAAGCAAGTCATGGATCGAGCAAACACTCGAAACTAGCTTCGAATTCGTTACGAAATATTAATGTAACTCTCAAGGTAGCTCGTTGTTAAGGAAATTAACTTGACTATATTATAACTTTACTACGAATGCCTACGAGATTACTCGTAGTTACGACGTAGGTTGTCTACGATGGAGGCACTCGACCAAAATCTTGTTAACTTAGGGAAAACTTCCTGAGCGTAAACTGTCTTGATAATCCAGATTCACCTTCAAGCGTCTTGCATTCTTTAAACGTTCGAGCAATTTGTATGAAAGTTTCCAACGAATTTTTGCAGTAGCTACCCGAAAATAAGAGCTAAAACAAAAGTTGTTTGGCGTAGCTCATAACGAAATGAAAATATTAACAGCTCCGTGACCTTATCCCGTCAATTACTTCCTCAAGCGTCATAAATATTTAAATGGATATTCAAATTCGCAATCCTCAACCCAATAGTTTATACAGAGTTTCCTTCTTGTAAATATATGCCTGCGAAGAAAATAAAAAAATATCAAATATTATGATCAACTAAACTAATGAATAACTGATGTGTAATAAGTAGTAACTGTGTATGTATGAACCCAAACGACTGGATCAATTTTGATAAAAATTTCAAGCAATCTTTACAATTAACACAGCAAGTAATCTTGTGAAGTTCGGTAGCGATTGGATCGCCAGTTTTTTTTTTACTTTAATATGGCAATGCAACTGCAACACATGCCGGGTACAGCTCGTAGTATTGTATAATCATAAAATTGACAAAAAAAACAATCATATTCGAAACGGAATGAACTATTATAATTGAGGACGTCCTCAGAACTATTATATATAATATTTATTATAACAATAAAAATAATTCAATATCCAATGATCTCTATGAGCACAAAAAAACGATACTTATCAGTATGTAAATAAAGTACACCTTTTAATAACTGCCTTCGCTGTTGATTAATCTTTTTAGATAACATAAAATAATTCCTTTTAACTTTGACTCGACTCAAATTACAACAAAGACTAAACTTTTAATTTTAATCACTAATTCCCAAAATTATGATAACAAATTAAACTTTCCGCCCGAGTTGCAAGATCTTAATCCAAAATTTAATATTGACCCTTCAATTCGAATTCGCAAACTTTAATAAGGTCCACAAAGTAATTAAGCACTACTAAAACTTGAAGGACGTTTTGCAAAACGAAGCTTAGTCAGTAGAAAAATAAAATTAATTAAGGGTCATCATCAACCCATAACGTCCCACTGCTGAGAACGGGTCTCTCTCTCGGGAGGAGGGTTAGGCCATAATCCACCACGGCGGCCCAGTCCGGATTGGTGAATAACATACCCACCTCCGAAATAATTCTCGGGTAGGTATGTGGGTTTCCTCACGATGTTTTCCTTCACCGAAAAACGAGTGATAATTACGTACATATGTTTTACAGAAACACATTGGTACGTGCCTGCACTGGGATTTGAACACACGACTTTCTGATTGGACAGCGGACGTTTTCTCACTAGGCTTCCACCGCTTAAGGGTCAGCACAATGAAAACGTGTTGTCTTGACAGAAAACTCACAACGGAAAAAAACATTTGGTTTGCTAAAGAATATCAATAGTAGCCAAATGACTTGGATCTGAGGTAAACCTTTTAAATTATTGTGAAAAATTAATAATTCCCCGCCTCCTTGTCGTTCCAGTACCAGGGTGTCAGAGATTTGGTGTACTACTTTTCGCTGGCATCGTAACTTGAAAGATGTAGTCTCTGCCTACCCTAAAAGGGAACAAGGCGTAACTGTATCTATGTATGTATGTTATCGTTTCCCGTTTCCAAAATGATAATACTAAATATGAATATTTCACAAACGTCCATCTTAGTTAGTCCGTCTTTTTTCCATCGCAGGTATCGAATACGCAATCTTCGTTGGGTTATAATACTTTGCGTTTATCACGACTGGACGTCTAGAACCAGGAGCTTGCCCGAGACGAGCTTCATGTTACTCATAAAAGAACATAGTTTCTTCTTGCCACTTTTTAATAAAAATGTGCCTTATTTTAATGTCATTAAAACAAAGAAACGCTAAGCACGCGTGTGACGCATACTACGCATTGTTGAGCGTTACGAAACAATACTTCTTTTCATTTTATTATAAGAAACTGAAAAAGTGGTGAAATTACGTAAAATATACTTTTCTCTCTCCGTTTGTTTATTCCATAACCATTTTCTTTACAGGTTTCTTATTTAAAATGAGTCACGTGGCTTTATTTTGCGCATTATAAGCTATGTTGGGAGTTTTTATGGTTTCCAACTTTTCTTCTTTCCTTTGAGAACGATAAGGGAATTCAATTAAAATGCGGAATAGGTACATTTTGTTGACCTATGAAATTGTACGCGTATAGTTGGGTTGGTTTCGTAAGTGTTTCTCTTGAGAGCTATTTGGGGTCGTTGGCTTATTACCTTCTCTAACTTTATTCTTCATCTCCTGCGACTAGTTTGTTACTGTTACGAGTGGGATCGAAAGCTCTGAAAATGGTTTTCAGTCATCATCATCATCATCAACCAATATTCGCCCATTACTGAGCACGGGTCTCCCCTCACTTTCGTGAGGTGGGTTGAGCCTTAATCCGCCACGGGAGGCACGGGGGTATTCGAACCAACCCCCGTAAGCAGTCCTTCGCCAAGGTGGAGCAAAACAGAGTCACGTTAGCAGTCCCCCCCCCCCCCCCCCCCCCCTCCCCCAGAATTATGGAACCTCAACCTCAAGCCTCAATTCCTAGAGAGTAATTCAAACAGTTGAAATTAAAAAAGGACATAATTATATTAATATTTATGTGAGATATGCGACAGCTTTATATTAACAAAGGAAAAAATAGATCACTGCGCATTTTGCTTTCGTCATACTTACCAACTCTCTCCTCTTTAAAAACTGCTGTCAACGCTGTGAGACAGATGAATATTCATAGAATCATTTTATGGTACAATATTTTCTTCGTTTGTTTAGATTGTTCTACGGATTCCCATACTTTACTTTTTATGAGCATTAGTATTATGTTATTAAACTTTAAAAATTACCTGCATAATCGTACCGTGACGTCTTATTTCTTATGTTTTATGCAACCCAAATTGAGTCGCTAATAAGCCATTTTCAACCTAAACTGGATCCAGTTTAGGTTGAAAATGGCAGCAACATAAAAAATAAGACGTCACGGTACGATTATGCGACGCGGTTCAGTTTAGGTCTTCAATTGAATCTTAAAATTGCTATAAGATGTCATGGTATGCCTCCTGTACACATTTAAGCGCCCACAGCGTTTGATCGTAGTGCTAATTTCATACCTATCATATATTTCCACATTAGCCTTTTGTCGTTTATCAGAGGCATGCATCATATCCCAGCCAACAGATGCACAAGCAAAGGGGGAATCTAGGAAGGGGTCATTTTCAGTAAGGGATATTTTGGGAAGAGGACATTTAGAGAAAGGGAAATTTTAAACCAAATGACATTTTTAACCTTAGCACGCGTTGCGAATCACGTTTTCTCGCGTTCAATAATAATATTTATTAAATTCGCCCAACGACAATTGAATGGAAAGACGAAAATGAAGGGGCACAGTGTGGACATAGCTATCACCACCCAATATATCTCATAACATAATAAAAATAAGCACAGTGCAAACAGTCGAGCAAGTACAACACAGCGACAGAAATACAAGTTACCTTATACACTGAGCGCTTACCTCGCGTCAGAGGGTTTGTATGTGACGTCATACTTCTCCACCAGCTCAGCGGTGGTGGACCACGAGACCCGCACTGTGGTCGGGTTTAGAAACGTGACAGTAATGTTCTCGGGAACTCCGGGGCCCATTGAACCTGGAACAAATGGGGCTGATGAGCATTAAGCTTAAATACCGCCCTTGGAAATAGGTATCCGGCTAGCCGGATATTCAACCAACGAGAAGATGAGAAACACTACTGTGTATGTGTGTGTTCCAATTAGAAATGGATTGTATCTTTATGGTAACTGATACCCGGGACTTCGTTCAAGGTCGTAATTTAGTTATATCTATATTAGAAGACAGTTTTCCATCCCATCCGGTGGCCTACACCAGCGCACTGCCACGCCTAAAAACAATACATTTTCAGCAGCTTGGTTTTTCCTCGTAGTATTAAAATTGTACCACTGTTTACGTCAGATTCTAATCTAACAAACAAGCTAAGCAAGCTGAAAGCTGCATTGCAAACGGCTTTTACGTAACACAAAAACAAATGCACAAACTGACAGAAAATGTTTTCAATAAGTGAACACACCATTTTCTTTTCGTCACCCTAAGCGGAGCGCAGCGCAGAGCCGCACATGACTTTGCTATTCAAAGTTGTAGGCAACACTGCAACTTATCGAGGGCAGGTGGGCGCTTACCATCAGGCGGGTGACGTGTCACTAGGTCATACAGTCGAATAAAAAAATAACTGTCTATTTCCGACACCAAATTGATTAATACATAGCAGCAATAATAAAATTCTTCACTCGAAATAGAAATCTATATAAAGATAATTGGAAGTATGCCATATAAATCTTGATCAAGTGTAGAGTGATTACTGCTTAGATTTCGATTGGTGGGTTGAGTGTGGTTCTTTGAATATGTATTCATTGATGGGTGCAATAAGGTTAATTTTGTAAAATACCTATCGTATTGTGAAAACCACCACCACCGTTTTGACCTTTAGATTGACCGGTAGAGACTGCTATTTAGCATTAAAAACTTCTGGAACAATTTCTTTGTATGCTAAAGTATCAAATAAATTAATAAAACCTTAACGGTTTTAGAAACGTAATGACTTGTAAAGCCCCTAATGAGTAGTTAACAATAGATAATTTCAGCGAGCATTCAGAGAAAAGACTTAAACGCCCTAATCAACCACGCTAGCTCAGTATAAATTGCTAGATTTAGTATGCCGTTTCGTGGTGTAACGAACATGGATGAAAGTGGAACTCGTAAGAGAATGCGGAAATGAACAAATTAGTCTTTGTGGAATTTCTGCAAATGTTCACGCTTGCCTTGAACTTTTACTTGCAAACATTTCCATTTTGCCGTTTTGTCGACAAATTGTAGAAACGTTGGTTGCTTTTTTAGTAAAGCCTTGGAAGTTATTATTGCAGTTTTGAACTACTGATTTGAAATAATTATGTAGCGTTTCTTTTTCCTTCGTAAGTGCGAGTTCATGTCAACTTAATGCCATATAGTTTCTGTCAATATATATATTTTTTTATGTACGTCTACACCCGTTATCTCTTCAACTATGGATGGTTAACGGATAGAAAATGCTACTAACATTAAATCCTTCATTTGTACTAGCTATCTAAATCTATGCAACAGTTTATTCAATATTTGGTAAGCCGAGGCTATTGGGGGTCACTTTTTGGTTGATATAAACAAAAACAGTGGTTCTTTGAGAAGCGTCGCCCGACTGACTCGTAAGGTTATGTCAAGCAAATCATTCTCGGCGCATCCATGTGGATAGAATCAATGTTTTATTTAGTTACCTGCTGAATTTCAAATATTACCGAATATCTTATTGGTGATCCGAATCACCCCCGGATCTGATTCGTCTCGGTCTATTCAAATAATTATTATTTACTAGCTGCGCTCCGCGTTTTTACCCGCGTAGTTCCCGTTTTGTCCCACGGGAACATACTATCTCGATAAAAAGTACACTATTACTCAATTCTGGTTATAAACTATCTGTATTCAAAATTTCATTCGAATCCGTTCACTAGTTTTTTGGGTGAAAGAGGAACAGATATCCATCGATTCTCACAAACTTTCACATTTATAATATTAGTAGGAAGTAGGATTAAGCAGTGTTGCAAAATAATACATTTAATGACCAATTCCACACGAGACCCTAAGTTCCAATGAGACTATTTCTACAAAATAATGTCATATATATAAATTGTGTACCATGTTTTTGATGTGTACTGTACAAACGCTTTATCTACCCCCACTTGACCCATTGGACTTAGTGTCGAGGCCTGTTGTTTAATATTTGACGAACGGATCAATACTAATGGGATTTCAGTAAGTTTGATAGTCGCTAAAGGTCCCCATTTTCAAGTTTGTTAGCAAGACTCGAGGCTATAAACAAAGCAATTTATTTCAATTAGTTTACACGAAATAATTAATACGTAGACGGTTTTTTTTTTTTGCGGTACTGACATTTAAGGCGACCCGCTTTGCGCAATGTTTTTGTTCGATATGGGTTATAATATAGAACTGTGCTTTAGTAGTCTTGGTATTGAATATTACTGCACAATATCCTATTGCACAATTAGATCTATAGCCAGAAAAAAGAAAGAAAGAAAAAACAATGCAGCGTGGCGCTGTCACTTTGGTACATTATATAGCTCATTATACATTTTGACAGCACTGCCGGCGCTGTCACTTCGATGAAAAATAAGTCAACATGACAGCGCACTCCGCGCTGCTTCGTTTGACTTTTGCCTTAAATAAATCAAACAGCTCTCGTCATCAACTTTGATACGTCAAATGCGACTGTTATATTTTTAACAAAGATCTCTTTGATTATTACAAGCTTGTTTGTTCGAGTGGAATCTTGCAACTCAATTTTGATCTAGTTCTTGTTGTTAAATTGAGTTGAATTTTTGGCGTGCCTGTCAAGTTCTGATGACAATACAATATTATGGTGACAACGAGCTGATCTGACTATAGGGATGGCTGGTAGACAACGGAACTCCTCAGTGACCAACAGTAGATTGATGGTTATCGGACTCATTCTGATGAATACGTTTTTTAAAAAAGTAAAAATATATCTGGAAAAAAGTATATTTACCAAAAACTTATTTTGTTCTTGTGCTGCTTCGTTACGGAAATTGCCCTGTATTAAATATGTAGTTACGCATTCATTTTTAACGCTGATAAATCCGTTGTTCAAAGTATATTCCTACGAGAAAATGGTACCTATAACCTATTTTCATTAAGTATAAGTGCCGTAGCCTTTACAAGGAGCGTATAAAAAATCAACCGCTTTAGGAGCTATAAATTGTTAAGTAGCATGGGGAGGTATCGTCGGATTTATTTTCTCTTTAGGAAAGTGATGAATTAAGTAGATATATTGAGCTTTATTTATCCACAGAAATAGGTATAGCCGATACTGAAATATAATTCTAAAAACGCCTCTTATACTTGAGATTTAAAAGGCCAAATAAAATATAGGCGCCATTCCATGCATTTGTGTATGTGTGTGTGGATGTATGTTTGTGTGTGCGTATGTGTGTATTTATGTGTGTATGTGTGTGTGTGCGTGCGTGTGTTAATACGAACCGGCGTGGACGAGACGAAGCAGCAACGAGAGCGCAAGAGCGACGGTAGTGGCGGGGTGCGCGGGCGGCGCGCGCCGCATGTCGCGCCCACCCGACCGCTCATGCCATGCCGCTTCTGTAACAATGTAGATTAACATTTAGGATAGTTTCTACTGCGATGCGAGCATGTTTGTTACCGCAGTCGATCATTATGCTAATACTGTAGCATAATATTATCACATTTAGCAAGGCGAAATATGGCCTACGCAAGGCCACACGCGTAAAATTTGCTTTTATGAGGTTTTTTCTCGTGTTTCCCAAAAATAAGAAGCGAAGTCCAATTTTGTTTTCTAATTTTGTCTACTAAGAAGTAAAAAGCTCTAAGTATTTATTGGTAGAACTTTTACATTTATTTCATGATGCAATCGCTTAGCGATACGGATTCAAAACATTTTTTAATCTCATCATTGTCAGTGTTTGCTGTCGAGTCTATCATTCTAAATCAAGTTTTTATCTTTACAAATTCTGAGAATCAATTATAACGATAATTATTGATTTTAAGATTGTCAAAACAGTGTGAAAGTGGTAAAACCTCTTAATTTAATAATAAAATAAATAATGTATTAAAGTGAACTGAAAATTCAATAAACCGCATCCAAAACCAAGCGCAGTGAGGCTTGTTGACGTGAGCTGTCTAATCAGACTAGGCTTCGGTTCCAGGCTTTGCCCAATTCAAGTCAAGCGTCCGACATTGTTGCCTGTAACACCGTAAAGGACTGGCAGCATTCGATGCATACAAACTCCTTATTATACTTAGGTAGGTACATACTACATGTTACAATAGGAGTTTGTATGCTTCCCATTTTGTGTGAATTGATTTTGTATGCTTCTGAACAAAGGTTCGTTCAGAAGCGTTGAACATTATAATTATGGCTGTAATAAGACTGTTAAGTGAAAAATGTTAGACAAGTTTTAACTTATAAGACACTGAAAGCTCAGTAAAATTAAACTAAAGCAACTTACCTTGTGGCACTGTTTTTTTTAGATTATTTTCTTTTTTCCTAACCTCAAATTTATGGTTTTTTTTTTCGTATTTTTTTCGTTTTTATGTTCGTTAATCTACTTTTGAGGTGTAAATCACTTTTGAGTAGTCACGCTGTTAGTAAACAAGTTCTGTAATCAAATAATTTCATGAATTAGGTAATATTCTTCATTTGATTTATTATTAATCTATTATTATACATTATTTATCCATCACTCGCTTTTCGGTGAAGGAAAACATCGTGAGGAAACCCACAGACCTACCCGAGAATGAAGAAGGTAGGTATGCTATCCAACAATCCGGACTGGGCCCCGTGGTGGATTAGAGTGACGGGAGACCCGCGCTCAGCAGTGGGACGATATGGATTGTTGATTATGATTATCATTATTTAACTTCTGAAGTTAAATAATTATGTCACTGAACTGCCGTATATCCAAGCCCCGCAACTTAAGGCACATTGACTTATATAAATTGCGTTGTAAACCACATCAGGCTGCCTAATTAATCACCTGACACCAACTCTGCCTTTGAACTACAGCCGCCGTCTTATCAACAAGTTCGGTAATCAAAGTTGTGTCATTAGTTTCCGGATATCGCTGTATCATTGAAACCAGGGGGGATGGCATAGTATGTAAATGGCATATTAAAATATTACCATCATCAGCCGGAAGACGTCCTGTTGAATATAGGCCTCCCTACAATGAACAGTTGCTAATTGTCAGCGGCTCTCTATCGCCGCTTCTAGAGCTTTCTCTCCTCAAAAGAAAAAAAGGTACCTTTGTAGGATCACTTCGATGTCCGTGTGTCTGTCTGTCTCTATATGTCTCAAAACCTGTTTTACTTTTTCTGCGTTTGTTACGTTCTTCTTTTCAGGATTAAAGTACAAACTTCTGGAACGAGCAGGAGGATATTACAAAATCTCATCAAAATTCATTGTAGTCTATAAAACTTTTGAAAAATTTCAATACCAACTTTCCAATATTTTTCTCGTCACAATAATGTAAGTATATCTATAACTTTTCACAATCAGGCACAACACAATGGGCCCTTGTCCACTGGGTTGGCTATGACGTCACTCTTCAGTACCGCCACACTTCACATACAGGCTGCTCGCTGAACCAATTCGATGTTCTTGATAACAATGAAACGGATGTTTCAATAGCTTTCATGACATAGATATAGCGTATCTGATAATGCTTTCTAAATATTTTTATATGTTATTTTTGTAGGGCTTCCTATAGTTATTATTATGATGCAGATTAGTTAGATATATCTATGGATTTAGGTAATATTTTTCAAAATTATATTAAATTAATTGTCATAGATAGCTAAATAAAAGACTAGAATAACTTAATACAGGGGGAGAGAGGAGACCCGTGCTCAGCATTGAGCCGTTGTGGTTTGATGTTACTGACCCCAAGCTCACCGACAAGCTCTAGCTTGTTGGTGAGCTTGGCCTAACCTACCTACTTGCTTACTTAGCTAACTTCGGTGACCTAAGCTTGCGCCGTGATATAGGCTTATAAGCCTATTCTACAGGTATTACGACGGGGAATGCTCTGAAGAGGTTTTTAACCACTATTGAGGGATTTTTTGTAGTGGGAGGCATCTTCTGCAAGAGACCGCCTGGGGAATTAACCACCTTTGCCAGATATTGCCAGCGTAAGACATCGAGTTATATTTATTTAATTAGAAACAAATACTACAAGACCTATAAATAGAATCAACAGGCAATACAGGTTAACAACCAACTTACATATTTTCTAATACCTAGTAAACGCTAAATGTTCTACAGTTAAAGCCGCTTAAAATACAAGATTAGCTACATTTGTGAACACGAACAAGCAACAAACTTAATGAAGAATTAATTGCACTCCGTATTAAGTAAACTACTGCGTTGTACTATTTGTATCGCTTTTCCATCATTATGTGGCATAAAACCGTCAATCAGACTAGATTTTCCTTTTATTTATTCATGGCAGACACCAATTTATGTCTGTCGTTGAAAATGTGTGCACACTTACGACACTTTATCCCAGGAAATGCTCACTATAAATTTACAGTTTTCATGTGTTTTTGGAAGTAAAGCTTTTTTACGCACGCTTGACTTGGTGAGTAAGCTGGTGAATGCGTGACGAGAGCGTTACGAAAGGTGTGATCGGGCGAGGCGAACCGAAGTGGAGAGGGAGATATAAGTAAGTGATGTGAGAAAGAGAGAGTTACGTTCCGTATATTTTTTAAATATCTTTTATAAATTTTTTTTTGTTGTTTTTTTTTTAATGGGGTTCTTTTTGCTTTATGACTGCGGTATGAATTTCTATGTCATGCTGCTGCGAAATCTTTGCTCTAAAAACAAACAGTTAAAATTAAAGTTTTGCTTATATTTTATTAACATAAGTTTTTAATTAAAAAAAAGCAAGGAAGTTCAAAGTTTGAAAGGATTATAATTTATTCCGCCAATGAATATTATATGCAGAACTTATAAAAAG
The DNA here is from genome assembly GCA_912999815.1 of Campaea margaritaria. Lineage (NCBI taxonomy): Eukaryota > Metazoa > Arthropoda > Insecta > Lepidoptera > Geometridae > Campaea > Campaea margaritaria. The sequence continues at coordinate 4,044,321 of OU538800.1, forward strand.
ATAAAATTAAATAGAAAACTAAATGTCACTGGAAACAGTATCCTTCGACCCGGAAGACAGTAATGTTTGCACAGTACTGTTTTAGACTACTGCTTTGCTTTGCTTTTGCTTGAGGTGGACCGACGACCTGGTTCGAGTCGCGGGAGCTGCTGGATGCAAATAGCTAGCAACCCCGCTCGTTGTGGCGTTCTATAAAGATAAAGATAAAGATAAAGATAAAGATTCATTTATTTGCATAAACACGTGCGATTACATGCATAGGTATAGTAATTAAATAACAATGCATGCAAGATCTTATAAAATTCTAGGTAAATGTACAAACATGTTTTGCCTAATTAGGCGTGCAAAATTTTGGAGAGATGGCCGAAAAAGAAATATAGTCCAAGTTAAAACAAAAAAGATGTATAAAATAAAATAATAATATCAAATGTCATTCCCCACCAAATGAATCAAATTTTATAATAGTATAATGTCAATTTTAGATTATAGGGGAGACCTATGTTCAGCAGTGGACCTCTTCTGCCTGATAAAGATGACTGCTTCCCTAGGCGGTCTCTTGCAGAAGAGGCCTACCACTACAAATCATACATACGTAAACTCGAATATAAAATAAAAAATCAGTTCCTAAAATTGAATATAAATTTCCGCTCTAACAGCAATATGATACCCACCACACCCACCTATTTTATTACACTATCTCGATAGTAGTTCACAACAGAAAGACAGGCGTACGTTTACTTTTGTATAGGGCTTTTGTTCGTGTTTTCTAGCACAAAAGAAGGGATGGCATTCAAGAGGCTTCATCATTTCCAACCTTGTTCAAAGTGTGATCTTGAATAAAAACTTACTCGAGAGTAACTCGAGTGATTTTCATAAAAAGGAACGGTTTTTTTATTATTCATAAGTCGATTTTGAACGTGAATATTGATATTATAATTTGAAATTATACTTTTGACCTTATTTTAGTAGCTTATCCAATAATGTGTTCCAGGAAATTGGGTTCAATGTGCAGATGTCCGAGAAACCCTTAACCATCACCCACAGTATTGTAATACTAGTTGGGTTTTTGGTTCAATGTTTTTTAACTGTGTAATGTAGCGTGTAACTGTGTAGTATATGTAGTGTGTGTGTATGTAGTGTGTGTGTGTGTGTGTACGTATACTGTGTAGGTACTAATTTTATACCTATCACCTATTTTGGTTTACTTTCATATAGGTAGTAAATAGGTTACCTATTTTTGTTGTGCGTGCTTCAAATTATTATATACATAGTCCTAGACTATAAAGCACTCATAGTTACATTACATGGTAGTAGATACATCCCTACTTATATTATAAATGCGAAAGTAACTCTGTCTGTCTGTCTGTTGCTCTTTCACGCCTAAACTACTGAACCGATTGAAATGAAATTTGGTACAGAGATATTCTAGAGCCTAAAAAAGGACATAGAGTACTTTTTAATGCGAAAAAAGCATTGTAAGGGTTTGAAATAGGGGATGGAAGTTTGTATCGAAGTTTCGTAACTTTTAAAGCTAGAAGCTTGAAATTTATTTTTTAGGCTAATGATTAGATATAAATAAATTTGGCATTCAAAGTTTGTGAAAAAAAATATAGAGGTAAAATAAATATAGGGGATGAAAGTATGTATCGAAATATGTACCTAAGGTTTCGGCTAAACCACTGCACCGATTTAAAAAATTATTTCATTAATGGAAAGCTACATTGACAGCGAGTAACATAGGCTATATTATATCCCCATATTCCCGCGGGAACATATATAATATATACTATTTATATTATGCTACATCAAATAAAACACTTTCTAGAATCCATTTTATAAATACGTTAAATAGGCATCTCATAGTCAAATATGCACTAACTTAAGATAAAAAACAAACAGAGTTATCTCACCTTTCCATAAACAAAATATCACAAATGCAGGTCAATTAACCCATAGTCAACGTAATAAGACGTAAATCGATCCTTTACCTACGCAAGGCTTCAAAGGGCCTCAGGTGTAGCCTTACACTATAATCCATTGTAAACTTAATACCCACTAACATAAATTAACGTGTGAGTTAAGTAGGTGTACTATTACAGTGTGTTTATGCCTAAATTAGTTTTAAGTTAATAAATAATGCGTTTATGCTATTTGGGTTGACAACTTTGTTAGAAGGCAGTCACGACATTAATCGGGACCCGGGAAAACGTTTGGTCGAGGCTACAACATGTAAATTCTGGTCCCATGTAAACAAATAAATTACAAAATAATTTAGTAGTACTCGTTGTATTAATATTGTGGATGTGACATGTGACAAGAATGCTGGCTCGTAATTAGGCTGATAAAGCTGCAATTCAGGGTTGCAGTACGGCCATTATTTTGAGCACTTCCCCCTTGGTCAAATATCTTGTAGATTATATTATTTGTTTAAAGATAAATCATCATCATCATCAACCCATATCAGCCCACTGCTGATAACAAGTCTCCCTTTACTATCGTAAGGAGGTTTAGGCCGTAATCCACCACGAAATCATACCTACCTCCAAAATAATTCTCAGGTTGGTATGTGGGTTTCGTTGCAATGTTTTCGTTCACCGAAAAGCGAGTGATATTTATATAGATAGTTTTAATGGTCCATAATGCTTGAAAAATTTCCTCGTACTTGGGGGTCCAGGAAATTTTTCAAGCAATTATTTCCTCGTTTATTCGACGCCACTGGTGACAAGAGGGCTGGCTCATTTCTCGCACAGAGAATAGCTATTGCTATTCAACGTGGAAATGCAGCCAGTGTTCTTGGCACCATGCCTCGTGGACACCCTCTCTTTTGTTAGATTTTTAAGTTTTAGTTTTAGTTACTTTTCCTTTTATTTATATTGTTATTTAAGTTGTTTCAATAAATAAAATATCTTTTAATGGAAAAATAAAAAGTTACGGTAGCAAATATAACAAAAAACGGAGATTGGATTTGTTTATCGAATCGTGGCGTATCTGAAATGTTGGCAGTGGTATTTTGAAAGAGAAAAGTACAAGTCATTTGCTGCTATATGCGTATTATGTATATCTACAAAATACGAACATAACTTAGTACTGGTAAAACCTGGTTATTAAAGTAATATTAATACTAGGTCAATGTGAAGGACACTGTGGGCCGCGGGTAGACATTCGATAGCTACCAATACGTGAGAGCCAGCGTTACCTTATACATGAAAATACTGTGATAATTTTTGTGCTTTACCACACGCTGGTGTGACTCAAAAGGTGAACGATAGTCATAGCATGAGCTATCAAAACATTATCTCTATGCCACTAGCGGAACGTAGCTTTGAATATCAAGTGGCGCATGTGTTTTGATATGGACGGTTATTTTTTTCGATAATACTTTGATATCACGTAACTAGTACTTTTTTCTTCTTTTATAACTTCCTCGGCGAGCGTTTGACTACAATCTCACCTGATAGGAAGCGACGATGTGGCCAAATGTGAAACGCGCCTGCCTACCAGATTCCTATTCACTCTCGACTTGAACAAACCAGGGTTAAATTGAGACGGAAGCACAGGCGAACGCAAAGCATTCCATTCCTTATTGAGAATGAAGAAGCATGACGCGTCGTTGTTAAAGCTAGTATCTCCATCATAAAAGGATGCCGCCTTACCTTTTGTCTAGTTGTGCGGTGATGGAATGGTGAGGCGGGAATCAGGTACGTAAGGCAGTACGTAACAGTGGTGAGACAGTGCTGTCTGTCGAGTGCTCAATAGCCAAAACATATTACAAGAGCAATATGTGTGCAGTGTGCACACACTGACTGACGTATGCCAGCGTTGAGCGTGAAACGTTGAACGTAACGTTAATGACATATGAACCGGCTGTGTATCATCAGCTTTCGGGTCACATTGTTACCTATTTGCTGTGAGCGTATGTCAGATACCTACTCCAGCAATACATATTATATCAGCAAAATATTCTGCTCACTTTTAATTCTTAATTAAATTACTGTAATAACAACTTTAACACATTCTTTTCCCTGCGCTATTGTCTTACCAAAATGTTAAAAAGAAAAATTTTATGTAAGTATTTTTCGAGATCGTGCTTGGAATTCTTATTAGACAGTCTCGTTCATTACTTTCGAGGAGATTTTATGCGACACCCTGTATTTTGCAAGAATGAGTTTCAAATTCAATACCTCTAATATCATTTTATTAAATATATTTTTTGTAAGATTTCAATTTCAACGTGTTTCTAAGGATTTACAGATTTTAGTTTATTTTAGATTTTTTTTATTTTACACGTAGTTATTTGTTTTTAAAATGAAATGAAAAATGGACTTTATCGTGGATTTATTCATTTAATACGAAAAGATGTTGGTGTTCATGGATCTCCTATCACTAATATTGTAATAAAATGGTGCAGTAAAATATATCGTCATATTTTATGATCATACATTTTTAAATCCTCTATTTCCCTTTAATAGTCTATGTATTATTTATATTATCTATACTCTATACTAATATTTAAAGCTGAAGAGTTTGTTTGGTTGAACGCGACAATCTCAGGAACTACTGATACGAATTGAACTATTATTTTTATGTTGAATAGTCCATTTATCGAGGAAGGCTGTAGGCTATATTTTATCTCCGTATTTCCACGAGAACAGGAACTAACTACGTGGATGAAACCACGGGGTAAAGCTAGTATAATACTTAGACTATGTTTACTGTCTTTATAACGGCTGCCTTGTGAAATTGAAAAGCTCAACAAATTAGTAATTAATTTTCTTTGGAAACAGGTTTTTCAATGGAACGCTTCCTTTTATATTCTGACAGATTTTCCAGTGACAAATTTACCTAATTTTTAGAAAAAACAGTGGTACGGGGAGAGATTTCTGTAAAAAATGGAGTTTTATTTTTTAACTGCCTACTCGACCAGGTTAATCGTCAGTTGGTAAGCGCGGAGGTAGATTAAAATTGTAGAGCTATCGCAGACTTAAAATTGTTACAACAATATTTATACCTTGTTTTTCACGCGAGTAAATATTGATAATAATGTAGTTAAGTACAAAAATTATATTGAAATAATGTGCTAAAGTTTACGGTAAATCTGCCAAAGTGGTAGACTCAACCAGGCAGACTCTCGCATAAGTTGAAAAAAATACAAAGCAGCTCACATAGAGCTTATTGGATTTCACCAGAACCAAGTTTAATGCAAATGTAATTTTCACAAACTAACAGAGAAGCAATGTAATTTTATTCGCATTTTCTGTAGTGGGTAACCTACCTTTGGTTTGCGGCTGACCGCGCCATTCAAAGAGTCGAAATGTATTCCGTCCCAAATTAAAAATTGAATAGCAAACCAGAGATGATGAATAAGGTATTTCGAATTCTTTTATTCATAAACGTTTTTTATAAGAAATTTTTGCAGCGTAAAATTTATTTTCTACCGTGAATTCTAAAAACTTATCACGTGCGAGCTACGATCTATTTTTTCTGTAAACTAAAGGTAAAGTGACTTTTTGAATACTCTTTTATGCGTAATGTATTTTAGGTTTATTTTTCACAAGAGAATATGAAAATGACCGGAGCTAGCACTATAAATAATTAATGTCGAATGTTAGGTGTCCCCATTTTTTATATACCTACGTCATTATTTTCTCTGAAAAATATCATAAAATTTAATTTAGAAAACCTACTTTCAAATATTTTGATATCAGTAGACATTTTTCATTGGTATGGATTGGTTATTGATAGTCTGATTGCATATTATCTATCTCAATAATCATGTACATTATAAATGCAAAAATTGTTTGTGTATGTGTGTGTTTGTTTTCTCTTCACGCTGAAACGGCTCAATGGATTTTGATAAAATTTAGGATTCAGATACTTCAAGATCTGAAAACATAGGATACTTTTTATCCCATTAAAATTTACGGTTTCTGTGGGATAATACTTAAGAGCAGTGAAACCGCGGGGCACTGCTATTTTATAATATCATAAACAAAGGGGAAAACCCAACTGCCATGACAGCGCACTCAGCCAAAACCACGTAACGTAAATACGAAATTAAAACAATAAAATATTTCCTTTGACAATTATAACCATCAAAGAACAAAAGATTTTTCGAAAACTCGGGGAGAAAAGTTCCTTGAATAATAAACATTTCATCAAGTTTCCGTACATTTAAAAAGTCTGGCATTTTATTTTGCGATATACATGTCCTAAGCCATCTTCTGCGTTGGTGTCGCGGGAGACAGAACAGCAAACCATTAGTGCTGACATACACTAAAGCGGTGTGGTGCAATATGACGTCACAGCTCGAGAATCGGCGACGCCGCCTGAAAGAGAATTAATGTAACGCTATGCTAATTTTAGAGTTGTGACGTCGTGTGCTTTTATTGGCAGCTTTATATGTGTGCGCCGTAACACTTTGACTGCTGAGCCGTTTTGCTTGTCTAGCCATGGGTGCAGCTCTGCACGCGCCATAGTGTTTTCCCATACAACAAACACAACAGTTGTGTTTTGCCGTACTCGTGGCAAGTTATGAAAAACACGATAGTTGTGTTTTCAGCTGTGAACGTGTTAAGGCATGTTACTAACGCCACTCACGTTTTATCTGATTTATTTCCCCATCTCTCCAATCTCACTCCTTAGATCTAAACACAAAAAAACCGATCACACTTCAAATTGCTCTATATCCGAACCCCATAATGACATCACGTCTACCGTCACACTCAACACAATGAGCAAGTGACGAATACCAGAAACTCCTTCCAAATACATTAAGCAGTCAGAAAGCGGCGAGTCGGATTGATTGTGTCCATTTCTCGACAACACGTCCGACCCAATAACGCCTCGCGACTGAAGGATAATGGAAATGAAAGTAGAGAGGAACTCAGGGTTAAATTTTTTAGACTACTTGTACTCGCAACTTTGCCTTATTGTGGTGAAAACTGCATTGTGCCGGATTATCAGGGCTGAATTATCCGGGACCCAATTCTCGCGTTATAGTTATTGTAAAATTCAAAATTATCTAAATCGCTCCGAATAATGTCACCTAAATGTCTACTACATCCTCGCTTGAAGTACACATACTTCTATTGAGTTATTCAAAAATTACGAAAATTGAGTTTTAGTCAACATTTACGATTTTGTTCGAGAAAATTGGTGTTCTGGACCTTAGTAAATGGATCGTGCTATCCATGATTACAAGCCCATACTGTTTATGATTGCTTAGATAAAAAATATTTAACTATTAATAGCTATTATACCTATATTATTCATTTACATTTTTTTTCATTATCAACCCATATCGGCCCACTGCTGAGCACGAGTCTCCCCTCACTTTCATGAGAAATGTTAGGCCATATTCCATCACGGAGGCCCTTTCTAGATTGGTAAATACCTACCTCCAAAATAGTTCTCAGGTAGGGGATTCCTTACTATGTTTTCCTTCACAGAGCATTAGAGCACAGAGCATATGTTTTACAAGAAACACATTGGTACGCGCCCGCACTGCGATCTGAACTGACGACTCCTTTAATTACATAGTAAATTAAACAACCAAAAATAAATGCTACTCATTTATAACCCTGCTTGCAAACGATAACAGATCACAGATTTGAAATCGCATCACGAGTTGAAATCACAATCTTGGTCAACTAAGATGTTATCTCAGTGCTTAGCTTACTAAAGGTCCCGCTGAAGCCCCTCCACGCCCTTTCCTAATCCACCTCTGAACACATTCAATATCTCGCTATATCCCCAAAGGGCGAATTGTTAACCCTCGGTCAACGAGGAGCAAGAGTGCTTACAGCTCGATCATTGGACGCGGGCATATTGGTAGTAATCCCGAATTATACGGGTTAAAGGGAAAGTAGTTATTTTGGAAAGGGTTATTGCCTTTTAGGTAGTAAACCCCGACTGGGTTGATAACTAGATATAAAAAGGAGAGCGAGAAATAATTTGACAGTAGCAAAAGGTACCTAATAATTGAGGCCAAACTGTGAAAGGAGTTACAGAGTCGTAAAGATATGACTGAGAGACAATAATTTACTCAAGCAGCGATTTTCGAGCTTTTTGTTTCAATGACTTCAATCGTTATGACAAAATTAATAATATATTGTTTTTTTTTAATAACCTATACTGTCCCACTGCTGGGCAAAGGTCTCCCTCATCTCCCATCTCCCCATCATCATCAAGGTTCGTATGTATCAAGATCGTCACGCCATCGTTTTCTTGGCCTGCCCCGGCGCCTACGCCCTTTTTCAGGCATCCATTGTGTGACGATCTTGGTAATGAATATATTGATAATGAAGCTGAAATTAATCACCCCTATTTTGCAGCTTTTACTATTGTTGACATGTCCATAAATCATAAAACAGAAAGACTATGGAGCATTATCCATCCAATAACTTATTGTGTACGTAATTAGAATTAGGATCATCATCGTCAAACTATAACGTCCCACAGCCGGCACGGGTCTCTCCTCACTTTCGTGAGGAGGGTAAGACCATCATCCACCACGTGGGCCCATTCCGGATCGGTGGATAACATACCTACCTCGGAAATAATTCTCGGGTAGATAAAAGCGAGGGATAATTACGTACATATGTTTTACAGAAACACATTGGTACATGCCTGCACTGGGATTTGAACTCACGACCTTCTGATTAGAAGGCGGATGTTCTCCCACTAGGCTACCACCGCTATCAGGAATTTGGATCAACCCACACTGATTTATATTTTACAAGCCTGGCTATAAGTCGGGCTTGACATTTGTCGTCAATCCGTATAATTACCAAGTCAAACCCTTCACTATTATTTAGCGGTAGCTTTCTTGTACGTGTCAATTCGTGCGGAGTCCAACGTCTTCATGTACTCCTACAACTGAAGTCTAATTCTAACGTGTACGCCCCGTAGTTAGTGCCACGCGGCTCCTTTGTACTACGGGGTTTGTTTTTTTTTTATAAAAACCAGCTGCGGCTCGCTATTTCACTCGCGTAATTCCAGTCTTCTGCAAGTGTTCTGCATTTCCCAGGTTAAAAATAGACCATGTCACACACGAAAATAAACAACAGAAGATCGAGTAAACAACAAAACTAAAAAAAATTTCAAGCCTTGATTACATACAAAAATGACACAAAAAATAAATCACAATCAGTTTTTCCCAAATTATCTGCAAATATTTTTTTTTTTGACTGAGTGACGTGGCGATATAGTGGCAAGTCATTATAGTCTTACTATCACCTGATAGTAAGCGCTACACCTGCCCATAACAGTTACAGTGCCACCCAGAACTTTGCATTGTATAATCCTACACTGTGCTCGTCACCCTGAGACATCGGCTCTAAAGTCGGTAAATAACCAGTAGCCGTCATGAAGTCATATGCTTCAATGAAAATCGCATTCATTTATTTTAGTCTGGGTAATATATTAAATTAATCCGATATTCATTTTCATTGGAGTTATATCATCATATTATCAAATAAAACTGAAAACAAAAAAAAATTGTTGAATAACATATTTTTTATTCCGGTGCAACTTAAACTTTAGACTTCAAAATTTACACTTGTAAATCCTACTTCCTAGTAATATTATGAATGCGAAAGTTTGTGAGAATGGATGGATGTTTGTTCCTCTTTCACGCAAAAACTGCTGAACGGATTCGAATGAAATTTGGAACACAGATAGTTTATAGCTAGAATTTAGTAATAGGGTACTTTTTATCCCAATAGTATGTACCCGAGAAACAAAACGGGAACTACGCGGGTGAAACCGCGGGCACAGCTAGTTTATTATAAATCTTATTCATTCAAAAGTGGTACGAGACGTGTTTAAACAAATGTGACTTTTCAAAAACACTTTGAGAAGATTAAATAACATCAAACTTGAAGGAAAATGTGAACACATGTAATGTAAGAGAAGTATCTCATGCATATAAAGAGGTTCATACAAGATTGTGTATTTAAAGAATGGGAACTACTTTTGAATGAAAATAAATGGAATGACGTTTACAACAGTAGTTAGAAATGTAAATTATATCATGTTACATCATCATCATCGTCAAACTTAGGTAATGAGTATCGTTTTAACAATCCATTTTTATTTTTAGTTAACAGAATCAGGCGTTACTTTGCGGACATCCGTATTTTTACTTTTTCTTGATGTCTTTTTTCTCATTGAATTATCTCACAGGGTGGCTAATGCGGAGACTAATCAGCTGCAACCGTATTATCAACTGCAACGCAAATGAAAATAAAATTGGATTCATTTAAAATTTTTAGCTCGGACAAAATGTTAAATGCTCCCGATTTTCATTTTTGTTATATAATACGGTTGCTGGTCAATTAGCAGCTAACAAACAACGAGTGATGTGACATTTTCTTTTAAATTTTAATTAGTTAATTTCTTTCACCGTACAGATAATTTGCTTGATCTATTGAGAAATTTTGAATTATGAAGTTTGTTATTTTCTATTCATCCGCCAAGCAGTAGTGTGCAAACATTACTGTGTTCTGGTTTGAAGGGCATTGTTTCCAGCGAAATTACTAAGCTTATGAGACTTTAGAGTTGTGATAAAGCCGATGACTCAGGGTGACGGGCGCAGTGCAGTGCCGCGCAGGATTATGCATTGCAGGGTTCTGGGTGGTGCTGTGACTGTTATGGGCAGACGTAGCGCTTTCCACCAGGTGACCGACTTGCACGTGTTGTCACTCAGTCAAATAACAAAAATAAGTAAAATCACCAGCTAGTTAGGAACACTTTGTAGTACGTATTTCAGAACCACTAAAACCTATCAGGCTGTTACCCCAACCGCTCACAGCAACATAATTAGTTGCTTCGTTTCCGAACTTTCAACGAAATTACACATGAGTTACGGACGAGCATGGCAACATTTCCTTTAAAAAGTTAATGCTCTGTTCCACTTATTCTGTTTCATTAATAGCTTATATAATTAATGTTCTTAGAGCCTACTTTGTTAAGGACTATATAAGGTTACAGGGTAACATTACATTATGTAATTTTCTTCCTATACCCAAGTGATTACGAAGTATTAATGCCGGAGCAGGGCTTATTCGTAACAAATCCAAAATTATCCTTAACAACTCGCTTCAATAACCCTCCTTGTCATTCTCGTTCTCCATAATACAATATTAACCCGTTCACTGCCAAAAACACAACTGAGGTGTTTTTCATAAGTTGCCGCGAGTACGGGAAAACACAACTGTTGTGTTAGCGGTATGGGAAAACAAAACGGAGTGTGCAGAGCCGCAACAGTGTTAACACGTTGACTGCCGAAAACACACGTTTGTGTTTTTATAATTTTACGGCAAGCAAAAACCCGAACTGCTATATTGATAATTTTATCACAACAGTTGTGTGCACCCGTATAACTAATTGAGTTTAGTTACGACGCAACACCGGTAAACAGTAAACACATACGCTGTGTGAAATTTCGCAAAAGTGCCCAAAAAAACGGTTCAGCAGCGAACACGTTAGGTGTTTTATGCACAAGTATCATCATCATATTATAATTATTTAGTCTGCATTAGTTAAATATTGTATATAGTAAATCATCATCCCATAACGCCCCACTGCTGGGCACGGGTCTCTCCTCACTTTCGTGAGGAGGGTTAGGCCATAATCCACCACGGAGGCCCAGTCCGGATTGGTGGATAACATACCTACCTCCGAAATAATTCTCAGGTAGGGTTTCCTCACGATGTTTTCCTTCACCGAAAACCGAGTGATAATTACGTACATATGTTTTACAGAAACACATTGGTACGTGCCTGCACTGGTATTTGAACTCACGACCTTCTGATTGGAAGGCGGACGTTCTCCCACTAGGCTACCACCGCTTCATATAGTAAATGCTTTTCTTTAATCCTTCCATTATTGATTACTGCTAGTTTATTCCTGCGCTGTTTACCAGCTAATAAATAGCCTTAATGTCATCAGCCTATCTTGCTTTGCATGCATGTATTCAAATTGGTTTAGCATTTCTTACTCCTCAAGTGCACAGTTTAAATAATAGAATGTCCTCAGACATGCGATGCGACGCTTTTGAATTTGGTTTAGTTGATTCTATTTCACAAGAAGAATTTACACGGTGTTTATTCGGACTTCAAGTGATTTTGTTTATAGAATATTCGAAGGGCTAACAAGGGTGATGTATTGTGATCTTATGAAATCTGGGAATGGTATGTGATTTTAGGGCATGCATACGTTGACGAGGCAATTTAGGAAAAGTGTATGTTAATGTGCCAATGTTTCTTATTACATGTCTGTTTTCCGATTTGAAGGGTTTTCAGCGAAATTACTGGGCATATGAGACTTTAGAACCGATGTCTCAGGGTAAGGAGTGCAATGCAGTGCCGCGCAAGATCATGCAATGCAAAGTTCTGAGTAGTACTGTAACTGTGATGTGCAGACGTAGCGCTTACCATCGGGCGAATGACTTGTTCATCTCGTTACTCAGGTAATTAAAAAAAATGGCTTTTTTCGTCCTAGGCCAGCGCGGTGGACAATGGGTCATCCTTTCCGATTTTCTAAAGAGCCGTTTGGTCCTATAATTTAATAATTACTCTGCGGCATCTAACTCACACAATGTGGACCGAATGGCGAACCTACATAATGTGGTGCACCTATCAAAATATCTAGCAATCACCTAATCATTAACTTAATAGCAAATTACTAATTCCTTAATGGATAAATTGCTTTATCTCGTCTCCAATTTGTACCTGAAGGGGTTATTCGCTCGACTTACAAGGTACTTAACCCAAACCCTTATCATCCTTGATAGGTTCAGCTAGCGATCGAGATTACTTAGATCTTTTACGTGCGCCGAGATTGAATTTCTCTGTAGAAATAATTTCGTGTTACTGTTTCAACAGGCCATTCTACATTGAAGCATTTTCGATAGATAACACTGGCCTACACTCATTTTGGTGTCTAAGATTTTAGACCTGATTTACCTGACGGGTATATTATTTGAGCTGATACGAGAAAACTAGTCACATTTTTCATATCAGCTCTTGTTCATGAGTACCAAAGTATACAGAATACAAGCGAATTACCGTGTCATTAATCGGTTTCCGTTGATCTTTCATTATATACTCACCGCATATGTAACAAAACATATCAGGATCGTTAATGCAACTTCTTGATTTACTTGCCATCATAAATTTATACGATTAATGTCATAAAAGTAGTTATAACATGGACTGATTTTGAATGAAACCGTAAAAAAGTTAAAATAAGAATTGTAGGTAAACCAGAGCTGTCAGCTGACATCTAGTAGCAGCAATGTAGTTCATACTACCTACTTTACCGACTACAGATGCGAACAGAGCTGCACCAAAACATTTTTTTTTTTGTAGTCCAGTTGTAATCAGGTGATCATTTGCCATCATCATCATCTCATTTTCTTCCACTGCTGAGCACAGATCTCCCCTCAATTTCGTGAGGAGTATTAGGCATTAATCTACCACGGGGGCCCGGACCAGATTTGTGGATCACATACAGTTACTAAATACATAATATCACAAAAACGTCGGAAAAATAAACTGTAGCTAACTCGTTATTGTCAATTGTTCACTTTAGACTTATCGAGCCCAAACTATGGAAAAATATTATCATAGCTGCTTCTTATCTTATATCTTTAAATGAGCAATTCTTGTATATATATATATAATAATAGGAATCTCGGAATCGGCTCCAACGATTTTCATGAATTTTAGTATATAGGGGGTTTCGGGGGCGATAAATCGATCTAGCTAGGAATCATTTTTAGAAAATATCCTAAAAAAAGAAAATACCGAGCAAAGCTCGGTCATCCAGGTACTTCATAATAATAAAAAAAAACCAGTTGTTAAAAGGTTTTATTTTATATTACTTCCAGGTAAAGTCTATAATAATATTAATCTATGTTCATAATTCTTTGTTAGTTGTGACTTTTACTGAGTGAGATAGAGGTGTTTATATATTACTGACAGTATTATTAAAGTCTATCCGTGATGATAGCAATAACTAAATGACTTAACGTGCTATTTAAACTAGACGTATTAGATTCGATAACGTTACTCACTAGTTGCTACCCCTAAAGGTCGCGTCCAAGTTTAACGACCTTCAAATTAAAATTATTCTTAAATGCGTTAAGTAATAACTTACTGCTAATAGAACGACTGACCAACCACTACAAACAACGAATTGATATTTACGCTCGGATAGGCACTTCTACTTCCTAAACTTTGTCAAGCTTATAATGAATATTGCTGGCAACACGCAACTATATGTCAATGTCAACTTAGTAGTATTGCCACATGAAATGCTTACACTATTTATAACGCCAGAGTGTCAAGAGAGTCCTATTTCTGAATTGAATCAGTCGTAAAGATGTCATGAAACGTTAGTGATCTGACCACAGAATAAGAACACCCGCTATTTTTCCAAGGACCTGGCTTATTATAGTTCTTGACAGGTCTTAAAAAATATTATTAATACCTACGTATACCTTTTATTTAAGGGTGAAATGCCGTCGCACTCTGAGTGTTATTGGAACCCACTAAATCCCCCCCCGTGAGCAGTCCTCCACTGAAGTGGGGCAAGATGGGGTCGTAGAAGCAGTCACCATCTTTGTGGTTTTCAGTCCTCTACGCTCGTGGAAGGGGGGGGGGGTGACCAGTAAAGCCACTTCCCAGACTTGTGGGACAGTTGGGAGTCCCACAACTCCCCCCAGTGACCCCATTACGGAGGAGGAAGGAGACGGGCCAACCACCGACTCCACTCCTACCTCCTACTCCTACCTTAGCTATGTAAGCAACAACTGCTGGGTTTTTTGTTCAGCATTTTTAGGCATGTTCTAGCTTACTGCAATTGAAACGTTATTTATTATAATTATTTAAATCAAAAACCGACTTCCTACTCAATCGACATTGTTATTTTAATATAATGAAAAAGTAACAAAAAAAACTTTAGTAAATCACAATCTAGACTGTTTGCGATCCCCAGCTAACTAAAATTTATAGCTCTAGACCCAAAATAATTTATTTCACTGGACCCGGATGCGCATGAAAAAGCCGAATAAAAACGACCAAACAAGACCCCGAAATGAGTTAACGGAACCATATCTGCCAACAAAACGAATTGCGGAAACAAAGGATTTATACATGGTTACGTGAGCGTCGAGGTCTCGAGGTTCAACGTTGGTTTGGCATATTCGGACAAAACGATCTAAAAGGTAAGCGCTTTCTGCGTAGCCATTTGTGAGCGTTTGCTATAGCAGAACAATGCGAGAAAAGTTTCATTGGATTCAAACGAGTGGCTCTAGAATCTGAAGAAAGTATTTTTTTTACAGACGAAAATTTTAATTTCAGAACATTGTCCACTTCTATTGATAGTTGTTTTTATAATAAACTAGCTGTGCCCCGCGGTTTCACCCGCGTAGTTCCATGTTCCCGCAGGAATATGGGGATAAAATATAGCCTATGTTACTCGCTGTCAATGTAGCTTTCCATTAGAGAAAATTAAGCCGAAACTTTACATATTCCTATACATACTTTCATCCCCTATATTTATTTTACCCCTCAAGGGTAAAGTTTTACAAACTTTGAATGTCAAATTTATTTATATCTAATCAAAAGCCTAAAAAATAAATTTCATGCTTCTAGCTTCAAAAATGACGATACTTCAATACAAACTTTCATCCCCTATTTCAAACCCTTACAATGCATTTTTTGCGATAAAAAATAGCCTATGTCCTTCCCTAAGCTCTAGACTATTTCTGTACCAAATTTCATTTCAATCGGTTCAGTAGTTCAGTCGTGAAAGAGCAACAGACAGAGTTACTTTCGCATTTATAATATAAGTAAGGAAGTAAGGATGAGGAACATCATCATCTATCACCGCTGAGATAATTGTCAATAGCTAACCTAGAACAATAATGAATTTATTTTATTTTGAACCTATTTCAAAGAAGGAAGAAATTCTCAATTCGGTTGTATTTTTCTTTATCTTGGTTACCTCAGCACTCCGACATTTATCGATCGATTTGGAATTATTATTTTTAGGGTCCATACCCAAATTTTTATTTGATAGGATATACATTTAAATTGCTTCATAGAAATTTTATCCAAACGGTTCTAGTAGTTTGATTTTTATTTTTACCACATCGCCACCATTTTAACTGCACCTCAAAGGGGACTGGTGGACTATGCTAACTAGCATTGAGTCCTTGTACAATTATTATATTTTTCCTTGTTATTGGCCAGGGAATAGGTAAATTAAAATTAGAGAAAATTTAAAACAGATTTAGGTATTTAATTTTAGTTTTTTCAACAATAAAACATTTTTAAACGAAATGATAAAAAAAAACTTACAAACCACCTGTCCACAGCCAGCTGTGTGGAAAATCAATTCAAATGTCATTATATTACCTTTGGGTTTATTGGAACAACTGGATTTAGGTCAACGATAATCGTATGTGGGTAATCTATTTCCGCGTTGGTCGATAGTCGACCTGCACTAAATACGGGGTGATCAAGAGCTTTTTATATCAGTACGTTAGCTCGCGTTGTCTCTGGAACTTCTACATGGTTTGTATCACCTCATAGCTGGCATTATGCTGTTCTTTAGTAGGCTGCTTCAGTTCAACTTTGAGGTAGTTATTTAAAGATTTAAAAAAAAACATATTTTTTTCCAACCCGCTTCAGTAAAGTTAATGAGTCTAATTCGCGATTTTTAGGGAGATATTTAGCACTAATGTACTGGATCGCTCATATAGCTGTTAAACTGTCGACTATAGTGTTATTTGACCTTTTTGAGAGATCAGGGACATATCTGTCAAATATATCTATAAAATAACGTGAAAAACATTTTTGTATTTTCGAGAATTCCATTCTTATTTACCTGGTCTAGTTCCAAAAACGAAAAAACTGTTGCGCTCCGCTGCATTGTCATCACGTTTCACTTAAGTCCACAATCACTGTACCTGTAACTGTTATAGACAGGTGTGGCGCTTACTATTAGGTGACTGACTTGCTCAAGTCGTCTCGTCACTCAGTCACATAGAAAAAATGAATCGTTCGTCACGCTATTTGCGATTTTTTTCTCTTAATTCAGTGTCTTCTTGACAAACACTAGAGACAAGAACTAAACACAACTAAACTAAAAATTTACTTTCCACAAAGGAAAAATAAACGAAAGTTAGAAACGAAATCGCATCGTTTATTTGTGAAACATGCACAGACGTGAGATAAACGATCATTTTGTGGAAAGGTCGAATCAAATCGTTTCAGAAACGGTTATACGTATGTTCTCTTCCGTCGTGCCCTGACTTTTAGAAGTCAAGCATAAAAATAATAAAACATTCCCAGTCGTTGGCGCGGTCGTGCATCAAACATGCATAAGGCACCGGCACGCGAGCTTTTAGTACGCGAGAGTAACACATCGAGGCGAAGTGTGGCGAGCATTTGAATAAAATAACGAAGAGAAACAATGAATGAGGCGGTTCAAAGGCGGGTTGTTAGGTGTTATATTTTTCTAAAGCGTCTAGACTGAATCCCTCAGCCTTTATTGAAATAATGTGGGCTGTATTTTTTAGGGTTCCGTACCCAAAGGGTAAAACGGGACCCTATTATTATGGCTCCGCTGTCTGTCTGTCTGTCCATCTGTCACCAGGCTGTATCTCATGAACTGTAATAGTTAGACAGTTGAAATTTTCACAGATGATGTCTTTCTGTTGCCGCTATAACGACTAAAAACACAATAAAATAAATATATAAGGGGGCTCCCATACAACAAACGTGATATTTTTGCTCGATATTGATAACGGCAATAGGTGGGCTTGGTGGATTGTTTTTTTTTTGTGAAATGATCACAGAATATTTAGTTATAATACGAGTATATATATTTCGACGTCGCACTAAAGTTGAAGATGTAGGTATACGGATAGCAAGGCTAAAGTGGAGATGGGCAGGACACTTGGCAAGGCGGGATGACCAAAGATGGACGAAGGTAATAACGGAGTGGTGGCCAAGAATAGCGCAACGCCTGCGAGGCAGACCACAAGCTCGATGGTCGGATGACATCGCAAAGCACGTCGGGATTGAATGGATGAGACTGGCACAGGACCGGAACAAATGGCGTGAAACAGAGGAGGCCTATACCCAGCAGTGGGTGGATACGGGCTGAATAGATAGATAGATATATATTAACTTTAAAAATAAATAATTAAATTAAAATAAAATTAATATTTAAGGGGAGTTCCCATACAGCAAAGTACTGAACCCTTCGTGCGCGAGTCTGACTCGCACTAGCTTAATTATTGTAATATAGTATGTCACAGAAAATCTTCGCTTCAATAAAAAGTCCATCTATGATCCACGGTGACCCGGGCGTTGGGACTTGGGAGTTATATTAGAAATATGCGAATCACGAGCACATTGGAAACAACACGCTTTAGTACCATTTACCATACCTTCTTTACCCCTAACTACAATCTAGATTACCGCAAGCGTCCAGCGACCAAAATTTACATAGCCCATATTCAAGGACCCTTAATTATTAAAGCATTGTACGTCAAAACAACAGCTTCACACGCAATATTCAGCAAACTTTCCTACAATATGTCCGAGCAAGCTTTCGTCCAGCACTCCCAAGGGGCCTGATGTCACCCGTAATGAATGTGCACAGTATTGTTGACGGCCAACCACCGTCCCTGGGGCTACGGTTAGATACTGAATATGCAAAATGGATATCTTGGCTCGACAATCAAGAATGTTTTTGCTATGAGTTTGTTTCAACGTATGATAGTTACCTACAGGGTTGTAATGATTGTATGCGTTGTCTTTAAAACCTCTTGTGCTAGCTGCGCCCTGCGGTTTGAGTATTAAAATTATTTCACAGGAACCGTTCCTTTTTTCGGGATCAAAAGTTTTCCATATGTTAATACAGGGAATAAACTATTCAGGTGCCAAATTTGATCCAAATCCGTTTTGTGGTTTTTGTGTGAAATATTAACAAAACATCCATCCATTCATCCATTCTCACAAACTTCCACATTAATAACATCATCATCATCATCATCAACCCATAACGTCCCACTGCTGGGCACGGGTCTCTCCTCGCTTTCGTGAGGAGGGTTAGGCCATAATCCACCACGGGGGCCCAGTCCGGATTGGTGGATAACATACCTACCTCCGAAATAATTCTCGGGTAGGTATGTGGGTTTCCTCACGATGTTTTCCTTCACCGAAAAACGAGTGATAATTACGTACATATGTTTTACAGAAACACATTGGTACGTGCCCGCATTGGGATTTGAACTCACGACCTTATGATTGGAAGGCGGACGTTCTCCCACTAGTCTACCACCGCTAACAACAAAACAACAAACAACGCTATTAATAACATAGTAGGGTAAAACTCAAAACTCAAATCATTAATTGCAAGTAGGCAAATATAGTGCAATTTTACAAGTCGAACACTCGAGCCGATACATAAAGAAAAACAAGAAAATAAGTTAAATATGATTTACTAAATAAATCAAAGTCGTCGAATAAGATAGGGAAGATATGATAAGAAGTGGGAAGTAGTTATATGAGTAGGATTAGGAATTATGACCCTGACTCTCTTTGAGAGATATTGCAGTAGAACCTAATAATTATCCTAACACGAGACTTTAAAGCCGATGTCTCAGGGTGACGAGCGCAGTGCAGTGCCGCGCAAGATTATGCAATGCAGGGTTCTGGGTGGTGCTGCGACTGCTATGGGCAGGCTTAGCGCTTACCATCACGTCAACGACTTGTTCGTCTCGTCACTCAGTCAAACAATAAAAAAAACGAGCTGTCAACTCGCACCAGCGCGCGAAAATATGAACTTAATGAAACCATAATGGAAGTTTTAACAAACGACGTCAAGTCGATATTATGTGATTAACAATGCTTACTATACTCCCGCTTACCGTACGTTCATTTACCACCCCATAAAGGTCATCGTCCATTTAACGCCTCGACCACAGAATAAATATTAGTCCACTTCGGTGTCACCACAGCTCCAAATGAATCATTCAAGAAGGTATTAGTTAAGGTTTTCTTTTTAAATAAATACACACGAGTGGAGAACATTGTGAACTGTATAGAGTATGAACTATTTAAATATAGTCAACTTGGTCCTCATTTCAATTTCATGTTTAATTTTATTATGTACATTATTATTAAAATTAAATATTATATATCTCAAAAGGTACAATGTTTCAATACAATCATGCTTTCATGAATAATATCATTTAATTTAATTTTGATAATACTATTATTCTCATACTAGCTGCGCATTTATATATATATAACATTTCTTTAAAGCCACCACTATTACGCCCGTCATCGTCTTGTCAGTTTTTTATTGTATTATCATCGGTCCTTGATAAGTGTGCAAAATTTTGATTTAATCCGACGTTTTGAAGGGGGTCAAAATCATGTTCAATGTTTCCATTACATACATACGTAGATTCTAACTTAAGTATGAAGCTAATAAAAGCGTGTTAAAAATCAATCAAAAAAAAATTAATGAAAAACTATCCAATTTAAAGATTAAAAAATAGATCCATAAGTTGCAATTGTTCAGTAATGAAAACCTTCTTACTGTAGCCGACTGTACTAATCAAACTGCATGTTCAAATGTTTTTATTCAAACTCAGCCGCTGGAAAGTAGCATGCTTATCATGCCAGCTATCATGCATTCCCATGGGTATGAGTTGTCAGAAGCCCCGCGTTGATTAAAAATTCCATGATGTGATGCCATGAATTGTAACATGGCCATGACGAAAATAGTATGTTGATACTAATTTTGAATGAGTAATTTCAATATTTCTGGTAGGAAATAGTCACAATTACATAAAAAACAACTAAAAATCTCACTCTAATTTACACAATACTAAAGACCGAAGGTTGAGATTGATAATGATATCTTTTGTTATACTGAAACATAATATTTATCTCTCACAGACTAAGAAGAAAAAAAAGAAAAAAGTCTAAAGAAAGAAAAAGAA
The DNA here is from genome assembly GCA_912999815.1 of Campaea margaritaria. Classification (NCBI taxonomy): domain Eukaryota; kingdom Metazoa; phylum Arthropoda; class Insecta; order Lepidoptera; family Geometridae; genus Campaea; species Campaea margaritaria. The sequence continues at coordinate 4,065,358 of OU538800.1, forward strand.
AAAGAAAAAGAAAAAGAAGAATTAGAAAGTCTAGATTCTATTTGAAGGAGAAATCATATATCAAAACTCGACAGAAAGGCATCTCCACTTCAGATGTAGAGATATATTGAGGAATCAAACGAACTAAAAGTACCAAATAACAATAAAACTGATTGTTCGCGCCTATGCATCGCGCGAGAGAACTCAATTATTGACAGCTTGCTAACGTTACTTGACTAGGCTCTTTAATTTAATTTATATGTGAGGTAGTCAAATACTGTGCCACTCTTTTTTTCTTACCAAGCCGCTTTGGCCATGTACTCCGATTTTTCTATGTTTTTTACTATTACAACTACATATTAACGAAATATGGGGTTTAATTTCAATCCAAACCCTATCTATGTCTAACATGAGACATAATTTGGCGCCCGAACAAGAAGACTTGAAACAATAATCAAGAAAGAAAATCTGCCCCACGACGGGCGTTACCATAAAAAAGGACGCCGTTGTGTTAGCCAAGCAGAGCCTAAAGGAGAAGGCTGGAGCCAGGATACGGACCAGGCCGAGCAGGACCAGCAGTATAAGCATCCCTCGCAGCTCATCGCGTCGTACTCCACGAGATAAGTGCCCTTCCTTTGTCCTTCCCAAACCGCCAATATAATCGTATATTTCATATTTTATGCGACTACAGTTCTATAAAATACATCCTACTTTTCCCCACTTGCGTATACATAAGTGTTAATCATCCTAAAACGTAATTACAACGATATTTCTTCAATTTTCCGTCACAAAATTACCGAAATTTGTGATACGATATTCCTACCCACATAAGTTGACCTACATTACAATTTCATGTTCTATTTCAGCAATTTAAACAAATTAATAACAAGTTTTTAGTAAAAACATTCCCCATACATTGTTTCTAGTTAATATCTCCAAAATTATATCATTTATCATTGGTTTCTTGCATAATTTCAACCCGATATGCCGAACGTTTCCAGGAAGTCCCTGCGCTGCAGAGTCTTCGCCCCGTTACTTCGGTGATAAGCGCGCCTTATCACGGAACCAGGCGGTCAGCTGTGATCGTACCATACCTACCTACCCAGTTTCCAGTCCCAAGGAGGAGCGTGAGATACAAATTTGATTACTATATACAATTACATACTTGATTTCTTTACAATAATCTACATAGCATTACAAAACTTGTTGATTTCAAGTACCGAGGCTTTCCATTTTAAAGTTTGTGATTCACAATAATATTCAAATTTAGTAAAATACTTCACAATTTATTCACAATGACTTCTGAGAGTGAAAGGCCTGGTTCTTCCTTGAGGGATCTTACAACTAAACGTAGCTCCATCAAGGGCCAAATTACCAAATTTAAGAACTATTTAGACAAACTAAATCAATTAGATCGCTTATCAGCTACTGATATAGCCGAGTTAACACTTAAACTTGGTAAGTTTGAAGGATTGTCAACAAAGTTTGATGCATTGCAAAGTGAAATCGAGGTAATAAATTCACTAAATCTTGATGATGAGATCGATCAGAGAGAAAACATTGAACATGAATTTATAACTAGCATTGTTATTGCAAAAACTATCACTGAAAAATACAATAACATTAGAGATGAGGTAAGAAGGGAATCGATTTTCCAAGAAGCTCAATGTGGTATCGATTATCGTGGTGTCAAATTACCACAAATCCAAATCGCTAAATTTAATGGTTCTTTTTTCCGCTGGTTGGAGTTCCGCGATACATTTTTGAATTTGATACATAATAACGAACACATAACGAACATTCACAAGTTTCATTATTTGATTTCATATTTAGAAGGAGACGCTGCCCGCATAATTTCAAATCTTGAGGTGTCCTCGGCGAACTATCTAGAAGCCTGGACATTGCTATGTTCACGATACAATAATAAAAGGTTACTTATCAACTATCACTTAAAATCTTTGTTCAACATTCAGCCGATCGCTCGTGAGTCAGAAAGTTCATTACGATTCTTGGTGGATCACGTCACTAAAAACTTACGTGCGCTCGCTAGCCTCGAACAACCAACGAATCATTGGGACACTTTGATTATTTTTATGTTGACATCGAAGTTAGATAGCACAACTCTAATGAAGTGGGAAGAAATGCGTAACTCTCTTGACGATGTTCCTAATTTAAAACAATTTAACAATTTTTTAATCGATCGTGCAAATGTTCTTGAAACTATACAGCATCGTAATAAATGTGAAAATAATTCTAAATCAATATCGATAACTTCTCGTCCCGTTTCATCAAACTATAACAACAATAACAAACAAGAGCGAATTCCTGTCAAGTCTTTTACTAGTACAACTCAAAATACAACAAACAATAATAATTACTCGTGTGTAATTTGCAATGATAATCATCGTATTTACGATTGTCCCAATTTTAAAGCGAAAACTATTAAGGAACGATTGGTTGACGTAGAAAAATTAAAACTATGCTACAATTGTTTAAGGCGAGGTCATACAGTAAGTCAATGCAACTTAGGCCCCTGCCGTGAATGTAAGAAAAAACATAACACTATGATTCATCAATCTGAAACTGCCGCTGTAATAAGTAGCGCCGCCATATGTGAATTCGGTTCTAATGATGTACTTTTATCTACAGCTTTGGTAGAAGTATCCAATCCTAAGACGAATGAAAAACTAACAGTGCGCGCCTTTCTTAACTGCGGAAGTCAATGGTCCTTTATGAGTAAGTCATTAATGCAAAAACTATTATTACAATCAAATCCAATTGACTTGAATGTCATTGGAATTAGCAACAAATCAGCCGACACAATCAAGGAAAGTTGCACTGCTAGTATCTCCTCTGTAGATAATGCATTTGGCACTACGCTTTCTTTCTTTGTTTTGAACGTGTTAACAGGTAAAATGCCTAACACTCCTATCAACTTACAAAAATTAAATTTACCTAAAAATATAAAGTTAGCTGATCCATATTTCCATCAACCAGGTCCAATTGATATATTAATTGGGTGCGACATATTCTGGGACATAGTGGGAAGTGAGAAACGTTCCTTAGGTCCCAATAACCCTAAACTAATAAGTTCTAAGCTAGGCTGGTTAGTAGGCGGCTCGATAAGTACAACATTCGGAAAGAAACGCACGGCGTCTACTTACCGTCGCGTCAACACATCCACTAACAATATTGCAAGCAGTCATAAGGATATCCATACACACACAAACTATTATACAAACGATTCTATAAACTATGTAACAAACGATCATACAAACGATACTACGAACGATGCTACAAACGATTACACAAACGATACTTCTAACGATTATACACACGATACCACAAACTATTATACAAACGATTACACAAACTATAATACAAACTATTACACAAACTATTACACAAACGATTACACAAACTATAATACAAACGATACTACAAACTATGACACAAACGATAATACAAACTGTAATACAAACAATGATACAGACAATTATACAAACAACAATACGAACAATCATACAAGCAATCCTACAAACAATCATACATCCAATCATACAATCTCTCATTCTAACAATCACACCAACGATTATACGAACGTGCATACTAATCATGCAAACAATCCTTACGATCATGCTAACAATCATATTCACAATCAACTTGACACTACTATCATACATTGCAACCATGCTATATTATCTAAGCCCTCTCATGCTTCAGATATTGACACTATGCTTACAAAATTCTGGGAGATTGAAGATCTTCCCCAAAGGAGAATTTTGAGTGAAGATGAGAAAGCTTGCGAAGACCAATTTAACGAAAATTACTATTTTTGAAACTGATTCTATCGATACACACGAGAACCTAACTTTGAGCGAATCGTCAAGCACTCTTGGAATCGGATGGATTCCATCAGAAGATTGCCTATATTTTCCTATAACGATTCCGCCTAAATCAAATACAGTAACAAAACGAACTATTATGTCTGATTCATTCAAAATATTCGATCCGATGGGACTTCTTAGTCCGTGCATTATTAAACCTAAAATGATTTTACAAAAATTATGGCTTCATAAACTAGATTGGGATCAACCAGTCCCTCCCGATATACACAATGATTGGAACAATTTTGTCGAAAATTTAAGCTATATTGCAAGTTTGAAAATACCTAGACTAGTATTATGCGACTCACCTAAAGTAATAGAGCTACATTCTTATAGTGATGCTTCACAAACTGCTTTAGGAGCTTATACTCAATCGCAAGGGCCGCGGTGCTAAACTAATCAAATGCTATTTGTGTCTGTTCGTTTGTCTACGATATAAATGTATTCATCTAGAACCAGTCAGCGATTTAACCAAAGATGCTTTTGTAATGACACTACGAAGATTCATTGCGCGTCGTGGAAAACCTGATCAAATATTCTGCGATAACGGCCGGAATTTTGTATCCGCAGCCAAAGAGATAGGTGATTTTATACAATCTAATACTAAACCTCTATTTAATTTTGCAATTCAAGAAAAAATCAAGTTTGTATTTACACCTACTTACGCTCCTCACTTCGGCGGAATCTGGGAGGCCGGAGTGCGATCAGCAAAACACCACATTCGTAGCGTTATGGGAAATACGCACCTTACCTTTGAAGAAATTTCTACCTTATTTGCGCAAGTGGAGGCCATTCTCAATAGCCGTCCCCTATATCCTTTATCCTGTTCCCCAGACGATTTTTTATTCCTCAGCCCAGGGCACTTTCTTATAGGAAGACCATTAACTGCATTGCCAGCTCCCGCTCTGGACAATCACAACGAAAATTCATTGAAGCGCTATGCGCGCCTAGAACAAATACGCCAACATTTTTGGCAAAGATGGCAACGAGACTATATTTGCGAACTACAGCAGCGATCAAAATGGCGAGTTAACGTCGCCAAACTCAATATCGGGGATATTGTCTTGCTCCAGGAAGACCACGTTCCTCCTCTATCGTGGCGTCTCGGACGAGTACTGCGATTGTTTCCTGGACCTGATGGAATATCTCGAGTTGCGGACATCAATACCGTACGAGGCTGCGTGAGGCGGCCTTTGATTCGTCTCTGCCCTCTACCAACACCAGAAGACCAGCAATCAGCTTGAAAGACTAACCTTTCAACAAGGGGGAGGATGTTCGCGCCTATGCATCGCGCGAGAGAACTCAATTATTGACAGCTTGCTAACGTTACTTGACTAGGCTCTTTAATTTAATTTATATGTGAGGTAGTCAAATACTGTGCCACTCTTTTTTTCTTACCAAGCCGCTTTGGCCATGTACTCCGATTTTTCTATGTTTTTTACTATTACAACTACATATTAACGAAATATGGGGTTTAATTTCAATCCAAACCCTATCTATGTCTAACATGAGACACTGATTAATAAAATAATTGTTTTAAAAGTTCTGGACCTCAAAAATAATAATGAGGTATGGTAAATAATAATGAGGTATAATAAAATTAACAATCGACTTAAAAACCGCCATCCATTGTACCTATGTAATAGGTTATTTTACTGTTTTTCCACTCATTTAGCTAAGGATGTCTAGCTTAAGCGTTAATTGAAATTAGCCTTGTATTTCAAAGCAGCTTGGATTAACCGAACAGAGAATGGCTTATTTTCTTGTAAATTAGGTTTTAAAAATGTATGAGTTGAAATGAGTTCTTGCAGGTAGAATGCGTGGGTAATGTACTGCCATGGTTATAAGATTAGAAGGCAAGAATTTTAAACTAACTAAATTTGAATCTCATTTACTATACATAATGAATCGCTAAAGTTACTGGGCATATATTATGAGACTTTAGAGTCGATGTCTCAGGGTGACAAGCGAAAATTCTGGCTGGCACTGCAACTGTTATGGGCAGGCGTAGCGCTTACCACCAGGTGTCGCGACACCTCGAAATGCCAGTTAACGTGGCTCCACATATTCGAAGGTCGGAGCAGGTGGAGACAGCTTATGGACGTAGTTGGAAGAACTCATGATCCTTGAGAAACGACTCAGCTGGGCGAATACCTTCAGTACATTATAGGTAAACAAAACTCAGGTTGGAAATATTCAGCAATATTGTGTTTCTAATTGTGAAAAGGCGTTTCAATGGCATCATAATTTATTATAGTAATAGTTTTTCACGCAATTACAAGTATAAAAAAATAGCATACACGTGATGATGGTAGTAAACAAACAAAAGTCACAGATGGGCGTACGCCGTTGTCACAATAATAAGCTAAACTGATATTTAAATTATAGTTTCCTACAATACTCGTATAAATGTACCAAAAGAAAAGTAGGTGTTGACAATATTATGACAGAGTCCGAGCGTTATCAGCAATCCGTTATGCCCCTGTCTGTCGTTCACAGTCCACGAATTTCCCAAAATCAATAGTCCAATTTTACGTCTGTGTATTTTCATAACCGCCAAAATGAACGGTAAACGTTTAAAGGCCCATTGGAATCAAAGCGGAAGGTTGAACAAACGTAAATAACATTAAGATGGTTATCGGAAACGCAAACGCTGCGGTTCGATTGATCAAAACAAATGCCATGTGCTTGGCATTTTGCTATTCTCTATGGACTAGAACTGGAGCAATTTGACGTCTAATGAAAATTTAATGTTTTCGTATACACTTTGTATATATTTTCTTAATAGTCTGCACTGTCGTCATTAACCATAAACATGAGCCGTCCAGCTGACAGAAAATTAGTATATCTGAGTACTTCCTAGCAAGCAGAAAAAATCCTCTAAGCCCTCGGACGTTCAACAAAAAAAATAACAGTTTCATAAACCTTATCATAGCAACCCTAGCCTCTTTATTAACTTGAAGGTAGTTGATATTTAGATAGCTTCGCTTCCTTATACACATGTTTACAGACCGTTTTATATTCGTAGCTTTCGTTGCTTCGGATTGATGGTCTAGAAATTCGAGAATGCCAAGGAAATGAAAAAGCAAAAACATTCAGTCCTAATTGTATCAAGTATCCAGAGAAGTGATGACATCATTACTGTCGCACAAAATAACTGTTTTATTTCGCAAATGTTTGTGTCCAGGTTTTACTGTAGCCAAGTTTCGTACAGAAAAAAAAAAATTACCAATGGTGAAAACAATACAATACAATAATACCTACAGAAATTAAAATAAAGAACCAACAGAACCTCCTACCTTCTGAATCTAAAAAACCTGAATCTTGTCTTCTTCTTTTCTTCTTCTTATTTCTGGTGAATCTTATACCTACAGGCATTTGACGCTCCAAATTTAACTTTAAAGCTTATATTAATACTTCATTCTGCGTAAAATACTTCTCTCACTTTATAACAAGATCAAAACACCTTGTTATATACCTAGTCTGTTTACATGATAGGTATCATGAGATAAAAGTCAATAGTTCACCTATAGAACTCTCGATTTATACAACTAAGTTTAAACTTCGAATGGCAGAAACTATTCCAAAGTTTACACAAGTTCAAATTCTAGAACTTGACGGACGTTTGCTGCAAAGTTTATAGATTGGAAAAACTAAAACAGAGACAGGAAAGTTGAAGGTCGGCCGAGCCGGGGGCGGGTAAACGGCCGCAATTTATAGGAATTATGGAATCAAACCGTTCCATTCGAATGTTTGTTTTAAAATTGTTTACACAGTGGATTCACGCAACTGAAAAACTATAATAGAGTTGACATTTTCATGGTATTTGAAATTGCGCAGTTATAATTTAAAGGTTAGAGAAATTTAGTATATAATATAGTATATATAAATAAGAATGTAAATACATAATATTTATGACCAGAACAATCATTTATTACAAGCAGCAGATGAACTAGTCGTAAAAACATTTTTTTTCCGTTTAACATGCCTACGTTATACATTTTTTCCATAGCATTATCACATAGGCAGGGCCGGATTTAGGGGAGGGCATCCGGGGCTGCAGCTATGGGCCTCCACAAAAGAGGGCCCCCCACAATACAGAATTAAAAAAACTTTCATATTCCGACGAGTAAACAACTTTTACTTTGATAATTTAAAATAAAAGTTTTTTCTTTGTTTTATTCACAAAATAGGTACCTACGCAACGCTGTTTTACCTATTTTATCTACCTATTACGAGATAATCAACGATTGTTCGTCGATAAAAGCTCACAAGGTTCCATTCGTTAACGCTATCATTTAATTTCAAATAATTCTTCTTTTCTTAAACAAATCAAAATTTAGCGATAAATTTTGTTGAAACACTCGACGGAACTATTTTTTCAGACTATTTTGTCAAAAAATAGGGGCCTCCACTCCTTTATTGCCCACAGCCTCCAGACTCCTAAATCCGGCCTTGCAAACAGGCATACGCGGTTTCAACAAATGGGGCCTTCCTAATAGCCTGGATAGTTGATGTCACATCTGGGATGCGTCATTATGATCGACAGCGCACCGTTCTAATTGAAATTGGCGTCATCAGGGAGCAATGTCGGAAATGAGTCCATTTGTTCCGATATTAGATCCGGAATGGGTGTTATGGAGATTAAATTTAACAGGAAAATTAATTAAAAAGCTTTCTGAGTGATTTGTTAATCTATGTTAAAATAAATTACTTACATACATAAAACATTATCGATATATTCATATTTTTAGAGAAAGGTTTACCTCTTCTAATAACGCGTCTAAATTATTTATTTATTCAAGTTTTTGTTTCTTTTAAATGGGTGAATTAAAAAATACAAATTCAAATTTTCGTTAAAGTTTGCGTTGTGTTTTTATGGCAATTACACTTGACTATATTTATTATGTACTTCGGTACTGCTCATTTGCATCATAGGTAGGTAATTATTACTTCACTATTCAGGTTTTTAAATATTTACAACATAAAAATAATTTGATGAAGCCTAATGGACCGTACGTAATGAAATACGTTGCCCACGCCACGAAATAAGAAATAATTACTTTGCTATTTTCTGTTACGTCATATTGTGTTTCCAACCAAGGACGGTTTATATGGGCTCTATGGACCTGGCAGGCATCTAATTCTGCGTACAATAATTTGTGTTGGTATTAGCGGGGATCGCGGGGGACAAGCAACACACTATTGATTACGAAAAAAAATGACAGATTAAACGGGTTAGAAATTGCGATTTTAATATCGTCATATTATGCACAGTCGATCATATAACTTTGGCAGATGATGGGTATTGTCATGCGTGGTCCTTTGGTTAGACCGTTTAAGGTTCCTAGTACCTACCTTATTCTTATGGAGTGCTTTAATTAAGCTACCATTTATATAATAACGAAAATTAATTGAGAACTTAATAAACACGTTATGTTGGGAAATTATTTAACAAATTACTATTGTAATGTTGTTGTTAGAAATAAAAATATAGACGTAGCCCTCCCATAGATTTAGCTTTGGTATACCTATTTTTGGTACAAGCGGTGGTAGCCTAGTGGGAGAACGTCCGCCTTCCAATCTGAAGGTCGTGAGTTCAAATCCCAGTGCAGGCACGTACCAATGTGTTTCTGTAAAACATATGTACATAATTATCACTCGCTTTTCGGTGAAGGAAAACATCGTGAGGGAACCCACATACCTACCCGAGAATTATTTCGGAGGTAGGTAGGATCCACCAATCCGGATCTGGCCCCCGTGGTGGATTATGGCCTAACCCTCCTCACGAAAGTGAGGGGAGACCCGTGCCCAGCAGTGGGACGTTATGGGTTGATGATGATACCTATTTTTATCCACAAATGCAAAATTGCATGATGCACTAAATGTTGTAATAGAATTTGATATGATAGCTAACTAACCGCAATGACTCAAAATTGAGGTTTTAGTCGTTAACTGTTTTGTGTTTTGGGTCTTGGGTATTGTGTACTTGGGATAGCCGAGTGGTCGATGCCCGGTTGGCTGTTTCAGAAACCACTGGATAGATTGAAGTACCATCAGCGCTTGTCATCAGGGGAATGACTTACACGTCTCGCCACTCAGCCAAGTAAAAAAAAATGGACTTGTTTTGTTGACAATTTCATATTTTCTTTTATGAATGAAAAAATACCTTTGAATATAATAAAAAAAAAACAAAATTTTAAAACATTGCCTTCAATTCTTGATACCAACAGCAGATTAGAAAAGGATTGAACAACTTTTTGTCCGTAAACAATAGACTAAAAGTTGTCCAATTATAGTCGCTGCAAAACCTTTTTGTTTAATTATTATCATGTTTCTTGTGCTCGAAAACCTATACAAGAGTGGACTGGCAAAATTCTACAGACAAATACCTACTTTTGAGGATAATAACTATGATGACCTAATTGGTTCAAGCTCGTTAACTCTCCTCGCTTTTTTTTTAAGAAAATGTTATGGTTCTAACTTTTAATTGGTTACAAGATCTTTACACACACACACACACACACACAATGACATAATACGTCACATTTACGTGAAAAATATACTTATGATAAAATATTATTGGTAACTTGATTGGTCGGACGACCTTGTCAAGTTAGTCGAAAAGCAGTGGATACGTCTCGCACAGGGCCGGAATAAGTGGCGTGAAGGAGAGCAGGCCTGTACCTAGCAGTGGGTTGATACGGGCTGAGATGATGATGATGAATCCGATTACTTATCCGACTTGTTATATAATACGTGAGTCAAACAACTTGATATACGTCCCTGTACACAAGGTTTAACTTCATGTTTGACGAACACAAGGTCTTAAAATCGTGTAAATCTTTGTGTAGCGCAAATACGCAATTGGATTACACGAGGGTTACACAAAAGTTCAATAGTCAGACACGACAAACATCGTTTGACTTGATTTGCGTGGTACATTTGAGGAATCGCGTAGGTTCCTACGTTACGCCTCGTAACCTTGAAAGTCACAACTTGCGTAGTATTTGTATTATCTACTCTTTGGTCACAACTTGCAAATGTCTTACGTAAACGTTACTATGAAGCTTTAACTCTATTGTAAATGTCATTTTTTGTTAATGACTGACATTTTCAGCAACAAAGCCTGCCATTATAGCGCACGGCTACGTTCACCTCAATTTGTGACATAAACATAACATATTCTTAAAGTTTAATATACTGTTTTTTAATTTTATATTTTGGTATGTTACTAAGCCATCTCATGATGCTCTTGAACGCATAGGGTTTGTCAGTTTGACAATTTTATCTATATATATAAAAATGTTATGTAGGTTTGTGTACGCTTCAAAAACTCAAAGAGTTCTGCACCTATCGAGCTGAAATTTTAGCATTATATATAATCCGCATCAAGGATTGTTTTTATCTATTTTTTTCATTAGTGACATATCAGCGAATGTGCGAATGTGCCACAGCGAAGCGTTGCAGGGTACAGCTAGTATTTAAATATTTACCTTAGTCACGGCATCACGTGTGAACGGCTGGACCGATTTCGTTAATTATTTTTTTTTTGTGTTTGTTATTGTCAGGAGAAGGTTATTATGAAAGAAAAAAAGGACAAGTTGCCCGTAAAATTGGAAAATTTGGGAAAACAGTTTTTTTTTCTATAAATATAAATTTGGATGAGTTATGACCTATTCCTAAGAAACATTATGATTTTAACCTGGGAAGTAACTAGTTATTGCGGAACAACTGGAATTACGCTGGTGGAACCGCATTTATTAATAAAGTATTGTGTTTGAACACGTACGTTAACAATCACCACTTTATCATAGCACAAAATCGCACGATCTATCAGTCATTTGCAAGAAGAAAGTAGCATCTCCTCAACACATGTTAAACGTGAGATAACACGTTCTTGTCGCTAATGAGCGACATCAACACGTCAACAAGGCTCTCATTCCTCCAGGCCCACGTAGACTCCGTAATCACAAATCAACGACAAAGCTTCATGACTTGCCCACGTCGCAGCACACGAGGATACTTTGTAGGCTACACCTATTTGATAAGCCCCTAGCTGGTAAGCTTGGCTTGGCTTGCCCGTAGGCGCTAAGCTTTGAGAGACTGGTAGATCTTTGTGCAATATGAAAATATTGATTATATTATTATCTGTCATCATGTGTTCCAGATAACTATAGTCGTATTGACTTCATAACATGCGAAGATACGTATCAACAATTAGGTATCAAACGTTGTTTTTTTAATCGATTTGTTCTTATCATTTTGTTAGAGACGCAATTTAGACACACAAACTACACAGAAGTTAAGTTTTTAATAGTGAAAAATTGCTAACAGCCCTTGTAAATAGTCAGCTATTTACGTTAAACAAATGCAACGCTGCAATAAAGCGTGGCAATGCAAATAGCATTCTGACCCCTTTTCCCTTCGCCATCTTTTTATCAAGTTTTTCCCCTATAAAGACTTGGTTGATTTTAACACATACCTACTTATACTTGTAGAAGGATCTGTTGGTTATTTTAAGTTAATTTTTTGTGTTAACAACTGTAGTTAGTCTCATAGAAAAGTAGAGGGATTGTCGTACATTATAAATGCAGTGGCACTAAGCAAACTGACAAAGACTCAGTTCTGCTTGCTGTTGTGTTGCTTCTTAACAATGAGACTTTAAACTCTAAAAGCTTGTTATAAGTTTGAAAAAATAAACTTGGAACAAAAGAAAAGCCCAAACTGACTCCATAGAATACACCTATCACATTTAATAGCACTGTCAGCTTTACCACTAGAAATAACGGCTAAACATTTGATACAAATTCTATTCATATCTGTACGAAAGTTTGTGAAAAATTTGCTAATTATACCTTTTACGAAAACAGAAACGAATACGAGCGTAGAGTTCCGATAAAATTGGCAAATGGCATACAAACAGATTGGCAAACCGATACTGAACCGGCAGTAATTGGGCCAGACTGACTGGCCGCATCTCTAATTACAACTGCACTGACTTTTCTGTTACCAGCCTAACCTAACCGACAATAATGATCGACTTACTCCAAATTAAAACTAAAAATCTAGGGCTAAGAGTTCTTGATAAATCAGTCAAGTCAAACCCAAGTGCTGATAGGTAATTGTGTATTAAATATGACCCTTCAGCCGGGTAAAGCCGTGACTTACAAGAGAAGGCTGACAAGGACTGGATTAAAAGAAATCTGAACGCAATTTTGAGTATTGGTCAATGGGAAATGCCAACGTCCATTAGTGGACAAACATTGGCTGATGATGGTCCTGTTTATCTTTCGACTGTGCGCTGCATTCGCAATTGTTTGGCCTTGACCATTCGCTTTAATCAAGTCTTCCATTGCTAACCTTTGACTCAGCATTAGTCATCATTGTGCTAATTATATTTTGGTTCCGTTTGGTACAGCTCACCATAGTTTTATGATATTTGAAGTTATTTAATTACCTGTATATTGTGTGAGACTTATGTTTATGATGTTTATGTCCGTAAAATGCCGGTTGGAAGTGGGCTGGATAAAAACTTAGACAATCTATTTATGTGCATGTAATGGCATAGGTATAGGTTGTTCAAGTGTTATTTTGTATAATTAGTTATATATATGTACTTCTAAAATTACATTAATTACAAAAATTCTAAATGTATATACCTAACATCTTTATTTATTAGGCTGGAAGAGGATTTTCATGTACCTAAGTTAAACGACCATAAAAGGTACCGGAACGGAATACATCCGAAAACTAAAAAATAAAATAAGTTTCTTTTTAATTGTAGTTTTTAATTTAAAATAGGCCTATAATTATATAAATATATATGTCAATATTAATAATATATATTTGGGGGATAATTTTTTGTTTTTTTTTTTATTTTTTTCGTGAAGTTATATTTTTAATTATTCCACAGTAAATTACAAATTAATATCAAAAAATTCATATAGTACAGAAAAAACGGAGACCCTTATTTCGTATCAAACGGGTGTTTTGAACCGACCCTCGTCAGAAACTCTCCAATAGCTTTCAATAATGAATTTACAGAATTTCTTCAACATTTTTGTATAAATATGAGCCGAGGCCATTAATGGGACAAATCACAATTTTATTGAGTGGTATTATGTTCCCTAATGATGTCTGTAAGTCTGTAATTTTTTTTTTATTTCAGACTTTTTACTAATTATATTGAACATCAATTTGACCTAGGTCGATGTCCTATACGAGTGCAACCTAAAGGTTATTCAAGGTATGTAGTAATAATATGTTTCTACCTATCCATTTGCTTAATGACATAGCTCTATCATTTTTACAGTATACCTACTGATGAGCGCGCTTCAAACGCAGTTGAAAGTATTCTGTATCTGTTCAGAACTAACTAATAGACACTATAATAACGTACAATTGAAAATTTAAATCAAACTTTACAATTTCAAATTATCACGGCCTCTATGCCCCAATATCAAACCCTTACATTTGGTAATTGTATTTTTTTTATTATACTGAATGAAGCGGTGGTAGCCTAGTGGGAGAACGTCCGCCTTCCACTCAGAAGGTGGTGAGTTCAAATCCCAGTGCAGGCATGTACCAATGTGTTTCTGTAAAACATATGTACTTAATTATCACTCGCTTTTCGGTGAAGGAAAACATCGTGAGGAAACCCACATGCCTACCCGAGAATTATTTCGGAGGTAGGTATGTTATCCACCAATCCGGATCAGGCCCCCGTGGTGGATTATGGCCTAACCCTCCTCACGAAAGTGAGGGGAGACCCGTGCCCAGCAGTGGGACGTTATGGGTTGATGATGATGATGATGATACTGAGTGACGAGACGTGCAATTCGTTCACCCGATGGTAAGCGCTACGCCTGCCCATATCAGTTCCAGTGCCACCCAGAACTTTGCATTTCATATTCTTGCGCGGCACCGCACTGCGTCACCCCGACACATAGGCTCTAAAATCTCACATGCCCAGTAATTTCGCTGGAAACAATGCATTTTAAGCCGGAACACAGTAATCTTTGCACACTACTGCTTGGATGATGAATATCTGTTTAAGGTGTAGCACTTCCCTAGCCGTCTCTTGCAGTCTTGGTGTCAAATATCTCACTATTCAATAGTCTCTACGCATAATAATATAATATAATAATATATTTTATTATAATTATGTGTATATTATTATTATTTTATATAATTTATTAAGTATAGTGTGTATGTGTATTATTAAAATGTATAGTGTTTATTAATTACTGCAAACGTACGCCACTCACCCTACTATCGAAAAATGTTTTTTACTGTCCATCCAAATGTTGTCTGGAAGAAATCGCTTTCAGCGATAAGACCGCCCGTTCTACTACCCTTGTTTAACTATTGTAATTTTTCTGTACTGTGTCTATTTTTGTTTCTGGTGTACAATAAAGAGTTTTTTATTCTAATCTATTCTAATAATCGAGTTATTCGTACCAAAAGTGGATTTCCTTGTCAATCAGTGCGCAGCGTTTTAAACCGTTGGCTGCCCGCAACTTAGTACCTACATTTCAGTTTATTAATCTTGTTATTTCAGCCTGCTACCCTCATGAAGCTGATTAAGCGCAATACCTACCTCAGACCAAAAACTAGAGCGGCGACACGACTAAATAAATAAATAAGCAACGTATCACAATCATGAATATAGATCAGGATCCGTAACTTATATTCCCTGTATCTAGGAGATCGGAAACTAAGAGGATCATGGTCTCACAAACACCCAAGGTCAGATCAATTTATGCCTATTGTTCAAATATTAAACCTACGCGGAAATCGAACCCGCTACTTCACCATTTTCAGTCGACTTGCCACTCACTACGCTACGGAGGCCGTCAAATGGAATATAAGTAAACTAGCTGCGCCCCGCGGCTTCACCCGCGTAGTTCCCGTTATGTCCCACGGGAACATACTATCGGGATAAAAAGTACCCTACTACTCAATCCTGGTTATAAACTATCTGTGATCCAAATTTCATTCGAATCCGTTCGGTACTTTTTTGCGTGAAAGAGGAACAAACATCCATCCATTCTCACAAATTTTCGCATTTATAATATTACTAGGATAGGATGCATCAAATGTTTTAGTGCCAATTCAAAACCAAAGCGTACTACTATTTACAACGTTCACATTTCCGCCAGTGAAATAAACCACATAACAGCCATAAAAAGCAACTGATTTCTTTCTCAACTGACTTCGTGTTTCATCTTCAAGTGCAAAATACAAGTACGCAATCAGTGTCTGATTGAGACTATTTGTACAGTTCATAATCACAGTAGGCAATCTTCAAAAATGCAACCACCGTTTCGGTCCAATAAAATCTTAGTCAAATTTCTGGGCGAATGAAGCAAGAGACAAGCAAGGACTTTTTAATCGCTCAAAGAAATGAAATATCAATTTAGCGTGTCATGATAGTAATGAAGACGATGATGATGATGGCAATGACCATCATCAGCCGGAAGATGACTGCTGAACATAGGGCTTTCCCAGAAAATGTCACAACGAGCGATTGCTAGCTGTTTGCATCCAGCGCAGCGGTTCCCCGCGACTCGCACCAGGTCCTCGGTCCACCCCGTGGGGGAATACTCCGTCTTCTGCTCCGTGGTCTCCACTCAAAAAGAAACATAACACGATGATAACAATCAGGTTGTGATGATAGATACGAAAGGTGAACAGAAGTGAGAAAAGTACGGCGATGGAAGACTGATGACATTTCATGTAGTTTAGATCAGCTAGCGGTATTGAATACGTGTTTTTTTTTAACAAAAACTCAAATAAAAGCCACTTGGGCGAACATTCGCTACTGACCATTGCTATACCTTGGACTTGGAGTAAAATTGGTATCTCGCAGTTCCTCTCGGATGAAGGTAATGAGTACAATCGAGAGACTGACTCCAGTGAATCCAGTCGGAGCATTTTACGAGAATTGTGGAAGATATTGGCAGTTTAATAACGTTCTCGAGGATTGCATTGCATTATGAGTGAGTAATACTGTAGTAAGTACTGTACTACTGTAGTAAGTAATTTTTTAAAGTTTTTAGATCTAGAAAAGCAAACTTAGATTTTCTTTACGTTTAAGAAGCTATGTGGACCAGTTTTTTTAGTAGGTCACTGCAATGAAGAAGCCCGAAGTACGCGGACCGTTTCTAGAAATAAATATAGGGTTTTATTTATCACTTTTACTCTAGTATAGAGCCTGTGTTGCACTTTGCTATGACTGGTAATATCAGTCTCCAAAGTTTCCAGACATGTTTCAAAATATTTCCAATATATGTAAGAAACTTTATCCATTTAGGTAAATAATTTTCTATTTAACTTTTAGCGTTGAAGGGCAATGTCTTTTTAACTGCTGTTTTTGAGTGATGTCAGCTAACTAAACTAACATGGACATAATTATATTATAATTGTATTAACAAGTGTTTTTTTTGCTACTATGATAGTACTTTTGGTACTATGATGTCCATTACATCGTTACGTTAAGCTAATCGGTGCGTGTAAAGACAAAAAGCTTGTTCAAAAGTATGACGATACCACATGCTGATGTTCCCTTAATAACAAGCCATTCGCAAAGCTCTGCATGAGGTTTACAAGACTTATTTACTCTTTGATTTGTGTAGTGCTAACAGCGAGGAAGGTATAAATCAAAGTGGGGCGCTTCGCAAAGGATTTACTTTATGCAGCAAAAAGTGTCTTTGTTTTTACACCCTCACTAGTACGAGCCAACCGGCGGACTAGGTTTATTATATTTAACTCTACATTATATTATTACTAGCTGCACCCTGCGGTTTCACCCACGTCGACTATTATCGCACAGGAGCCGTACAGTTTTTTATGAGATCAAAAGTGCCTTGTGTTCTTATCCGGGACCTATAGTATCTATGTATATACCAAATTTCATGAAAATCCGCACAGTCATTGCGACGTGAACAGGAAACACACACACACCAACATACACTCATCCACACACACAGTTTCGCATTAATATTTTGTATCATTTCATGAAAATACAGGATGCAGTCTGTGGCTTCACGAAAATGCTATAATTATCAGTAAAATCGTGTAATGAGACTACCTTTACGCCTGATTTGAGTTTTCGTTACGCCCTCCGCTACGTGTTCTAAGGGCTCTTATTAGCCTACAGTAAAAACAATCACGCCTTTTAGCCGTCAGTGTTCAGTCAAAAAATAAGAGATCAAAAATAGAATGTGGGTTAGTTGGATACAAAGCGGATAATCACATTGTCATGTGGTTATCGTCTACTTCTACGTGACTTGAGATACGCAGATAGATTGCTTTCAGCATCGTCACCGCTAGGGTCGGTACGGCACGCCGCTGTGACTCTAACTGATTACTATTGATCGGTCACAGAATACCTACTACCGATTGTTGATACTTGTTAGGCTAGAAACACATGTTTGTGCCACGGTGAAGCATCGACCAAAGATAATAAGGGTAATCCACGGCAACAGTCTCACTGGATGCACAGCGGAGCATTATTCTCAAAAAATAAAGCCAAGATTTGGTTACAGGCTTCCGATACGCGACAGTGCTACTTATTCTGACTCTGCGCTGTCTCACATCTGGTCATTGGTTTAACTCAGTTAGATAGTGAACCTCTTGATATTAAAATAGCAGACGGAGGGATTCGAACACGTCACTCATTGAATACTTGAACAGAATCAAGCATATTCTTCGATGTGTTTGTAATTTTACAGCACCTTCTTCCATATTTTTTTAAACTGTATTGTCATACTGGACAAAGGTCTTCGCCGATTTTTTCCACTTATCTCTATATTGGGCTACCTCCTTTTAATCCTCATAATTCGAGGTCTTTGTGCCATCGTCTTCGGACCTCGACATATTTGACTGCCTTAGAAGAAGGTCTAAGGTCTGGTAAAAAGACCGTTCTATAATTGAAATTCACTATTCATTCATACATACATAGTAACAATATATCGAAAGTAATTTTTGACTATTTTCATTATTTCACGGGACCAATATCGGGCATATCGGAAATGCACTGCAGTGGCACAGCTAAGCAGTTTGATGGTCATGACTTGATGACCCTAAAAAGGTACCTAAACTATTAACAAACTACAAGTTGATGATTGTAGTTCTGTTTGAAAGAGGTGTGTCTGAATAAAGCCTAAATAGTCTGGTCGTTTCAGGGACGACTCATTCACATAGATCGATATAATTTACGTACAACGCCTTTATGTAAATTATTTAGACGTGATACGCCTGTTTTTTGGGTAATTTAGACGATTAGTTAAGTATTCAGTGTTAATATTCTGCTATTAGGTAGGTACTATGGAAAAAACTCAAAATGTTATTATCTTGAATAAAGGAAATACTCAGAATTGTATACTATTATTTGATCGTCGTCGGAAATCATAACATTTTTGTCCATAACAGCGAAGTTAGTTGAAAACCACTTACTTAGTTTGGACCTGTCCAATTTAACTTGGTTAATTTCAATAACAACTAAAATTTATTCAACTGTATAGCCAAATTACAACGTATGATAAAGTAATAGTAAAATCTTCACATCCAGTTATGTCACTATTCATAATATAACGTGATATTTGACCCAACTTATTTCCATACGTTCTTATTTCTCTACGATTTCAATTTTGTCTAGATCTCAAATAAAATCTGCTTTGTCACATCAAGTCAACGAGCTTTTCACCAAGCGTCTGTTTCGCAATTGATAACAAAAATAACGTTAAAAGGGAAAAATTGGTACCAACATTTCTGGAAAAAATACATGAGACCCAAATGAAATACAACCACACACCTGACGCTGATCCCTCCCCCGAGCATTAAAGTTTCACAAACAAGAATTTTGTGAAACGAATAATTGCGACCCTAATTTGGTTTCGTGAATTGGGATATTTGTTAGTATAAAGTAGCTCGATGAATTTGACTGGAGTTTTAAGTGGACATTTAAAATGGAAGTCAAACGTTCAATTTTGATGTCAGAGTGTGGCTTACTAGCCGGCTAGAGCGGATGGTAACATGCTAATTATAATACAGAACAGCCTAATAACATAAGAACATAATTGATATTTCTGGGTGGCACTATAGCTGTTATGGGCAGGTGTCACGGTTATCATCAGGTGAACGACGTTCTAGTATCGTTACTTGCGCATATTCAAAAAATGCTAACGTTTCATAATACTCTACCACGTGCATGATAGAGACATGAGAAAATGTATTAAAATGCGGCTACCCCCGGCACCTCATTTAGAATTGTATATTAATATGACTGTTCCAAGTTGAAGCCACATGGAGCTAGACAAAAACTACGAACAGTTAAAACGCAGTCAGGGTTCTTTTGAATAAAGATAAGGTTAAAAGAAACCGTATAATTATTTATTTTCGGTATTATGACATCATTTAAGGTGACTTTAACATTCGCGTCGTTCTTGATATAACAGTGACAAAAATACCAAATCTTATTTTAGCAGTTATAAATGCATGATTCACGAAAAATTGGCGAGTGCGTGATTCTTGCTGATTTTTTTAAGAATAGATTAAAGATGTATTTATACGAAGATGTATGTTTTTTTAAAGTGATTATTATCTTATCTTATATCTTTAAATGAGCAATTCTTGTATATATATAATTGGAGTCTCGGAATCGGCTCCAACGATTTTCATGAAATTTAGTATAGTATAGTTATAGGGGGTTTCGGGGGCGATAAATCGATCTACCTAGGAATCATTTTTAGAAAATGTCATAAAAAAAAGTACCGAGCAAAGCTCGGTCATCCAGGTACTATATATTTATACAGTGAATTTATTTCAAAACTTATAATCAAATTAAATATGATGAGAGGTACTTATAATATGAACTAATCATAAAATAGCGCAACGCCTGCGAGGCAGACCACCAGCTCGATGGTCGGATGACATCGCAAAGCAAGTCGGGATTGAATGGATGAGACTGGCACAGGACCGGAACAAATAGCGTGAAACAGAGGAGGCCTATACCCACCCAGGCAGTGGGTGGATACGGGCTGAATAGATAGAATCATAAAATAGAAGTGTCTACTTGTGATTTCAAAATAAATGCCAAAATTTAAGTAAAAACGGTTTCTTTCTGTTCCCAGTAATATAGTTTAGATAAAATACAGCGTTATTTTATTGTAGTATTTAATTTTAGCGCATACTCAATTTAAAAATTGAAGTTACTGTTTTATAACCGTGGGTAGGTAACTAATAATATTTTTTATATTCATTTTAATTTTCCATCAATATAATGTTTTTATACTTCGTCTTTGAAGTAGGCGAAAACCACTTTATTTATGAGATCAAATATATATGTTTAGCCTAAAAACAAATTTGTATTAAACCTTTAAATAAACCTCACCTAGTCGGTATCTTTACCTGGTGGCATACCATTACCTCTTATAGCGATTCAATTGAAGACCTAAACTGAACCGCGTCGCATAATCGTACCGTGACGTCACGTTCAGTTAGGTCTTCAATTGAATCGCTATAAGAGGTCATGGTAGGCCCCCTGGACTATTATTGATAAATAATAGTCATAATGAGTAAAATTCTTTTTTTTTTAATCTTTTGCTCAAATATAACATTTAAAGCTGATAGTAGGCAATTATAAACACGCAAACCGATCCTTTTAAATGAGTAAAATTGTCAACCCACGTCCATCATTCGTTCTAATAATAAAGCATTTATAAAGGGTTCAGAGGTTATTTTTTTTATAATATTACTTTTTTTCTACTTGGCAAGTCATATACACTTTCAACTTTATTGCAACTGTCTATAGAAGATAAAATCAACCAAAAGAGCATGCGGATTCTTGCAGGCACTGAAATATTTATTTATAGCGCAATATCCAAAATCTTGCGTGAGTATAAATTGTGAAATTTTGAACCAGTATAGTGATTATTGTTGAAGTGCCTTTTTGTACTAGGTAGAAATTCAACTGAATTTAGAACTAATTTTGCTTCGTACTTACTCGTTTAATTAAATAATTAAACAAACTATAAAACTAAGACGAGTCATAAAGTAGGTAATCTTTAGTTTAAATCTAATATCTTATATATAAAATTCTCGTGTCACAATGTTCGTTCCCGTACTCCTCCGAAACGGCTTTACCGATTCTCATGAAATTTTGTGAGCATATTGAGTAGGTCTGAGAATCGGCCAACATCTATTTTTCATACCCCTTAGTGATAAGGGTTGTCCACCCTTAACATTTTTCTTTAATTTTTATAAGCTTCTAAAATCATAGGCTGTGGCTACAAACTATGACTGTACCTACAAGCCGCGATTTTAAACATCTGCTTTTACCACATAGCTATTATACTTAGATAAAAGACTAGCTGTGCTTGCGAGCTCTTTCGCTCTACTTTACTTGAACCCTGCAAGACATATTTTTCTTTATTTCATGTCTTAGCTTTGGTTTCTTACCCGTGGTTCACATAACTATTTCACATTTGGTATGACGTACCTTTGTATACCCTATGATGACCTCTTACTCCCGAATTCTTTGTCTTATTTCAAACTTCTTTCAATAAACCTTCATATCAAAATGTCAACTCTTACGTGACGGTCTAGCATAACAGAAAAGTGTAACTGTACTAATGCTGTAAAATTTCTAAATATCAGTTTTCATTGATATCTTGGCCGTTTCTGAAATCACACATCAATTTTATTTCATCATCGTCATCATCAACCCATATCGTCCCACTGCAGAGCATGGGTCTCTCCTCACTTTTTGTGCGGAGGTTTAGGCTATAATCCACCACAGGGGCCCGGTCCGGATTGGTGGATACATACCTACTTCCGAAATAATAATAATTTTAGTTGTGGCATGGAATAGATTTGAATCAACTATACAATCCAAAAACATCAAGATTATGCAGAATGTCCCTACAAGGGGTAGAAGGGTACAAATATACATAAAACATGATGGTGTAAGATAACATGGAAGGAATGACAAACCAGATAATGTGAAGCAAATCCCGAGGGTTTTGAACTAGGAAGCGTATACTGATAAGAAAAAAAGAAATAGTGAAACATGAGATAGGTCATATCGAAATTTCTTGACAGGAACATTTGGGTTGGAAACGGCTCACTATCAGGGTAGCTATTTAGGACCCTAACAAAAAGGACACGGTTTTATGGCACGAATTTCGAGCGTTCGAGATTTTATCGAAGGTGCTCGTATTTGAACCGCTGCAGTTGGAGAACGCGAGCAAAACGTAGAAAACCAAATATATTTATTCACATAAACCCCAAGATACCATTTACGAAACTCTACTGACTTTACTTTTACGAACTTTTTTGACAAAAGACGACTGACTTTATTATCTAAATAATTTCTACAAATAACGTAAAACTAACTACTAGATACAGCAGTTGGACAACCTACAACCCATTACAGGATAATTATAGGTTAGTACTAACCCCTTAGCAATTTAGGAAATAAGTTGCGTGGAATCAAAAACAAAAACCGAAAAAAACAAATGGAAATAAAACAAGCGAAATTAAAAAAAATAACAAAACAAATAGAAAAAGAAATAGAATTAAATGTTTGAATAAGTAAATTCATCATCTTTATCAACCCATATCGTCCCACTGTTGAGCGCGGGTCTCGAAAGGAGTGTTAGGCCATAATTCACCCGGTCCGGATTGGTGGATATCATACCTAACTCCGAAATAATTCTCGGGTAGGTATGTGGGTTTCCTAACGATGTTTTCCTTCACCGAAAAGTGATAATTACATTAAGCTTTTACAGAAACACTTTGGTACGTGCCCGCGCTGGGATTTGAACTCACATCCTTCTCCTTGGAAGGCGACCGTTCTCCCACTACGCTACCAACGCCTAATTAATAAATTATATGAAGTTCAATTACAACTTGTTTCAGCAAAAAGGCTTTTAAGATAAGACAAAGAACACGAGTTCCTACTTCCTTGAGTAAATTAAGTAATAAATAATAGCTACACCTTTACAATCATTTCTGCTTAACGTTACACCCAGTCAAGGTTACACTTTCGGATGTTACCTTCTCTAATCTTGATTTTGTACCTACAGTGTATAAATCTAATTCGTGCTTCCGCAACTCTGGACTTTAGGCATGGATTAACAAACCAAATTATAACAACTAACTAATGTTTGCTCTGAGTCTGGGTGTTTGTAGGACCATGGTCCTCGTACTTCCTGATTCTCTAGATACAGGGAATGCTAGTCATTAGTCAGGAGCTATGTATGTGATCACGATGCGTTACTATTATTATTTACTCAGCAATTTTTTTTAATTTTTTTATACTTTAGAAGAACTTGGATGAGATCGACGCAGGACCGGAAATCTTGTATCATATCTTTACGATCACATACATATGTTAAATCTTGACTCCTAACTAGGATACCCAGTATCTAAGGGAATCAGGAACTACCCTAAACATGGTTCCACAAATACCCAGACTCAAATCAAATACCTGTGTTTCACACAAATCTTTGCCCTTTCCGGGTATCAAACCCGCAACCTCACGCTCAGCAGTCGGGTCTTCACCCTTTTACGCCACAGAGGCCGTTGTCAATGATGTGACAAACGGACGGATAGACAGATCTGTCGAAACCACGTTTCATTTTCGTTATTCGACTACGGAATCACAAGAAGAGATCGGATATCTATAAAATTATATTACTTTCTAACAAAACGGTTCGACCGAGTAGGACTTTCGTGATGTGACTAAAAGATAGACAGCAGTCATCACTTAAATCCGTATTTTTGTACGAATTTTATTATTTTACTCTACGCTTACAATATGTACCTATTTCTTTAACACTTTCACTGCTGAGCCGATTTGCTTGTCTAGCCACGGGTGCGGCTCTGCACATTCCATAGTGTTTTCTCATGCAACAAACACAACTGTTGTGTTTTCCCGCACGCGCGGCTAGTTATGAAAAACACGACAGTTGTGTTCGCAGCACTGAAGGTGTTAAATGTTCCTTTAATAGCTACACCCGCATTGATTATTATCCCTGATTATATAAGCTATCCTATGTTCTATTCCAGGACCTAAATTATTTATATATTAAGCTGGCTGCGCCCCACGGTTTCACCCGCAATGAGTACTATCCCACGGTATATGTTAATTTTTAAGAAATAAAAATTGTAATTGTAATCGTATAAACTATCTGTGTGCCAAATTTCATTAAAATCTATTCAGTCGTTTTTGCGTGAAAGAGTAACAAACATCCATCCATCCCTCCTTCCTCACAAGCTTTCACATTTGTAATAATAAGTAGGGTTTCATCAAAAACTGTTGACTCCCTTGCCACGTAAAGACGGAACGAAAAAATACCCACACACACTTTCGCCTTTATAATATTCGTATTCTTCGTCGGAGGGCTATGTACAACAAATAAGTAGTATCATATTCTATCGAACTGGTCAAACTGTGAATAAAATATATCCTCGCAGTCAAGTAAAGCAGTCTCGATAAAGATACAGCCAATATTTCTCAAAGTAACTTATACGCGAACTGATCCCTTCGGTCTCTCCGGGGTCGTAAGGATAGTTCCCAGATAAAACGACGTATGTATTGGGGCTATCTCACCCGACTCATGTCTGGACGTTTTATATAGATAGCAAAATATGGAAATGACACGCTTGGGTGTCGTCAGAAATTTTGAGAGATATTTCGGAATTCGTGCGCGAATAAATAATTAATTTGAAGATTCCGTTCTTTGCATTTGGTCTTCAAATTGAGGAAGATAAAGATGGTAAAAAGTCTTGATTGGATCGTTTTTTTTTCAGGGCTTCGGTAGCTTTATCCTAAATCTTCATTTTGTATACGTTTAAGCTACCGTTTATATACACACATACCTATTTCCCTGTCAGTCCCTAATTCCCCAACCACAGAGTCTCGGTTTCTGTTAGCATAGAAATGCTACGATATATATATATTAGTCTATAAGTACATTAATAACGTTACTTTAAAACAGTTACGCGACTTTAGGTCGATGTAAAAATTTACTCGTATTATGAATATTATAAGAAAGTGAGGAGAGACCCGTGCCCAGCAGTGGGACGTTATGGGTTGATGATGATGATGATGAATATTTAATATATTTGGTTGGAGATGAGATTCTTATTTGCTAATACTTAGTACGTATCACAAAACTTTGTTTTTCACTGGGACTTCTCTAATTTAATAATTTCCGAGCCCGATGACGTTTATGCAACTTCTAAAATGAAGCTTTTCGCCAACATGATTTTCGTATATAATAAATCTTGCCATTATAATAAAAAATGACGTGGAAACTTGGAAATTGGAAATTACTTTGAAGTAACCTTGTTTTTAGCTGAAATTACATACCTACCTACTCATTACAGCTACATGCACCAATCACAACTTGCTGTAGTTAGTGTAGTCATTTTGAAAAACCCAAAGCTTAATACATAGCGTAGTTTTGCCCCGAACCCGTCCACGATCAAAGTACATAAGTTTAAAAGCGTAGGCATCGGCAAACTTGAAATTTTGGGTTTTTCCAGTCCATAATGTAGACGTGTAAAAGACGGGAGATTTGGGTCAAGAGGTTTCGGCCTCATCAAGATCGGCCTCCCTACGAAAAAACAGCGAAATATTCGCGGTATAATTTAGACGAACTACCTACCTTTATTTACAATAAGGCTTGATGTCTGTTCCAGATTCGTTAATCTCCTCGACGCACCTCGCAGCTTCCATAGAGTTTGGGCAGACTTATGTACCTAGTAGGTAGGTAGTACTATAATACAGGTTTTGGGTTTGAATCCCTCTTCAGTATAATTTGTTTTGACGAAGTCGGATTTATGTCCTTTTTTTCTTCTTATATATTCTTATATTCTTTATTGTACACATAAAAAAAGGCATTTTTACAGAAAATTTTTTCTTTTTTTTTTAATTTTTTTTAGAAATTTTTTTTTTTTTTTTTTTTTTTTTTTTTCTTTTGTTTATCTAATAGCTTACTAGCAAAAGGTCTCATCGGAAATCGTCCTTCTCATAACACAAGGTACTTCAAGCGGTCTCCATAGACTTGTCCGAGGACCCCAGTAAGTAGAAAATGTAAACGAAGTATGTTATTTATCTATTTTAATATATGTTAGTAAGATTATTAGCTGAAAAAATAGTTTAACTTATGAATTATTAACATGATAAAAGTATGTAATTAGTTGCAAACTTCAGGAGTTATAGATAGATAGCCTGGCATGATCATTATTTAACCAAAATATCTAGGTAGGTACACGCATGAATAACTTAACCAAAGTTTCTGAAACTTGTAGGTATCTACTTTATTAATAACGACGATGAACTATCGTGCTTCTACAAACTTTGCACTCTCACTATATAGAGCCTTAATCTCAATCTGGCCTCAATTTCCCTGGGGGTAAAACCTAATCCTCTTATAAAAAAAAATAGCGTCGGTTTCCAACAAAGTTTTAAAATCGGTTGAAAGTTCATGAAAGTTGACGCTTTTATTACGACCTGCGCCCGCGGTTTCATTCGCATTGAACACTATCCCACAGAAATCTTAATTTTACGAGATAAAATGTATCCTATGTGTTAATCCAGGTAATATACTATATGTGTGCCAAATTTAATCTAAATCCGTCCAGCTGTCTTTGCGTGATGAAGTCACAAACATCCAAACGCCGAAACGTTCAAACGTGCAAATTTTTCACATTTATAATATTAGTAGGATAGTAGGATCATTGCTCTATTATAATCTTAATTGACGTTTAAGACGTCCAGGGGGGTCACCACGTACTTATTCTTAATCCATGCAGTTCATTTTGAGGCCTTAAACTGAACGGACTATAATGGCACTACACACTCATAAATAAATGACAAACGTGACGTGACGTCACTCAAAAATAGACTGCAGTGACTGAGAGAGAAAGAAAATGAGATGGAGCTATTAAACTCCCATAAATGCAAACAAATTTTTCCGATCTCTTTCGATAAATGTCTCTGGTCGGCTTATGAACGCTGAGCGATATTGGTGGTGACAGTTAGCAGGGTAGTTCAGTTTAAGGACTTAAACTGGATTGATTTAACTGTTCGTAGTGAGGCCCCCTGCTTATAGATGATTAATTTATCACGAGACCGTGTCAGTCTGTTCAGTCGCAATAAAGACTTTCAAAGAGTTCCGTTTTTCGGAGCTGTGTACTTACTTGGAGTTGAATCCTACACGAAGATTTCGGCTCCCATTTATAAGCTGAAACGCAGGTATCTTTTGACTCATTGAATCCGCATTGAGGTATCTTTTGACTCATTGAATCCGCATTGAGCGTAATTGAAATTCAGCAAGGCATTCAAGCCAGTATCCTGGGACTTTCAATTTTCTATGGGGTTAATGAATTTGAGATATCTTCCGTATATGTAGGTCTAAAACGCACATAAGGTTATCCAATTAATTACTTTAGAGCACTGAAATCGCTTAGTAGGCGAACTAATTAACATGGTTCTGAGTCTGATTTATCTTTAGGGGTAGAAATGCCTACATGCCCAGTTTTGTTACAACAATGTTATATGCTTGTTTTAACATAACTCCTAAATAATTAACGTTGGTATTTTTTACAGAACGGCCTTTTGTAACGCAATAAAATAATCCGCTTTATAATTATGTATTAGTTGAATTTGGTATTTACAAGTATTGATGCCAAACAATTTATGTTTTTATGATGCTTGCTAATTACCTTCTTATTTTACAGTTGTTTTAATGTGGTAGTAAAAGCCGTCATAACAGTCTGGCATGGCGTAATATCCACTGCGCGTTCTTAATTTTGCTGGTAAAGGCATGGCTGGATATAAGTGAAAATAAAGGTAGGTATGACCCATGCAATTTATACTTCATCAGATGGCTATGTTTTACTATTACATATAAAACATTTTATTTTTACATGTTTTACCACTGAATACAAATCTGACGCTTCATGACATACTAAAGATGTAACTGTTATTATTTATTGTAGGCCTAACTAAGTCAAAACTGTTTGTTTACCTAACTTTGCAAAAAGTAATATCGGAACTAGAATGGTCGCCAAGAGTTCCTGATCATGATCGTGAACTGTCTAAGCCCGAAGACGTCCAAACCCGTGCTCAAAAAGGTAGCAGCGCTGGTCCTGATAACAGAACGACCTTGAACTTTGATTAACAAAGTTGTTCGTCGCGTTTTTCAGCTGTTTTAGTTGGAGAACTATACTTCTAAAATCCAGCTCTAAGAGCCTAAGCCAGACCAAATTGTGCTAGAAATCTAGAGCTCAGCAGGCAGCAAGAAAACCTTATTACCTTTTTATTTATCAACTCTCCGCCACCAATCACTTTGATGAATGGCTCTTGTTATAGAATTTACGAGGCAAAAGCCTTTGCTGAAAATATTCTAGGACCATTTAACCCTGACCCATGCGTGTCTGCAATTTACGTTTTTCGTGTAATTGGACCTTAATAGATTGCCTCGGGCTGAGCAGCGGAAACTTTGCCGCCAATTTAGGTTGTACACTTGATGAAATAAACAAAAAGATATATTGCACACTGTGTTGAATTCGAACAGGTATCAAAGGTATCGAGTTCAACTGATGCGGATCGTTAAGCTGTGAATTTGACCCATTTTCTCAGTATGCTGTCATGGAAGGCGTATCTTTATTTCTCATCAAAGGGCATTAATTAAATGAATTAAATAAAACGTAGCTACATACGAATGCTATGTTCTTTCTAGTTGTTTTGCGGAAGCAATTAAAGTTAATTTGTTTATTGTTTCACGTTAAAATGACGGCATTTTTTTGTGGGTTGGTATGAAATGGAATTGGTTAATGTGATGGAATTATAAAACCGTCAAGTACAATATTATTATTAATTAAATCTCGTAACGTTCACAGCATGGCATCAAAAGGGACGCCTAAAAATAAATTATCCTACCATATTTATTTCATGAAACATGTGCATGAAGACTTCACACGTCCCAAATATCTTAGGGCGCAAATCATTTATCAATAGTTTTAAAAAAAATAATGAAAATATGATTTCACAAATAACGCAAAACCTGTTATGCTTTTTTTTTTTATTATTTTATTCGTGTTTAATTTCTCCTACAACAAGAATCAGTCAACTTAACAATGCTTATGTAAATTAAACTGTATACTGTATACCAATACCGATATTGCACCGAACTTTACTCATTCAGAACTTCGATGAAATTAACATTTACATTGAGAAACTATTCTATTATCTGAGGTTGCGCGTTCGATTCCCGCACAAGACAATTTTTTTTTATGAACCACGGGTATTTGCTCTGCTGAGTCGTGGTTTACTCCCCATATATTCAATAGTAATCATAGTTTTGAGTTTTAACTGACCCTAGTTTAACAAACCAATATAATAATACAGTAATACCATCACAATATATGACAATAATAAAAAGATAACCACTCAATCTGAGATCGTTCGAGAAGTTTCACCTTATTCATTCACAATATTAACACGGAGAAAATATTGTGAAATTGTGTGAGTTAATTGGAAATGGCGTGACGGAGAAACTTTCAACTACTAAAGTCCTGTTTAAATTTTTTACATTCGTAATTCTGACATGAAACAATGGACAGCTTGTTTCATTAGTCTAGCTAGTTGGTAACTTCAATAATATGTGGTTCTACCAACAGTTCCAGCTCCAAGCTAAGCTTGTTCATATTTATGTTTTAACTCTACGTAACTTTGTTTCTAGTATTTCAACATTTAATGAAATCACAAACGAAGCTTGGGCGGTGGCTTGGTTTAGCTTCAGAGTTGGCAGTTAGTTAGTTAGGTATTTCCCTATTATTATCTTTCATAAATAAAAAATATACCATAAAATGAAAAGGTATACTGACTCGTATCTGCAAAATTCTAATATTTAAGAAGGTACCCTGCGAAACTTTTCACGAAGAAGTTTCTTCGAAAACTTTGCCGTTCAACTATTAAGCACCAGGTCGAAAGCCCGAACTCATAATTAGTTACGAAAGTAGAATCAGGGCGTTCGAATATTGCATATGTGTCTTCTAATCCCCCTAATTCAGAAACTTTGGGACAGCTTTTCACTTACCACGCAAATCACACTCTTAACACTTTTAGGCAAAGTCTAAATTAGTAGTGAACGTGGAGTGAATATCCCAAATGGGAAGGCCGGGCTTTTACGAGTAGAGTGGACGTCAAAAGTCGATTTGAGAAGTTTATTATGCGGTAAGAAGGTAGTAAATATTCATGTTTCGAATTCAACTAGCGGTTCAAAGAAGCAACATAGGAGGACTTGGGCCGGTGCCTTTTCACAGTTTATTATCATTCATTCAGTTCATTTACATATTTTTTTTTACATTTTTCAGTACAGTGCCGCCCAGGATTATGCAATGCAAAGTTCTGGGTGGCACTGTAACTGTTATGGGCAGGCGTAGCGTTTACCATCAGGTGAACGACCTGCTAGTCTCGTCACTCTATGTGAGTCGTCGTCTATGTGAAAAGGCACCAAATATGTTAGCTATTGAATCTGCAAAGACGCCGAGTTTAACAGTTTTCTTAAACTATATCTGCGAGTTTGTAGCGATAATGCGGTTCAATAGATACCTAACATACTAGGCAGAAGGCATTTTTTCGTTCCGTTCAGGTTGCTTTCTGAATTCCCTTTGACTATAAATCATGTTAATTCGTCCAATGAATTTATATAGATTAGTGAAATTATGATTTAACGTGGTTTTACTTTTCAATTTAAAAAAATTGTTATCGACTTGAGAAATTGATTGTCTAATATATTTTGTTGGTGTTGTATATTTTGCTTGCTCTACTTAAAAGTATATTCATTAAATGTTTGGTAAATAGATAGATAACTTTTTACTGTACCCTTTATACCATATAAACAAGGTAATACAACGGGCAGTCTTTTTGCTGAAAGCAGTCTTGTACAGAAAACCTTTGATGAACTGGGAAAATGCAAAAAGAATAGACCGTGTTGTACAGGAAATTAAAACAAATCTATTGTAACAAATAAAAATATAAGGAAAAAAATCCTGGCATTCCACTGGGGCCAAAGCTCTCGGAAATAAACTGATTATTCCGTAAAAAGGATATCTACATCATTCACTTATCAAAAAATAGCCTTGTCTTGATATTCTCTTCTAGCTTTTATGCTTTGAATCCTATACATAACAATTTATGGTGCCCATGTTAAGCAATTTCTGTTTCATTGAACAAGCAAATGAACCGACACAAAATTAAAAGCATTTATTACAACTCCGATCTAAAAAGATAACGTTGCTTAACGCGTTGCGTTGCGTTAACGTAAAGCAACTCTTAAGCTCAGCTAAGCTCAGCTTGCTGGCTGGGTTTGACTCATCATCATAAACAGCCCATATCATCCCACTGCTGAGCACGGGTCTCCCTTCACTTTCGTAAGGAGGGTTAGGCCATCATCCACCACGAGGGCCTGGTCCGGATTGGTGGATAACATACCAACCTCCAAAATAACTCTCGGGTTTGATGTTTTTCTTCACCGAATAGCGAGTGATAATTATGTACATATGCTTTTTACTTGTATACATTGGTACGTGCCCGCACTGGGATTTGAACTCAAGACCTTCTCCTTGGAAGGCAGACGTTCTCCCACTAGGCTAACACTGTATTGGTTTCACTGATAGGTAGCCCCAAGTATCAGTAGCCAGAATTATTTTGAACCCCTCGGCAATGCCATCTTTGAAGTGGCAAGTCCGGTAGGTAATTAAGGCTGGTCTAGACTTCAAGTTAATTAACGAGTAGGCTGATTAAGTTTCAACTTTGAGGTTTGATTGAGCTGTGAATCCACACGTGTTGCTTGTTGTGTATGTTTTTAATTGAATACTAGCTGCGCGCCTCGGTCATACCCGCGTAATTCCAGTCTTCTCGCAATAACTTTGCATTTACCTGGTTAAAAACCACTACGATAATTAGGAACAGCTGAAGATCGCGAAGTTAAAATATGAGTGCATACAAAAATCATTATAAAAAAAAAAAAAAAAAACAAAATTAAAAAAAAAAAAATTCAACGTTTCAAAAATTCAAAAATTCAAAAATTCAATTCAATTCTATTATAAAATTTTCCATTGTCCGAGAAACTTTTTCAGTTTATCTCTCCATAAGCATCTTCCTTGCATTGGACCTCCATGAATATTTGCAAAAAAAATATTAATTATTTTAATCATTATAGATAACAACGATAAAATACATTTAACCATTCTACAAGATGCTAAAAGCAAACAGTCAACTTTATAAAGTATAATTAACAATGTTTAAATTAAACACTACATTCAAGTAATCTAATCTTATGTTTCGTAGAAATACTGAAAATTAAAACATTCATGCATATTTTAAGCACTGAAAAGTTGGTAGAGCAATTAAGTATGACATGGCATGCTTTTGAACAGACTTGTTTTTTATATTTGACTGAGTTACGAGGCAAGCACGTCGTTCACCTGATAGAAAGCGCTACGCTTGGCCATCCATAGGCAGTTACAGTGCCACCCAGAACTTTGCATTACATAATCTTGCTTTTTTAATCTTCTAACTGTTTTATATGGGACTTTCATAATTAGTACCTATTTTACCATGCCGAGGTTCATTTACCTTTGTATACGCAAGTAGGTACCAACTTATTATGAGTATATAACATCGTGGTCGATAACAGGGCATGCATAAGTAATTGAATCGCCTGTTCAAGCCAACACCAATGAGACGATTAAACTTCTATTGCAATTAATTCCAATGAAATAATTTAACACGTTCACTGCTGAAAACACAACTGTTGTGTTTTTTGTAACTTGCCGCGAGTACGGGAAAACACAACAGTTGTGTTAGCGGTACGAGTAAACACAACTGTGTGTGCAGATCCGTAACCATGGCTAGACAAGAAAATCGGCTCAGCAGTCGAAGTGTTAAACATGGTCAACGCCGTACATGTATTACTAAAGGCCGGATGCAATCAGTTTTGATTGAAATTGATTGAACAAAGACGCATAATTGCCTCACAAGAGCTATACGTCAATATGAAATTAAAACGGGCACCCCTACCGAACAAAATCGTCCTGTGATGTTTACTGCATGGACAAAGTTTCCGGGTCTTCAGAGTGGAATGATCACACGAGATCAAAGCAGTTGAAGTGAGAGGTAACGAGCAGGTTACTCGCTCTAGCGTTGTCAACATAGCGAATATATTAAACTGAATGAAGGAAACTTGTAACAAGTTTTCTACAGTTAGCGTAGTTAGATACTGTAAAAGCTATTAAACTGATGCGTTTACTAACAAAAATAGCAGCTTTATATACGAATGTCACGAGCTTTCAACATTTCGGCTCTTTTGCAACCTTTAGATAGATATATAGATGGATAAACTATTTATTGAAACACCACAAAATAAAGAAAATTAAAACAAATCAAATTGAAAAATTAGTTTTGTTTCATCATCATCATCATGACCAACCTATATCGTCCCACTGCTGAGCACAGGTCTCCTCTCACTTTCGTGAGGAAGATCAGGCCTTTATTCACCACGGAGTCCCGGTCCGGATCGGTGGATAACATACCTACCTCGGAAAAAATTCTCGGATAGGGGATGGGTTTCCTCGCGATTTTTTAATTCATCGAAAAGCGAATGATAATGACGTACATATGCTTTACAAGAAACGCATTGCAACCTATAATAAATAACAAATATACGTTGCAACTTGCATCTAAATTCCGAATCATATTTCAGGTTTCTTTTCATTATAATTAATTTTAATACTCGATATTAAGTTAATAGAAAAATAAAAGCCTGCTATTAATGACGGCTTAAAAATAGAATATACAAATCAATAGAATTCAAATTGTCATTGAAAATGTAGACTGTATATACATATATAGATAAAACAATAAAGATATTCTATTATATTCTATTCTTGTTATGTAGGTATTTAAGGAAGGTTATGAGCGTACACTAAATAGCTGGCCTGTCCATCATGGAAGGGTCGGAAATTCCTGCGGCTATTCTAGTATTTGTGTTATTCAAACAATGTACATGCTATCGAATTAGAGTAGCTGTGATGGTAGATACGAGAAATAGCAATTCACAAAAGATCACAAAAGATCGCATAATAAATAGCACAGTTAACTAAATAGTTGGCCATGATTGAAGCTCTCTTCTATCTACTAAAGTCTCCTAATTTCTTTTTCTATCTACAGGAAAAAAAACTTAAATTTAAACTAACTCGAAACTAAATGGAAACTTTTTTTATTGCATTTTATGCAAGCATTTGACCTGTCTCACTTGATGAAAAGTATCGGTGACTGTGAAGCATGCTTGCCTAGAAGATAGAATAGAATAGAATAGAAAAACTCTTTATTGTACACCAGAAACAAAAATAAACACAGTACAGAAGAATTGCAATAGACCCCTATTCACTCTTGACTTGAAGACTTCCAGATTATAGTTATCGAGAAACAATGACACTGGTAAGGCGTTCCATCCTTCGCTGTTCTAATTATTATAAATGTGGATGTAATTCTTTTTTTGCGGGTTGGAGGAATGTGAACTACTTATTTTAGCAACCAATTTTTATTATTTTATCCTTATACTACTAAAGTAAGTTTTACTTCGAACTTCCTCAATTTGAAGCCTTTAATCATCTCTTCCTATAGAATAAACGGATTTCACTTGCAAGACGTGTGTTTGAGACAGCGCAGCTAATTGGTATTTAACATCGTCTTAATTAAAGCTCACTGTAACAAAGTAACTCTATTTAATCTGTGTCACAAGTAAAGTGTAACAGCTTAATAATTCCTGACTGAAAGATTGAGACTGGCAGGAAACCGGAAATGGGACGTGGATTTTGTATTTTTACTCAAACCTGAGTTTATTCTTGATCTTTAAGTAATTACACACATTTACGCATGTTACTACAAGTACTCCTACACTCAAGTACACACCCCGACATACATTATCACACCTACACACGCACACACATACACACACACACCCACAACTTAGTACCCTGACACCTTTACTCACACATATACAGAGAAAATAACACAAAATCTTACATTATGTAGACAGTAATCCTTACAAAATTATATGATTGCACTAACTTACTTTAAGAAGCAATTGCTTTAATACTATTATTACTATTATTAATATATACTACTAGCTGTGCCCTGCCACGCTTCGCTGTGGCACATTCGCACATTCGCTGATAGGTCACTGATGAAAAAAATAGATAAAAACAATCCTTGATGCGGATTATATATCATGCTAAAATTTCAGCTCGATCGGTGCAGAACTTTTTGAGTTTTTGAAGCGTACACAAACCAACATAACATTTATATATATATAGATTATTTTATTGTAATCTAAAATGGGGAGTACTGTCTTCTGGGTCACAGCTCACGCTACTTCAGGAGACAGGGCTCAAAATTGTAAGATTTAAACATTTGTGTGAACCACAAACCATGGTACTCGTAAATCCTGATTCCCTAGTTACAGCGAATTCGAGTTAGGGGCCAGGTTCTATGCAGATAGATAGAGAGCTATAACTCTCTATTGACACCAAAATGTATAAAGCACAGCGAGAAAAAAAACATAACATTATTTAAGTGATCGTGACGCGTTATTATAATTATTATTTATTTATTATTGTAATAGTTGAAACTGTAAAGTTTGCATCAGAGCTTTCCATTGAAATGAGATTGAAATAAATGGCAGCTACCGAAATCATTTTGACAGTGACCAGTGCCAAAAATATGTTTGGAAAATAAATCCTACTTGTCATGTTGACACCGTGATCGGTAATAACTGATAAGCATTAGCTTTCCTATAAATTTTCGGCAAATCGTGGTTTTTTGTGGTACAAAAGTAGTATAAACCTTTGTTCGAAATACAAACAGAGTAACGTGACAATCAAGTCGTTCCCCTGATGGTAAGTACCAATCAGAGCAAGAACAAAACATGTAAGATAGTATTCTACCTACTCCCTCTTTTCATTGGAGTAAAAAGTGGGTAGCCTTCTTCGAAAGTTACAAACATAAAATTGGAGGCATCTCGAAAGTAACTTCTCAGAACCCGAAACGGAACTAACTGGTGCTTAGGGCAGGTACCCACTGATGGGAAGCAGTTATTCGAGCCCTTTTCACACATTGCCTTAAGCGTTTCCCATTCTGAAACGTGAGTCGGAATCCTTATGTGACTGCGTTCCCTCGCTAATTCAAGTACCTACCCAATTTGAAGCTCTTCATCAAACCTTGATCGATATTTTATAGGCGATAACAAGTCCTTGGATAGTATATACTAAGCCTTTTTTATTCTCTAGTCAATTCGTGTGAATTTATAGCTACTATGTTTCAGAATTCAATATAAAGAGGGGTAGGTGTGGCTTAGGTGTCAGTATTTCTTTTTAAACGTAGAAGAATAAAAAAACAATCAATATTAAGTTGGTAGGTATAAATGTAGCTATAGAGCATGCACCTACTTACTTTTTCTTCTGAAACATACAAAAAAAAAATTCATCACCATCAACCCATATCAGCCCACTGCTGAGACACGGGTCTCCCCTCACTTTCGTGAGGAGGGTTAGGTCATAATTACCACGGAGGCCCAGATCCAGATCGGTGGATAATCTACCTACCTCCGAAAAAAAAATTCGGGTTTCCTCACGATGTTTTCCTTCACCGTAAAGCGAGTGATAATTACGTGCATATGTTTTACAAGAAACACATTGGTACGTGCCCGCTGGGGTTTAAACTCACGACCCTCCTTGGAAGGCGGACTTTCTCCCACTAGGCAACCACCACTTGAAAACATAATTTACCGACATTAAAATTTGTTTTTTAGCATTATTCTTGCTGTTAATAACATATGACGTCTTAAATGTCGAGCATAGATAGATACTTCTTTAGTGATACCAAAGACACCAACCATAACACACCAAAACACACAAAAGACGTAACTTAATAGTGAAATATAGTGAACTCTAGCAAATATAGTGATTGTTACTCAATTCAGGTACCGGGTTCAATGCATTATTCAATTGAATTCAGTCACTTTCTATCTAGTGAGCCTGGATAAACGTAACAAGGTTGTACAGTCGGCCTCAGAAGTAGCTGAAAATGTCGTACTTCTAATTTAA
This sequence comes from Campaea margaritaria, assembly GCA_912999815.1. Taxonomy (NCBI): domain Eukaryota; kingdom Metazoa; phylum Arthropoda; class Insecta; order Lepidoptera; family Geometridae; genus Campaea; species Campaea margaritaria. Next base: position 4,103,418 of record OU538800.1, read on the forward strand.
TATTTGTATGATCACAAGCCACATTTTATAGTATATTATGATTATGAACTACTTTTGAGGCTGACCGTACCTAGCTTTTGTCGTCTCACACTGAATAGATTATGGAAATCACGACTAAGTTTAAATAAATTCAGAAAAATATAGCGACGCCAAAGATTATCATGACGACTTTCGTAAAAATATTCAATTTTATTCAAACGACATACAATAAGAAGTTATACTATAGATAACTAACTAGGTACTTATCTGGTCGGTCAATGTCCCTTCAAATACATCTAAACCACTACCTAAATACAAACACAGTATTAGATGGCCTTAAACGTCTGCTTCAGTCGATTTGAACAGCTTGTGTGTTCCTACTTATAGATTATAGTTTAGCAATAGCCTATATTTAAACCAAAGTATAAAATACAAATGGGACTAATTCTTGCAGTACGGAACCACAAATATAAACCCGAAATAGCGATTAACGGAAATTAGTATTTCAATTTGAATTGATTGGCGGCTGAATATCAATTTGTAGTGAGATAGCCTGGAGCGTTATAATTTCAATTTTGGTGGATAATATTAATTTTATGATAATTTAATATATTTTGCTTAGTAGGTAACAAAGGCTGCGGATTTTTCATGCGTACCTACCATGTTTATATTAATACTTACAACTATTATACATTCATTAGATTATTCAGAATTTATTTTCATTCTGAATAGGCATAATGTTGTATTTTTACCCGACTGCGACAAAGACAATAGGAAGGGTAACGTTTTACCAGTATGTTATGACGTATTTTTATACGTCATACTTTTAATATAAAACTCATTTCTTTACTTCTTCCTTCTCGACTTATTTCTTTCAAATATTAAATTACACCATTCCACTTTTTGTAGTTATTTTCACAGTAAATTTCAGTGTGAATATAATATTATTTATCAAAATTCATATTTTATTCATTACGCTAGAGTATTTATTAACTATTAAATTTATATGAATGTACCTCTCCGACCTTTCAATCGTACTAAGATCGTAAAATTAGTACAACATGCGTCAAAATATGTCTAATCCACCATGATGTAAATTGTTTCGCCGTTTTTTGACTATACACGAAAGGTGGGTAACTAAACACCCAATAGATATAGGTTTTAAAATGTTTGATATTATAGTTCTTTTCTTTACCCAAGCTGGCAGGTCCACAGTAACGAAGAATTACCGATGACGTTTAATAATAAGAGAAAGAAGAAAAGTACTCACCACTCCAAAATATAAAACTCAGGACGCCTGCCTGACGATACCCACTTGAGTACACTTCAAAAACTAAGTTAGGCGCACTTTACCGACGAATCTCACGCCCCAGAGAACACTACCGGCTTAACCTATACATAAAACATCCGAACATCGACGCTTCACTTCACTAGAACACTGAACATGGACTTTTTAAAACTATTCAATCGGTTCTGGAAATTAATTCGAGGTTCCGCCTTCGGGTTTCGAAAGGCTATTAAAAATTTACGTGGAGAAAATAGAGAGCGCGCGCATACGTCTGCGTGTGTCGGGGGCCAAGCTACTACTGACTGCCAGACTGAGGGAAGTCGCGTTGTAGGGCGGGCGGAGAATAGTATCGTATCACAGTTTTCAGTACTGAAAGTTGCTTCAGAGGGGGTGAGGTGCTAAGCGTCATAGTAAAATTCTTAACAGTCGTTATCTTGCTAATTACTGTCAGTGAATGGAACCCCGCCTATTCAAATTCAGGTAAGTAAACACAAAATGTATCTACTTATGGGATGACACAGTTTGAAATTAAACATTAATGTACCTACTATGTATTTAAAAATATTTTTTTCCGAGCGCGATGTCTAATGCTTATTGCGTTTACTTTGAATGAAGAGAGTTTTGATAATTGAATTTCTGTCCCTTTTTCATTTCTTTTTTGATACGCTGTAAGATGGCGCCGCTGATCATATCTTTTTGGAGCAGATTTTCCGGAATTAAAAACATCTGCGTAGCTAAAACTCTTCATGAGGTAACGAATGACGAATTTTCCAATTTAACCGCCAAGTTTCCCTGACCGTATTATAATAACAATCCTTACCGAAATCGAATGTATGACGCTTAGATGGTTTTGCCGTTTACATGATGACGAAAACAAATATTGCGTAGTCATGACGCAGTTAGCAGTACGCCTACCGCAGGCATCCTATATACCTAGTCTATGGTGCCTACAAATAACATTGTATTACCTAATCAGACGTAATGTTGGAGATGGATATTAATTCACAAACACTATATTTTTTCTATAATATTATAATTGTAACATAGTGGTCTTTAACCCGGGAAATGCAATCGTTGCGGGAAAACTGAAATTATGCAAGTGAAACCGCAGGGTGCAGCTAGTAATATATAAATTGCTTACCTTACGCATTTCGAAAGTTTAAGGTTTCTCGTGACGAAGGACTTATTTATTAAAATTAATTTTATATCACCTTCTGAACTGCCTAAGTGTCAGCTAAGAATTGCGTAAAACAACCTTAAGTATCAAATTATGGGCCCTGAGAAACTCATAGAAGTTCATTCACTTTACCACTGGGTTCGTAATAGGTATAACAAGAAACGCAGAGTGATAATTAAACTTTTTCAGAAGAATTATAAATAAAATATAATATTCTGGATGATTCTCCAGTCAGTATGCAAATCTACCGTATTTGACATAACTCTTCTTAATCCATTCATCGGCGTTTGTTCTGTTTAAGAACAGTTCTTGCCAAAGCCTAAATAGGGCAGTACGAAGGGTGCCCATGCACAAGGCCCGGATCCTTCAGGGACTCGGAAATTACCAGACCAGCCAACCAGAAGCGCGCAGATATAGAAGCTCGAACCTGAGCGAGCGAAACGAGCGAAGCGTCTCTGCTTCAAGTCTAGTAAAATTAGCTTTCGTCGTATTTTACAACCGATCTGGATGAAACTTGGTACACAGGTTTTACGACTTTAAACACTTTTTGTCGTCGGGGATTTTTGATTCGAGAGGCAGTTCCTCCAAAAAGAGGGCTACTGGAAATCTCTATCTTATAAGATTCGATTTCAATGATTTTTTTATGAGGTTGGTAACTTTAAGTTGATCTTATAAAAGTTTGGTTACGATCTGATAAAAATCTTCTTCTTCGGAACAGAATAGCTCCTCAAAATGCAGTTATTAATTATTGCACAAAAAAATGTGCTTAGAGGTCTATACTGTTCGCAGAATCACTGGTGACGACGGCACTTGCTTTCAACCTTCTCAGACAAGCGTCACTTATTCCTATAATCATTTAAGTAAAGTCCCTACCTTCATAAGCAATCAAAACTTTTAATAGCACACAACCTACACAGAAAACAAAACTTTGACGTTCGTTCACGTCGACACCAATTTGTATCCGAGTTACTACAAGTATCCGATCAATAGAAATAATTAGCCCTTCGGAGAAAAAGTTACGGTACTCGGCCGGGTCAAGGCGTGACACCGAAACTGGTAACTTCCAGTGAGGTCTACGGCTCGTTTTTCCGTGGACTTTTGTTATGTCAGTTGTTTTTTATTGTTGTGGAAGGATTGTTCTGAAGAAGAGTTTTATTTAGTTAATAAATGAGATCGCGTTTGACCATTATCTCACCTGGTGGTAAATGACAATGCGGCCTACGATGGTGCACGCTTATCTAGAAGTAACCTATTCACCCGTGACCTGATGACTCCCAGGATATAATTATAGGGAAACACAGGCTCAAGCAAGGAATTCCACTTCTTTCGGTACACATAATAGATGTGGAGGCAAACCGCTCCATGCATGGAGATGGAATGTCCAACGGTGGTGCATCGCCGTACGTCTGGTGGTTCGATGATGGAATGGGCTTTTTGGAATTAAATTGTAGAATTCCATCGCTCACTCTCTGAAATGTATCCGATAAAAGACTGATAGGCTGGCGACTCTGCGTCGATGCTCAAGGATCTGCAGGCTAGCCTCGACTAGTGCATTGTCATCAATGAGCCTAGTGGCTCAACTTTCAATCTATCGGTTAGCTTTTAAAAAGAAGAAGATAGTGAGGCTATTTCGCGTCTTTTTCAGATACTACGTTTTCGCCTGTATCAAAAGTTAAAGTCCGTCCTTATCAACGACTTTGTACCAGATCAGCATTTCTGATTTAAGTCGTCTTCGTGGAATAAGTTAGTGATGCGTGAAGTAACAATACGAATTCCCATGCAGGGCCAATATTTGTGTGAACCAAAGGTAATTTCTCTGAGTCTGAACGATCCATGATCCATGGTAGATCCATGGTCAACGTAGATACCTAGGTACCTATTAATTCCCTAGCTACACAGCATCCTAGTTAAGGGTCAGGATTTGTTTGATTTCAGCGCTTAAGACGTGTCTCACGGAAACTGGACTTAAATTTGCAGTACGGATATTCCCTTAGTTACTCTACTACTTTTTTATATAAGAAACTTAAGTTATTTCCTTACTACAAGTAGAACTTTGCAAGCCTCTTAAATAGATCGTTCATCTTTTCTTTTACAACGAATAATTCAGAAGGAGACCGCAGTGGTTGGCCACAGCTGGTTGAACTTGTAATATTAAACTTAGCAGGCCCTCGGGCCAAGCTGGTAAGTTTTAAGAAGAAAATGTATTGAAATAATCTAGTATTTAATATTAAAGTAAAATAACTCTTAAGATGATCCCCTAGATGTTCTAGACCTATGTATATCGTATTTATTTACAAAATTTATTATTTAAAAAGATTTTTCTGTTTATGCAAAGGTTATCTGGAAGAAATCGCTTCAGAAGACCGCCCTTTGCACTACTACATTTTTACGTTTTGTGTGTATTGTGCTCTTTTGGTGTACAATAAAGTGTTTCCTATTCTATTCTATTCTATAAAATATTTGGTTAAATTCCTAAGCCTCTACGTAACATGTCAACTATTTTTGATGTTTCGCCCAACACCCCGAGGGATTTCCCGCAAGTAGGGAGTTACTATACCACAACGTACGTCAAGGGTACGTGACTTTGTTTGACATTATGTGAAACGGCCCTTTTGGGACGTCTAGAAACAAAATGCTTAACTTGGTGTGCACCAATAATAATCATAAAAGTAATCATTGTACATTATTGCTTACATTTAATAATGTGGTATTTGTCCTTGTTTTTCCGAGTTCTAGAGTGAAGACTACGCTTAAGCAAACGTATTGTAGGACGCCTGCCGGCTAGGTGGAGTTTCGACTTGCAGAAACGGCTAGCAGACTGGATTATTGGACTGGAACGAAGATCAGGCTCAGTGGCTTTCACTAGGAGAGGCCTACGTCGAGCAGTGGACTGATGATGATGATTAAGTCCTCGTTAACACAGTTTAGCGAACACACACACACAAACATCTGAACAACCACACACCCTTACCTATTCTCTCAACTGCACGCAAACTCATACGCGCATTTCCTTACTTTGTCTTAGTCTTAGTGTATTAACAAGACATAAAAAATATGTACACAAAATATTTACGGAGGGCGGTGGCGCCTGTGATACAGTTTTTAACTACATCAGACACCAACGTTCCATCAAAAACCTAACAGACTTTATTCTAAGCGCATTTATAAACTAAGTCTCATTTAGGCATGTTTACTTTAAGAGATGGCAATTAACAATTTTATTATTAAAGACAACCAATAGAAAACTTGATGAGGGATCTGAACCAATCACCAACCCCAGCGGCACACCTTTGTATAGTTGATTGTTTAATGACATAACATTTCAATGTTTTCTTGCTTAGCTATCGATTGGTAGTCAGAGGTTCTTGAGGGGCTTGTCAATGGCTGACATCAGAACGCCCCTTCCTCATTCAAGATCTATTGATCGACGCCATCGTTACCATAAAATTGCAATTTTAATTCATTAATTTAAAACAATCTAACTTTTCCTTCATTTGCTTCATCAACATAGCTTGTGCACAGAAAACTGTTAGCTTCCGGTCAGACCGAATACACATACCTGTCTCTTAACACTTTCACTGCTGAGCCGATTTGCTTGTCTAGCCACGGGTGCGGCTCTGCACACTCCATAGTGTTTTCCCATATAACAAACACAACAGTTGTTTTTTTTCCGTAAAAAACACGACAGTTGTGTTTTCAGCACTGAACGTGTTAAAAAATCATAAATAGATAAGAACCTATCAACATCATCATCATCATCGATACCATCATCGTTTGCAGCCTTATTCTACCCACTGCTGAGTATTGGCCTCTTTTCTCTGCTGTCACGCTTTGTGATCGTGTGCTTATATAAAGAAGAAAAAGAAGGTAAGAAGGTCTTAATTCAAACTTTACTTTTAATTTTAAAACAACCAACCTCGGAAGTGATTTTTACCGAAGTCCGAACCTCACCTAGTTCGATACTCTACTCGTAAAACGTGATTTTGTACCAGGCATTTGGCTTCACCTTTCGAATGGAAATGTGCCATAAAATTTACTCACTATTCCTTCTACGTGATACCGACCCTTCTGTTGCCCGCCGAAATAACACGTAGGTAAGAAATATAACTTAATATGGAAAAAGGTACCTTTGACTTGTTAGCTGCCTTTATTCATGCTCCGTACTTTTGTAAATTATTCATTTTAGTTTAATCCTTTTTCTATTTAGCTATCTATTCTTGTAGTTTGCATTAAAAGATATTTAAAATTTTTAAATGGACATAACAACTGACGCATGACACTTGATAAGACAAAGATTTCGGTTTTTTTGCTATGCCAAACTAAGCATTATTAAGATTAAATACAAACTCAAACGAACAAAATACAAACAAATGATTTCAAAACTCGATTTTCTTTTGTTTATTTTCAACTTGTATCTAAATTTTGTTTCGACTCTTGCACACTATTAAAAAACGTGGCATTAACTCCAGTCCAACTTCGACAGTTTTAAACTAAAGCTGTCAGAAATGTTAACACCAACATTGCATTTAAATTTATACCTCGCATGTACACAAATCATAACATTATAAATTATATTCCATCATTCAAACAAAAATCATTGAAATTGCGTCATTTCAGCTGAATCTTTCGCGAGTAAGTATAATTATAGATTTAGCCCAGGATATTTACGTTCCCTACACAGGCGGACTCCGTACTGCAACTGAGCTGTCAATCTGTTTGCAATAATGGCCGATTTATCACTTGCACGGTAGCGTGTTTATAGTTAATGCAGCTTTTGAGGAAGATTAATCGATTTTGGGTTGATTTATCGATAAATATGCTGGATTATTCTAAACTATATCAGTGGGTAGTAAGGTACGTTTTTAATCTAATAGAAAGATGACATTCTAGCTTCGCCAATACTTTACTCTGGAAGTTATACGATAAATCTTGTGGTGTTATAAAATGTTTTTAAGAATTTTTATTGGGAATATTGAATCGGATAGAAGTTGTTTATCGATTTATTCGACGACGAACTGTTTACGATTGAAACGACGACAGAGATATAAAACGCGTTATTCTTTGAAAATAACTTATTTACAAGACAATAGATTCTTTACAAAAAAAACCTCGTGCTTCGACTGGATAATTATTAACAAAATAAGTCTTCATTTCTGTTTACTTCTCTGAGTATCGTCCAGGATGTCCGTAATTGTCTCTTCATAGTCTCGACTGAAAAGAAAAATTTAATAAGATTTCACATTTTCTTTCACAATGGCCCTTTGTGGTACAGACCGGTCTATTTTCATGACTTTTACGTTACAAAAGTCAATGGTGAAATAATTACTGTTTTTTGTTTTGAGCCGCTTTATGTTAGAGCTAGATGTTGGACCAAAGTCCGAGATAGACCAGCAACCTTACGATGCAAAGGACAACGAAGCTTTAGTATCGCTTCCAAGGTTTTTAGTTTTCTTAATTTTTTTTTATTATCTCGCCGTTTTTTCTTCGATGTCGTTTTTTGTAAGCAGTATGTAACTGGTAGATCGCGCAGGGTTTCGTCACTAAACCGTAGATCTTGGGTCTTATTAAGTTGGCCACCCCTGACTTGGACGATTCTAAAGGCTACAGAATACTTACATCGTCTCCTCTATGGATGGCGAGGACCATGTCATAATCGTTGGCTCCAAGGTTGATGTTGGCACGGCCGTCATTGCCGACGGTGATTGATTTGCCAGTGCAGCCGCTGCCGCTCTTGACGCCGGAGATAATGTCGCAGTATGTACCAGCTGGGAGGCAGGTCTGAAGGATGTAAGTGGTTTAAGTTACAGCCCGTACATTGAAATTTACCTATAGTTGAGTTTTGTTTAAATATCGATTTATCCATCTAAATTGCGTGAATCTAAAATGAGTGGGTTGCAAAAAAATAGTAAATATCCCGTTTCCAATGATAATACACTATCTTATATTCTTACATGTAAAATATTTGATTTTAATTTGATTTGATTTGATTATAGTTCATTTTTTTATTTAAGAGTAGCTATGTGGTTTCACCCGCAATGAGTATTATTAAGTATTCCACACTTAATTTTTATGGAGTAAAAAGTATGATATGTTGTAATTCGGGTAATAAACTATCTGAGTTCCAAGTTTCATTCAAATCCGTTGAGAAGTTTTTGCGTATAAGAGTAACAAACATCCATCCATCCTCACAAAATTTCACATTTAAAATATTAGTAGGATGATATGGTATCATTTTTTGTTTTACCTGTAGAGTCTGGTTCAAGTCCCACATGTCGTTGTTGAAAGCGATGAAGCCCTGGCCGCCTCTACAGAAGGCGATCTGGTTGCTTCCGTTGTCCCACCAGTCGTTGAGACCAGTGCCGAGGGCAACGTTTCTGAACTGGACCATTTGGAAGATCTGTCGCCAACGGTGTTCGCAGATCCATCCGTTACCACAACTGTTGTCCTGTCGAAAGAGAATATAGCATTAGCATTTACTTAATATTTTTGTAATGCTTTTCGGTGAAAGAAAACATCGGTAAGAAACCCACGTGTCCGAGCATTATTTCAAAGGTATAAATATGTGATCTTTCAATTCGATTCGGACACCCGTGGCGGATTATGGCCTAATCCTCCTCACGAATGTGAAGGAAGATCCGTTTCCAGCAGTGGTTCGATATACAAAATACAAAATATGGCTGATCATGATGATGATGGCACTTACAGAGTTGATAGAAGCCGAGATGATGTTGCCACTGCTGTCCATGGGAGGACCAGCTTCCGTATTTTGGAAGTCGTAGCTGCTCATCAGCTGAGGCTCTCCGTATGGATGCGCCAACATAAAGGCGATCGCGCCCTTGTACGGCCTGGAGTTCTTGTAGGTTAGGATATTGCCACCTGCGCCGTGGCCTCGCTGGTTGTCGTGATTGTCGATGAAGGTTTGAGCGTCGCCAGAGGCAAGGAGTCCCCATTGAGGTCCCCAGTTGATGAGCCATCTGAGTTGGTTTCCACCCTGAAAAATTAAATGTGTCAAGTAGGTACTTAAGTGTCACTACGGAGTCGTATAAAAAACATAGTAACACTGAAAAACGAAACTAGAGTCTGTTTTATGACTTTATGTTGTTGTTTTTTTTGGCCTTTCTAAATATAAACTGAGATATTACAAGAGTTTGGCCGCAATTTCCAAAAAATAAGCAAATAAATAATCTACACTAACTACATCGTGATTATAAATTTCCTATTTTCTTTCTCTGGGTTATAGTGATCTCCACACAAAATTTTATCAAAATCCGTTCGGCCGTATAAACGGCGGAAACAGGCCAAAAAACCGACGGAGTTATTTTCGTTATTATAACAGGTAAAGAAAGATTAGTATAAAATATTTTTTACCGAGAAAGCTCTGCTCAGTTCCAATCCGAATCGGAACTCGGTGACGGCAGCTAAGGGCGTGTACTCATCACGGGAGACCGCTTCGCCGCCGAGGTCAATAACTTCCTGGTAGATGTAAGGGCGGGCACCAGAGGGGAAACCGTGATTGGTGTTAAGGTCTCGCAGCCGGCCGTAGATGTTGGTCAAGTCATGGGGCCACATGTGCTTGGCGGCGTCAATTCTACAATAAATATTCAAGACTAAGTTACAAATAATTATACATAGTATACGGCACTACAAACACAACGGTCACTCTGCACCTCCCGCAATCCATGTTTCGTCCAAAATACGTCCCACTTAACCCTCTTAGGGGATAGCGGGAAAGGTACGGCTAAGAACGAAGCATTTACGATTATCATAGGAGTCAACATGTTTTTTTTACACCCTTTTTATTAGCTTTACCTGTATGTATGTATGTTTGTAACCGACTTCTTTGGGCGCGATTTTGACCCACTTTAAACGGCCAGATTTCGTTCAAACTTTGTAGTTTTTTAAGGTGTTTTTTTTTCGTAACGCGTTAAATAATTTAATAAGTATTTAGGAAATTGTAGCTGAAGACAAAACAGTATATACCTGAAGTACTAAAATAAAAAGGTTTTTCTGTTGGTACGTTTTGACATAATCTAGTAATGGGATCTCTTCACAACAGAGTTATTACAAAGGTCTTTCCGATGCACTTAATAATATTAAATTTTTAACGATACCAATGTGATATGCTTGCTTTTTTTATTTGAATTTTACTATGAATTTGTATTTTTAGTCGTGACTGTGCGCTACAATCGGTTATCGCTTACAAGATCTATTTACCTGAATCCAGCCACACCAAGCTCGATGAGACGGTTCATGTAGCCCAATATCATTTGGCGGACGTATTCAGAGCCCTGGTTGAGATCCTTCAAGCCAGAAAGCTCGCAGTTGCGGACCTACAAATAGAAACTTTTAGAGTAAATTAAATACACTCATCAATTCCCTTTTGCCCGATCAAAAGGATCGAACGAGAAAGGTCAGAGTCCAACTTCTGATATAGGTAGATACAGATAAGCCACAATGACATGACGCGACTACCAAAAGGGAAATGAATGCGGATGAATATCTGACAAAAGTGTGCTACTTCCCCAGGCGGTCTCTTGCAGAAGAGGCCTATCACTACATAACAGGTACATAGATAGAAAAGAAAAATATAGTTTTCTTAACCAGGAAGAATCTATTCCTACCCAAGCAACCTCACTCAGAACTGAGTCAGAACTTACCCTATCAGGACAGCAGCCATAATCGTTTCCAGAGATCTCGCACTGTGGGAAGTTGAAGTCGTTTCTGCCGTAAGGGACGGCCGGATAATGCCAATTGCCGAAGTTAGCTGTGCTGCCACCGGTGCCTACGTTCTCATTCCAAGTGCCAGTCATGTGGTTGATGATGGCATCGACGTAGATTCTGTTAGAACATATATGGTGGCTTATTAAGCGATAGGTTTTAGGAGATCAGGAGTAATAGTGTTCAGAAAGTGCAAGGAATATGGTCCTTCGTGCCTCTACATCTGTAGTTATGAGATTTCATATTTGTTTGTCGATGATGTAGTGCAGACTTCTGTCTAATATCAGAGTTTGCAGGCCTCTGACGCGGCTTAGCGAGTGCTATCTATAGATAACAACCGATAATTTGATAAAAACTGTAGTAGAAGAGTAGAACTGTCAGGTAATCTGTGGTCGTAGAGTGCTATGGGCCGTTCATTTCGAGCCAATGTTTAAAATTAAAGGAGAATTAAGGATCATTTTTTGTGAATGTTTAAATGAGAATTGACTAATATACACTGCTGTTCACAAGAAACTCCAGATTCCTAAAAAGGGGCACCACATTGGGACAAAGGAACAGAGATCTACTTTTAGTAGCCTCTGGTAAGGGCACCCTAATTAATAAAAAGCTGTTAATTCCATTGCTGATTTTTCTGAGTTTTTCATTGAACTCAATCCACAATCATAACTGAGGAGTTATAGATTTAGTCCAATCAAAGTTTAATGCTTGTCGACCCTATTAGTAGATGCTAAGGTTGGTTATTCAAAAAAAATATAAAATTCTCAATGATCCGCAAGACTGAAAGATAGAACATCAGTTACCTGACTCCGGCACTGTTGCACCTCCTGACCATGTCAGTGAACTGCTGTTCGTTGCCAGAACGGGTGATCAATCGGTAGGAGATAGGCTGGTAGCGCTCCCACCATGGTCGGTTCATGGACCAGATCACCAAGTTCTCATTCGGGGGCGACACCTGGTAAAATACAAAGTGGTGGTTACGTTTGCCTACTGGTTAAGATATCTTAGACTTGAGTTGGCTTTTATTGTCTATCTATTTATCTATTCCGACACAATCTCATGTTGCCTTTCAAAATTTAACAAATATGATGTGACAAACAATGAGTATATAATTTTGTTATTTTGAGAGAATATAGTCGTAAACAATATTGAAATAATTTATTCTAAACAACTCGAAATGTGTCTGACCAAAAAGGCTCGATACTATTCGGCCACTTCTGATGAAAACTTAAGATTCAGCCAGCGCGACTTAAAGGTTTACCACACACATAATATTACGTGTTTGTGCCATATTGCTTTTTTTATCGTTTTCGTTTGTTTTACTGTGAACACGTCGACTAGTTCTAAAGCATTAAGTAGCGTCGACGAGGGATTGCTTAAATTACTTTTTTCAGTTAAGTATACCTTAAAATCAACCCCCCCCCCCCTCCAACCCCTTCTTCCAAGGTATGAATGAAATAAAGAATCCAATTAAGTTTCTTCTTGAAACCTTCAAGTTGTTTATTCTGAACGATAGCGTTCTGAGTAGGTTTTAATATATAATGTAGTTTCAACAGAATTCTATTTGCCAAGAGGTACTATTTAATTTAAAAATATAGGTCAGAGATACAACCTTTGCTTTTATATGTATAGAAGGTTTGGATACGAGCTACGCCCAGTGGCTCTACAAACAGTATTCTAGTATTCTCGTGAGAACTTTACATTTTCTTGGGACGTAATGTAGCCTGAGGTATTCTCTATACTTCAGGCTTCTCTTCATTATTTTTTTTTTGACTGAGTGACGGGTCGAGCAAATCGTTCACCTGGGGTAAGCGCTACGCCTGTCCATAACAGTCACAGCACCACCTAGAACCCTGCATTGCATAATCCTGCGCGGCACTGCACCGAGCTCGTCACCCTGAGACATCGGCTCTGAAGTCTCATATGTCCAGTAATTTCGCTAGAAACAATGCTCTGCAAACCGGAACCGGAGTGATGTTTGCGCACTACTGCTTGGCGGTTGAATATCTGGCAAAGTTGTGGTACTTCCCCAGGCGGGAAGGACTTCTCCAAATTTCAATGAAATCAGTTCCGTCGTTAATCGATCCGCGAAAATGAAACGAACAAACGTTCAGATTTTTAGTTCTAAAGAAATGTGCCAGGAACAATACTGATGCTGATTAAATCCTAGCTAATATTGTAAATACGCCAGTATTTGTGTGTAAGTAATTTTATGTAGCAACTTTCTTGTACCTATGTAATTAAGGACTTTTGCGTTAAATTGCGTGCTGGCATCAATCATTTGTACTTAATCATATACCTAATCAAGATACGGCTGCGAACCTTTACAGATCCGCGTAGAGTTTCAGTATATCTTGTGAATGTTTTTAATTCGAATTACATAGATTATATTCGCTGATAATAATTAAAATACCTATTTATTTAATCTACAGCAACGGAAAACATGTCTTCGCTGAGGTCTTCATATCTACTATGTATAAACGGCTCTAATTCGCGCATGGATTAATATCCGAATAATAAGTTAAACAAATTAGAAATTATTTAAAAAAAAACATAAATGTATATCTTTATTTATAATTATATTGTTGTTTTGTTTTTTTTTTTTTTTTCATTTTGTTTTAAGCACTAATTTGTTTAATAAGGCAGAGTTACAAATTATATACCTACTTATTTGGATTGTTTAGAGATTACAAAATTAGATAATAACTAATTTGCCGTGCTATTCTGTACCATTTTGTTGTAACAATAAGGATTATTTTCAAATCGAATAATGTCAATATTAATGTAGTGTTAAAATTACCACTAGCAAAGCTTAAAATAGCATGGATAGACTATCTTACCAAAATGGACACCCCGAAATACGAAATTAAATCTGTAGGAAGGATAGGTACTTCAGTGATGCCTCTCACAAGGAAAGAGTCTGTGGGGAAGTCCCCTTCGGAACATTCCGCCATTTTCACAGCATTACTCAACACCACGTAAGACTTAGGTTCAACCCTAGCCTATAACGCATTAAAAAAAGTTTACATAAGTACCTGAATGCCACCAAATCCCCTCGGGCCAAGGAACCTCTCGCACTCTGCCGCGATATCGTCCCACTTCCACTCGAAGAGATGGACCATGGTGGTCCTTCCTGATGCATAGTGCGGGTTCTTGAAGGCATATGCCACCACCGCCACGGCCGAAAGCAGAAGGATGGACCGGAACATCCTAGAATGGTGAAGGAGTGTTGTGTACACAAATATAGAAACACAGTATAAACATGCATTTACGCGTAAAAATAAAAAATAAAAAATCAAAGAAAAAAAATTAAAATAACAAATTATTAATATATGGTGTAGATTAATAATGATATGATCATGTAAATTATTATGCACGGACGTCGATTGTGCAATAAAGTATGATCCATGAAACAAATATCCATCTGCACCTAGCCTTACCTTTCTGTTTAGCTCATGTTTTTGTCATATGAATAAATGCACAATTTGTACTAAAACTTATCAAGCATACATTTTCGTGAACAATAACAATCATTTTGTCAGTTCATAATAGCCTACCGTTGAGGACACCGAAAAACCGAATCGCAATCGATTTAGTACTTTTTACGTGATGCAAAAAACACCACTTTTATAAATGTTATACCTTACAGCTGAGGATTTTAAGTGTTCTAGAGCATTTTTACTACATTACCTTCAATATAAACTTACATTTTGTTCTTTATTATTTTCTTATAAGTATAGAAAACATTACTACTAAACTTAACAGTCAAACGTCACTCACCTTAGTTTTTCTGCCAACCTCCCTACAAAAATCACAGAAATAATAAATCTGATTATGGTGGCCTCCCGCCGCGATTACCTTTATATATCTTTAGATAAATTTGTTTTGATATCCGTCACTATCTGCATAATTGATATAATCCGTGATACGGGCTTAGAAACATCGATTATCCACTGTATGCGATATTAATGTACTCGTCTATGCTATAGTCAGATAATGGACGAATAAAGAACGTACGTAGGTATATAAAAACAATTCGACTCCAACAATGTGTTGACAATGGTGTAGGTTTTCTCTCTTTTTTAAGATATAGATAAAGAATTATCTTAATTCTTAGGTAGGTACGTGTGGTTACATACATAGGCAGAATATACACATGCATGAAGATCTTAAAACACAAAAAATGTAAACATAATTATTATTATTAATTAAATATAACAGTTCAAAAACAATACTAAGGAAATACACTAACAAAATAAAACGAAACCAAACACACCAATATACTAACTAAATAAATGTCAAAATCATCCAAACTTAAATTAAAAATTAATATAGTATGAACGTAAATTCTCAAACATAATATGTCAAAATTATGTAGATTACCAATATAATCTAAACTGGGGGAGAACTGTCTTCTGGGCAGAAGCTCACGCCACTCCAAGAGACAAGGCTCATAATTGCAAGTTGCATAATATCAGTGTATAAATAAATAATAATTACCATAATAATAATATATCCTTAAGAAAATAGCTTTTGAAATATCAAAGACTAGATAAGATTAGATAAATAAAAGTACATAATATGTACAAGGTTTCGTGAGCAGGTGTGTTTGTTAAAAATCTTTATCCACAGCTTAAGCCATTTAGTCTTATTCTAACGGTCAGCACTAACTGACATTGGAAGTCCGCAGACGAGGCTATGAAAACCGTGCAGACGCAGTCAGTGCGTTGCTAAATGCACGCACTTTTTTCATAGCGACAGTTATGGAATGACGACATTTGTTTTTTTATTTGACTGAGTTATGAGACGAGCATGTCCTTCACCTGATGGTAAACGCTACGCCTGCCCATAACAGTTACAGTGCCACCAAGAACTTTGTATTGCATGATCATGCACGGCACTGCACTGCGCTCGTTACCCTGAGACATCGGTTCTAAAGTTTCTTACGCCCAGTAATATCGCTAGAAACAATGCCCTTCAAACCGGAACATAGTAATGTTTGCACACTACTGCTTGGTGTACATGAGTACACGATTCACGATTTCCGCGATTTCACCTGCTTTAAGTATTATTCCAGAAAGGTTATTAAAAAAAAAAAGTATTATTCCACAGGAACTGTTCGTTTTTACGGGATAAAAAGTATCCTACGTGTTAATCCAGTTAATAAACTATCTGTGTGTCAATTTCCATCCAAATCCGTTCAGTAGTTTTGCGTGAAATTATAACAAATATCCATCCATCCATCCATCCATCCATCCATCCTCACAAAATTTCACATTTGCAATATTAGTAGTAGTACAACTAGTAGGAAATAGGATAGGATTTATTGAAGTTACAAAAATAACAACTTTATACGTAAATATAATTCACAAACAACATAATAAGTAGCTAGTAGATGGGTACAGATTTCAGATCCTGAAATACAGCTGCATGTGCCTGAGTGTCTATAGGAGTCTCCATGACATGTAGATATGACTGAAAATAAAATACAAAAAATTAACACCGTTTCGAATACAAAAGTCCTGTTTCTGTATTCTCACTGATTTGAAACCTTAAATTCATAAAGGTAGACCTTATTTTATTTACCTCAGGTCCAAAATGGATAGCCAAATGCACATCTTCAGCGTTTCCGGGCAAATTTATATGTGCCCTGCTATCATTATCAACAGTCACTTTACTTCCAGTGCAAGTGTTGCCATTCCTTTTCCCCGTTATTACGTCACAATATTCACCTGGGGGTAGTCCAGTCTAAAAAGGCAAAAACTTAATTAAAATTCCCAATCCAATTCTTTGGAGCATAAATCTAATATTCACAATTATTCTTTGAACCAAAAAGCCCTATTAATTTTAATTATGTACAAAAACTGCTTGGTTAAAAAAAATATCTGGATCAATTAAAAAACTGCATAAACAAGCTTTTTTTACTTTAAAACTTGTCCGTTGACAGTCAAAAAGTAAATGACTACAGAAAATTAAATGAATATTTCATGAAAAAAAAAACATTTAAGAAATCAAAGAATATACAGCGACCTTTCTCGCTACGGAGAGCACAGAATCAGCAAAGACATAAAAATAGATAAACCATTGTAGTCCAACTTAAGTCCTCACCTGTAAAATTTCACTCAAATCTCTTCCCTCAAGATTGAACACTATAAAAGCTCTGTTCCCTCGACTAAAAGCAATCTGGTAGTTGCCATTATCCCACCAGTTTTGAATCTCTGTGTCATTGGCGGCGTTCCTGAAGCCAACCATCTGGTAGATTTGACGCCAGCGGTGCTCACACACCCAGCCTCTACCACACGTGTCATCCTGATAAGAAACAAAATGACGAATCTATAGATAGATAAACTCTTTATTGAAAGAATAAATCAAACAAACCAAAGAAACTTAAAAACTAAAACAAATCAAATTTAACAATTAGTAGATATATCAGTAACAAAATTGTTGTGTCTGTAATTTTAATATAAATGCCTAAATTTAAGAGAAAACTGCTATGTATACGGTGTCTAATTATAAATTACTGTTTTTGGAATTGATGTCTGTCTTTCTGTGTGTCCGATAGACACAACGGATCTATGGATTTCACAGTATATTTTACGAAAATTGAAATTATTACTTTTTGTGTACAATAATTATGTTCCATTTTGATATCTAGCAGGGTTTAGAAGATATTAATATAAATATTTGTAAGCGCGGACGAAATCGCGGATTCAGATAGCTAGCTAGTAAACAATATACCCACGATACATACACCATTAACAACCCATATCGTCCCACTGCTGAGCACGGGTCTCCCCTCACTTTCGTGAGGAGCGTTAGGCCATAATCCAGCACGGGGGCCCGATCCGGATTGGTGATTAACATACCTATCTCCGAAATAATTCTCGGGTAGGTAGGGTTTCCTCACGATGTGTTCCTACACACATAAGGAGACACATACATACACAAGAGGAGGAGAATACATACATAAGGAGATTTTACATACATTTTACCACTGTCTGCCGGCTTTGACAGGAAGAGGAACCCGAATACATTCTCTAATATTTACGTGTACGTTATGACTTACAGCGTTTATAGTAGGCGAGATGATATTCTCATTAGCATCTGCCGGCGGTCCTTGCTTTTCGTCACTGAAGAAATAACTGCTCATCACGCGAGGAGAGCCATATGGGTGAGCCAGCATGAAAGCAATTGCTGCCTGTGGGGAAAATTATTCATATATTATAGCTTTACATGTGGTGGAGGCGACTGTACGTATGCTTTACAACGTGACGGCACGCGGTTTGAACCCAGCCCGCATCCAAGACTTTGTGAGCGAATGAGCCGATTTCGAAGCCATCGCAGAAAAAAGTTCTAAGAAAACAACGTGAGGCAACCGACATATTTAAAGACCTCAAATACGAAAACGTGGCATTTAACAACGCGTCTTTAGAACTTTCTCGACTTTTCTTATTGTTGAAACTTTCTACGTCTTCCTTTTATTTGACGTTTTTTTCTGTTCGTGTTTTTTAAACTATTCATGTAAAAGTACTCCAGCTAAGGAAAATAAAGAATAACTTTAGCTACAGAAGAAAATCTCTATTAATAAACCTTCGGTTACCTTGTAAGCCCTGGATTCCTTGAAAGTCAGTACGTTTTCGTACCGCTGGGTGTCGTGATTGTCGATAAACACCAGCACGTGTTCGCTTGGAGAAAGATTCCAAGCTTCACCCCAGTTCACTAGCCATTTCAGTGCGTTCTGACGGCGAAATACTGCTTTCAATTCAGTACCAACCTATAAGTTTAATAATATAATATAAGATAAACTATAGCGTTCATAAGTTAATGTTAAAGGTCGACTGCCTAAGCCGTAGTTAGTCCTATACCGACGGTCAGTATTGACATCGGTTGCTAAAAACCGTGCGTGCATTTAGTAATAAACCAACCGCAACCGCGCAGTTTTCATAGCGGTAGCTACGGACGACCGACGTCATTACTGACACTGCCCGTAAGTATAAGACTAAATGCGGCCTTAGTTAGATGCTTTTTCCGTAATCACGCCGTAACTGCTGACCAGATTTAGACATGTGCCTACATACTCCCATGTCAATAGCACACAACTGTTTTTGGAAAATCTTTAGTTTTTTAATTATCTGCCTTAATCATCATCGTCATCATCAGCAACAACCCATATCGTCCACTGCTGAGCACGGGTCTCCCTTACCTTCGTGAGGACGGTAATGCCATAATCTACCACGGGGCCCACTCCGGATTGATGGATAACATACCTACCTCCGAAATAGTTCTTGGGTAGGTATGTGGGTTTCCTTGCGATTTTTTCCATCACCGAAAAGCGAGTGATAATTACGTACATGTGCTTTTTACACACGTAAACAATAATGCCAAACTAATGAATTTGACAGAAGCCTGAAAAATTATTCACTAATCTGGCAGTAATTGAACAAATTACTTACCGTCAAAGTTAACGATAAACGACCTATAAACAGTATACAATATAAATTCCGACAGGAGCCCATTAGTAACTATTTCAGTTAAGTTCGTGACCAGACAATTTTCTATAAACCTAGCTAAATTTGAACCAAAGACGTCGATTAAACCCGTTTTTACTTCGTGAAGAAACATAATGAAGTCGTTTCACAAAGAGCTTTGCTACCCAACAATGCCTTGTCACGTTTTGGTGTAAAGCAGTGATTAACGTCTCAGAAACTGTAGTTTGAATATACATAAATTAAAACTGTTTCGATAGGGTGTAGTCCATTTCTAGGAACGGATACGACGTAATCTAGGTCAACTATAAGACTAGCTAACATGAATTAAAATACTCAGATAGTCTATGGTAGAATTTTTAGAAAATTAAGTTATTGGGAATTCAAATTAGAACGGAATTAAGTATCGAATACTCAGAGTTTAGCGAGCAAAATACAAAATTTTACAATTAATTTAACAAAAACGCAACTACGATGGTATTCCACACACCCTCACCTATTCTCTCAACTGCAGACAAACTCACATGCTCGAATCGTAATAATCTTTATTCATCATGCATTGTAAATTAAGTCTCATTTATGTTTGTTAACTTTAAGAAATGGCAATGAACATTTTTATCATAATTAGTATTCTCTTTATTTACTTACATTGTTAAGTTCTTTTTACAAAAAAAAAAAAAAGAAGTAAAATATTATAAAACATAGTATAATAGAGTCCCGTTTTACCCTTTGGGTACGGAACCCTAAAAATAATATTAAGCCTAGGGTACCGTCATTTTTATTATTATTCTGTGATGCAGCGGCGTACCTTTATAACTGTCTTCATATTATATTGCCTTTAGACTGAGGAAAATTAATTTGTACGTGATTTTGTAAACAAACTTGCCGACTCATTGAAGGGATCTTTGTAAGCTTACGGCTCACTCTCTTTAGTGAATTACAGCGGAATTGTTCAGTTTGTTATTGTCTTTAGGTTTGAAGTAACAGACCATTGTTAATTTCATTTAACGAGCTTGTTTATTGAAAGTTTGATAAGAGTACATACAGTAATTTTGTGAAATGGCTTGTTATTGTTCCAGGACAAAGTTAGGGATTTATTTTGTAATAATAAGATTTAATTTTCAATTTGCCCATCTAAAAGTAACTGGGCTTTAACAATATTAACGGTGAAAATTATCGTAAACCGTCTGAGTCTTAAGAAAAAATAAACAAGTGCGAGTCGGACTCGCGCACGAAGGGTTCCGTACCATTATCTATAAAAACAGCAAAATTATTTCAATTTAATACTGTATTTAAAAGTTAATATACAACAAAATTAACTGTGAATATTTCAAACGTCACGCTTGTTGTATGGAAGTCCCCTTAAGTGTGTTTTTTATTCTGTTTTTTAGTATTTGTTGTTATAGCGGCTACAGAAATATAATTATTATGAGTGAAAATTTCAACTGTCTAACTATCACGGTTCATGAGATACAGCCTTGTGACAGACGGACAGACAGACAGCGGAGTCTTAGTAATAGGGTCCTGTTTTACCCTTCGGGTACGGAACCCTAAAAACTCAGCGTAAATATCTCACTAACGCCTGTGGTGACAGTTTTCGCAAAACACTCTTTTAGACAAAAATGCAGATTACATTTAGAGAGATCGGAAAAGTGATCTGTAATAAATGAAAATACAAAGACGGGGTTTTGTTCATAGTAAGAAGCCGTTTGTAAATGGTTCATGGATCACTTGATCGAGCTCTCGTACAAAAGCTTTGAATCGTTTCGCAATGCCATAAAGATAATCCAGTTAATTGAAAATACCTTTTAACCTACGCTCCCCGTTCTAAAGTGTGCCTATCATCTGAACTGTTTAGTGCTTTCAAACCTATCTATTTCTTATGTTAATCTTCTTATTTGTCGTTTACTTCACCCATGAACGTCGTGGCTAACATGTATATTCACGCATCACATTCTGTACCAAACTTTTCTCTTCCCTATAAGTCAATAAGTACCAAAACCATCAGTTTAACTGTTAATTGCCTTATTTAACCAATCTGGTGTATTAGTGTTATTTAACTCTACAGAATATCGTAATGAATAATCTACTTTTGTCGCCAATTCCATTAGCCAGACAGACACACCGTAAGGCAAACGAGCTGCAGCCGGAAAACTTCAAAAGGGCTTTCTAGGTTTTCCGGCTGTTAGCTTATCAGGCAGACAGTGGAAAGTCCTCTACCTTAAAGAAATACTTACTCTGAATTCGGTGACGTCACCGAGCGGCGTGTAATCAGAATGTTTGATTGGTTCCGAACTGCTCGCCGCCACCTCCTGGTAAATATAGGGTCGACAATTTGGAGCAAATCCAAATTCTGTATTAAGATCGTTGACACTGTCATAGATAGCTTTGAGGTCTGCTGGCCACATGTGTTTCGCTGCGTCTACTCTGAAAACGTTCAAATAAGTTAAATATACTTATTTCCATAGAAAACAAAATAAGTGTTCATACTATTTTAATGACTTGTAAACGCTGGTGTATAAGCAGCCTTAAAATAGAATCTGCTCCAACTTTTCCTTTGTTTTTGCCGGCCTCCATGGTTTAACTAGGTGTAAAGTTGACTGCGCAGCGTTGGTAGAAAATTTGCTTTCCTACACTGCGGGGGGGTGCGGGCTGGCCTCAGTGAAAATACGGGCTGTTTCAGCCGGGAATCGGATGGTCTCCTGAGGTTGTCGAGGGGTAGCAGTAATTATGTGTATAAAAATGCGGAAAAAGACTACGTACCAATCTAGCACCTCAAGGGGGTCCGTCTCCAGCTACTGTCCATCCAAGTTATCACCCACAGTTCCGTTTTGCCGGCCGGCACACGTGAAATCACGTCACTGCACTATCGTTGCGGTTTGTTTACACAAGCGAGCGGGGGTGAGTTCGACAAACGAGATTCCTATTATAATAAATGCGGGGGATGAAAACACGACACGTTTAATGTTAAATTACGTCGTCGCGGAGCGGAGCATGTGCGATGCGGCGCGTGTGGATTTCGAACTGACCGTTGGAGTGAGTCAACACGATGCACTTCACTCTTCCGGCACAGATGCGTAAATTGATGCGTTTTGTCTATTAGCCACAGAATATACACATAAAAAGAGCCATCCCCCCGGCCTTCAGGAGTTAAAGAAGACTCCTGAACCAACAAAGAGAGAATGATCACCTAAATTGTGTTATCTAATGTCTAAGGATGCGGAAGCGGATGCGGAAGTAATCCGTCTAATAAAAGATAGGAAAACTTGAAAGATAAAATAAACTATGACTAAAATTGCGGGTGAAAAATGCGGGGAGGGGTTAAGAATGTAGGTTATTGAGAAGGTAAAACACATAGTTTTACAACAGGGCGAACATAGGTACCATTCTTAGTGCGCACCGTTACCACTCTGACGATTCCGTCAGATGAAGGATGTATATCCTCTACTATGCCTAAAGGCCATTGTAACGGTGGTGAATTTTCAGTTTTTAGCACAACGACAGCTCCTTTAGTCACCGGATTAGACTTAGTATTCCATTTGGCGCGTGTTTGTAGGGTATTAAGATATTCTTGTCTCCAACGATTCCAATATCTCTGAACAACCTGGTCAGTCAAATGTTTACTGCGGACTAAATCTGTCAATGTAGGTTTGTAACGTGAGTCATCATGAAATGACTCAAGCGGACCCATAGTCAGAAAGTCAGAAGGACAAAGTGCCTTGGGCTCTGCGGGGCCAGAACTTAAAACAGCGGTTAGCGGACGACTGTTGAGAAGCGATTCAACTTGAGTTAATACGGTAAGCAGCTCCTCATAAGTAAGCAGAACATCACCGATCACGCGCTTTAAAATTAACTTTACACTGCGGACGTTAGTTTCCCAAATGCCACCGAAATGAGGTGCACTGGGCGGGTTCAAATGCCAAGATATGCCTTGAGATATCGTTTCCTCAGCGAAGGAATCACAAAAGGCCTTGGATTTGAGAAAGCCATTCAACTCGTCCAGCTGGGCTTTAGCGCCTAAGAAGTTTCCACCATTGTCTGAGAACAACTCCAGACAATTGGAACGCCTCGAGATGAATCGACGGAAAGCGCGGAAAAATGAGTCCGTACTCAAGTCTACTGCCAATTCCAAATGAACGGCGCGCGTCACTAAACATGTAAACAAACAGATATATGCCTTTTCTTTGCGGGCACCGCGGTATCTGCTTATCAATACGTTTATTGGACCAGCGTAGTCGACGCCCGTTCGTAAGAATGGTTTAGCCTCGGTGACGCGAGAAGCGGGGAGGGGTGCCATGAAAGGCGCCTCATTACGGGGATTTACTTTAAAACATTTATTACAAAGTCGAAAGCGTTGTTTTACTGTAGTGCGTCCGGAAATTATCCAGAATTTTTGTCTCAACAAAGATAGTAATAAATGTGGTCCGGCGTGTAAATATTTGCGGTGATAATAATCTATTAAAATGTTAACGATATGATCCTTTTTAGGAAGCAATATCGGATGTTTAGCGTCAAAACAAAGCGAAGATTTTTCTAAACGTCCCCCGATGCGACGCAAATCATTTTTTAAAAATGGTGAAAGCGGGATTAGCGATTTTGAAACCTTGCGATTGTTGGAGAGGGCGTTTATATCGTCTTTGAAATATTGTTGTTGAAGAGATTTTACAATAATATTTTTTGCATATTGTAAGTGTGAAAGTTCGATTCTATTAGAACGCGGAATTTTTCCTAAGAAGCGGTATAAATATACTATAATGCGGAGAAGCTTGGACCAAGACGATACTTTCTTAGCAAGCGTGCATAGAAATTGCGGTTGTTCATCGGTGGTGATGAAAACATTAGCGCGTTTTTTGATTTCCAACAGCTTTTCATCAGCTGTGGAGTCGAAAGTGAAGCGATTAATAGGCCACGTACGTAGATCGTCACGTGCCCAGGGCGGACCGTGGAGCCATAGCGGATGACTCAACAGTTGAGCGGGAGAAAGTCTGAATTTTAAAATGATTGCGGTTAAATCTGCCTGTAAGTTTGGCCCCGAGTGTAGAATGTCGTTTAAAGCTACTTGAGTGCTTGACTTCGCGCTAGGGTCACATACAAGTCGTAGCGGCTTTTCTGGTCGGCAGACTCCATGATGAGGGATTACATAATATTTGTTATCGGTGTTCAAAGCGGGAGCGGGGGAAACAATACCACCTTTTAAATAATCCGTCATTACCTTGTCGTATTCGCTCTTTAATGTTTTGTTAGTCTGGAATTTATGATCAAGATAAGAATAACGGCGCGTGGCTGTCGTCAAGGAATCTCCTAACAAGTGCGGGGATTTCGAAAATGGCAATGCGGTTACATAACGTCCTGAATTAACGTCGCGGTGCGTATTAGAAACATAGAAATGTTCACATTCTTGGTCAGCTGTCGACATATGTTTTTGTGTAGGTACCGACTCGAGCTGCCAAAATTTAGTAACTAAAGCCTCAATTGACTCGTCACTCGATGTAAAGAACGCGCGGTGAGTTTGATTATGTGCGGGTTTATGATTATCGGCGGGCACTGAGGCCGTGGACCCCATTACTATATATCCAAAGGCGGTTTCTAACGCGTCAGGTTGTCCTGCAGGGCCCAGCGATTTTCCAGGCCGCAAGATTTCGACAAAGACCTCGGAACCCAATAAAACGTCGATGGGTCCGGGCGCGTAAAAATGCGGGTCGGCGAGCGGTAGGTCATAAAGGTGCGTGACCGCGGAAGTGTTTAGAGAACAGCTCGGTAAATCTCCAGAGATTGTTTTAATGACTAGCGGTTGAATCTTCAAGCAAAAGTTCGGATCAAGGCGTGAGTACAATGTTAGGTCAGTAATGCCTGATATAGGCTGGGAGGTGTCACCTATTCCCATTACTGATTGATTACTGGAATCATTAAAGACACGGAGACCCAACTGTTTGCAGGCCTGCTTTGTTATAAAATGGTTTTGAGAACCATTATCGATCAAAAAACGAACTTTCCTAACAGATCCATCATTTGATTTTACGTCAGCGAGGGCTGTACCTAGTAGTACATTTTGTGATTTCCGCCCGTGACTAGCATGCGAGTAGGTATTCATACTGCAAAGTGATAAGGTTCTATCGTCTGACTTAGAAGAAGTCGAGTTACGTGAATTTTCCCTTCCGTTAGCTCCCTCACTACAGCGGGAGGTATTTGTATCGAGCTTCGACGATAAGGAATGCGGGTTTGCATAATCGGATTCAAGAAAATGTAACATACTGTGATGTTTTTGTTGACATTGTTTACATGTGTTTATGGATTTACAAGATTGAGCGGTGTGTGTTTTACTAAGGCAATTAATACAGGCGTTACAACTTTTGATGAACTTGAAACGTTCGCGGGGCGACAGTTTTCTAAAGGTCGAACATAAATAGAGATTACTGTGATCAGGTTGTTCACACAAAGAACATTTGTTAGCGGTGTTGTTGTTTACAATAAAAGAACGTACATTAGTTTTTGATGCAATTGTATTCTGGGTCTTAGAACCCGATTGGTCACCAGTACGAGTGAGGACCTTTACGCGGTCGCGGACAAATGAAATTAACCCGTTTAAGTTCGGTAATTCTACACCTCGATTCTCCATTTCAAATAACCGCGCGGACTCTTTGTCTAACTTTTGCAAAAGGGTGTAAGACATAACAAAGTCGCATAGATCAGGTATGTTTAAGTTATTCAATGCTAAGTAGGCATTGGCGAATTGATCTATGAAAGATTCAAGGTTACTGGCGGTTGCGGAAGCGATCGGTTTAAGAGAGAACATCTGATCTAGGTATGTAACGGCTAGACTGCGTTTATCTTCGTATTTCGATATAAGCGCGCTATAAATCGCGTTGTAGTTTTCGGCGCAAGGAACAATACCTGTGCAGATGGATTTGGCTTTACCACTTAGTCTACCAACCAAATAATACATTCTTTCGGTATTAGTTAAAGATGCATTTAAATGTACAGCGTTATGGAATGTGGCATAAAACAATGGCCACTGAAGCCGATCTCCATTAAATTCTGGCATTTCTATCGGCGCTAACCTAATTAAAGATTTAGCGGGGGTAGGTTTAAATTCTGCTTTTGGCGGTGTAAACATGGATAATTTACGTTTAATGCGGCAATACATGTCTTCGAATGATAACCAGCTTTGAGAGTCAGGTACACTTTCTTTATCTATTTTCAACAAGGTTATATTGTATTCTTTCGCGGTTGATTGGAAGTTAGTTCTTACGTCTTCTAAACTTTCAATGGAGCATAGAAAATTATCCAGGGCTTCTGGATCTTTTAAATCGCAACATGAATAGTCGTAAATTGTTTGTAGGCGTTGGAAAAATAATTCCCGTTGAGATTCTAACAATTTCAACTTCTGTTCATTCGCGGCCATTATTATGTAGGTATGTACCTATTGTTCGTAGTGGTGTACAGAGATATTGAAATTGAAATACGCTTATGTAGGTTAAGTTTTTAGCGAAATATGCGGAAATAAATATAATGCGGTTGTTATAGGAGCGTAGTTAGTGTTTTTAGTTAAAAATATTAAAGTTTCGAAGAGATTTTAGCGGATGGCAATATGACGCGTGCGCACTAACAAGGGCAAAAAAAAATGGCGGGGGTGTCTAACTTGAAATGTTTGTTAGAAACAGCTAATTTTCACGGAGAATCCGGTTGCTGAAGGACCATAAAATGGTAGAAAATTTGCTTTCCTACACTGCGGGGGGGTGCGGGCTGGCCTCAGTGAAAATACGGGCTGTTTCAGCCGGGAATCGGATGGTCTCCTGAGGTTGTCGAGGGGTAGCAGTAATTATGTGTATAAAAATGCGGAAAAAGACTACGTACCAATCTAGCACCTCAAGGGGGTCCGTCTCCAGCTACTGTCCATCCAAGTTATCACCCACAGTTCCGTTTTGCCGGCCGGCACACGTGAAATCACGTCACTGCACTATCGTTGCGGTTTGTTTACACAAGCGAGCGGGGGTGAGTTCGACAAACGAGATTCCTATTATAATAAATGCGGGGGATGAAAACACGACACGTTTAATGTTAAATTACGTCGTCGCGGAGCGGAGCATGTGCGATGCGGCGCGTGTGGATTTCGAACTGACCGTTGGAGTGAGTCAACACGATGCACTTCACTCTTCCGGCACAGATGCGTAAATTGATGCGTTTTGTCTATTAGCCACAGAATATACACATAAAAAGAGCCAAGCGTAAGGTCGCGAGGTAGATTCCCGCACAAGACACATGTATTTGAGAACCACCTGGGGGTATTTCCTTTGAGCTTGAGGGTTTGTGGATTCATTGGCCAGTTTTTCTATATACAGGGAATCCTTGTCAGGATCTATGTATATTCGATCGTGAAAAGTGACGCGTTATTTTTTTAAATTTACAGCCCTAGTTTCTAACTATATAAGTAGGAATAGGTAGGTACATGATAAAAAATTTAAATGTGTGCTGGGACACATAGTAGAAGTGAAACTTCAATTAAAAAAAACATTCATAAAGGATATTTAAAAAAATATATGAAACTTAACTCTCTCTTTCTATCTTCACTATCTTATATCTCCCTCTCAACTTCCGTTCACCTCGACCGATCACATTTATCGTAACGCATCCACCAGCTTACTCCCCAAGTCAAGCGTGCGTAAAGAAGTTTTACGTAATAAAAATTGTTTTGTGTTTACCTGATACCCGCCACCCCAAGAGAGACCAAGTAGTTTAAAAATTCTACAATTTTACTACGAACATAAAGAAGGCCCTGGTTTAAGTCCTTCAAGCCAACCAAACGACAGCTTCGCACCTGTGAAATTAGTTACATAGTGACACATACAATAAATACAATGAATACAATAAAAAAAAAAAACAAAAATCTGTCGCAGGAATATCGCGTAAACCATATTTTGTATGAACACAAGGAATACAACAAAAAAAACAGATTATATTACGTTAGAGTAGTCTCGTTTACGCCATCCTCCTGTGAGATAGTTATAACCAACAAACGCAATGGTGTCATTTCGCATAATTTTGCGTATTAACGAATCTGGAATTAAGACAGGGACGCAGTTATACTATCTGATAGTTGCGTCCCATTTCCACTACGCAAACATTGGCGAAATAACGCGAAGCGAAGTGCCACCGTGACAATTCAGTTAGTTACACACCAACCAATGAACCATTTGTTTAACGTGATGTTGGAAAAGGTTTAACTAAGCATAAACACAACTAACGCAACCATTTCGAAACATGTTACCGAATTAGAGGTACTACAGATATCGACAATTAATACTATACGGTATAATACTACGGTACAGACAGCAAAAAAGTCACTGAAATGAATGTCCTGACTTCCAATTTACGCACTTTACGCAATGTACGCACGGAAATAGAAACATTTTGCAGGTTTTAATAGTAAATTTAAGTATTGGAAATGTTCTGCGATTTTTACTGCTGACGGTACAAGGTTGATAGGGTTAGTTTGGTATCAACATTAAGACGATACTTCACTGTTACCTGAAGCCAGCCACACCATGGCCGACCAGGGCGCTAAGGTAATTCCTTATTTGCTCACGCACATACTCTCTTGTTTGGTTCAGATCTATAAGACCTTCCAATTGACAGTTACGGACCTTTAGAAGTTATAAAAAATGTGAAAATTAAAATTGCATTCTATAAATTAGGTGATAGTGGCAATAAACGAAATCCGTATGAACATTTATCAGTAGATGAAGTCGGTACATCCCGACGCTTCTACGCTCACGCCGTAAATACGCGGCGCAAAGTATTACCTCAACCAGAAGTCAAGAATGCCGTGAAGCATAGTAGAAGGAAGGCTTCTCACCTTCGCTTCTGTGGCGTTTTACTTCTGCTGTTCGCGACGTTACCCAAACTCGCGTTCACAGCCATTCATTAAAATTTGTGGATGGGTGTAGAGCGGACCTTACCTTATATTTGATTGAATATGATTGCTAACTTAGATTGGTAATTCCTTTCTAGTTACTGATCATCTGGGCCCCAACTCAGCAAGCTATTGAACTACGTTATACGGCCATATCGCGGTTCAATAGCTAACCGCGCATGGGCCCTTTTCAGACAGAGAGCGCGAGAATATTCAATCTTGAATGCACCTAATATTACATAGATATAGCTTAAATTTTAGAAATACATACCTCTTCTACATTATTATAGTTGTCGATAGAGCAGGGTGTGTGAAAGTCGTTAGGACCGTAGGGTACACCGTGATATTCCTCTTTTTCGAAATCGGCAGTGCTGCCGGCAGTGCCAACCAAATGATTGTTGTTGCCGGTCATATGGTTGAAAACTACATCAACATAGATCCTGTTAAAAATAAGTTTACTGTTATTTCCGCACAGGGCAAAGATTTTTGTGAACCACGGATTGGTTTTTGCTCTTGGTTTGCCCCATAGTTCCTGATTCCCTAAATACAGGGAATTCTCTATTTAGGGTCACAAAGTCACAATCACAATGGTATGATGATGGTATGGTCACAATCTATCTATATATGATCGTGACGCTTTATTGTAAAAAACAATCATTTGTGTTAATGAGTACGGAATCACTTGTTTCATAATTAGCAACATTACTTTAGAACGTAGGTACTTCATTGTAGGTTGTTGTCAGTTGCAAAGTAAAATTGATAAAGGAACACGCCATGCACCTGATATTAATCAAGATAAGGCTAGTATTAATACTATGGCGTCAATCAAATTCAATGTTGCCGTAGGTTTCATTGCCTACGTCGAGTAGGTATTATTTATGGTGCAAGTAAATACCTACCTATTTGTTATTATCATAAGATACAGTTATCATCGATTTCATGAATGTATTGATATGTTAATGGTATTGATAGAAATAGAAAAACTCTTTATTGTACACCAGAAACAAAAATAAACACAGTACAGAAAAATTACAATAGGTAAACAAGGGTAGTACAATGGGCGGTCTTATCGCTGAAAGCGATTTCTTCCAGACAACTTGATGTATGTTAAATGACGATCACCGCTGGTTTTTCTCTTCTGTATCTACGTACCCCTATTGGTGGACAGTTTTCGAATCTGATTCCGAAGAATTCATTCCCAATCCAACGTTTCTGACCCGATCCGTTTTTCGAATGTGTCAGATCGGGAATGAATTCGTTGGAATCGAATTCGAAAAGTTTCCCACACTTTTGTTCTCATTTTTCTTTTTCTTTTCTTTTTGGCTGTTGCCTCACTGAGGTTTTTGAGAGGCTTAGGTTAGTCATGTCTGTCTCTAGATACAGTTACAGTGTAGGACGGCCGCTGGCAAGGTAGAGTGACGACTTGCAGAAGACGGCTGGCATGGACTGGATGCGGAAAGCCGAAGATCGGGCTCTGTGGCGTTCATTGGGAGAGGCCTACGTCCAGTAGCGGACGAGTGTGGGCTGATGATGGTGATTGTTTTAGCGACTTATGTACCTATAATTTGTCTCATATTATTATAAGAAGGCAGGTAAAGTAGTTATTGTATCGTATTTGTATTATACTGTACCATGTATTGTAAGGTAAATAATAGATATCGTTTATATTACCGAACACCAGCCCTGTTACATCTTCTAGTCATGTTCAAAAAGTCCTCTTCATTTCCGGAGCGAGTTTCTATTTTGTACGACATTACTTGGTACCTTTCGTACCAAGGCCTGGTGGATGGAAGATGGATTATAGCGTTCTCTGATGCTGGAGACACCTTGTAAAAAACATATAATCCGATAACAGGAGGCCTACCATGACCTCTTATAGCGATTCAATTGAAAACTTAAACTGAACCGCGTCGCGTAATCGTACCGTGACGTCTTATTTTTTACGTTGCTGCCATGTTCATTTGCCATTTGGCTTATTAGCGACTCAATTTAGGTTGCTGCAATTTTCAACCTTAACTGGATCCAGTTTAGGTTGAAAATGGCAGCAACATGAAAAATAAGACATCACGGTACGCTTAAACGACGCGGCTCAGTTTAGGTCCTGCACTGGATCGCTATAAGACGTCATGGTAGGCCTCCAGGTTGCGTAGTAAATTTGATACATTTTAACGCATGCAATGCTGTAGAAATTAACTACTAAGGCATGCCCACTCTGTACTATAGTTTTAGAATGCTGTTTAACTTCTACGTTAGATTTGCTTAAACAGTATGGGGGTCTCGTCCGCCATGTTTATAGAAAATTCAAGTATTTCATTCCTCATGCTCTTTATCGACTATATTCACTGATCAGGGCCGTTTTTGCATTCAATGTAACCTGCCCAGTTCGAAAGAAAAGCACTGTTATTTGAATACATTAAACTTTAAACGTTCTCAACTTCAACCTAGCGGTTATCATGGCACATTGAAGAAAACATATTTACTTATTAGACATGAACGGGTCTAATTTGCATCATTTACAAACCTCGACGTATTGATCAAGTTACATTGCCCGTGATCACGAGCAGGCAAAATAAATCGTGTTTTTCTGAAATTGAAGGAAATAAGTGAAATATTTACCTGAACACCCCCAAAGCCGTGTGGTCCAAGGAACCGCTCGCACTCCTCAGCAATGTCTCGCCACTTCCATTCAAATAGATGGACAATGGTAGACCTTCCCGGGACCATGTTGGTCCTGGTTATGCTCTTATCGGAGTATGCAGCTCCAATAAGGCAGAATAATAATAGGTGAAGATACATTTCTGCAACGAAAATAAGTTTTCGAAGGTAAATATTTCTTCTTTTATGCACTCCGTGAACAATAATTACAAGATACATAATTTTTTTATTTACTACAGGGGAACGAGATGAACAGGCTGT
The DNA here is from genome assembly GCA_912999815.1 of Campaea margaritaria. Classification (NCBI taxonomy): domain Eukaryota; kingdom Metazoa; phylum Arthropoda; class Insecta; order Lepidoptera; family Geometridae; genus Campaea; species Campaea margaritaria. The sequence continues at coordinate 4,135,889 of OU538800.1, forward strand.
TCACCTGATGGTAAAGCGACACGCATGTGCAGAACAGTTGCAGTGCCGCCCAGTAAGTTGTACGTACTGTAAAATCGTGCGCGGAACTACACTGTGCTAGTGACCCTAAGACATTCTCTCATAAACCCAGTAGGTAACTACTCTTTCAGTCGAGCAGGTAGTTCACTTGGTAGTAAGCGCCACGCTTGCTTGCTAGCAGCTAAATATCCGGAAAAGATACTGTATATACCCTACGATCTGTCTCGTTATTCCGTAAAATAAATTAGTCTATGAAATCAACTACAAAACTGACTTCAATTAGATATGGTAGCTATAATAAAAAAAAACTACTGAACTGATTTTGATGAAATTTATATGGGACCAATCTGAAAGTAACTACTTAATTATATATCCTTTCAAATAAATAAAAATATACTATCTAATCGCTTTTTATCGGAGTTGTAAGGTAACAAATAAAAAAAAGAAATACAACCGCATTGAGAACCTCCTGCTTTTTTAAAATCAGTTAGAAATATAAAAGTACCAAACCCGAAATCAAACACACATAGATACACACACATACACAGTAATTAGGTAGATATTCCACAAAAACATTCACTAACCTCGCGGCAGAAGATACCAACTTAGAAATGAGAATAACATGACTGTACCCTATTTATATCTGCTCGTGTCATTATGCCATGTCTATAGTAATAATGACAAAACAAAATAGCCAGTAATGTACATACATTTAGAGAAGCAAGTTCTTTATAATCACAACCTACTCACTCACCTACTTATTTACCTACTTACTTTTAGGTTAGTTCTGGGTGACACTGTGTAGCTGTTAGAGGCAGGCATATACTATCAGGTGGACAACTTGTTCATCTCGTTACTTAGTTAAATATATAAAAATATATCCCATCCACCTGGTTTTCGGTCATTCAATTTCCATACATGCTATGTAGTAAGCTGTATTAGTCCATTACACAATACCAAATTGCGTGAATGGGATTCACAAAGCTGAATTCTCCAGTAAATCATTGCACGGCTTGTAGGTATATTTTAATATGCTCATTATAAAAAAATGATAGGTATAATTATATTCTGCCAGACTCTTCTTTTTTCTATTGACACTGATTTCTTTTTCTTTCGAATCAATGTTTCTTTGAACTGATTTTTATTTATAACTAAATTAGTACCTGGATGACCGAGCTTTGCTCGGTATTTTTTTTTATGACATTTTCTAAAAATGATTCTGAGCTAGATCGATTTATCGCCCCCGAAACCCCCTATATACTAAAATTCATGAAAATCGTTGGAGCCGATTCCGAGATTCCAATTAATATATATATACAAGAATTGCTCATTTAAAGATATAATAAGATATACTCTGATTGTGGTCACCTCTACAGCATCAACCGTGACCTTATTTAGGTCTCGAATGATGTAACATATACTTTTAGGATACAACCACTGAGCATTGCTTAATTAGTAATTAGTATGCTGTGATTGTGGTAAGCTAGCTGCTGGACTTCCTTGAGGACTTTGGGTGGCTGGAATAGCAGCAGTCACCCGCTCACGCAAAAAGGACCGATTGACGGCCTAATTGCGGGAAAAAAACCCGCACATCAAGTTCCAAGATGGTGGTTAGAAATTATGTATTGCTCCGACTGTACTTTAGAGACAAAAGGAATAAGTACGAATAACTTACCGATGCAGTGCACTGTCTATAATGTTCCTTTTGTATGTACCCTTTCTTTGATTGTTCTTTAGAATCACGATCCACACGATCCTAAATAATATTACTATTGTAGTTATAAATAGAGTCATAGAGAGCAAGCGGTGGCAGCCTAGTGGGAGAACGGCCGCCTTCCAATCAGAAGGTCGTGCGTTCAAATCCCTGTGCAGGCACGTACCTATGTGTTTCTGTAAAACACATGTACGTAATTATCACTCGCTTTTCGGTGAAAGAAAACATCGTGAGGAAACCCACATACCATTACCCGAGAATTATTTCGGAGGTAAATATGTGATCCACCAATCCGGATCTGGCCCCCGTGGTGGTTTATAGCCTAACCCTCCTCACGAAAGTGAGGGGAGACCCGTGCCCAGCAGTGGGACGATATGGATTGATGATGATGATGATGATGAAGAGAAAAATAGTAAATTATTCTACGATCAATATGTAGATTGTAGATAGATTATAGCTCAATGTTCTGTTAACGTTTTTGTTGAGTTGCGAAGGAGAACTATTGGATCCAAAGATATGAAGTAAACATATGCATTATGCATGGTTTGTAAAGCAACGTTGAAAAGGAAAAAGTATTTTTAAATGAAATAGTCTCTAGTTATAGGTAAGCAATGGTGCTGTTTAGCTAGGATATTTTTGTAGTATACGAGCTGCCACGTTGAGTAATATTCTATGGGAACCGTTAATTTTTACAGGATAAAAGTATCTTATGTGTGCCAAATTTAGTCAAATTCGTTCAGTAGTCTTTTCGTGAAAGATCCATCCATCATCCATCCTTATTAAACTTTCACATTTATAATATAAGTAGGATTTTAAAAGTTGGATCACCAATAGAGATCATCCATACATGATATATTGGTATGCGTTTTAAATGTGGCTTATTATAAATGTTTACCTAATTTAAGAAGCCACATCATGCAACACAGTTACGACTAAACTATTTTTTTTCTATATTTAATTATTCTTAATAATAATATGTTGTGCTTACCACGACTCTGTTCACTCTCACTTTGAAGACTTCCGAATTAATCAATTAAAATTTCCATTAGAATTTCCTAGTTCATTAGATTTCACAATCACACACTAACACCATGCATGTAACAATTCCTATTACAAAAAATAAATTTAAATATTAGAAATTTTTGACAATTTCTTTATTTATTTCAATATACAGTGCCTTAACAGGTATTTCCAAAGCGACACCGTACTTACATGTAACTGACATCTAGCACATTTAAGGCAAAAATCCGTAAATGTCACCAAAGAACATATAAAAACATCAAGCTCCCCGTGCTCAGCACTGATTCGATTCAGCAATCGAAGAGCCCTAGTAATAGTTGCTTGAGCACATTAGTTCTACCGACTGACACCGCGAAGTTTGTGACGTCTCATAGATAGTTAAAATGACTAGGTAGGTAGAGATTGTATTTACATCTGACCTACGGCTGATATCTCCGACCATTAACTATTGATGTCAACAAAACAATTTAAGTCACGGGGTCACCTATGTAGGTACATAGGTGACCCCGTGACTTAAATTGTTTTAGGTAAAACATTAAGAAGATTAGCCAAGTATATTGAGAACTACGATTACGGCGTGAGGCGTCATAAATTACGTCACACTAATTTCGTGATTTTTTGACCCCTCCCCGTCCTTGTCACACTTGATCACATTTGTGAGAATGGCGCCCTAGAGTGACGTCACATATAGTGCAATTTTAACCAGTTTAATTTATAGTACATCCCCCTCTCTCACTCTCACAGATGTTAAGAGGCCACAATGAGAGGCATTAAAAATAATACCTAACATAATTTTCACTATAATAAAAACCATAAATTACAGCATCTAACATTTATTAAGGAGTAATATCTCATTACATTATAAACTATAATAGAATAATAGAAAGCTTATGTCTATGACTGAACAACTGGGTCATTTCACTAAATACCCAAAAAAAAGTTTTCTTAACAATCGTAAAAGTTATCTCCGAAAAATATAGAAGCCATTATACACAAACGACCTTTTTACTTAGATATATTATTAAGTCTCTAATTTACATATTTTAATACATATCATTTCAGTTCAAAATACGTTTAACTAAAATAAACTACGAAAGTTTTAAGAACAGCAGGTAAATATAAATATATTTAACATTATGCTGAAGCCATGTTACGCATCACACGCGCTATATTTATAAAATAGAGATATATTACACCTATAAAATGTTTGAATTTAAATTGACACGATTGCATAATAATTATGCCCATTTTAGTATATTTTTATCAATTCCTATCAAAAATGCATACTTAACACGTTCACTGCTGAAAACACAACTGTTGTGTTTTTTTATAACTTACCGCGAGTACGGGAAAACACAGCTTACGTGCCGGCTGTGCGGCTAAACACAGGCGTATGTCGGTGCTACACAGTCCGGCTCACACAGACGGCACGCCATTGCTGGAAAACACACACGGTCCGTACCGATGCCTAGATGTAAAAACCGGTTCAGCAGTCAACGTGTTAAGTTAGTGTCAACACATTAAATCAACTCATATCCGCCCACGGCTGAACAGACATCATAGAACTTGAGACCCTGATGTTAATTGACAATTAGGGCGGTCATAGTTATCTCACTGTTTTCCCGTGTTAAGGCCGGTTTACAGCATGCTAGTATTTAGTAGTGTTTGAGTTTTACTAGAAAGGCATGTGCTTAGTAACTTAGAATAATGTAAACCGGCCTTACAAGTCCTGTTTATGTATGATACTTCTTAGTAGAGTAGTTTAGAAGTGATCTTTAGTTGAAACGTATAAACGTTACTTGCTTAAGTACGATTCTATTCTTGCCTTTCTAGTTAATATAAAGCACTCTACTAAAGACTAATATAATATAAACCGGTTTTTATAGTTCTTATAATGTTTAAGTTCATCTTTTAGTTATTTCTCACTGTTCACACCCTTTACATAAATGCAGATCATAATGTATGTATAATTAAAGTGTATTCAGTCTTTTTGATTCCAAATCGTAAGTCTAATCAACTATTAAAGCCCAATTTCAAGATCATATAACGTCAACATTTTTCGTAACAGTCCAAAGAAGAAATAATGACGTCATTGGATACATAAAAAAAAAAAGAATTTAGACCAAACCAAGCCTAAAAAAATATGAATCTAATTCATCAAATTTAAGAGCTTCTAAATAATGAAATAGTATTTAAAATCAATATAATATTATAATATTTTAAACATGGACTGGCATTGATATCAATTCTGTTGGCACAAACTAAGGTGAAACTTAATTTGACAGCTTTAAAGAGGATTTTCTTTTGTTTTCTTAAGGTTGAAAATTGACAACGGTTTGTTACAACAGAATTGGCATTAGTCAGGATTTTATTAATCTAACTACTGCAGGCTCGGTGCCAAGAAAAGTGGATTCGGTGAAGTATTCAAGTTAGCCGATTGGAAGGACCTCTTAATGCTGACGTGTGGATACTGCGCACGCCACTCCAATACCTAAAAATTTAAAAATTAATACGTAAAGTTACAGTTATGTTAGGGTTACTTTAAAAGGAAAACATATAAAATACTTTCTGTATACCTGAGATTCTTGTATCTGATCGCAAAAACTGACGTCCAGAAGTTTCAATTCTCTGCATTCTGCTAATATCCTGGAAAAAGTCAAATCATCATCATCATCATCAACCCATAACGTCCCACTGCTGGGCATGGGTCTCTCCTCACTTTCGTGAGGAAGGTTAGGCCATAATCTACCACGGGGGATCGGTTAAGATTGTTGGATCACATATCTACCTCAAATATAATTCTATTGACTACGTTAATAAAATACTTACGCGTTACAAATATCAGGAGTCACCGCTCTGACGCCTAACAGGTCTAGCTGCGACAGTTTCGGCGCTCTCGGCAGCAGAGCTCGGAGGTCGCGGTCGCAGACGCCGCGCAGGGCTCCGAGGAACAGCTTGCGGAGCTCCGTGCCAGCGAGCCAGGCGAGCCACTCGCCCGACCCACCTGCTTGTAGACTGGAACAGTTTAACTTTGTTATTTTTAGCTTGGAACGGTTTTCCTATATTTGCACTGTCGGCAAAACAGCAATCACGAGAATAACATACATTTGTATTATGATGGTACAAAAACGCGATGAAAAACAAAATTTGTGCGTGTGTGCGTGCGAACGTGCGTGCGCACGTATGTCTGCATACGTAAGGAGATTAATAAAATCAATTCTTTTTTGTTTCTTACCACCATCCAACATCTAATTCTTGTAAATCCTTGCAGTTCCCAAGCGCCCTAATCCCGTTTGGCGTAAGTGAGTAGGACTTCCAAAAGTCCACCGATATCAAGTTGGGACAGTTGGCACCCAGCGCCATTGCTATCTCGTCCATCGAAGATATCATTTTACACGAACCTGATAAAAAATATAGGTTGAAAACATAGAGGTAGTGGCAGGACAATTTTTAACCGTGGATTATGGCTTAATCCTCCGCACAAAAGTCAGCCAGCAGTGAGCCGATATAGGTTGCTGGTGAGGTCTCAGTTCGGGACGAACTACCACGTTGAGGAGATAACACGTTTTTGTCGCAATTAAGTATTAGTGTAGAAATGTACGTTGTTACAAGACTTTGTTTTCTTCAAAACCATGCAAAAAGGGAATGCGTACCAACATTCAGATGCTCCAAGCGCGGGTTGGATCGGACTATCGAGACAGCTGCCAGGGTGGATATATCGGTTCTGTAGAGGTCCAACCGTCTCAGTCTTCTGAGAGAGGCCAACCGCCACCAGTCAGTGCAGCCGACTATCGATCGCAGGCACAGCTCTGGAAATTAATAAATAACCTTATCCCGTGGTGGATTATGGCCTGATCTTCCCCACGAATGTGAGGTCGAAACCAGTGGGTAGAAAGGGCATAAGGGGTATAAGGGTAAGGGTAGTGATGATGATGGATAAGATAAGATAAGATAAGATAACAAATCTTTATTGCACTCGTAAAAGTAAAAAAGATCTTATAACTAAAGGTGCAATAGGCGGCCTGGCCTTATTGAAGGTTATTTCAAGAAACGTTGTCCCGCTCGTGTTGCATACAGGGGAGCGGGAAAGGGGTGACTCCGCGTGAGCCGTTTTACGATTTTTATACCAAAACTATTGATCACGTCATATTTTTTTCATCATTGTTAAGGAGATAACACGTTATTGTAGCAAATGCGTGAAATAATGTTTTAAAATCAGTTTATAAAACAATTAGCTACGCCCCACAGTTTCACCGTTAACACAGTTTCACAGTTTAAGTATTATCCCACGGGAACCGTTAATTTTTACGGGATAAAAAGTATCCTATGTGTTAATCCAGGTGACAAACTAGCTGTGTGCCAAATTTCATACAAATCCGTTCAGCAGTTTTTGCATGAAAGAGTAACAAACATCCATCCATACTCACAAACTTTCACATTTATAATATTAATAAGTAGGATTAGTAGGAAGTAGGATCAACTTAAAGATCATGCTATTTGAATAGAATGTCGTGACGTACTGACCTTGCAAATAAGTACAGCTCTCGACGATGGCTCTTAGCACGTGGTTGTCAACGAATTTGCAGCAGTTCAGTCTCAGATGTGTTAATTCAGCGCCGCTGTCTTTCAGGAAACTGAATTGGTGTTAACAAAACATAATATTATGTTAACGTCGGAGCTAAACACAAACAAAGTATTTGTCGTGTCGTGTTTAATGTTGATAAAATCGAAACATTTCACGCTTCACGCTTTATGTACAAAAATATGTCTTATATTGTGTGTAACACGCGCTATATTCGAGCTATGGTCACAGATATCTAAAAGATCCTTACAGATCCAGATCTTCACCAATTTTTATGAGGCTAATTAAAATGACTGCCATTCAATAAATAAAACAGCATCGAAAAAATTTAAAAAAACACTACGGTGTGTGCAAAGCTGCACACGTGGGCAGACAAGAAAATCGGCAGCAGAGCAGTCAAAGAGGTACCTTGAGCATGTTTGAACTGGTGTACAATAAAGTATTTTCTATTCTATTCTAAGCCCTGTAGTGGTACCAATAAAGTGACTGATGAAAACAAATTTGGCTAGACTTGAAGCGAAGACGCATCGCTCGCTTGGTTAATTATAGTACGTATCAGTCCAGAATGCGATCGTTAGACGTTATTACCCCATTTCATAGCAGCCATAAAACCATTCTTGCAATCTGGGAAGTATACAGTACACGCAACCATGGCAATAGGGAAATGTTTGTCGAAATGATAACTCAATTACGTTCACGTGATGTGATGTCATAGACGAGATTGAATTCATTAACAATGCAATAGAAACTGCACAATTGTAATTGTTTATAATTGAATGATGAATGTATTATCATTGCGACCATAACCTTTGTTTTGTTCAAGCGTTTGCTTTTTGTTTATAATTTTTATCATTTGTAGAGAACACAAAATTACGAACAGTTTCAATTTTCACTTGGAGTGGATTCGAATACAGATTTTTTCAAATATCGATACTCAAACCTACGCTCGAGTCGAGATTCAAATCGATTATTTTCAGAGTATTGTCAAAGTAATGTAAGAGAAAGGAACAACTCTCATTCGGAACTGGACTCGAATTAAGCAATTAGTACCTGACCCATAACTAGAATTCACAACCGTTGGGGTAAGCGAGTGGTAGAGTGGAGGCAGCGTTTAGGCAAACGTAGTGTAGGACGCCCGCGCCGGCTAAGCGGAGTGACGACTTGGGAAAAACGGTTGGCAGAAACTGAATGAGAAGACCGGAAGATTGGGTTCATTGACGTTCACTGGGAGAGGCTTACGTAGAGCAGTGGACGAATATAGGCTGATGCTAAAGTACCTACACTTAAATGTTTTGAGTACAAGTCAGTGATCACCTTAAAACTCCCACACAGTCACGTATTAATATAAAACGTACAGAAATACTAAATACTCACGTGACAATATAATTGGGTTGAATCATGCGATGGCTTCCACACCAGGACAAGTCGAGCTTCTGAAGAAACTTGCATCGCATCGAGAGAGTAATCAGTACCTGGAAACATTGTGTAAAAAATAAATACATAGCTAAGCGAAAAGGAATTGAAAATGAATCGATTTGATTCAATATCGCTATCGTATCAAAGTTGAACTTTCGAGATATACGAGAAAATCGATTTCGAGTTTCGATTACGGTACAAAACCAAAGTAATCGATAAAATACCAAATGTAGCTCGATCGAAACGTCGAGGTTTGTCAACATGATATTTAGGTATTTATCTATGCGTGAATAAGACCCATTTTTGCCTAGTAAATATAAATAATCGGATGTTTGGATCGACATTTGATATCAAACTTTGCATTCTATGCTTATCGATTTGATTCAACATCGCTATCGAATCAAAGTTGAATTTTCGAGATATACGAGAAAATCGATTTCGAGTTTCGATTGCGGTACAAAACCAAAGTAATCGATAAAATACCAAATGTAACTCGATCGAAACGTCGAGGTTTGTCAACATGATATTTAGGTATTTATCTATTCGTGAATAAGACCCATTTTTTCCTAGTAAATATAAATAATCGGATGTTTGGATCGACATTTGATATCAAACTTTGCATTCTATGCTTAAGCGGTTCAAAAGTCCTTGTAGACAGTTTCCGAACCCAATAAGTGAACTGGGATCCTTTCGAACGTAAAAAATAAAAGAAAAAAGATTTGCTATAAAAATGTTTAATTTACAACAGCTACCCGACTTGACAGCAAGTGATGCCGCCGCATTCTTAACAATTCAACTTTTAAAATTCTTGTTTATCTAGATTTTAAATTGAGGAAAACATAATAATAATTGTGAACACATGTCGCCGGATAATTGTTATTTTGGTCCGTCCCGTCAAAAACTACCGGTTAACCTTGCTTTTAAAAATGTTGTATTCTCTATACCAATAATAAAATTAAAATGTAAGTGTCTGAGATTTCAAATTAAAGAACAAAATTTAAGCAAAAGCCAATATTTATACGATGCCCAATCATAAATGATCGGTTGAACACGTTCACTGCTAAAAACAGACGTCTGTGTTTTTATAGTTTTAAAGCAAGCGAAAAGACGCCTAGCTTGCGAACACTCACTGCTGTATTGCCAATTTAATCACAACAGTTGTGTGCGTCCGCACAGCTGCTTGAATTTAGTTACGACACAACACCAGTAAACAGTTACGTGTGAAGATTCGCAAAAGAGATTAAAAAAAAAAGTAAAACGGTTCAGCAGATAACGTTAATGAACAAAATTTAAGCAAAAACTGTTATTTATACGATGCCTAAATAATCATAAATGAAGGTTCTAAGAACTTTTGTCTGACTGTGTCTCGAAAAGACTCTATAACGGCTCAACCGAATTCAATAAAAAAATAAATTAAAGAGATTATAACTTAAATTTCCGTGTATGTTCCATTTTGATATCTTGCAAAGATCAGAAGATAATAATAAACAAATTTATAAGCGCGAACAAAGTCGTAGGTTACACCCTACCCTATAAAAATGTAGGCACCCACATTCTCTTTGTTTGTCTTGGGTAGATCTAATCTGGTTTTGCGGTGGATTTTGCTGTTTTTGAGTCAATGCACTTTAATGACTAACATGTTTGCGTCGTGAGAGAATAACAAATTACAGGCATTTTATATGCTTAGAAATCTCAAGTGTCAACCTTAGGTTTCAAGACATTAATAGAAATAAACATATAGAATACTAGTTGCGCCCAGCGGTTTCACCCGCGTAGTTCCTGTTCCCGCCGGAATATGGGGCTAAAATATAGCCTATGTTACTCGCTGTCAATGTAGCTTTCCATTAGTGATATATTTTTTTAAATCGGTGCAGTGGTTTAGCCGAAACCTTACATATTTCCATACATACTTTTATCCCTTTTATTTATTTTACCCCCTCAAGGGTAAATTTTTACAAACTTTGAATGCCAAATTTATTAATATCAAATCAAAAGCCTGAAAAATAAATTTCAAGCTTCTAGCTTCAAAAATGATGAAACTTCCATACAAACATCCATCCCCTATTTTAAACCCTTACAATGCTTTTTTCGCGATAAAAAGTACCCTGTGTCCTTTCCTAGGCTCTAGACTATCTCTGCACCAAAATTCATTTCAATCGGTTCAGTAGTTTAGGCGTGAAAGAGCAACAGACAGACAAAGAGACAGAGTTACTTTCGCATTTATAATATAAAAAAGTAGGGAAGTAGGGACTAGCTGCGCTCTACGGTTTCACCTACGTTAACTATTAAGTATTATCCCAGAGGAACCATTCATTTCAAATGATAAAAATATTCTATGCTCTATCCCAAGACCTCAAAGTATCTTACACTCACTCATCATCAACCCATAAAGTCCCACTGCTGGACACGGGTCTCTCCTCACTTTCGTGAGGAGGGTTAGGCCATAATCCACCACGGGGCCCAGTCCGGATTGGTTGATAAAATACCTACCTCCGAAATAATTGTCAAAGTAAAGTAAAGTAAAGTAAGTAAAGTAGTAAGTACCTAATTTACTAAATTTCATCAAAATCCGTTCAGCCATTTTGGCGTCATTAGAGGACAAACACCAGCCAAAACACAGTAAGATTTAATCTGCTAATCAGCGATTAAAAAAAATATTTTTTTATGTTAGTATGTGATTAGACGAGCAAGTCGTTCACCTGATGGTAAGCGCTACGCCTGCCCATAGCAGCCACAGTGCCAACCAGAATTTTCCAAGGAACCGAGTCATCCAAGTAACCGATATTGCGTATTTTGCTTCCCTATGACCTTTCAGTGGTGTTTGTTAGTATATCCATTTGAAGTCCGGTTCTTGGGTCAAAGAATATCATTCTGCATTGCCAGAGATCACCTGTGGAACTCACCTGAGATTGTACGCAGTGCCAATAAGGTCGAAGGTCTATGCTCCGGTAGAGAATGGAATCAGATGCTAGCCGGTTGAAGTGTCTGTTAACTTGTGCGCATCGGCATAACGACTGCATGTCCAGGTACTTCATGACGCAGAGGATCGTCTCGTCCTGTGACATGAAAAAAAGTTGCTATGGTTTATCGGCAAAATTCACAAACGCTTTCCTATGCGAAGTTAGAAGATTACGCCCGCTGGTGAGTGAAAGAGAAAGGTAAATATCTTGCATAATTTGGATAAATTTTACCAGGGATATCTAATTGAAAGGCGAATTCACATCAGCTTTCTTCATCTCAACGCTGTGTGTTTTAGAAACGCACATATTAGGCCTGTTTTGTCGGAGCGCAAAACAGTTCAATTAAAACCATGGTAACGTAAAGATAATTTTGAAGCAAACTGTCCATATAACATATTTACATCTTCCAATGTTGGTATTGATCTAACGCGATCGGAAATATTGCGAATTGTAGATCAATTGACTGTTTGAGTAAAAATATCGATAGTTATTATCGATTAAACTTGTGGATTTCGTGTATTTCTGCTTATTACGAAAATAAACTATATCGTTTGATAATAATTGAGGTAATATAAATGTTCAATGGAATCGATGTTATGAAGCTAATTTAAGCGATTATACCGATCATCAAATTGATAATTTTTCGTTTTAGATAGCATAAATTAATGATACACCAATATATAATACCTTTAGATTACACACACCACGCCACTTACAATCGGGTGATCTGCGGTCAAATGCCTCCTTATTCAGCAATAAAAAAATAACTTTCGATTATGCTAAAACATCATCAGCATCAACCCATATTCACCCACTGCTGAGCACGGTTCTCATCTCACTTTCGTGAGGATTAGGTCATAATCCACCTCGGGTATTCGACGATGTCAAATATTTTTATTTTTATTACATAGGCAAAACGTTGACTAACCATTTCAGCTTATTTTTTAAGATATCGGCTTACTACATAAAATTTTCTCAAAGCTTTTTATCACCGACTCTAGCCTTGATAAGGCGAGACATACTAATCACGGCATGATTACACCATACCCGAGAATAGATGCCATAACTCAGGACTTGACCTAGGCCGGAATCTGATTCAGCCGTAACAATACCTAATTTTAATAATTATGCGTTACTAAACAATGATGTTGTGAAATTCTGTCATCATAGTGGAAAAAATACTCCCTTGAAAAAACTTGACATAATTACGGCTGATAGAATAGATATTTGCTGGAAGATAAATTATAACGGTTTGATTAAAGAATTATAATAGTACTTTGTATTAAGGTGCTCCCTTTGAACAAAAATGTTTTATAATAGTAGGTACTTTGTATTAAGGTCCCTTTGATCAAAAATGTTTTCTAAGATGTTGGTAACAAGATTTCTTTTTGAAGAAGTTTCGTCAAGGAGTCGGAAGCAACTCCGTTTCGTCACTTCTATAAAGCAAGGGCTACATTTGCGGGATACGCCGAACATTCACGCCGAATTAATAACATTTATGTTTATGTTGTTTCAATTTAAATTTAAATTTAGTTTTTACGGCACGGATGGTCGATGTATTCCCAATATATGAGGTCACGGTTTAAGAACTGCATAAAGTACAACTCTGATAGGAGTTTTAATGTTAAATCACTTACTGGTAGTCTTTCAAAGTCACCAAGTGGAGGTCCCGTGTCAATTTGCTTCCGTGACGTGTCGATTTGAGGAACAATAGACTCATGCAAATTGGATGCTATAATTCTGTTGAGCAGTTGACCTGAAATTGTATATTGGCTGTGTATTTTGTTCTTTATATCAAGTACTTTGCACCTTCAAGAATACCCGCGGAGTTTGCTATCAACATGTGCCTATATCACGAGACAGTATTGCTTAGCTGCCCCTTTTGAAGAGTGCGGACGAGGGACAATCCTCAGGAGTACATTTTCTTCCGTCAAAATAGATCGCTTACAACTCCGCGGTTTTCGTCCCACACCTTCCATTCCTTGTCTGTTTACTTATAATTTTAGAATGGGCGCACCTATCTAAGGCGCAAACAGATGGCGACGGCGCGGGTGCAATAATTAACTTAAGACATGGGATACCAGTTATAGTGAATTAGGACCATTTTCCAATGCGTACCTAAGTCAGTATTCATTTGTTTCATTATTAACGGTTCTATCCTACTAAAGCCAGCCACGCAGCGGCGCAAGGCCACGGATATACGCCCACGATTTCATACAAAAATGAAAGATGTATGTTTGACGTTAATTCAAAGATACATGCATACATGTGCACATAGAGAGTACTATATTCCTTGACGTGAACGTAGTCGTGGGCATGCGCCGGTGTGTGGCAGGCTTTATATTAAAAATTCTAAAATAATACACCATAATATTATACTTTTACGTTTAAACTATGAATGTTCAGAACTTATAATTTAAAAAAAACATGCAAAACCCTAGCTTAAAATTCGGAGAAATATTCCAAGAAATACGCCGTTACTGTGAAATTGTTTTTATCGTGCGAAGTTTGTGTACGTAGAGTAATCATTTAGTGTTACAGCTAATTTTTGAAGTTTCCATCTCATTGTGATTCTGTTGTGGGAAAATAAGAACAATTATATCACAGTGTTATGTTCACACTTTCTTTAATTAACAAAAATAACTTCTAGTAGCATTTCTCCTGGCTCAAGCAAGGTAGTAGTTAGTAGTTAGATTAAATTTATCATTAGACATAATGCTAGTTAAATGTAAAAAAAGATCTCGTTGTAATTAGTGGATGAAACAATGGAACCTTATTGTCCCTTAATCAGTGTCATCATCAAGTCCTACCTACCTACTATAGCTTACTACCCCGCCTTAGCCTTAGCCTTAACCATAACCTTAGCCTTAACCTTAGCCTCATTATACCTTTTTCCACAGCGGGCTGCGTTTTTGTATAGAAAAGAGATGAGTAGGCAAAGTTATTCTTCATCTTCAGCATGCTCGGGGGCTGTTTCCCTTTGAGTAGAACAGCATCAAGCTCCGTGTAGTACGGTAACAGCTTGTGGTTAAATTCTAGTCGCAGGATCCTGTTGGCAATGTATTAACACTTTCAGTGCTGAAAACACAACTGTCGTGTTTTTCATAACTTGCCGCGATGGCGCAAAACATAACTGTTGTGTTTGTTGTATGGGAAAACACTATGGAGTGTGCAGAGCCGCACCCGTGGCTAGACACGAAAATAGGCTCAGCAGTGAAAGTGTTAAAAAACTAGCTGCGCTATTCGGTTTTACCCGCACATGCTCTCCAATTCCCAGGTTTAAAACAGCCTATGTAATGTCACACGCGAATATAAACAACTGAAGGACGCGAAAAACAAAAGTAAAAACAAATGTCAAGCAATGATTTCATACAGAAATCACAAAGAAGAAATAACTTGCAGTTTTTTCCAAATTTTCCGATTTTCTGAGCAACTTTTCCTGTACGGGATATAATCTTTGTCCTGTACGGGAATCAAATCCACAACCTCACAAATTACAGAAACAACATTCACAAACTCTCTGTCTTATACCTACCTGGTAGGGACATTGAGCTCTCGGATTGGCGGACTGAATATTCTCGGTGTATCCCCCACATATTCTGGCTCTCCTTCCCACAATAGTACCCAGTCTGTTAGACCTTTGGCCCAGATCCGCACCAATGCACCAGGGTTGTATGTCTCAAACACGGCCACCTCCAGTGGGTACACTGCCTTTTCGAACGACACTTCTGTCAAAGTTAGGGTTGTTTACGATCATGGTGATAAAAATAAATGACATAAAAGTGGCTTAACTAAAATATAAGTGGGCGTTTATTGGCTGCCGTCTCTGCATTATGCAAATATATAGACATCAAGAATCTGAAAAACTTACAAGACAAAAATAGGATTTAGTTCACACGCAGATTAATATGAAAGTTAGACCCTGTGTAGAAAAAAAAACAATCATACCTACAAAATCCTGGCTGGTTATAGCACTGCTGTTTTGAGGCATGTAGTCTTCTTGGGCTGATGGAGCGTCATCCCACCATGTTCCATATGTTCTCTGTTCAAAATTCACTACGTTTTAGAAATTTAATTTACGTGTGTCTATAAATACATGTATGTTTATGCTAATCTTGGAAAATGATTGTGGGAGAATTTGTTCTGTTTTCACCAATAGACATACTGATTCAGGTCCAGGTATATAATGTTTCTATATATATTCTATATTATTCTTTATTGTACACATAAAGCATATATATACAGAGAACTTAATAATAAATTAATGTACAAGCTTAACCCTATGAAGAGTTTTCTTCCAGCCAACCCTTGTTTGAGAGAATTAGATAAATATCTTTGAAAACAAAAACAGGAGTATCCATGCGAAGCCAGGGCTTGCACTAAATGCTTCATCTAGTACTTTCTTTCTTTGATTTTGCAATAATTTTGCAGTTTACTTTTGTAGGTACTTGTGGTGTGAGTCTTCAACAAATATTTAGACAAAGACATAATAATATGGATAGATCACCTAATTATATTTCCGTAATAAGTGAATTCAATCTATAATGATAATTACTCACACGAATGTCGCAGAGAATGAATCATAATAAATATAAACATCAACAAGTCAGAAATAGGTAAATAAATCGTTATACAAAAATGTACGTACTGCGATATGATCGCAAAGTGCCTAACATAATACGTGAGATGGAGCGCTTACCATTACGAAAGCTTGCGGATAATCTCCATAGTCAGGGAAATTCGACGGCGGGCCACGAAGGTTAAAAGCAGTATAGGAAACACTGATTTCACTACCGTATTGGGAACTAAAGTCTGCAACATTTTGTACGAATTGCTCGATTATCTGATCTTCCTTTTCGTCTTCAACATCAGCATTATCTTTGAACCAAAACAGCGAAGATATGACATCAGAGGCGCTTTGCATTTTTCAGATACGATATTCCAGAACCGATGGAAAAATATGCGGTTGACTAGCGGAACGTAGCTCGTCCAAATGATATTTTTATTATGATTTTATTTGTTGTCTTGCCGCTTGACAGAGGGCCCCTTTGTAACAAAACTGACAAAATGCAATGATGACAATTATATCAAAAACAAGACAGTGACTGCAAGTTGCAGCCGTCAAACTGTAAATACTTTTCTTGCAATCATTTCAAACTGATACAAGTGTGCTTTTGCCGAATAAAGTTCATTAATCGAAACGAAATTAATGAATATTGCGATTGGTTGATTGAAATTGTTCAGCACAGAAGTTAATTAATTATTGATAAAGAAATTTCAAGGCTTTGGTTCCACTTTGATATTATAATGATTAATTAAGACAATAAAATAGTTAAAAAATCTTGCCCCTTACGTTTTAATGAAACAACAAAGGTGGGCAATCATCAAAGAAATTTAAAAATAAAAAACACGTTGGTTGTCACTGTCAACTTGAAAAATCAATGTTGTCAATTGTCAAATTATTTTAAAACTAATAAATGCCAAAATGGCAGCGGGACCAATTGCTGAAAGAAATCAAGGTATTTTCCATTTTATTAGATATAAAACGAATAAGTTATGCAATTATATAACACCTATAGCAATAATCACTTTCTTCTACACATAAAAGTTATTTGTCACATAAAAGTAGTGTTTGTTTTGAAACAAAGTTTGAGGTTATCATTCGGACGCTATCCCTTTAGTTTCGGGTTTATTTAGTGTTTCCCAGTATCTAATTCATTTATTGATATTACAGATGCTACCATTTACGTGGGAGGGCTTGATGACAGAGTCTCTGAGAGCCTTCTCTGGGAGCTGTTCGTACAAGCCGGGCCCGTCGGTAAGGAATCTGCTACTTTTTGTTAACCCTATCCCATCCTAATAAATCCTATAAATTTCAAATGTTTATGTGTGTACATTTGTTAAATGAGTTACATAAGTGCTGATGATGTATGAATGTTCTTTGATTATATTTAAACCTATGCTTTTAAACAATAATTTTATTTCAGTTAACGTTCACATGCCAAAGGACCGTGTCACTCAAACACATCAAGGGTATGGCTTCGTGGAGTTTATGGGCGAAGAAGATGCTGATTATGCGATAAAAGTAAGTTATATTCCCCAAAAACTTTTTGCAAAATTTTATTGTTACTCTTTCAGAGCAATATTAAAGTTACTGAACGATAAGATCAGCACATTCTTTAACTGATGGCAAGCGCCACCCTTGCCGACTACTGTTGCATTGCCACCTGAACTTTGCAATGCAAAATATTGTGCAGCACTGTGCTCATCACCCTGAGTCATTGTTTCTAAAGTCTCATAATATGCCAGTTATTTTGCTAGAAATGATGTCCAGTTAATACAAACTAATTGAGTTATTTTTCAGGTCATGAACATGATAAAACTCTATGGAAAACCCGTAAGAGTAAACAAAGCATCAGCCCATCAAAAGAATCTAGATGTAGGCGCCAATATCTTTATTGGAAATTTGGATCCAGAAGTAGATGAGAAACTACTTTACGACACATTCTCTGCGTTTGGTGTTATATTACAAACTCCTAAGGTAAGTCTTAGGGATGAAACTGCATTACAAAGTGGTCTGTTGCACTAAGACACGACAAGTCCTGGAATATAACATAGGATACTTTTTATCCCATAAAAATTAACAGTACCTGTGGGATAATAGTTAATGCAGGTGGAACTGCAAGGTGCTGCTAGTTAATTATAAATTTTCCATGTAGGTAATAGAATTTAACAGAAACTTCTTTATTGTATTGACGAAACAGAATTTAATAAAGCAAATGGTAGTACAATGGGAGGTCTTATTCCAGTGATTTCTTTCAGACTACCCTTTGGTATACAGAAAAGATTCATAAAATAGTATGGTTGGTGCCAAATGTGAGGTCTAGTAATGTGATATTTAAAACAATTAGGGTTTTTTTGTATGCAGCTGAGTGATCAGACGGGCAGGTCATTCAAGTAAGTGCCACATATGTCCATAACAAATATGCAGTTCTAGTGCTTGAGTTGTATTTTACCACATTTTATTAACACTTTGACTGCTGTACCGATTTTCTTGTCTTGCCACGGGTGCGGCTTTGCACACTCCAAAGTGTTTTGACATACAACAAACACAACAGTTGTGTGTTTTCCCGCACTCGCGGCAAGTTATGAAAAACACGACAACTGTGTTTTCAGCACTCAAGGTGTTAACTAGCTTTCTTGTCCGTCTGTCTGTTCAGTACAAATGTTGCAATCACATTTGAAATAACTTACCAGTGAGTTTTTATACTTGTAACATAGTCTAGAACTAATTGTCTAATCTCATAGATTTTTATATTTAAAACCCACTTTTTAATGGATTTCAGGTCATGAGAGATCCAGAAACTGGTAATTCCAAAGCCTTTGCATTTATCAACTTCGCGTCATTCGAAGCTTCGGATGCGGCTATTGAGGCTATGAATAATCAATATCTTTGCAATAGACCTATCTCTGTGTCCTACGCTTTCAAGAAGGATGTCAAGGGAGAGAGACATGGATCTGCTGCAGAGAGGTAAGATCAATGTAGACTTTGCAACCCAACCTCAGCTTGGAAGGTGGACATTTCCCCACCAGGAACGACTTGCCCAAAAATTAACCGAACCGTGTAAATTACATATGCGCTATGGATCGATGGTTTAAAATTAAGATGCATTGTCTACCCGGAGTCAAGATATGCATACCACCAATTGCTTAATTCAAAACTTCATCAATTTCAGGTTACTCGCCGCTCAAAACCCGCTATCACACGCGGACCGACCTCATCAACTATTCGCGGACGCACCGCCCACATTAATGGGTCCAGTGATGATGCCGCCCCCTCCGCCGACGCCGACGCCAATGCCGCCCTCATCGATGGGCGTGCGGCCGCCGCCCCCGCTGCCTATGACGGCACCACCACCGCCACCGTCGACTATGCCGCCACCGGGGCCGCCGCCGCCACCAGGTATTATTTAACCTAGACTATTCATCGATAGAACCTTGTTACATTATTGAAGCAAAATTGGAACCCTTCTTGCAGTTAATATTTCAGAAACAAAAATACCATTATGTGTGTAGTTCTACTGTTTGGGATCTGGAGCCATACCATGACATCTTATAGTGATTCAATTGAAGACCTAAACTGAATCTACTGTAGGTTGAAAATGGCAGCAACCTAAATTTGGTCGCTAATAAGCCACTTTCAACTTAAATTGGATCCAGTTTAGGTTGAAAATGGCAGCAAAATAAAAAATAAGACGTCACGGTACGATTATGCGACGCGGTTCAGTTAAGGTCTTCAATTGAATCGCTATAAAATGTCATGGTATGGCTCCTGTTCATAGACTTCACATACTTGATATACGACTAATAATTATGCTAACAGTGTACGCATAAAATTTGTTCCCCTGAACAATTTTATTTTCAGTTTTCTAATTATAAGTATAGTAGTTATCGAAAATCATGTCTATTTGTTAAATGTACCCGCTCGGTTCTTAGGCATCCTCCAAGAACGCCAGTCATTAGGAGGCTTTGAGTTTATCTCAAACAAAACTATATTTCATCCACCACCATTATGCAAGGAAAGAGGGGTCTTTCCTTGCATAATTAAGTTTCTATAAAAACAATATTAATCTATTTTTCTATTTTCCCAGGTCCGCCACCGCCGCCGCCGCCGTTCCACCACTTCCCGCCACCTCCATTCGGGCCGCCGGGCTTCGGTCCACCACCGCCCCCCGGATCCCGGCCGCCGCCCCCATGGCGGCCACCGCCACCGCAGTTCCGTCCGCAGTTCCCACCCCGCGGGCCGCCCCCGTTTGGACACCCGCCCTTCCCCCCGCACCACCCGCCTGAGCCAAATTATAATTATTAGGAGGTTAATAATAAATAGTGTAAGATATACATGTGTTTTTATTTTACATAACACACACATCCTATTGGTCCTATTTCTTTTACACCTCAGTACTTACGTAAATGTAAGCATTCAATGATTAAGTACTTATAATAATTTAGAATAAACGATACATAATTATAATTATATTGTTGTAAGTATGTATACCAACTAAGTAAGTAACCAACTTTCCTGTTACCTAGTTATCTTCAAGGTATATACCTCCCTTCCTAAGTAGGTAGATGCATCGATGCATAATATGATATGAAACTGACGTGTTCTTATTGGATGAGCAAAGTGAGACTCGAACGATGGGTACTTGTCGTATTGCCAGTAATATAATAAGTCTGGAATATACTTTGGTATCCTCTACTTTGCAGTACTTATTAGTTAGGAACTAGATATCAACCAATAACTAGCTATTGATAGCAATAGATAACATTATTAAGTTCGGTGGAAAACAGATCAATGCAGACCAGCTGTATGTTTCAGCCGCATCACGACATGCAGCGCTCCGCATCTCCTTAGTGTGACTTGCCGTTTAGATAATAATATAATACTTACTAAGGTACATACCTATTACATCGTCGATTATTGTCGTTAGATAGATATTATAGCAATTTTATCTTTTTAACACTGACTGCTGAGCCGTTTTGCTTGTGTAGCCACGGGTGCGGCTCTGCACGCGCCATAGTGTTTTCCCATACAACAAACACAACAGTTGCGTTTTGCCGTACTCGTGGCAAAATATAAAAAACTGTCATACTATAGAGTTTTCACTTCAGAAATAACAAAAGTGTTAACATGGTTGTCTGGAAGAGATCGCTCTGAGCGATAAGACCGCCCATTGTGACACTAATTGTAAAATTTGTTTTGTTCTAGTTTTAAGTTTTCTTTGTTCTGTGGTGTTTCAATAAAGAGTTTATCTATCTATCTATCTAAAAGTCAAAAAACGCAATCTCTTTTTTTTTCCCGGGCTAAGCATTTTCGTTTGCTTTGTGAGAAATCATTACCCTTCATTTACAATATAAAATTGTTTACCTTTTGTTGTTTTTCTGTATGTAGGTATTTTGGCTTATAAAGAGTTTTCTATGAACGACTTACTACAGTATAGTGCTGAAACAGGGAACAACACAATTCGATGGGTACACGATGTACCCATCGTTAGAAAATTCGCAAACATTTTCGTCGGAAAATACATCTAAAATAGTCTCTATAATTGCTTCCTCGAAATCCCCTATGGAGACAATATAAAATGCATTTCCGATCGCAAATCTCGTCGTGTTTCTTTGCCCGTGAAAGTCTGTGTCCAGTTAGTTGTCCAAAACGAATATAAGTAGAGATTGCTATCGTGGAGGCAGTGCATTGAACAGAAGTGGTTTCCTTATTTTTCTGGTCATATGAAAGGTACTTATGTAAGTAAATGTATTATGTACCTAGGATAAGTAGGTGGGTATTTTGAATAATTACTCATCACGATTACATACATACCCAGTGTCGTTATTTAGTCATTTTTGGAGTGCGTGACATGGAAAAATAAACATAAAAACGAGCGTAAAGTAAACTGACGTAAAACTTGACAAAGAGAGACTGAAAATGTGTGCTCGCACCTCTCTTGCCCATTTATAATTTTTTTTTTATCACTAGCTGCGCCCTGCGGTTTCACCCGCATAATTTCGGTTTTTCCGCAATAACTCTGCATTCCCGGATCAAAAACCACTAGGTTACTAAAGAATAGCTGCTGATTACATAAAATCAAATGTCAAATCATGAGTACATACAAAAAACTCACAGAAAAAAAATCGACTTATTCCAATTTTGCGGCCATCTTTCTTAATTATTTCTTTCTCTACCTTCTCCTGATAATAACAAAAACTAAAAAAAAAAAAACAACCATGGGATTGAGCCGCGCGTCATGCCTACCTCGTAGGCTTTTTAGGCACTGTCGTGTGTCCGCCCTACCTAGTAGGTGTTATTTGACTAAGGTTTGCCTAAGGGATGAAACTGTGCACGAGACGCTCAAGGGGCTAATTATCTTTATCAACCTCCTACCACACCTACACTGTTCTATTAGTCATTCTAACAGGCTTCATAGTCAATGTAAGCATCTAACATATAACTAGGGCTGCTTACTTCTACCCTGGATATTTGCTCTGCGCCTCTACTAATGGCCGCTCCGCGTGAAGCATTAAAAACATCGTTAGCTCACAAAATTAAACGTAAATATTTGCATCATTGTTATGAACGGGATAGTGGCGGATTAATGTTGGAATTAATAAGCCCTGACCTTGTTGTTTTAGGGTTGGAAGGGTTAAGTTTGACGTAAAAGTGGCGTCATCTATTCATGTAAGTAGGTGCCTTTATCCACCTTATAGGTACTTTATGCTATTTGGTACTATAATGTCTTCTGTGTTTGTACTTAGGTGTTACATCGGACCAAACCACACAAATCTGTTATCGGATAGGAACGTATTTGCTTACCTCTATTTACGAGTAGGTAATAGTAATTTCACAGAATAATTAGTAGGTTATACGAGGGTGAATCAAAAAGTTCTTAGAAGTGCATATATATGAAACCTTTTTGGATCAAGTTCGATATTCAAATTAAAGAGTGTCTATCACACTATATTTATGCAGACTGTCACTTGTTTTTGTCAGTTCGTTCGCATGTAATAAATTTTTTTGTGCAACGAGTTGCTAAAAAGTCAAAATTATGGATAAAAGTGAGTTACGTGCGGTGATAAAATATCTCAGTTTGAAAAAAATGTCTACGAAGGAAATTTTTTTGGACATTCAGCAGACATTAGGGGGTGATGCTGTACCCTATTCTACGGTTGCGTACTGGGTGGCTGAATTTAAAAGAGGTAGATCAAGCTGTAAAGATGACCCGCGTTCTGGGCGGCCTTCAACCTCCGTTACAGAAGAAAATGTCAAAAAGGTTGAGAATCTGGTTTTGGAAGACAGAAGAATGACTATAAAACATATAGCTGAGATCCTAAAGATATCTTTTGGTAGCGTTCAATCCATTTTAATTGATTCACTGGGGTTCAAAAAAGTGTCTGCAAGATGGGTGCCACGAATGTTAACCGACGAAAACAAAAAGCGACGTTTGGAAATTTCCAAGCGTAATCTCGAAATGTTCCAGCGTGATTCGGATAATTTTTGCCGTCGTCTTGTCACCATGGATGAAACGTGGGTCCACCATTTTGATCCTGAAACTAAAAGACAAAGCATGTCTTGGAAACGGCCATCCTCTCCATCCATTAAGAAATTTCGAGTTGCTCCTACCGCTGGCAAAGTTATGGCCTCTGTGTTCTGGGATAGTGAAGGAATCCTTTTTATTGATTACATGCCAAAAGGCCAGACGTTTACTGGACCCTATTATGCAAATTTAATCCCGAAAGTGCGTGAAGCGATTAAAGAAAAACGTCGTGGAAAACTGTCGTTGGGCGTGTTGTTCCTTCAAGATAACGCTCCTGCTCATCGATCGGAAGTTGCGCTCAACGCAATCCGCTGTGCTGGCTTCAATCTCCTTGACCACCCACCATATTCTCCGGACTTAGCCCCAAGTGATTTTCACTTATTTCCAAAATTAAAAGAGGAAATTCGTGGAACAAAATTTCACGATAATGACGCGGTTATAGCTGCCGTAGAGGACTTTTTCGAGAGTCAAGAAAATATTTTTTTTTCACAAGGAATAAGGAAGTTAGAAACGCGTTATTCTAAATGCATTGCATTGGAGGGAGATTATGTAGAAAAATAAAATATTATTATTTAAATCTTTGCATTTTTTAATATTGATTCCAAGAATTTTATGATTCACCCTCGTATATTAATCGTAAAGAAATTTTAAAAATGCATCGTGAACTAAACGTTATAAATTTATTATTATCATAAAGGATGTGTAGCCTTAATATTTAAGGTTAAGCGCATGGCAAATAATGTAGGATACGATTGTAAAATGTGCCAAAAAAGATTTACCTACCTACCTACCTACCTACCTTTACCTACGTATAATAATAATGAATTCGTTATAATTAGCTAGGTATAATTTTTACAGACACATAGCAAAACTTTGATATCTAAGTTTGATATCTCTTGCATTATTCATAGAAGCTACGAATAACTTTTGTAGAGATTGTAAAACTTAACAATGGTAGCATAACTTTGATGTCTAAATGGAACATAATATTTAGAAGATTTTTGTTAATAGAAAACGAATGTAGACGTATTCTTCTACGCATCTTCTTGGAAAATACGCACCTACCCAAACTACCTATGTACCTAGGTAGGTAAAGTCTAGCGGTATATTCCTAGTACATAGTTTGATTTTAAATTCCATATCTTGAAGGAAAAATTTGTAGCAATGTTGAGCTTACTTAGGCGAAAAGCAGATCAATGCAGCGCGTCGTTATCAGTTTCATCACATCACCTTACATTTACATTAACACGTTCACTGCTGAAAACACAACCGTTGTGTTTTTTTTACTTGCCGCGAGTACGGGAAAATATAATTGTTGTGCTAGCAGTATGAGAAAACACAACGGTGTGTGCAGATCCGTTGCTAGAAACGTGGCTAGACAAAAAAATCGGCACAGCAGTCAAAGTGATACCACGGCACGGCGCGGCGGGCGCTATCCAAATGTATCAAAGTGAAAGCGCTGCGCTGCATTGATTTGTCTTTCGCCTTAGGCTTTATCTCAAAAGAAATAGGGGTCTCTCTTCGTCAAGAGATTGGTCATGCTGGCGCAGTAAGGATTGGCGAAAAAAGTATTGATTATGGAAAATTTTATGTTACTGTAAAATTGCATTGCAGTAACGAAAAAATACCTTATTATTTCAAAGGAAAAATAACGAAAGGAAACCCACCTACTTTTTTCATCATAACAAAATATCTCGTCTCCGAATTTCCATGTCATTAAACAGGAAGTGGAAAACATGAACGTTTCCTCTTAAAAAGCCATAAAATGTATTATATTCGAACAGATAAATATAAACCTACCTATATATAATATAAGTAGCTATTGTTGTATTTGCAAATTATGTGTAAAGGAAGAGAAATGTATTAAGTATTGTGGGGCCCATTTTCCTGGATTGGAGAGCACTCTCTTTTAAACATGACGAATATCGGATATTTTTATCGATACATTGACATATTGACGTCATTGGTAAAAAAAAAACTGTACTTACCTATAAACTTACTTTACTTAAGTGTTAATAAATCGAAATCTGTGAATATGAACAAGTAACTAAGAACATACTTAGAACATTTCGATACAAACATACCTATTTTCGGATTTTTTGTTACTCTAAAGTGTAAGTGCGGTGTGTGTGTTTGTTTTTTATTATTAATGTTTTCCACAGCGTCCCCATTATTCCCACGATCTCATAATACGATATTTTGTCAAGATTTTAAGATTTTGTGACTTTCAATTCATCGTTAACTTTTACGATTTATTAGCCAAGTATAAGGGAGGTAACTACCTACTAAGAACAATCAAAGTACTGACCTAGAACGCGAATTGATTGATACGAGAATGCCAAATGATATTAACTCTAATAAATTAATAATATATTACATATAGGGAGTAATATTTTACTCCATGATGGTAAGTAATCTCCAGATGGGATAGTCGGATAGGTATATATCATTGTGGTCGGGACAAAGAAAAGGCCGCCGATACCATTCTCGAATAGGTAAGGTATAAGTAGAACTTTTGTGATGGGAAGTAAGTAATATTATGTAGGTACCAATAGGTGATACTGAGGCTTGATTAATAAGATTTTTGGAGTTGCTTAGTGGACATGAGATATAGGTACATATTGGGAATGTTTATTTGGATTTGTTCTTGTTTTTCTATAATTTGGCCGTTAGGATACGTTAGGTAAACCATTCGCTTAGTCTCAATTCCCGAGAATTTTAGACTCTAGTCCCCGTATACCTCCTAAATTGTAGATTAAGTATACTAGAAAATATTAAGCGCTCAAATGTTCCGCTGAGAAATCCTTTCAGAATTACTTTTATTTATTTTTACCGTGTTTACATACAAATTATGATAGTTATAATTATTAAGAAGTCTTAATAATTATATATTAGGGTGGATAGGTCAACCAGATGGCGATGGTGCTTTGCTTTCTATTGCTTTTTAATTTTTATTTGGAAATTAGAAATTAAATATAATACAAACTAAATATATCCGCATCCGATGCTTTCTATCTGGCTATGGAAAAGATAAATAACTATTATGTTCGTAATGCTTTTAGGATGTTAAATTCTATTCCATGATTATAAAACTCAATTAAACAATACTAGAACCAATAAATTGGTGCTAGTGAATTATTCACACCACCTCTATACCAAATACTTAAACATCTATACCCTTTCAGCCAGAGACAGAACAGACGAAGTTACTTTCACAGTTTTAACTTTAATAGGATCTAACGGTAGGTACTTAGGGACTCTCCGCTCTTTAACTTCACTATATATAAGTCATGACACTAATTATTAACTGGATTAAACCAACAAATACCTAAACTTAGGATTTAGATTTACCCGCAGGTGTTACAGGTGGAATAAAAGCTTCAAATAACCAAAGCCTACATAAAGGATACTCTTAATGCTTGCCCGCTTAATGAAAACGTGCCTAGGGACCACTCTTCATAGTTAATTCGCTCGATTAGTCAGGAAAGGTAAACTGCCTAATATCGAGGGTTTGCCCAATCAATAGACCGTTCCACTTCGTGTCCTAATTGTTTTGAATATTCATTAAACGTTGTTTGAGCAGTCTTAGTAAGTATGATTGAACCTATGTATGTATGGAATTCAGAGAATCTATTATATACTTACGGCATAGTTGCTTAAGGGCGGTATCATTATAAACCCATAACGTCCCACTGCTGGGCACGGGTCTCTCCTCACTTTTGTGAGGAGGGTTAGGCCATAATCAACCACGGGGGCCCAGTTCGGATTGGTGGATAACATACCTACCTCCGAAATAATTCTCGGGTAGGTATGTGTGTAGGTATGTCTCACGATGTTTTCCTTCACCGAAAAGCGAGTGATAATTACGTACATATGTTTAAAGAAACACATTGGTACGTGCCTGCACTGGGATTCGAACTCACGACCTTCTGATTGGAAGGCGGACGTTCTCCCACTAGGCTGCCACCGCTGACATATATAAGGGCGTATATGGAACGCTAAAAAAACAGGTTCTTATGTAGAAAAGTAGCCACCAGAGATAATTAATTACGGAATAAAATAATATCAAATGGGATAATTACGTACAATTGTCTGTACAAGAAGCACATTGATACGTGTCTACACTGGGATTTAAACTCACGACCCTCTTCTTGGAAGGCAGACGTTCTCCCACTTAGCTACCATCGCTATCTGTTACATACAACAACAAGCTTATGTGCTGCTTGAACGACATAGACTAGATTGAGTTCTAGCTATCGTAGATTAAATAATCGAAAATATAGTTTATTAATAATAAAAAACATAATTTTATTTTTAAAACATACGTCCAAAAATACGAAATGATGAGCAGTCCAAACAGAAACAGCAATAAACTTATCCGATACTAAATTTCAAAAGATTGTAGACGCCGGCCATAATTCTATCGTCCGACTGCCAAAGTTTACGAGGTTTGTTCAAGATATCGAGGAATGCCCACTTCAGCTATATCATATTTCGGACATTAAAACTTTTTCATTGGCCACTGAAATGATACGGACTCAAATTCGGCTGCGGGAATGTAAGCTGCAGTTGGAGGTATTGCAGTTTTAGTGCGCAGTAACATTATTTTTATTCTCTAGATGAATTTACTGCAGTTATCTTTCGTCTCTTTTGAAAATGCTGACGGTTCGAATAACAAGTCACGATGGTTACGTATCTCGAAGAGTCGTGGAAAGTTTTCATGTGTTGAGTTTTCTCTACTCTCTGGTACCTACTTGTTTTATCTACTGATTCTTTTATTTATCCACTGAAAAGGTAAGTTTATCTGATGATTTATTCATTCGGCACGATAAATCTACATTTTCATATACCTACATTTAAAAATTTAAAGTGTTACCATGCGCAAAAAAAGAGAACGCCTGGACTAGTTCGGCATTTTTTTTATTAATATTCGTTTAAGTTCTTATGAAGAGAAATATTGGAAATAAATGCCTTATTGCCAAATGTATAATGATGAATAATTGTTATAACGGCTAATAAGGGCCTTGAGCCTAATGTGGGGCCGCTGAAAATATCTTCTACTCGTATATTTATTGTTGTGATTTGATATAGCTTCCTATGTTAAATTCTTTTAGGCAATACTATAATTATCATTATTCTCTTTATTTTTTCTAATTCTTAAGTATAATTTTTTTTTGCAACATTTCTAATGTAACATTAGGTATTATAATTTTTTATTTATAGAGAGACAATTTGATGTACCTACCTAAAGTGTACTGAATTACAATTGTATTATTACTTACAAACAACTTAATTCTACGTGCACCGTGCATAATAAAATAAAGCCATGGTTTCGACAAGGAAAATTAACGGTTAACTTGGCTAGTTCTTTTACTGTTATCCTCAGGCGTAGAACTAAACCACCCCATTTATTCGGCGTAACTGCGCCTTTTTCTGTGTTCGAAGCGACAATGTTTTTCCTTTCTTCTCGACTTTTAAATTGTTGGAAAAACAGTAACATATTTCAGCGTGTAAATAAAACGAAAACACTGTTTATGTTCACTGGTTTGTACGTCTGTAGGCATCATTTGTTTGTCTCTGAACAGGGATACTTGAAGCTTATTCAGTAGCTTTTGTTTTTGACTGTAACTATTGGAATGTTTGGTTTATTTTATTTATTCACATAATCCAAAAGCATTTTATAATAAACTAGCTGTACCCTGCCACGCTTCGCTGTGGCACATTCGCACATTCGCTGA
The DNA here is from genome assembly GCA_912999815.1 of Campaea margaritaria. Lineage (NCBI taxonomy): Eukaryota > Metazoa > Arthropoda > Insecta > Lepidoptera > Geometridae > Campaea > Campaea margaritaria. The sequence continues at coordinate 4,165,426 of OU538800.1, forward strand.
TATGTCACTGATGAAAAAAATAGATAAAAACAATCCTTGATGCGGATTATATATCATGCTAAAATTTCAGCTCGATCGGTGCAGAACTTTTTGAGTTTTTGAAGCGTACACAAACCAACATAACATTTTTATATATATACAGATGTAAACAATACAGTAAGTTTGGTATAAAAATATGGCCAATACAGGATTAAGTAAATTGTACTTATTTTATTATTATTAATTTTAATTAAGTATAGTTGAAATAACGTAATTATCACTCGCTTTTCAGTGAAGGAAAACATCGTGAGGAAACCCACATACCTACCCGAGAATTATTTCGGATGTATCTATGTTATCCACCAATCCGGACTGGGCCCCCGTGGTGGATTATGGCCCAATTTCCTCACGAAAGTGAGGAAAGACCCGTGCCCAGCAGTGGGACGTTATAGGTTGATGATGATGATAGTTGTCAGTTTTATTATTATATTGATGAATTATGGCTCAGTGAGGTGAGTGATGGTTTAGAGAAGAAGCGAGGTATGGCCATTATTTTTCTAGCGATTTACAAAAGCGTCATATTTATGGAGAAACAATTTGAAGTAGGTACCTTAAATGTGCTGCAATCCAGAATTCACCCAAGTACAACCCGGTCAGAATATCTGTGCACCTCGCTGGAATGCGGCGCCTCGCTCTCTCTCTCTCGCACTCCCCGGTGCGAGAGAGAGACCGCCGATACGACATCACGAGGTCAGGTGCACAGATATTGTGACCGGGTTGTAACATCAAACATAGGTACTTGAAATACATTACTCTAACTAAGTAAGTAACTAAGTATTAAATGTCTGTTAAATACTGTAAGTACGCCACCCACCCTACTATCGAAAAATGTTTTTTACTGTCCATCCAAAGGTTGTCTGGAAGAAATCGCTTTCAGCGATATGACCGCCAATTGTACTACCCTTGTTTACCTATTGTAATTCTTCTGTACTGTGTTTATTTTTGTTTCTGGCGTACAATAAAGAGTTTTTCTATTCTATTCTACTCACTCGCTCATTCTTAGCATTCAACTACCCAAAAAACCCGCAAAATGGTTGATAGTAAAGATCCACCCCCGAAACAATCAAAACCACGAAAGCTATTCTTGAGAACAATTCCAAAGGCAATATCGGTATGTCTTTGCAATTTTGCAAAAATATTAGGGCACTCATAGAAGAAGATAGCGTACAGACACATCCAACTAAATGTGGGGTCATTCAAGGGTCAATCACCCTAAGGGTGATGCTCTGGAAATAGCTGCCTTGTTTTCCTCTAAAGTTTGTGTGACAATGAGACTGCCTTTATTGTCAAAGTTAATTTGGATTCTGAAGAAATTTCTTTAAAAAATTCCTTTAGAATAAAAATTGTAACAGCGTTTTACTTTTCATGGCTTCATAATCATACCGTAGGAGGGGCTGGTCCAAAACCGGAAATCATAAATTAACAACCTACATTTTATATAAAAAAATAATTCCATTTTCATTATTAAAATTTGTAGACATTCGAGGTACCTACTTGAGGAATATTAAAAGATATAGGTAGTTGTAGATACGCCTGTCCTTAGCTAATAGCTATTGTAGATATCCATTTAAATTCCAATCACCTTCCTGGACGCAGGGTACCTACTCGTGATCCTAGTGGTAGGCTTCTTCTGCAAGAGACCGCCTGGAGCAGTACCTTTGCCAGATAGTCATTCGCAAAGCAGTAGTGTGAAAAAAATATCGCGTCGATTAGAAGGGCACTGTTTCCAACGAAATTGCTGGGCATATGTGACTTTAGAACCAATGTCTCAGGGTGACGAGCGCAGTGCAGTGCCGCGCAAGATTATGCAATTGAAATTTCTGGGTCAATATTTTATTGAAAGTCATATAAAAGTCATATAAAAAAACCTCTGATGGGTAGTAATTTTATCAGTAAGGCTCTGTGGCTTTGCAAACCAGATCATTAAGGTTTAATAGTAATGTACAGTTTGAGAACCTTTTTGTCCATTCTTTCAGTAGTTCCCCCCTTACGTTAGCGCACGGTACCACAAAGCTCAAGTCTTGGAATATTAAGCGAGTGCAAGTTATGTGCATTCTTGGACATTGAAGCACCTGTGGAAGGATAAAGGGGATCATCATCTTTGATAACCCGCGGTTTGAAGATATTGCCGACAAGCTGCATGGTCAAGTGCAGTCTGGGAGGATATGAACCATTTCTTCTCAAGTTTTATTAATATTTTGATATGAAATTTTATTATAACATGAATTCAAACGTGCACCGGTATTATTCATAAATTGTTTATGATTTTCATACACGGGAAGCTTCAATCTGAAACTTTCCGGAGATGGATTTGAAAAAAATTTTGAACATTTCTTCTTGTTTAATTATTATTAGAACAACACAAAATAAAATCATGAAAAATTATTTAAATGTTTACTTAGAGTAGGTAGATACAACAAGCTATCTTATAGCTCTTAAATATCCAACCCAAAGACAAGTTCTTGTAGAAAACATAATTATTTGGAACAATGATAAAATCACAACCTCGAAAGTGATTCTTGTTCTATTCGTCGGTTATTCAAGGTTACCTAGCCCCTATAGTCTTATAAAACAAATATATTTCCTATTACAAATCTATAGTACACATCCTTCGCAAACATATAATATACATTAAGACATGCACGTACTAAGGATTAAAAAAAAGTAAGCAACACATTTTGTCGAGACTATTTTTAATTTGATATAGAAAGAAGGTATTGAAAAAAGAACTCGTAAACTATCGTAAAAGGTGATGTAGGCTGGTATCTAAGTACGTGATCAAGAAATCGTATTAACTTTTTAAAACTTCTATGTCAAAGAGACAGAGTTCAATATACCTAGTCAGAATATAATTATAGAAGGCTATTAGAGATTGACCTATGTACGAGTATGTTTGCTCCATATAGACTCCAAAAAGGCTATACCGATTTTGATGAAACTTTCAAGCAATCTTCAGATTAGCCCAGCGGATGATCCTCTGAAGTTTGGTAAAAATCTACAGTTTTGTTTTTGGCAATTTTGTGTCTTATTTTCCCTACAAAGTAATACAAAATTAGATTTGCTCTACTCTCTACCCCTATTGTCTATTTTCTACCCGTGCGAAGCTGATACGGGACTCTAGTAATAAGATAAAATAGATAACAAAATTAGAAGAAAACCCATCTTCTAAGTAGGTAAAATTATTTCTTATTCAACGTTATAATCGCCATGTCAGTCACCATTTACCAACAATGAAGATTTAGAACTGTATCAAACGGGGGGAAAGCGCCACCTTGACCAACCCTTAGTCCCGACTATACCTTCAGACAATTATATCGTGCCCCGGGGGGTTGTTACTAACATTCAATTTAGCCTTTTGAGGTCACAACCAGAACATTAATTTGGAGTTAGCCGTTACAGTTACTGAATTCGCATTAAGATGGTTTGAAGTTGAAACTTGGGAGTCAGGAATCTAGTTTGGTGGTATTAAGTGGTGAAAGGCGGTGGTAACCAAGTGGGATAATGTCCACCTTCCAAGGAAATGGCCGTGACTTTAAATCCTAGTGCGGGCACGTACCAATGTGTTGAAGTAAAACATAACATGTACGAAATTATCACTCGCTTTTCGGTGAAGAAAAGCATCGTGAGGAAAAGCACACACCTACCCAAGAATTATTTCGGAGCCATGAATTATTTCGGGACTCCGTGGTTGATCATGGCCTAATCCTCCTCACCAAAGTGAGGGAGACCCGTGCAGTGAGCTTATATTGGTTGATGATGAATGAATGAATTATTTGTAAAAAGCCATTCAAATGTTGCAGCATCCAATTGTACCTGAATTTGTCTGTTTTTATTTTTACTTTTTTTATATTGGTATATTTTAAATCTAATTAATAATTAATGAATAATTAGTTAGTGTAATTGGCCTAGGCCGTTCTAAATTATGTAAATAAATAATATATAAACAACGCAAGAGGCAGTCATGTTATGTGGCCAACGGTGATTTAGTAGATACAGGACGTCACAACGATAATCACAATACCCTGATTCCAAACCCAAGCACAGAATAACCACCAGTAGCTACGAATAACCCAAGGTATAAACCCCGGTCTCGCATCAACCTTGCATGATTGGGGTCCGCATGATTGCCTATTGATTCGTCGTCGCAGATGAAAGCCAGTGTTGGAACTGGTCCTGTTATTCAAAGCTTGCCTGATTCTAGACCTTGTTATCATTGTTGAATGAAAACACACATTCTCCTTGCTCTAAATTTCCTATTCTACGGAAAAATATTGTTTGCTTCTCTATAATTAAATTTTAAATTACGACATGTTTAGCTACATACGAGGCCAACTGCATTGAAGGTTTGAAAACTCTACGTAAATAATCATAAAAAGTCGTGGTTTTGTTTATCCATGTTCGAGAGCTAAAGAAGCGTTAAGAAATGCACTTGTTTAAAATCCCTCTTTGGTGCTTATACTATGAAAACTGTTGTCTATGTATCTTCAATAGAAGCAAAAGTATTTTATCTTTACTAACGGAAACATACCCACAAGGACTAGGACACACAAAAGTAGTTTTTTAAAATGTAAAAATAAAACAAATCGTAAGTAAGCTTACAAAATCAGTAATGCAAACAGTTCGTTAAAAGACGCGACGCCATTCGGTCTCCATGCCGTCAACATTATTAATATAAAGTATTTGCATCAGAAACTTTACCAACGTTGATGTGCCGAGTTCCTCACACGAGTCTGTTTGTGCCATGGAAGTTTCTTTGAACACTCCTCCCAGTTTTATTTTTACATTGAAATGTAATAAAATGTTCCGCTTTGATCAAATATACAGCAACGTTAACTTTTATCCACCGCACTTTATGTGATTAAAGCTTGTTATTGACAAAGGGTAGCAAAATAAGACCACTATTTTGTTTGGAAGACAAATAAAGACTATAAACAAAGCAATAACGCATCGCAGCAATATGCACTCGTGAGATGCAAATTCCAAAAAACAAACATTACGGTCTTGTATCACGAGAGGGCTCCGAGCGTCTGTATCAGGGAAATGCCTCTCGTTAAATTTTCAATCTCAACCGAGAGCCAAGCTAATGACAGCTCGAGTCATTACACGTGGTTCTACCGTACAACCCTATATGCAAGTTCCTTGAAATCTCATCTCTAAAGACCCTTATTTCAACTACATACGGCTCAGAACAGATCTTTACTTACGAACTTGTGAGTAGAGATCTACGAAGACGGTTAGTTAAGCGCACACAAGTTTTTTTCTCATTTTTAAATAGAGGATAGGTTTTTCATTAAGCATCGTAGTTTATCGTGAACATATTTTTATTAAAAGTATGAGGGAGTTTTCAAAGGACGTCAGTTTTTCCTATCTTTCGAATATACCTACAAGTGAAGCTTGAGTTTAATTAAATAAAACTGACGGCTTTTGTTTCTGAATTATGATTAAAATAGTACCCGCTCATTACATTATTTTATAATGAAACAAAATCAAGTATACTTATCAAATAATATAAATGAATAACTAATGCCACTACCAACAAACAACGTGTCAGTCAAACTATAAAGGTACCTAGATTCATAATTGCCTATCCATATAGATACGTCACATCGATACTCGCCGTTCGACGGCACCACGTTACCTACGAGCATTCAAGTAGCTTCTTATTAAATGGATATTTCAGTGAAACGATGCATAATTTTTACATCGAAGCGCTCTCCACATAGGTCTGTGAAGTGGTTGGTCAGAGACGGACGAAATTCCATTAGCGAGTTTTGGACAGAGGCCAGAGGAATGAATAAGTCGCGTGACCATTAGTAAACAGATGATAAAATAGGTAAAAATTAAAAGGATGTCTCAAAACTCAAACCATTTATTGCAAGTAGGCAAAATTAATGTACTTTTAAAAGTCTAATACTTAATACATTGAGAAAAATAAAAAATAAACCAAATATGATTTACTAAACTAATGATAAACTGATTATGGTTTGAGTTTGAAAAAGGACATTTCCCTTTCAAGTGGTAATTCATGGCTGAATCTCGCACGGGAAAAGGAAACTCCATTAGCTCTACCAGTTCTTCGGAAATACGCTCGTCAGAGGAGATGTCACCAAGAAACTCTACGGGGATGTTTGGGTATTATCATTATTCATCAACATTATTTTTGATTGAATGAAATGTAGAAAGTTTATTTCTAGACTTACGTGTTTAACACGAACGTTCACGGATTTAAAGCATCTAATTTTTTTTCTCTTTCTATGACTTCGCCGAAAAATAACAATAATGTAATTGTATGGCTATCTATTTTTTAGATTGTTCTGGTTTTTAAGAAACTATTTTTTTAAAAACCTTGTGCATTTACAGCACTAATTCAGTGCAATGGAAAATAGATCTAAAGTACTCAAGATTAAATTGTTTAAGCGCTAATGCTTCCATTCTACTATGACTCTGTTTTGGAAATGAATATAGTTTGCATGGATTTACATAAATTAGCTACCTGACGTAGCAAGTTATAATACTATTATGAATAATACCGTAACAAGGACATGGCATAACTTGGGAGAAATTAATTCTTTCAAACGATAGATAATAAATCACAAACATTATTTTAGGTATTTTTAAAGGGAATTAATAGGTTGTCCCTTCTGCATTCTACTCTCTATGTGACCCTCACTCAAAGCAGTGGCGGCGACTGTCCTCTTCACTCCCCATGAGTGAACCACAAATAATTAGAAAACTGAAAGTTTACTCTCAAAAAGTACTGAGTGAAACAGGCAAGCGTGTTCAGCTTGTAAAAGTTTAGGGTTCCATAGAACAATGTTGTTTTATTTCAAGTTTTACGTATCACTAAAATAGTTGCATAAAAGAATTATGAGTTAAAGAAAAGAAAGAAGAATATGATATTCGTGTAGTATTCGTATAGATTACACAAGGTCAAGTCGTCGTGTAGGTCAAGTACAAATTGGTTCTCACGGATACCTGTTATAAATAATTCTGAGTCTGGGTATTAGTAGTACCATGGTCCTCGTAGTTTCTAATTCCCTAGATACAGGGAATCGTAGTTACGGGTCAGGTTTTATGCAGGTAATTGTGTAAAATGCCGCTAATAGGCTAGCCAAGAGGCAAACCGAAGATACATTTTGAAAATAAGGATTCTGATGCGGAACTCTAAATTAAATCTGTCTTTCTCTACGCAGTTAAATGTATTCATGTTCATTTTTCCATATAACATATGTTTCTCATGAATGTTTTATAGAGAGTTACGTCCAGAGTTTGTATGGCCATGGTTGGGCAAATACTTTTGTTTGAAAAGCTCGCAAAAATTTGTGAATTATTTTTTTTATTTCATTAATACAACGAAGAGGTTTGATACATAGTTCTTCATTGGCAACTAATAATTAGACAATATAAGACCCTAGTTAATGAACCAATTTAAAATTAGTTGTTCTGTGAGACAGTATGGTTTTCTAGTATATCTAATGCTATCTTAATAAATAGGTAGAAGTTACAGCCTAATTGATAGATACCTTGATAGACTACCTTGTATTGGGTCGATTTAACAATCTTTAATATATAATATGCTTAACATATTGATACTCATATTGATGTTAAACCTGCTTTGGATAGGCCTTATTTTTTATCATAGTGATCATCTTTTCCTCAATTATTTGTTCAGTTAAAAATAATAATTAGCTACTTGGTTTATATTATCGTATAGAATAGAGTTAGTTAGTTTAGTCGTATAGTATAGTATAGTATATTATTAGTCGCTTTTCAGTGAAGGAAAACATCGTGAGGAAACCCAAATACCTACCCGAGAATTATTTCAGAGGTAGATTTTTATCCACCAATCCGGACCAGGGCCCCGTGGTGGATTATATCCTAACCCTTTACACGAAAGTGAGAGGTGACCAGTGCTCAGCAGTGGGACGATATGAGTTGATGATGATGATGATAGAGGTTCATTTCCTAAGTAACATCTACATTATCTGTACATATTATTAGGACACGCTCCACTATCCCTAATTCAGCTCGTGACAAAGTGGACGTCATATAACTTAAACGCTTACGTCCTGGAGTTCCGAACAATATTCATTTATGCACTCCAATCTTTCATATGGGACAACACTAAAATGCATTATTGTTCAAGTTGGTGTGATCTAGATCCAAACTTGTCTTTTGTGAATTATACATGAGATGATACTCTCAATCTGTCGTGTCTAACGACCACTATAAGTTGAGCGTCCCCTCTCTTCTCAGTACTACGAAATCAGGAGTAAAAGGGAGTGTCTGTTGATTGTAACGGGTTAGGTGGAACTGGTCAGGAAGGCTTATGTTTTCGTCGTTGGCGAAAGTTTGACAAATAGCTCAGAGTGCAGTTTCAGTACAGTTTCGTCGGACGATAAGCTGATATCTCCCTTCGGGTGACAAAACGTTTTCTATCGGATAGTTTCGAATTCCTCTTCGGAGTGATTTGTGGTGTTGTTGTCCGTTACTTTCTTGTTATTTTACTATTTTGTTTGTGACTGGGTTGAAGAAATGGATAAGTCAATTTGGCTTTTGGATAGTTGATCTTGTAAACAAGCTGGCACCCTCAACATTTGTCATAGAATGTTATCTATCTACGATTGATCTCCGCGGGTTGAGGATAATCCCACTTTTACATTTGCTGAAGTTCGAACTAATTTAATTTGTACCCGGAAAAATAACGAAAAAGATTATTTGTTGATACACAGGAAGACATAAAAGAGTAGTTTATGATCAGCTTTCAAAACAGTTTAAAAGCAAACTGTTCTCTAACTCTATTAAACGTATATTCCTGTGACTTTCAAAGAAATAAACTACTTATTCATGCACCAAATCTAATTTACCTCCTTTACTATAAAAGAGGCATAATCAGTCGTGCCTAGGCGTCCGTTAATGTGCAAACTTGAGCGCTTTGTGTGCTCCTAAAATACGGCTTAATTATCAACGCTGCGGACCCCTAATTGCATCACACGTTCGCTCGTGAAAAAGGACAGTTTAAGCTTTGTTTAGAGGCTAATTTTAGTTTGTTTGTCGTCATTTTATTGAATAAAGTAATGTGATTAACCTTTGTTTGGAAAGTTGAGAATGTTTTAATTTTTACGTTTTGTGCTATCTTTCCGCTTACGAACCAACTGACTCGATTAAGAGTTCGGATAAAATATATATCGCAATAAATTGTATTTTCCAATTAAAGTCGCTGGATAAATAGAATTAGGGACTATGAAGACTGTTTTACCTTGACCATTTTACTGTTTTAACTTGACTTTTAATAAATATAGCTCAAATGTAACTTAGAGATAAATGAGTGTAAGAAGAGTTTTCAAAAATGGTAGATTGTCGTCAGTAGTTGCGACAAAAACAGGGACCAAACGCCTTACGCGATCTCAAACCTAGAATAGATGCTTATTAATCCACATTTCAATCGAAACAGCCAACCTCCAGTCATCTACTAATTGAAATAGTGGTGCTGACAGGTCCTCGCAAAGACACAAAGTAACGTAGACAGAAATCAGCTTCTGCTCTATTTCAAGCCCTGTTTGATTTCAATCTATGCAATGAGATCCGATGTTTAGTGACCCATTTAGACCTTATCGTTAGAAGCTCAACGTATCGTTTTTAATCTAAGGTTACAAATACACTTATTCTTTGAGTAAAGCCACAGATCACTAAATAGTTTGTATCCTACAAACACCCAGACTAAAAGCAAATATTTGCGGTTCCGCAAACTTTTGTCCCGTGCGGGAATCAAACCCATAACCTCACGCTTCGCAGTTGGCGCATCACCCACTACGCCACGGAGGCCGTCACTAAGTTTACCATTAAAACAAATATGGATAATTTTTTAACTAAATAACCTTATAAAAAGAATAGGTACATCACAGCATAGACTGGTGGTTTATCGTATTTATTTTATTCCAATAGGTTTCTGCAATACACCAAAATACAAGAGCTATAAATGCAAAGTACCTACTTAAAAAAATCGCTCTGGCTACATTAACCCCTCAATAGATGCTTCAAAACAAACAACGAGTAACTTGATGAAATCGGATATTTTAAGCTACTCTCACTATTGTTCATTAAAATTTAATACCCGTTCTAATTAAAAAGCCATACCTCCCTCCCTCTTCCAGCCAAAGAGTTTGCCAATGTCAACGGGAGGGGTTCTCTGCGTGACTTCACATTCCTCAGGGGTATTAGTTCAACACTTTATATTAATTCAATGTGCTGGGAGACAACAAAGTTTCTGAATGCTTCAGTTGACTAAGCTGATGCTATATTAGACGTATGCGCTTCGACATTATAAATATAGCGATGTTTTACAAAAAAAACTGGAAGATTATATTTTGAAACGGAAAATGCGATTACGATTTCAAATTTGGCATTGTGACTCCAGGGGGGTAACCACGTACTTATTCATATTCCATACAGTTCATTTTAAGGCCTTAAAATGAACGGCCTAGATTGGCACCACACTCATGAATGACAAACGTGACATGACGTCACTCAAAAATAGACTGCAGAGAATGAGAGAGAAAGAGAATTAAATGGAGCTATAAAAACTCCTATAAATGCAAACAAATTGTTCCGATCTCTTTGGATAAATGTCTCTGGTCGACTTATGAACGCTGAGCGATATTGGTGGTGACAGTTAGCAGGGCAGTTCAGTTTAAGGCCTTAAACTGTATTTAACTGTTCGTGATGAGGTCCCACTACTAGAGTTAAGACAATCATTTTATTGCCTGATTGTGCTAAGAATTTAGGAAAGAACCCTATACTGTCATTAGCTTTATTGAAAACTAGTCTATGAAATTCAGCATGTCATCAATATAAAACCAATGATGATGATGGGGTATTATGGGGAAATTTCTGGACTATGTAAATAAACATCTCATCGCCGGACCAACAGGGTGTTTTGAGCTAGTGTAATACCACCTTTATGTTACCATGAAAGCGAATAATTAAATTATGATCCACCCGCAAACTCATAAAGTCTTCATCACTTTCATTTTTAATTGTAATACGAGTATACATAGGAATACTTAATAATATCAAAACTCATTAAAAATTCATTTTGGAGCGTTAACTTAAAGAAAACTGCGGTTCTTTTAGTCCGGTAGCTTAGTCGGGTAACTTTTGAGGTATTATTATTGCAGCTGTAACTTTCAGCATATTTCTTTCTATTTGCAGAATTCTCGATCATTAATTATTAATTAAGGATTAATGCTGAGCATACATTATATAGGATTAGATAGATTACCTATCGATTAACAATATGACACCGTCGAAGAAATTCCATAAAAAATGGTTGATGTTTAAAAAATGTAATGGAACCATTTCCTTTCCGTAGAACTTATCTATAATTTCCCAACAGTCTCATCGTCAAAATTGGCAATAAAACTAATCTGCATCATCCAGCGCGTCAATTCCTTTATCTTTAAACCTATAAAATTCGCGGTTATTAAAAGTTTCTCCCCCTTAATTGCGTATCCAAAGCCAAATCCTTATTACTGCTATGGAGGGTAAGGCTTTAAGTACAGTACTGCAATCTATGCAGTAGATTAGTTCCAGATCTACGGAATATCTTAGACTATCAATCATTGATTTTGTATTCAGACAATGGATCTGTCGAAGTAATTGAAAAACTTAATGCCAGTTTCAGTAACTTCAGATGAAAATTATGTCCAGTTGTTTAGATAAAAATGCATTACTTTTACTGTGAATGGTTCAGTCGTCCGTTTTCGCAAAGCTTAAGCACTGTAGTCTACAGTCCCGTGTCCAAAGTCCCGAAAGTACGGAAAGGTCACTAAGTCCCATTTACGTCAGTCCCTATTATCCCTTGGAACATATTGGACGACCTTTAATAGGGAATCACCTCCATAGTGGTAGGTCGATTGTGATAAGTTATTACTATTAATATAGGAAACGTGGACGTTAGGACCTTTTCTATTGCTAGGGCACTGATATTTGCTGAGATTGTGGATGTCGATGGTGATAGAGGTGGTATTTTGATTTTATGGAATCTTATGTATGCGTAAGGAAGAAGCTCTTTTTGTTTTGGAGAACTTCTTGTTTTGTAACTATTCAAACGGTTACTGTTTTCATTGTCTTTATGGCGTGGTGATTACCTTCTAAGTGGTTCTAGGATCTCTAAGAAGGCTTCAATAAGAATTTGTGGAGGGTTGTCGAACTAGCATGTGAAATGTAAATATATTTATATACATTTATACATACAGTCACGGTTCTTTCCCGTGGGGTAGGCAGATACTACATCTTTCCACATCGATCCTGACACACCTAATTCGCTTCTTCGACTTTCATAAGTCTTTCCATACATGCTGGCCAGATATAGGTATTTTTGACTTGGCCTTTCTTTAGTACGTCCTCGATTTGATCGAGGTACGTTCGCCTGCGTCGACCCATACCGGCTGGCCCATTCATACTGGACCCATAAATCTGTTTCTTCAATCTTCCTTCATCCATCCTCTCTAGATGTCCAAACCACCTAAGCATCCCCTTTTCTACTTTTGTCACTGCGCATTCTACCATTCCATATCTTTCCCTTATCACTCTGTTCTCCAACAGAGTCGCTCCAAGTATTAAAATGCATTTCTTAAATTAATAGTGTCTAACTAGCAGAAGTAAGGCGGAGTAGTGCAGAAGTAAGGCGGAGTAGTTGAATAAGGCGGTGACTGAGTGGTGGCCTAGACAGGGAAGACGAAGCGTCGGTCGTCCAGCTGCAAGATGGGTGGACGATGTAACTACGATCGAGGGTCAAACCTGGATCCAAATGGCACATGACCGAGGCAAATGGCATGGTAAAGAAGAGGCCTATGCCCAGCAGTGGGAGAATAAAGGCTGTGGATGATGATGAACTAGCAGAAGTTAGGCCGACTGCTCACAGTGTGCGTTCTATGTGTCGATAGAGCACGACTGAGTGATTGCGTAGTAGACTCTAGTCTAGCTATTTGCACGAGTAAATATAGCTAGATAGTCACAAATAAGCGACAATAGATACACTACAAAATAACACAAATGATATTGTGTAGGAGCGTTACAAAATAATAATTATGAGAAATCAGTAACTTGCGTAGCATCTTTTTTCATGCTGAAGATAGATACTAAAATGATGCAGTTACATCTAGATTCTCAAAAGATATTAGCCCCCTTGTACGTTCAATCTTATATCAATTAGTTAAGTAAATAAGGTCAGGTTCATCGCATTTCTTTAGTTAAACTTTACTTAGGTATATTTCGCTTCTCATTGCCTCTGTGACCCAGTTGCTTCTAGCCTTTAACGTAATAAAGACGTAAAGCGGGGTACATAGCGCTGAAGCGTTTATTCTAGGTCTTACAAACAAAGCATTTACAACAAAAACAAAGTAGCACGCAGTCATTAACTGGAAAACTTAAACGTTGTTTAGGCACACAAAGTAGGTGTACTGGCACAGAATACATAATGGTACTCTACAGAACGGACAGTCTCCAACTCTGCGACCCGCATCCCCGTACCTCTACCCGCAATCCAGAGGACAATCGGGAGGTCAGTCGATAATACAAACCCAATTGACAAATGATAATAGACAAACGGTTAAGTATGAACCTTCAAACTAGTGGCGTGTCTTTGGTTTTAGTGGCGTAGTATTTTTGAGTACTTGCACATGAATTTAGCGCGTGTGCAAACATCATTTATTTGTATGAGTTATCAAATCTGGTTTTTTATCGAGTGTCCGGTGAGTGATAAGTACACTAGTACAGGTATACGCAAACCCCTGAGTCTTAATAACGATGCCATAACAAGTATTTGGGCCGCTAATTATCATGCAGCTCGCGTGTTCACGTTACACGGTAATGTCATCGTGTTCCCCGAAGTACCCGATTTCGTTCATGTCAGACTATTTGCGTCTCCGATGGCTGAAATAGAAACACATAATTCATAATGATAATTAGAATTAAAGATGGGTAATAAGGCTCATCTATGATGAAACGCTGGTGAATTAAAGCCAAAAGTCTCCAAAGCCTGGTTCATCGGCATAAGGTTGCAAGCTTATCGGTATTCTGCAGGTTACACTATGAGGAATGTGCATAAAAACTGCTAATAGACAAACAACTATTAAGAACGAAGCGTCATGTTACTTCATTCATAACAAATATAACGCAGGTGTGTTCGAGTAAAAAGTGAAAAGGTATCTTCGAAGTAGGCGTGCTTCACTTTCAGCCACATCGTCGCTTCCAATCAGGTGAGATTGTGGTAAAACGCTCACCTAGTAAGCAATAAAAAAAAGAAACAAAATGTGATAAACTTAGTTCAAAGATAAGACTGCAGGCTGAAAACTTTCTGAATTACATTTTGTAGCTTATTTAAACTTAGTTTTTACAATTACTACCTTATGTCCGCTTTTCATCAACCTACTCTTCACGATGTTACCTTCTCGTCTCAAACTCAATGTAATTTTAAACGCCATATTAATCGACATTGTAATCGAAGCTCAATTAAATCAGATTGATATCTTACCCTCTCAAAGTAGAAGGTAATTCGATTCTCCCATCAATATTGTTTCCAAACAGTCCAATCAGCTTCTTTAGCAGGCATCTGTCGAAATAAACAATAGTTGATTTAATTACGCCGTTCTTTGATCTCGGCCCCAGGCGGCACTAACGAGCAATCTATTCAGGAGTGCTCTGTTTCACAACCTCTGATTAAATCAAAAGTAGCAATTCACATACTACCATTTACACATTGTGCACTGTAGAAATACTATAATTATGTGGTTTTGGAGCCGCTAATAAAGAATGATTTTACAATGCAACACTGCTTTTTTTAAATCATCAAATATAAAAATTACAGTTTCATTTCACCTTGCAGTAGTATCGAATAAACGAAACCTTTTTAATATTTAGTTTCGGAATTTATTTTTAAATTATTTTTATACATATTGTTTTAATAAAGCACCTAGCACATAGGTACATAGTTTGTCATGTTAGGTAGATAAAGTTGGGGTCGATGACATGTAACTTCACAATCGTCATAATAACTATGTGGGCTTGTGAGACGTTATTTTTCTAAATAAACTATCTTTTACTCTATTGGTATTGATTAGTATATCTGTAGATTGTGATATTGGGCTTTATTTATAGTGAAATCCTAAACTGAAATTAGAGAAATCTCAATTAATTTAAATACCTAAATAAATCACAAGTTTGCTTAGATTGAAATAGTATGGTGAAATAGAATTTATTTCGATAAATAATAATTCATCTCTTAGAAAATTTTATGATTTTCTGTGACATAAACTAATAAGTATATAATTCTCCACCAGCACAAAATAGTGGAAATTCTTTCATTTTAACCAACACAAAATTATTCCGACCATTTTAAAATTACAGTATCATAATAATCGTCCTCACAACAATACAACAGAAATACAAAATTAAATTTCGATATTACACCAGCTCAGGCCATTGTCATCGGATTACTTCCCTCGAAGTCAGAGTTCCCGTCATGCGTTAATTTTGTCAATTAATTCCGCTTATTTTTGGGGTTCCGCAAACGGTATTTTTTACTTGGCTTGGACATTAGCGACGATCCTACTTAAGCTTAATGAACAGCTTCATTAATTTCCGAACCCTCCTTGTCCTGTGTCAGAAAACTCACAGATGTGTATGTTACAGTGTAAAGATATAAAAATTTAAAAAAAATACGAAAAAAAAAAAAAAAAAAAAAATATAGAGTTGAAAAATATATAGAAGATAAAAAAGAAGTGTAAATATAATCTTAAAATCAAATAGATCTAAAAACTTCGAAGTAAAAGAGCTAAAAAATTGCGAAAATTTTATGAATAACTATGGAGGCAGTTTGGAGAGAGCCAGCGATACATTTAGGGGAAATTATATGTCATCATCAACCCATAACGTCCCACTGCTGGGCACGGGTCTCTCCTCACTTTCGTGAGGAGGGTTAGGCCATAGGGGGCCACCACGGGGGCCCAGTCCGGATTGGTGGATAACATACCTACCTCCGAAATAATTCTCGGGTAGGTATGTGGGTTTCCTCACGATGTTTTCCTTCACCGAAAAGGGAGTGATAATTACGTACATATGTTTTTACAGAAACACATTAGTACGTGCCTGCACTGGGATTTGAACTCACGACCTACTGATTGGAAGCCGGACGTTCTCCCACTAGGCTACCACCGCTTATTATATGTATCTAATAGAAACTGTATAATATTTATTAACAAACCAAAACTAACTAAAACCTCAAATACCTAGAAACATCAAATATAATGGTGAATTAATTTTTGGTTCAATATTTAAGTAAAAGGATCAAAACTTTGTAAAATCACCAACCGCAATAAAATGTATCCCATCCCATACATATCAAACTATTTTATTATGTAACTTAATAATAGGTATGAACTAGTACATATCTGATTTTCAGGGGTTCCTTAATAAGATATAAAATAAGAATAATGACAATAGTATTATTAAAGATTATTATTATAATTTGTTTTGTACTTTGTTTTCATTTTTTTTTGTTGTTAGGATTATATAAAACCGTTTAAAAATACAACTTTGACTACCCCATCGACTTTAAACTGTGACACAATAGGGCTCCAAAACAAACTTCTGCAAGCGATTAGCGGAAGAGTCCTGAACAAGATTAAATTTCTTATTTTTCACTTCCCCTATTCATTTAATGCCGAGTATTTTAATTTATTTGAGTAGGCTTTAGGATCAAAACCCATTACGAGCCAGCCAGACAAAAGAGACACGGTGTGCGGAATGCGGCATGCGAGCTCAAAAAAATCCAAATAATTAATAAGGTAACCTTAAATGAAGGTAACCTCATTATTTGGATTTATGTGGGCACGCTGCATGGCGTCACTTGCGATACCGCTGCACTGGCGATACCTCTTCATACATAACACAAGCGGTGGTAGCCTAGTGGGAGAACGTCCGCCTTCCAATCAGAAGGTCGTGAGTTCAAATCCCAGTGCGGGCACGTACCAATGTGTTTCTGTAAAACATATGTACGTAATTATCACTCGCTTTTCGGTGAAGGAAAACATCGTGAGGAAACCCACATACCTACCCGAGGATTATTTCGGAGGTAGGTATGTTATCCACCAATCCGGACTTGGCCCCCGTGGTGGAATATGGCCTAACCCTCCTCACGAAAGTGAGGAGAGACCCGTGCCCAGCAGTGGGACGTTATGGGTTGATGATGATGAACTAATTCAGGTCGACCTGACTCGGTTGTGTGGTTGTTTGTACCTTCAAATGATAACAAGTACATCGCTCGTTTCATTGTACAATACCAGCTAATTGGTTCCAAGCTCGCTGCATCGGGGAAATATAAAAAAAAAAGATTCTTACTCATATTAGCGTTGCAGAAGCATGTATTTTTAGAGCTTAAATATCTTTAACTTACATATTCTTTTTTTAAAACCTCGCTTTATAAAACTACCACGCTCTACGCGAAGACATCTTAATTATGAAATAAGTTAAACACTAACAATGGTAAAACCCGGATAAACTAAACCACAGAATCCTTCAGAGCAAACTCCGTCGACCTGTAATTTTTGACCAAGTTAAACATAACACAATTTAAAATTCAAATTCCAGTTTGCACACTACAAGCTTATGTAGGAGTCACCCGAAAGCTACGGGGCTTAAACCGGGCCATTTCAAAAGCGGAGATTATTATAAAATTTTAATTAAGTAAGCTATTTAAATCAAAGCACGAATGATTTAGTGCAGCCCGGCTTTTGCAAATGCTCTCTACCTGTGAAAGCAGTTAGAAATAGCATCGCTTGGGTTTTTATTTCATGTTCATTATGAAAAAATATGACATCAGCTAAAGTTCAAAAAATAAATGTACAGAAATTTATGAAAACTTGTCACTCTGTGGGATATGAATGTCATAGTACTAATCCTGGTTGAAAAGATACAGTAATTGTTCTCATTCAAACTATAAATTATTTTTAGAAGCTAATACCAAAAAAACTAAAAATTAATAACAAATAAAATTTGTAATGAACTAGGTAATACTTGTCACTTGGTTAACTTGTGTTTCACAAGTCCACATAGGGCATAATTCTATTTTGAACACAGGGTACTTGCCATAATATAATTTGTAATATCGTATTTCTTACGTCATAATATTAATTACTAATGACACTTACACAATATATTAAATTATGTAGCCTATAACCTTCCTCGATAAATGGACTATTCAACACAAAAATAATTATTCAATTCGAACCAGTAGTTTCTGAGATCCTAGTGTTCAAACAAACAAACTCTTCAGCTTTTTAGATTGGTATATATTATATTGTGTTAGTGATGTGTGTGTTGTGTTGTGTCTGATATGGGCAGGCGTAGTGCTTACCATCAGGTGGACGACCTGTTCGTTTCGTTACTCAGTAAAATAAAATCAAAAGTGATAAATTAATAAATCAGTTTTTGATATTCATGTTGAAATACAATAGAAGTTCTAAAACTTTCGCGAAATGAATTCGGAACACAAAAAAAAAACAGAAAAATATGCTATACTAGCTGCTGCTGCGCCCCGCGGTTTCACCCGCATAGTTCCCGTTTTGTCCCACGAGAACATACCATCGGGATAAAAAGTACCCTATTACACAATTCTGGTTATAAACTATCTGTGTTCCAAATTTAATTCGAATCCGTTCAGTAGTTTTTGCGTGAAAGAGGAACAAACATCCATCCATTCATTCTCACAAACTTTCGCATTTATAATATTAGTAGGATAATACGAAATTATATTTTGACTTATACCTAAATTACTGAGTGTTTAAATTTATTGTAAAACGCTATTGGTTAACGTGAATAATAATATGAGACCTTAGAGCCGACGTCTCAGGGTGACGAGCGCAGTGCGCCGCGCAAGATTATGCAATGCAAAGTTCTAGGTAGCACAGTGACTTTTATAGGCAGGCGTGGCGCTTACCATTAGATGGGTGACATGCTCGTCTCGTCACTCAATCTAATAAAAAAAAAGCACTGCGAACTGAAAGCATTGTATCTGTGTGTTTCTCTACATGTGAACTACGTTCCCTCAAAAACTTATTCCTGGCTATCTTGAAGGCGATGCAGACTATAGAAATAGTTTGTAACACTTTACCTACTGTTACAGCTAAAATAATATCATGAAGTGGGACTGTATAGCAGCCAAAGTAATAAGCCGTGTTTGGATACACATAACACAATATTTGTTCAGCAAATTGAATTTGATTCGAAATGGTATGTAGTACAGTTGAAACAATAGTTTCACTTACAAATTTCAGATGGGTACGAAAGGAGACTGTATTAAGTTTGGTTGACAGACTTTTCCTTTTAGACAGAATATAATGAAAAAATAATAATAGTATAATGAATACGATAATCACTTTATTACATAATTACTAGTTAGCCCCCGCGGTTTTAACCCACGTTCAGTAATATCCGTTATCTTTTACGGAATAAAAAGTATCTTATATTGGCTCATCTATGTACCAATGCAGAATAGAATAGAATAGAATAGAAAATGCTTTATTGCTTTTTTTTTTTGTCTCTAAATAAGTACGTTGTTCGCTGTTCTGTGCAGTTGTGTCAGAATAAATGTTTTCTTTCTTTTTTTTTTTTTTTTATTGTACACCAATTCAGAAATACATAAGGAATAGAACTTATTGAAATAAATATTGCACAATGGGTGGAACTTATCGCTAAAAGTGATCTCTTCCAGTCAACCTTTGGATGGAGAGAAGCAATGGAGCGAAGCGTCACAGATAGGTACGGTAGGTATGTATAAAATTCACAAAAAATTGTAGGAAATATATTATCCAAATCCGTTCGGCCGTTTTTGCGTGATTGAGTGCTAAACATCTAAACCTCAAAACATCTAAACAAATTAACTTTCACACTTATAACGAACAACTTTAGGTACGTTTTCGAATCCACGTCAAAACTGTGCTCAAGCATTGATAATATGGACCTAGTTTTTATTATCTATTATTATAAAAATTGATTAAAAGTTATAAAATTTGACATATGTACTGGTTATATGAATAAAATGATTATTCTAAGTATTGCAACGGAATATTATTCCTGGTGTACTGATCGCTTGTCGAATATGAATTTCACTGTTAAATAAGTATCTTTTCACCTTTCGTTTAAGTTTTTTCTTACACTTTAACGTATCTAGTCTTAAATAACAGACAAGGAGAAAATTAAAATGTCTGAAATTATAAAATAGCTTGTTCTAATTACCAACCAAGGTATTCCAGCCAGGATTCCAGCTGCAGGGTGAACTCGACCATATAATTTCCGAACCTTTTAATACTTTATCGCAGTTAAGTAATTCTTAGTTCCTTGAAATCGTTGAACCATGGTAAAGGATGCTTACTGTGGAAAAGTTCCAAAGTGGTTGTAAAATGTGATGCAGACGGTTAATGCTTTCCGAAGATGCGCGCGGAAAATGTACGCCCGGATATTTCATTATTGCTAGGTCTGTATTAGATGTCGGCAATATCTATGTGTGTGTTACCACCGGTAGTGGTAAGCGCCACTAGCAGTTGTACGAAGACTTTCAGTCATATTTAGATGTTAAACTTTTTTATCGGCGTATGGGAGAAGTTTTATTGCAATCGACACACTTTTCGTCCACACCCGATCGTTACGTCAGTGTTGAAACGTTAACATGAAGGTTTATTGAAAGACGTCGGAAATTAGACTAAGAGCTCGAGAGAAAGAGGTCATCATAGATTATGAAAGGATTAAAAGCGGTTTGCGTTGACTTAACTAATTACTTCTTAATTTGACCACAGACTTTAACCATAATCTAAAGAGTATTTTATGAAAGTTTTTTCTACTCTCATTATGCCTCAACAAGGACTCGACATAGAACATTAACGGGCCGGAATGAGAGACAAATAAGAAGGTATAGTTTCGATTCTTACGTGTGTACACTATTGGTAGACTAGCTGCGCCCCACGGCTTCCCCCGCGTTTAGTGTTATTCCACAGTGACCGTTAATTTTTACGGTATAAAAAATATCTTATGTCTAATCCAGATAATAACATATCTGGGTACCCAATTTCATCAAAATCCGTTCCGCAGTTTTTGCGTGAAAGAGTAACAAACATCCATCTATCCATCCATCCATCCTCATAAACTTAACATCCCTACTTATATTATAAATGCAAAAGTAACTCTGTCTGTCTGTCTGTTGCTCTTTCACGCCTAAACTACTGAACCGATTGAAATGAAATTTGGTACAGAGATAGTCTAGAGCCTGAGAAAGGACATAGGGTACTTTTTAATGTGAAAAAATTATTGTAAGGGTTTGAAATAGGGAATGAAAGTTTGTATGGAAGTTTCGTCATTTTTGAAGCTAGAAGCTTTAAACTTATTTTTTAGGCTTTTAAGTAAATATAAATAAATATGACATTCAAAGTTTGTAAATTTTTTACCTTTGATGGGGTAAAGTAAAAAGAGGGGATGAAAGTTTGTATGGAAATATGTAAGTTTTCGGCTAAACCACTGCACCGATTTGAAAAATGATTTCAATAATGGAAAGCTACATTGACAGCGAGTAACATAGTCCATATTTTATCCGCATATTCCCGCGGGAACAGGAACTACGCGGGTGAAACCGCAGGGCGCAGCTAGTTAATAATATTAGTAGGATTAGTAGGGTCAGCAGGATAGGATGGGTTACTGGGAGTACTAATAATGTTGACTTTTTTCCAATATTATAAAGAGGTAAAAGAGACCGGCTTTCCATACAACTTTGGGCCTTAGATAAATAGCGATTAATTGGTGACTAAGTATTTTATCCTTTTTATTTTAACCTGAGATTAAAGAGTTATACTGATTTCAACAAAGGAAAAATATACTCACACTATCAACATAAAATCGCTAAATTAACCCTTAATGCTAGAGATTGGGATGTATCCCGGGGAAATGCAGAGTTCTGCCGGAAAAAAGAAAAGCATTGGGAAAAACTGCGGGCAGCTGTAACTTTTCTTATAAAAGTTATAGTATTTTAGTGTAACATTTGAAACGAATACATTACAAGACTTAAATAATATTTGAGGCAGATAAAAGCTAGAATATTCCAAAAAAATATATAAATTTAATAACCGACCTCTATCAAAACAAGGTAAACTTATTACCGAACTCATTACCGGTTCATCAGATCCCTAGAATTAGGTCATCGGCAGTTCTGTTCACCTTTCATGTTTCTCCAAGCAATTTCCTCTAATAAGAGAGGTTCCGGCGGCGGGAAACAAAAGGTGGTCGGGCAAAACGCGAGCACGGTGGAATAGGCTCGTTAACTTTTCAATTTTCCGACGTAAGCCCAGTAATAGTTGGGTCACAGTTGCACCAGTAGGACATGTGTGCCGTCGCTGTGGACAGAACAGGTCGGAAGATGGAAAAAAACGAAAATACGGTCTATATTTCACTAACGTTAAATCCGTGGGGCTTGCACGTGGCTAGATATTAGATTTTGACTATTCAAAGACCTAGTTATGTAGTCACGTACTGGATTGTATAAATGATCACTAATATTTTTGTAAATGATGGTCATTTGTGAGTAGTTATTGATATTTCATGAGTAAATGCAAATACAATTGAAATGGGTCTCGCTTGCAAGTTCGTCGGCATCGCTAAATCAAAAGAAGATAATTTCGTTAGACACATTTGGAATAAAGATACGTTACAAAAGAAAGAAGTAACCTCCAAAAGTTTCAGAAACATACGAAAATACAAAAACACATTTCTAACAGATTCAGTCTCAGAACTCGGTCTAGTAACATACAAATATTTGCATTGAATCTGGATGTTTGTTTGACCTTGGACCTCGTTCGTGATTCCCTAGATACAGAGAATCCTAGTTAAGGGTCAGGATTTATGTATGGGAGCGTGATGCGATATTATTGTTATTTTAGTAGATGTCTTATTTCAATATTATTTTTATTTTCGTAAGATCAACGTTCAAGTTTGCCTTCTGCATGTTCGTTAATAAATGCACACACTGTGGCCGGATGCCCCGCCGTGCGATCGTGGCGCAGCCCTATTATTTACTGCTGGAATTGCCCGTGTAGGTATTAAACGACCTGTAGACACGTAGCGTGTAGTTTTTTTTTATGCTACGGGCGCTACGGCATGCTACGACTGTACGAGCTTAACTTAAACAAGATAGAATTAATACTGTGTAGCTAATTGCTCCTCGATTTAAATGGTATATAAGTAATTATGGTCACTTAACACGTTCACTTCTGAAAACACAGATGCTGTGTTATTTTTAACTATATGCGGGTGCGCGAAATCACACTTGCTGTGTTAGCGCAGCTTACGTGCCGGCTGTATGGAGAAACACAGACGTGTGTGTTTAACGCGGCGCTAGTGCAGTGCGGCTCACACAGACGGCTCGCCATTGCTGGAAAACACACACGGTCCGGTCCGTAACGGTGCCTAAATGTAAAACCAGGTTCAGCAAACGTGTTAAAAGGACAATGGACAAGGACTAAGGCTTAACCCGTGTTATGTCTCAATTATGTTGAATATTTTATTATCTTTTGTTTAAACTCAGAGCATGAGCAACGGAGTAAGGGTTATAAGTCTTACTAAATGTCGAATAGTCGTATATTTTTTCCGGTTCATTTAAAAAGTTGTTTGTGTCAGGAAAAGAGTTTATTAAACAAACACATCGAAGTTTTATTTCCATATAATAATAATAATTCAATAACTAGATGTAAGAAATTAAAAAAGAAATAAAGCGAAAAAGCCACTAAAGGTAAAGGTAATCTCGGGTTTAAATACAGTTAAATCCTGTATAAAATGATGGACTTATTTCTGGAATAAGACTGCCTAACTTTCCAAAACGTTGGCATTTATTTACGTGATAAGTTCTTTTTCTTAGCTACACATCTAATAAGGAAAACAAGTGGTGAGTGATGTCTAGTCCAGACAAACAGCAGCACAATGCTTAACCCTTAATGAGCTACGTGACATTTGTGTCCCACTCGACATGGACCAGCAGTCCTCACTTCAACTCCTTAGTTATTCAAGGGACACTCTCAAATTATACACTTTTCCCGTCTTTTGTATCCTCGAACAAGTCAAAACAGTTGTTAATGAAAATTGTTTGTCCAACGTTGCTTGATAATTGGGTTTTCTTTAAAATGTTATTTGTTTCTTTGACAAGTTGTAGAAAAATTTAAGGGGAATAGGAGAAAGCTTAAAGGCCTTTGTGGAATAATGGCACAGTAAGAATAATATGATGGTTTTGTTCACGGTTTGAACTTTAATTAGGTAATGTAAGATCTGAGAAGACGAATTAAAAAAGATTAGTCGGCTTCCCGGGCGTATGTTGGAGATGAGGTGATTGCGGAGCCTGAAGTTATGGGTTCGATTCGCGCACAGAGCAAATATTTGGGACAACAACAGGTAGTTCTGGGGTCTGCATGTTTCTTAGACTATGGTCTTCATAGTGGCTGATTTCTCCGAGTAAGTTAACGTAACGCGATGTAAAATATATTTTTGTATTTCATGATAAAGTAATACATAAATTTCGTAAAAGCTTCTATCTGGAAAGCTTTTTTGTATTTCTACGGTTATTGACGTGGTCAAACCACAATTCGTAGATATTTTTTGCGATAGCACACAATATACTCAAATGTACAATAGAGTTTTTAGCTACATTTTGTCTATTTTATGCCTATGACAAGAAATTGGTACGCCGTCGAAGCAAAATGAATAAAATAAACTGTAAAGATAAAATTCCCTGTCACGTAATTATTATCCCCATTGAAGGCTTATAGATATCCCGAATGCTCCAGTTGGCAGTCGGCACACCATAATTATCCAGCATGCTGGTGGCATTGCCTCGTTATTGCTTTACCGCATAATAAACTGGCTTATAATTAACAGTTAATGTTCATGTTTTCCCCACAAATGTCATATTAAGATTAAAACAGAGATTAAAGTCAGACGTTTTCGTAAACTCACATTAACTGCGTGAGTTAATGATAGAGGCCATTAATTTCGAGTCAAATGCCCTTTTTTGTACGCAGCTAAGGGCGAATTTAATATGAACGGAAATTAAAATTTTCATGTGAATGTGGCACGGCTGTGAATTTAGTTTGAAGGTTATTTGATTAATCTTATTTTGTCTGTAAATGTCATTTAACTATATCGATTCAATTTGAATGAAAGGTCACGCAATGTCTCCGGCGGTATATATTTTTGTTTTGTTTTATTTCACTGAGTAACGAGATGAGCAAGTCGTTCACCCGCGCTAAGCGCTAAGCGCTACGCCTGCCCATGTCAGTTACAGCGCCACACATAACATTGCATTGCATAAACTTGCGTGGCAATGCACTGCTCTCGCCACCTTGAGATATTGGTTCTTAGGTGCCTTGTGATTTAGCTGGAAACAGTGCCATTCAAACCTGAACACATTAATGTTTGCACACTACTGCAGCTATTACTGCACTACTTTTAGTGGTAGAAAATTTCTTCTACATCTATGTTCGTAGGTGCCATAACAACTGACAATCTTGAATTTCTCACCAGCTCTCGCCTACAGAATTCGATTTCTGTTCACTTGTTTCTAAAAGCTATAAATACTCGTGCCTATGTACCTATCACCGACAAAGACATTAAACTCCAAGGGCCAAGAAAGGTTTTATTACACACAAGATGAGTAAACTTGAAATGAAGCCTGCCAACGTCCTTCGAAGTTCTCCTAATTCAGTACAAGAAACTCAATGAACTGTTTCAAAGGAAACCACAGGGACGCCGATACAATACAACATTGTACCCTTTGATTCCAGTTATTTAACTGGAGCAAACTAATTACTTGAGGTTAAGTAACATATTATAGCACATAGGTGCTTGTTGAAAAGCATGAAAAGTTTTTTCAAAAAAGGACAAACTCACTAACTTACAAACACAAAAACTTTTGCATTTGTAATATTTGTTAGATTAGTTTAATATAACCTGATTGCTAATTGC
Organism: Campaea margaritaria; assembly: GCA_912999815.1. NCBI lineage: Eukaryota > Metazoa > Arthropoda > Insecta > Lepidoptera > Geometridae > Campaea > Campaea margaritaria. The sequence continues at coordinate 4,191,514 of OU538800.1, forward strand.
TAAGAATTTCATAAGTCCCTTTTCTCTTCCTCTTTATTCCTCTATTCAACAGTATTCAGTGAGGTTTTTGCGCTCCTAGTGCGGGTCACGTGGGCACCGACTACCCTGATGGTTCCCTGACGTTAAAAACAGCCGAAAAGATCGAAAATTTAAAAGTTATGGCCAAAAAAGTTAAAATATTAATGGTATGAAACAAATGAATATATTATTATTAATGTTTCTGTAAAAACATATGTACGTAATTGTCACTCGCTTTTCGGTGAAGGAAAACATCGTGAGGAAACCCACATACCTACCCGAGAATTATTTCGGAGGTAGGTATGTTATCCACCAATCCGGACTGGGCCCCCGTGGTGGAATATGGCCTAACCCTCCTCACGAAAATGAGGAGAGACCCGTGCCCAGCAGTGGGACGTTATGGGTCGATGATAATGAATGTTTCTGTAACTAATTGTGTGTATTTCGCGAATTACGACAAGCGTTCAATGCATTAAATACCGGACATGATTTTTGAAACTTGTCTTATCGCAATTTAATTTTGATGTTGACTGTACAAGAAATAACGAGTGCGCTTTAGACCACACGACTGAAGTAAAACTTCTTTAGTTTTTTTTTTATTTTATTGATATATCATTTAAAATTATTTATTATTTAACTTCCATTCGCCTCACCCGATCACATTTTTCGTAACGCATTCACCAGATTACTCCCTAAGTCAGGCGTGCGTAAAGAAGTTTCGCTTCAAAAATTGTTCGGGTACATTACGATGTTCAGCAGTGAACAAACGAGTTTATGAAAAGGATAATACAATTAACCTTAACGACCCTTTATCACCATATCGTTGCTTATAGCACATGACAATTTACCAGATTTTGACAATATTTCGAGGCCATTTTAATTGGGTGTAGGGATAAAATAATCAATTAAATTCTTCCGCCGGCTGCGCCCTCTAATAGCATCGGATGTTGTGAGTGCATCCACTTTATCATGACCCTCCACTCTCTGCCCATGCCATCCACTGGATTTGAATTGCGGAGATAGGTGATTTGGTAAGGGTCAAGGTAAAATGGTCGTTTGAGCGTGAAGAGTATTTTTTTTAAATTTGAACGTACATGTAGGTGCATCACGAGAAAATAATGTGTACTCTCACAGCTTTTACTCTATACGAATTATCAGAAATTTAAAAAGTTATTATATCTAAACATTCCATATTATTATTCGCAATGCTTAATAGTTAATTGGTACTGGTATCTAAGTACTTACTGTTACTTATAGGCTTTAATTTGAAATACTATACTACTATTGCGCATCTATAATAAAGTTTGCTTATCAAAATTGTGAATAATGAGTAGAGAAAAAGTTTGAAATCTATATATATATAAAATGTTATGTTGGTTTGTGTACGCTTCAAAAACTCAAAAAGTTCTGTTCCGATCGAGCTGAAATTTTAGCATGATATATAATCCGCATCAAGGATTGTTTTTATCTATTTTTTTTCATCAGTGACATATCAGCGAATGTGCGAATGTGCGACAGCGAAACGTGGCAGGGTACAGCTAGTTGCATTATAAATATGTTATAGGTAACTAGCAGTTTTATATTTTTGTGATATATTCTATTATTTTCCAACTTGCCTTGTATAAGAGACTAAGTTATATGGCCAACCAATTAATCTATTCTAGAAAAAAGGTTGATGACGAGGATATTATAACCGCAAACCACAACATACGAGTATAATGGAAATAAATTCATGTTTAATTAAAATGAAAAGAGACGTAACGCATGATAACAATAATGAGGTTTTTGCCCACATGTTTGTACAAAAGCGGTTTGGTCAACGACAAGCGGTTTCATCGTAGTATGAGTGAGTATCTAGGTAGTAATTCAGTAAGTAGTAGCGGTTGCAGTAGTGTGCAAACATTACTGTATTCCAGTTTTAAGGGCACTGTTTCCAACGAAAGTACTGGGCATAGAGATTTTTGAGCCGATGTCTCAGAGTGACGAGCGTAGTGCAGTGCCGCGCAAGATCACACAATGTAAAGTTTTGAGTGGCACTGTTATGAGCAGGCGTAGCGCTTACCATCAGGTAAACGACTTCTACCCAAGCACGCGGGGCTCTGCTTGGGTGGACAACATCTTCCCTAGCTACTCGTGGGAACGCAATAGCGGCGACGTGGTTCGCTACCCGTCACGTCACGTCACGTATCTCGAGGGGGCTACAGAAAGCCACTTTGCTACCAAGAATTTTGGACCACGCATGGACCCTACACTGCCTATTGGTCTGGAGTTCCAGAAACCAGTAAAGGGTCTCAGGAAGTTGGTGTACGTACTGCTTTCCGCTGGGATTGTAGCACGTGGAAAGATATTGTAGTCTCTGTCTATCCCAACGGTAGAAAGGCCAAACTGTATGTATGTATGAACCCAAGCCCAACCGCGCAATATGAACGCGCACTAAAAGCGGGTAACGGAAGCGGGTCATTCAATTATCTCGTAATTAGATTCGGCGCGGTATGCTGAACCAATAATGATGCTGAACGTTGTTATCGCGAGGCTTAAAACATGTCATGGACTGGAGAGTCGTTTATCAGCCGATGCCGGTCGAGTAGCGCCGTAATTAAACGTAACACGTTGCATACTGGTTGTGTGGTTGGTGAATATCGAATGAGAACTTTTTGTTTGGGTTTTTGAGTTTGCATTTTTTAGGAATCGATCAAACGGTTCTAGATACTACTGGTTATAAATGACTATGCCAATATGTACCTTAGATGAAACCCTAAAAAATATTTTGTAGGTATTTAAACCACCAATCTGGACCGGGCCCCCATGGTGTATTACGACATAATCCTCCTCACGAAAGTTAACACGTTGACTGCTGAAAACGTTTCATCATCATCAACCCATAACGTCCCACTACTGGGCACGGGTCTCTCCTCACTTTCGTGAGGAGGGTTAGGCCATGATCCACCACGGGGGCCCAGTCCGGATTGGTGGATAACATACCTCCGAAATAATTCTCGGGTAGGTATGTGGGTTTCCTCACCATGTTTTCCTTCACCGAAAAGCGAGTGATAATTACGTACATATGTTTTACGTTTGTATTTTTATAATTTTACGGCAAGCGAAAACACTCCTGGCGCGCGAACCCGCACTGCTGTATTGACAATTTTATCACAACAGTTGTGTGCACTGCTGATTAAGCTTAGTTACGACACAACGCCAGTAGACTCTTGCTCAGCAGTGGACCGATATGGGTTGTTGTTGATGATAATGTTAAAAATGTTCACCAAACAACTCTACCGTGTGTCCCAAGCGCCGAACGAACACCCTGCTCCAGACAAGTGAAATGAAATGGATAGGAACGAAGTCACACGAGACGTCGGGTTCGGTGTCGAGTGTCGTGTGTCGCTAATACCCTGTCTCTAGATACTACAGACTAGAACGACGGGTAACGAACGGATTTAGTGCACTGTCAACTCTGCAATCACTATGGATGAAAATGCGGGTATACCAAGAGTTGTTTCCTTGAAATTTAGCCTACACAAAATCCCCATTTTTATTCCCAAATTCTCATATTTATCCCCATAAGACCCGAAATGATGAATAAAGTGAATGAAGTGTTCCGGTTTGAAGGGCACTGTTTCCAGCGAAATTACTGGGAATATGAGACTTTAGAGCCGGTATCTCAAGGTGTCGAGCGCAGTGCAGTGCCGCACAGGATTTACCATGACACGTTCTAGGTGGCATTGTTACTGTTATATATCTCGCTTGCGATAAGAACGTGTTATCTTTTGAATATACCGTTTACCCCTAACTATTATAGGATACCCTGTATCTAGGGCATCAGGAACTACGAGGACCATGGTCATGCAAACACCCAAACTCGGAGCAAATAATTGCGGTCCACACAATATTTTGCCCTGTGCACGAATAGAACCCTCCCGCTTCGCAGTCGACTCATCACCCACTACGCCACGGAGGCCGTCAATAACTTTTGCATATTACCTGCTTGGCAGTAACACTTTGTTCCATGTCAGGTAGCTCTTCACCGAACATCTTACTCTAAGCACAATAGATAAACCAATATAATTCGTTGCGACAAAGGCGTCCAATATCAATAATCTCGTATTATTCTGATTTTCCTTTATATTACCCCAATCTCTTCTTGGTACTCGTCCATATAACGATATTGATGTAAGAAGCTTTATTGCTTCACTTGTAACCGAGTTTTGTGACTAGCTTTTGCTTACGGCTTCATTTAGCAGATACTTATTTGAATCCAATCTCTTTACTGTCTGACGTTTCTTTAAACTAAATTTCGATTGTCATTGAATTTTCCTTTTGGTTTTTAAGTAGAGATCTATAAAGTCTAAAATCTATATATATACAGAATAATAGAGAAGATCTTTAACATACCGACATCACAAAGTTGCTTTATCTATAGAGAAGATTCAGTGTTATTAGATTTTGATTTACGATATGGGACCGAATTCAATCATTTATTAAGCCTTATTGTATTTTACTCATAAATTAGACTTATGTTACTTTAGGCAGATATTGGAGAAATGGTAATTAATTTCAGATATATTCTTAATTGCTTTAATATTAACTTTAGGTTGAATATAGGTTCAACGTAAATGTTCACAGCGGTTCTTAACCGATTTTGATTAATTTGGCATATAAATACTTTAAGTCCTGTAATTAAACATAGAATACTTTTTTTTTGCATAAAAACCACTTATTTATATTTTATTTATTTGCCTGAGTGACGAGACGAGCAAGGCGTTCACCTGATGGTAAGCGCTATGCCTGCCTATAAGCATCACAGCACCACCCAGAACACTGCACTGGGGTATTAGTCTACGCAGTTAAACCGCGGAGCGCTTTTAGTGATACATATTTAGACGCTTACGAGATAAAACACAACATTTTAATCCGAAAACCTCATCCATTATATTAAACTATACAACAGGGAGCTGTTTTCTATGCCTCGCACTAAGCTATAGACCTCACTAGTCCAACCTCTGCTGGGATTACAAAAGACATGTCTAGACGCTTGAAGCGACCAAAAGACGTATTTTACAGATTGCTCTAACATTTTACGAGCTTTTACTTAATGTGATCGACGACATATTGAATTTTACTGTAAAGCTTTAGCTACGCTGTGAAATTTTGAAATTGATACTTTAGGTTCTGAAATAGACGATAGGATACTATTTATCCTGGAAAAATTAACGGTTCCTGTAGGATAATAGTTAACGTGAGTGGAACCGCTTGAAAATTATTTAATGTTATTATTATATATAAAAAATTATTATATATAAAAAAATGTTATGTTGGTTTGTGTACGCTTCAAAAACTCAAAAAGTTCTGCAACGATCGAGCTGAAATTTTAGTATGATATATAATCCGCATCAAGGATTGTTTTTATCTATTTTTTTCATCAGTGATATATCAGCGAATGTGCGAATGTGCCACAGCGAAGCGTGGCAGGGTACAGCTAGTATTGTATAAATATATATTTATATACGATCATCAGGTATAATAAAAATAGGAGAAATGTAATAAAAAAACGTGTCAATAATGAGATATTATTTGTTAATATCTATTTGTTTTTTTTTTGTTTATGTTATTACCAAAAAAATTCTAATATAAAATCTCATAAAAGTAATTGCGATTCACGTTAACGCTGAAACTCGACACAATTCTAGACATATCTAAATTACAAATTCAATGTCTCGGCGGTGAACACACTATGCCTAAATTACTGTCATGTTATCTGCGATATACTAATGCAGGTCGATACGTGTTACTTAACCGTATTCTCAATAACACGCCGACACTTATTTATGAACTTGAATGTTGTTCGTGTACCATAAGAGCCTGCCTACACCTACAATAAAATTGTATTGTATTGATTTTTGCCTTTCGCGCAATGTTTTTGGTAGTTTGAAGGTAATATTCAAGATTGATATACGTAATATAATAGTCAGCCTTGGTATTAAACATTATTATAGGTCCTAAAACAGTATCAAAGACACATAAATAAGCGTGCATCAAGCAGTTAGCAACTCCAAAGTGTGCAACAAAACTTTCAGCTTTCAATTTCTTTCCTCGAACTAGCAACCGGGGCAGCGCACTGCAGTGCACAGATAAGCAAGTGATGCATTAGCGGAGTACAGTTCTACCACAGTCCAATAATGAATCCTCTATAAAATCGTCCAATGACGCCACCTTACCAGCGTCTATGTTTCCCGAAAACTATAATTTGGAAGTCTTCAAGTGGAAAGTGAATTCCACTCCACCATTGACCGCGTCGTCACTTACCACCAGGTGAGACTGCGGTCAAAAGCTTCCCTATTCTGCAATAATAATAAAAAAAGACAGAGAAATTGTGCAGGGACAAGAGACAAAAGGCGCGAGCGTCCCTAAATGCCTTATAAGCATGGAGACATAATTACCAGTTGTTTTCAGTTCATAATGTACTCGTTTTTATTTACGCCAATGTAAACAAAATGGCGGACGTAACAAGTAGGAATCATAGACGCTAGGTACAAATGTTTCAACGTTGAGGAATTGGACACATTTTATTTGAAATCCTACTTCCTACTAATATTATAAATGTAAAAGTTTATAGGATGGATGGATGGTTGATTGTTACTCTTTCACGCAAAACCACTAAATGGATTTGGCTGAAATTTGGCACACAGATAGTTTATTACTTAGATTATCACATAGGATACTTTTAGTCTCTAAGAATTAACGATTCCCGTGGGTGAAACTGCGGGGCACAGCCAGTTTAAAAAAGTGTAACAACCATTGGACCGGTATCATGCGGTGTCGGCTTTTCCACACGGCGTTTGACCACTGTATTCTTCACTCTGTGGTTCTATACTTAAGTACAAAGCAAACAAGTAAACGGGCTGCTATCTGAGCCACGCCCCGGCTGTACGACCGATTGCGAAGGATGCTATTTTGAGGAACAGTTTTAAACTAGGCTACTGCAATTTTTTTTTATGTTCACTACTCGTAAGTTAATCTACCAATAAGTTAATTACTGTAAGCTACTCACCTATAGCATATTAGCGTAGGTGTCTGGTGTTAACTAACACGTGATAGGAATGAGGGTGATAGAGAAAGTATGATTATATGAACGGCATTGGAAGAAATGAGCAGGCTATTCAAGAATGCTTTTTCATAGAAGAAATGAGTTTTTCATGTTTGTTCATAACTCAATTAAAAAAATAATTATATGACTACCTTGTCAACTTCTTTAATGGTTCCGATGATGACTCCAATTCTTCCTGATACCGACGTAGATGAGTTGGATTCTCCTATTTGATTCCACTAAAATGGTATATTCTGTATCAAAACAAGCAATGGTTCCAATTCCGTTGTAACAAACTAGTCTAGTCTAGTTTAGTTTGTGGCAACAGAATTGGCACCAATAATTACAAGAAATAAGCAAAATCTAAATTCTACTTCTTGCTGATAGATAAGATCACTCTGCCCCAGAATATGATGATCCTTGAATGTCCCACAGCCCATTGCGTGCTACACAAGAGCGTGTGAGGTGACACTTTAGCCCCAGGCTAACCCGTTTAACCGAAAGAGGGCCCTATTACCCGCACAAAGTTATCTTTGGCATCGATCATTCACAAAGCAACGGAACCCTTTAATGTCAGATGTGTTCCGTGCATGGCTCTCGGCTTACTGAGCCAAGGAATGTGTTACAGTTTTCCACAAGGACACTGTAACTTAGCTTTTAATGTTTGGCGGATGGTGAAAAAAATACGTGTGGTTTTTTTTTTTTTTATAATATGTGATTGAATGTTTGATACGCTTTCACGAAATAGTTTAAGTTTTTAGGAGTTTTATTAATCAATTTTAAGTACAGTATAGTGAATGAAAATTTGAGTAATTATAAAAAGTGTAGTTTTTATTTAAAAAAAAAACAATCATGCATTAGAAACAGAAAACAAAAATGGTTATTTATTATAAAATTAGTTGCAGGTACAGTTTTTATGAAGTATGAATTTTCAATATAAATCTAGGTAAATATTTGATATTATTAGATAGACGATTCACAAAATAATAGTGAAAATATATTGTAATAAAGTTTGAGAAGATAATTTAAATTAAATGAAACAGCCACAGAATTGACTCAAATGTGAACAAACACTTTCCAAACGTTAGAAAAACCAGTTGAAAAACTCCTAATCAACACGTCCGGTACGTTTAATCAACCGGAACAAGCCAATCCGCCTAATCTGCTTATCTCGACGTTTGTTATGAATTGAGAGGTGCCAACACAGGACCGAATTCCATGAGCATAATTATTTTCACAAAACGTCGACTAATTGCATGCTCTGCCGGCGACACTTCCGAGCGCACATGATGGGAGAAAACACCGGCGTCACGGTCCAAGAGCGGAGCGGAAAAAGCGACTTATTGATTCACTTGTTTCACCGCGATTTTGCTTAACTGAACGTGTTAACAACTGCTGAAAACACAGATGCTGTGTTTTTTTTAACTATATGCGGGTGCGGGAAAACACACTTGCTGTGTTAGCGCAGCTTACGTGCCGAATGTGTAGCGAAACACAGACGTGTGTGTTTAATGCGGCGCTACTACAGTGCGGCTCACACTGACAGCATGCCATTGCTGGAAACACACACAGTCCGTAATGGTAAGCAACTGGAAAAACCGGTTCAGCAGCCAACGTGTTAACTTTGAGGCGTGGTGTAGTTTTAGCTTGATATTAGACAGTTTTTCACCACGGTGGCTTATCTCGGCGCGCCTTTAAATAATTTTTGATCAACAGTTGGATCCTTCTTGTTGGATTAATTAACGCGCTAAATATAAGAATCTAAGCTACTTAACAATGAAAAACACATTCTAATTAGTCTGTACTTTTTAATTGATGCGAAAACAAACAAACAAATGGACACATAAAGACAAATTGACATCCAATGTTGTTGGCTTTTTATATTTTCTCTAAAACGCTACGCTACACTCCACACAGCGGTTTATATCTAAACGGCTGTTTAACTTTAACGTTCAAGTGTTATGGGACGCTATGAAACAGCAGACGGCACAATGAAAACAATTTACTACTAAGTATTAGTTTGTGACTTCCATACTTTGTTATACTGCTTTACTGTTGCCGAATTTGATCACGGGTTAAACATTTAACGAAATTCGGGCGCGTGGTAGTAAGGATTAATTTTTACCGAAAACAGTTAAGATTTTTAAAATGTGTAATGGCTACTATTACTCATGCCGCAGTGTATAAATTACATGACATATTATTATTTATAATATATTTTTATTTATTTATACTTTTATGGCTACAGATTGGGGGTTCGTAGGCAGTCGAAGACGTCGGGGTCGTTCTCGGAGACGCTAGCGCGATGATTTCGACTCATTTGAAAATGATTGGGAGGAACTAGCCCAAGATCGAGAGAAGTGGGAAGATTCGGTGACCTTTTCTCAGCAGTAAGACACAAATTAATCAAATAATTACACGTAATTATCACTTGCTTTTCGGTGAAGGAAAACATCGTGAGGAAACCCACATACCTATCCGAGAATAATTTCGGAGGTAAGTATGTTATCCACCAATCCGGACCGGGCCCCCGTGGTGTTCTATGATCTAACCCTCCTCACGAAAGTAAGGGGAGATTCGTGCTCAGCAGTGGGACGTTATGGGTTGATGATGATGGGACACTATAGGTAAAATAACAAAACAAAATACATATATACCATTTCTTAGAGTGACAGCTTATAAATATTTTAGTATTCTCCTTCTAAAATGTTTCAGTCGAATATAAAAGAAGTAAAGAGAAACTTTAGAATGAAGAAAATAACTCCCTCCAAGGCTTTAGTAGGTACAAAATTAAAATGACTAAGTATTCCACGAGAGACTTAAAATAGTCCCAATAAAAAATCTTCTCAAAACAAAGACAGTGAAAGTTACGGAATAAACAAAAAGTTCAAAAGTAAACGTGAATAGAATACGAATTGCGTTACATTTTTACAAAACCTTTAATTTTATTTACGAAATAAAATAAACCTAACGTCATTTAAAATAAGGAGATGTGTTATTGCATATTTTCTCTTATTTCGGTCCAATTGAATCAGCGAAGGAATGGAACACCTTGTCAGCATCTGTGCTTCCCGAAAACTATAATCTGAAAGTGTTCAAGTTGAGAGTGAATAGGTATCTTCAGGCCAGCATGCCCCATCCTCGACCGTGTTGACACTTACCAACAGGTGAGACTGCGGTCAAATGCTTGCCTATTCTGCAATAAAAAAATAAAGATATATTAATACTAGCGACTAATATTCCTTTTTCAATTAAGTAGGTACATGAGCACCTCTTACAATGAGAAGTTTTATTTATACCTACACTGTCCAGATAGAAGGAAGGTCATGTTTTCAAAGTAGAAATCATATTGCGACATCTAAAAAAAAAAAGTAAAAAAATAATAATAATCATTTTTAATTTTCCTTTTTATTATTATTGGGACTATCTCAAGTCTCTCGTGGAATACCTACTTAGTCATTTTATTTGAATCTAGTAAAGCCTTGGAGGGAGATATTATCTTAATTCCGAAGTTTATCTTAATAAATAAATAAATTACAGAGCAATCAAACTGTCCCGGTAATGTTCTATATAGTTTTTGTAAAAGCTGTTATCAAAGACATCTTTGAAATCTCCTCATGACGTGAGTGAGATTTTATTCAGTTTTATTTATAGGTAACGCATCTTTCTTTATTGGGTTAAGCAATGAATAAAGTAAGAAAGAGACAAAGTTATACATCTCGTGATTAGACTGTCGATCTGTTTCTTTCGAACATTGATTTATCGTCTAATTTAAATGTTGGCTGCGAAGCAACCGCTTTGCAACAAAGTTTCAAAGAAAAGCAAATTTTTCACAAGCAGAGATTTTATTTTAGAGTTTCTTGTACAAAAATATGTGTAAATTAATTATTCATCATCATGGTATGATATCCTTGAAATTATTTAGCATAAATTTACCTATAAATTCTAAGTTATTCAAGTTGGAAATTTTGCTTATTAACGGTAATTTAGGTATAAGCTCTTAAATAATCTAAGATACCACATTGGAATGTGAGAACGTGGAATATACTAACTTCTGTTATATCTAACTACGTGTAAGCAGGCATTACTTACCTCAAAGCCTCTTAATATTATGTTCATGATTTAGGTTAAATCAACGTATTTTATTTTACGGGGAAATACTTAAAATAAAAAATAAGTATGAGAGTAACTAACTGAAAAACTAAAAGACCTTTGGTATCTGATCTGAACTTTCAATTGTTCGACCTATTCAGATTGTCATTTATAACAAACATAATACCTTCCTACATGCTTTTGTGGGTTAGAAAACTATAATCTTATATTACATAAACAACAATAGTAAGTATAGTTATATTACGTAAGGGTATCTATGTTAACACCCACACCACCTCATATTAGGTATAACATTGCTTTGAGCAAACATATCAAAACCAACCCCACGTCAAAGACTAAGTTCTGATCATCGCAAAGTAACCAATCAGAAAATAGTTACCAACAGAAGATACTTAACAAATTACCCTCCTAATCAACTCAGGAGTGAAACAAAGAACTCCAAGTTGTATTATCCTAATGAGATTGCGCGATTGTTTACCGCATCTCGAACTTTCCCCTCTGTGGGTTAACTTTTTTGTTACTCTTTGAACGTGGTGCGTGACAGTGTTTTTCTAGTTTAGTTGTGTGTTGTTCAATTCGTTATTCTATGATCTATGTGGTTATATTTCAATACGTCAACATTTGAACTTAATAGGTTCAATACTTGATATAGTAAAACTTTTACTATAAAAATTGGAATTGAACTTGGAACCAATCAATCTCCAGACATCATTATTTTAGTGTAATCTATCTACATTTTTTTTCTCTATTTGTCATCTCTTTTTTTAAATTAAATTTGCTTCGTTTACTATAATTATAATTACTCAATCAGTTTTTATTACTAGAATAGAATAGAAAGAATAGAAAAACTCTTTATTGTACACCAGAAACAAAATTAAACACAGTACAGAAGAATTACAATAGGTAAACAAAGGTAGTACAATGGGTGGTCTTATCGCTGAAAGCGATTTCTTCCAGACAACCTTTGGATGGACAGTAAAAAACATTTTTCGATAGTAGGGTATATTTTATTATATTTTTTCCTTTATTTCTTTATATTTTATGTCTTGTTTTATTGGCCTATTGTAATTCTTCTGTAATGTGTTTATTTTTGTTTCTGGTGTACAATAAAGAGTTTTCTATTCTATTCTATTCTTACTAGCTGCGCCCGCAGTTTCACCCGCATTGAGTATTAACCCACAGGTACCGTTAAATTTTACGGAACATAAACTATCCTATGTATTAATCCAAGAATTAACTATTGTACCAAATTTCATGCAAAACCGTTTTTCGTCATTGAGTACCAAACAAACATCTAAACATAAAAAAAAATACATTTATAATATTAGTAGGAATCAAATCATTATAAATATTTGAGTACAATATACAAGCGCCGATAACTCGAAGATTCAAAGGCTACAGTAAAAATTGTCCACCCACCCAATCTATCCTAATTATATTGTCCAATTGTTTACCAGAGTGCGGTGGGACTCTGTAACTTGTCTCGTTTCTATCCACCTAAATGCGAACATGTTTCTTTAAAGAGTTTAATAATTTTCAAAGCATTATAAAACTGGACACAAAATCCGATAACTTGAAGATACAAAAGCTACGGTAAGGATTATCTGTCCATCCAACCTGTCCTAATTAGATTGTCCAATTGTTTACCACAGTGCGGTGGGACTCTGTAACTTGTCCCGGTTCTATCCAGCTAATCGCGAACTTGTTTCATTCCTGCGCTTTGAGTAAACAAGACTCGCGACCGAGTAGTGTGCTCCATTTAGAACCGCTACGTTGTTCGTCCAGTTATTGAATATTCGTGTTCTCTTTTATTCAATATCTATTTCTTCATCATCACCATCATCATCATCAACCCAGATCAGCTGCTGCTGATCGACCCACTGCTGAGCACGGGTCTCTCCATTTCTTTTTAAACTTAAAAATCACCTCCACTCCATTTTTAATTTTTTCAATTTTGCCCGCAATTTATCTAATAATTGATTTAAGAAAAAAGTTTCTAAAAATAACAAGTAGGTACATTAAAACAACCATTGAGCAATTAGGCAAAGCTGAAGTTTTATTTTGTGCCATAGAGATTTTAGACATTAATTGGGAATGATTTTACATAGCAATTATTATTTATTTATTTATAGTTTAAAATAGTAAGCTCACAATAACAACCAAATCGCTAACTATTTTAGGAAAAGTGTTGGAATAAATTGCATAAATAAAAAAAATGGTTTGTTTTTCCATATAACGAATATGTAGAGACTTTTTAAAGATAGAACGTGAAAAAAAATCATGCTTTAAAATATTACCATGTAAATAATAAAACTTAAGGAAATTAGTAATCAGTCCCAATGGGAGCACGCCGTCGCGTGGGTTCCGCATCGTATATAACCGTAGGGACCTCGTAACTCTCTGTGATGGATTAGCGCTTTTCTGGCTTTTCAGCGGATCCCTAAATGTTAGCCCTTGCGGGACACCTCATATGCTTTAGGTGTACCTTTCAAGTTAATTTAATAGTGCGTTAGGTTTGATTGCTTTAACACAAATTGACAAGAACTACAGACGTCTATTGGAATAAATGTCTGGCGGATTATAAGTGGTAGAGCCCTAGTGGGAGAACGTTTGCCTTCCATGGAGAAATCTCAGTTCAAATCTCAGTGCGGGCGGGTAACAATGTGTTTACGTACGTAATTATCACTAGCTTTTCGGTGAAGAAAAACATAGTGAGGAAACCCATATACCTCCCAGAGAATTATTTCGGAGGTAGGTATGTTATCCACCAATTTGGACCAGGCCCTCGTGGTGGATTATGGCCTGACCCTCCTCAGGAAAGCGAGGGCAGACGCGTGCTCAGCAGTGGGACGATATGGATTGATGATTAGAGGCCTGACTAGAGCGATAATAAGAGATAAGTCTGTATATACACGGCACATGTTATTGAGTTATTAAATATTTTAAAATCATAATAAACATGATATAAAAGGAAACTTCAACGCGTTCGGATCTCTCATATACTTCGATCTCATTCTATTTTTTTTTTATTTTACGTAGACATGCTAGGGTGCTTTATTTTCACTTAAAAGTGCAGATAAATGGAAACATAATTCTCAGTTGGCAAAGATTTCTCAGTTCAAAGTAAAACTATAATAACGCCACTGCGCCTTCTGGTTTATAATAATTTATACCAACACTATAATTTCTAGTTCATAATTTATATAATCACGAACATTCCGCCTTAGTACCCCACTTTCACATTGTTTCCTTTCCTTTACGAACTTCAGCGAGCGATAAAAATTAGCTCCAAAAACCACGTGGTAATAAAAACAAACTCCCTAAACTTTACGTCTATAAATTAACGATTTCGTTATAAAAATTTAATCAGACTCACAGAAGCTAAAGTTTTAAACGACGTAAATGAAATTACGTCCTCCCTTATCTTTCGAGAAGTTTCTTTTGGAATTTAATATAACCTCGGAAGTTGTTATCTGTGAGACAGAGGGAACGTTTTTGGGTGTGAATTAATTTTCATGTTATAAGTAAATTATTTTAATAATCGTTAACATTTCGATGTAGATTTTGTGAGCATTTTACGCCCTCGCTTGAAACATTGGAATTTTGAAACGTTGTTTACATAAAGGCAGTCTAGTTTCTTTACGCTTTGAAAGATATTTAGGTCAGTTGATCTAAATAATTACTAAGAATATTTTGTCTTAGCGTTGAATTTATTATATTATTTAGTTTAGCCGAAATACGTCCAACTTTTCATCTTTCGTTTTTCATCTGGTTTTAAAAATAATTATTGTAAGAAAAATGTGAAAAAAATATGTATGAAAATGATGATTATGATGTGTATGTTATGTTATGTTATGATTTGTTGTATTATTATTATGGTTTGTTAGTTGTTGTTTTTTTTTTTTGAAAAAATGTTTTTTTTTCTAATTCTTAACATAAAATTCAATATATTCATAGACTGAAGGAGATTGGGTTTGGAGTAAGTCTAACCTAATTATAAACGCAGATTCAGGAAGAAGCAATCTCACTTTTATTACCATCATTACGTCAAATTTTATAGTACCTCCGATGATAAAATTTAAGCTTGGGGCTTAGTTCTTCTGGCCTTAATGTACTTCTAGGTCCATACCTGCAAAGTAAGCAACGAACACACGGCCCGCTACGGGATCCGGTCATAACGTCCTTGTTATATATTTGAGTGTTCCGACAGAAGAGTTATAACTTCCGTGTTCCGGACTTTGTGATTAGCGCCCGGTATTCAAGTTGGCATCCGACATGTGTTTGTGAAAATAATTTATAAATATTCTTAGACCAGCGCCGATAGAAAAGGTGACGGAAACAGTCTAAAGAATTCAGATTTTAGCAACGAGAGAAGGAGTTCAATTATTAAACTACTTCAATTACGAATTGTTATTCATGAAAACACAATAAAAATAAAATAATAGTGCCTAAAAAAACTATGTAAACAGTTTTGTGTAATTTCACAGCAATGCCTCACGAAAGAGAAACACAGCAAAATAACAAATTTCATACATCACGTTGTGCACAAACATAAATTCACAATGATGAATTTATTATGAATTTTTAATGAGGCATTGTGGGACATGAAAAACAGCAATCAGCTTCACAAATGAACCGTGCCAATGATGTTATTTTCGCGTTTAATTTTTGCAATTGCCTCTTTATTTTGTTTAATATCAGACTTATGCTTGCAAACAACTTATAGTTAGCGTGCGTTAGCAAGCGTTGAGCTACAGTTTTGAAATAGAAGTAAATAATAATTACAGTTTTTTTTTATTTGATTGAGTGACGAGACGAGCACGTTGTTCACCTGACGCCTGTCCACAACAGTTACAGTGCCACCCAGAACATTGCATTGCATAATCCTGCGCGGCAATGCATAGCGCTCGTCACACTGAGACATATTCTTGTAGAAGAGGCCTCCCACTAGAAAGTCGAAGTATTTAAATACATTTCCAAGACATCTCTGGTAACCTCACGTGCGGGATCCCCCCCAAGCAGATTGAGGAGTGCGGCGCTAACGGTGCGGGCGCGATTTTCAATACTTTCTGTTAAATAATCAAAGAAACGACGGCTATGTATTGAAACTGTCAAGTGTGTGCCTATTCTATTAAAATGTATACTGTTTCTTCTATCTATTAGGGTTCTGAATTTTTTTGCCCCCTCTTTCCAACCGCTTCAACAAAAACTTCCTCATCAAAATGCTTGTCATCATCACAAAAACAAAGGTCACTGTTATTTCTTTTATATCCCAAAAGCGGTTGGTATAAATGTGTCAGGAAATGTTACTTTTCCGGCTTGGGACGGACGGCACGCGACGAAACTCAATCTAGTGGAATATATTCGGGTTTGGGTAAAACCGTCGAGATGCTGTTAGGGATAGTGGATGTATAATTTTTATGTGTTTGGTGACCTGGTGAATTAGCTGGGAGATGGAGTTTATTGAAGATAGTATATAAATGTTATGTGTTGCAACAAATGAGAACTGATATAAATATTGAGTAAAAATTAGATGGGAACGGTATGTGCAATGATCGAAGGAGATCAAATTGCAGTTACTAACAATAAGGATAATTCCATTCTCACGATATTAAAATTAAAAGTGATGAAAAACGATGACCTTTCTCGATGGAATTTGATAGAGTCATTACAAACTGTCCATATATCAGAGTCAAAGTCAATAATCTTTGTTCACATGGGCGCCAAGAGGGCCCTTCTGAAAGTTCGCTGACTCTACCATCGTGTTCGGAATTCATCCAACCGAGAAGAACCGACAAGAAACGCGTTAGCAATTTTTTTCAATCTGTATTCTTAATGTTCAGGAGGCGTTTGAGCAGTTTGACTCCATGCATCTTTGCTTTTTTTTTTGTAATTGCAGAATAGATAAGCATTTGGCCGCAGTCTTACCTGGCGGTAAGTGTCGACACGGTCGATGATGGAGCATGCTTGCCTAGAAGATACCTATTCACTCTCGACTTGAAGACTTTCAGATTATAGGTTAGTATATTAATAATATAGTACTTATATATATAGCATTTGCCTCTTGTGGTAACTCACATAATAATCTCATTTTAGGAACTTTATAATTGAAGCTAACGCTATTTGCTAGAAAAGATTTATTAGTTTTACTAAATCTAAAACGCCGATTTACAATTTGATGTTTATCTTTAGTCTTTATGTTATGTATATCGCTTTTAATATCAAATTTATCAAGGCTTTTACGAACATTCATTATATTTTCATAGATGTATAGTGCTAGCAAGGTCAAGATACGTATTTCTTTGAAAAAGTCTCGAAGTAAATCGCACGGACCCGTGTCATAAATTGCAATAACTGCCCTATTTTTTGCAATATAAAGATAGTATCTATATCGACAGCAGATCCCCACAGTAAGATGCCGTAGATCATCAAACTGTGGATATATGCAAAGTGTACCAATATTGCTGTGAATTGATGAATTTGCAAGTATGCTATTTGAGCATGCTTCTATTAACTTTGAATGTATCTATGTTTCTTTGGGGCCGATGTCTCAGGATGACGAGCGCAGTGCAGTGCCGCGCAAGATTATGCAATGCAAAGTTCTGGGTGGCACTGTAACTGTTATGGGCAGGCGTAGCGCTAACCATCAGGTCAATGACATGCTCGTGTCGTCACTAAGAAAAATAATTTTTTTTTATCAAAGATTAACCAAAAATATAAAGTAAAAAGCATCCCACGTTTTTTTACCATAAAATGTATTATTTTTCCACTTTTTAATCCGGCTTGTTATTAAAGCGTGTTTTCTATTATACTATTTTTAACTATAATTTATTTCGCGTCTAACTTAATTTTGTAGTAATTTCGTAAACTGGCCTGTTTATTAATGTGAAGCTTGAACTACAGGTACAATAAGTAAAATATCTGACAATGTTTCTCTACTCTTACGCTATAATGTACTAACAGCGGGAACTGAACCAATATCAAGCACGTGTGAGCTTGAAACTGTCAAAGTTAAGGCACGTAAAGTTAAGGCGAATAGCGAAGTGATTAATTCTGCGTCCCCGACCGATATCTTAGTGAGTTGATTAAATTCTGTAGAATACAGCCGTTTCACTTCTACTGATACGATATCGGATGACAACGTACACCTATCATCGCCTAGGCTATTTACCGGATCAGTAGTATATTGGCAATCTGTAGGCTTTACCATCAGACGGAATTCAGTTCATAACATGGCCCCCATTACTAAAATACCGTTTTTTTAACACGGAAATGGCGTGATACAGAAAACCGGCACGTGTAAGAATCTTTAAGTTCAAGAATATGGGACATCTACCATCTCGCACCGGGCCAGGAGAATGGAATTGGCTCATATATTAGAGAAAGGCTGTACTTCATCATGCTAATGGGGGTTGATAGTTTGTTTAGCCAGGTCTAGTGTCTCATATTACGGAACGGTTTTTTTTTTAAATAGTAATTTAATTATCTAATAAAGTACAGACTAAGGAGGTTAGAAAAATCGGCACATTTGGCATTATCAAGTGAGAACCGGGACGTGTCTCCAAACCTCTAGAAGTGGGGAAATTCCGCGCAAATCAGAGTACCTGGCAACACTATTGAAGGGTGACATAAAATCAAACAAAGCGCACGTTGTAAACACAAAATCCGATCGCAGCGTGTAAACGCCATCACCTTACTCAAACGTCGTAAACTTTATATCGATTACAGTCTATAATTTCATTGGAAGTTTGTTCCGTAGGGACTTTAGGGACGTAACATCGATGTCTCTTGTACTCCGATTGTGCTAATTAGGTCTGAGGTGGAACCGAAACGGACCAATGGAAAGGAGTGGTGTGCCATATACCATACTCGTGTAGCCTAATTTCAGAAGATGGTTAAATATTATGCCGTTTCGAAGTTATAAGAGCCAAATTATACCGGTTGTTGCATACCATTAGGCGACAACAGGGTTAACGGCCTCCGTGGCGTAAGTGGGTGATGAGCCGACTGCGAAGCCTGAGGTTTTGTGTTCGATTCCCGCGCAGGGCAAAGAATTGTGTAATCCACATGTAGTTGCTCTGAGTCAGGGTGTTTGTGGGACCATGGCCTCGTAGTTCCAGATTTCCTAGATACAGGGAATCCTAGTTAATAGTCAGGACCTACGTAAGTGATCGTGACGCGTTATTTAAAAAAATAAAATAAGCTGCAATATAAATAAATAACTGCCTATAAAATTATAAAATAACAGCCGCAGTTAAAAAAAGTCATGAATAAATTCCAACAAACAATATTCACGGCGCTCTCATATACAAAAACCACATACATTCATGGGTCCCAAATGATTCGCGGACTGTAAAATCATTATGGCCGTTCCATTTTTCCCTTCAAAAATCCGGTCTCGAAATGAACAAACGAGGGGTCCCGCAGGGCAGTACATTGGAACGATTAATTACGCACTCCGTGTGCGGGGGCCTGACAATCTAGCTTCGGAAATATGTGCTCGTAAAAATAAATGATTTTTATTAAGCTGCGGGTGTGAAAATTTAAATTATGAGGAAGACAATTTTTTATGTACATTTATGAAAATTTGTTGGTACAAAATTATCCAAAGATCCATGAAGTTCTCACTATAAGTCAACAACACGGATATAGTGAGAAGACTAAAAAGGCAGAAACCTTTCGAATTAGTGTAGTGATGTCACAGTGAAGTGTAGTTTGGTTAAATCTACTAGTAAGGAACACATTAAAAAAGTGCCTTCGCCTTAATATAGACAGTAAGAAATGTGTTAATGGACACAATCTTAGCAATAACTCTACTTAGCAATTTATGTTAAACGCAAATTACTCATTAGTCTTTCAGGCTAGATCGTAATTTTAATGTTGTACTTATAGATAAGAAGCATGATTAAAAAAAATGAAAATTTGTTGGTACAAAATTATCCAAAGATCCATGAAGTTCTTGCTATAAGTACATAGATGGGACTCTTGGAAAGGAAATAGAAATTGGTTTGGCAAGGACCCTAACTTCGGGAAATCTTGGAATTTTGAACCTGGCCGATATTCTTACTTGTCACTATCCATACTTAATGGACTTACTTAACTAATATGTTATATATTTTAATTCGAAAAAAAATCTGCTATAACGATCATAGAAAAATATAATAGAGATTATGTCGTACTAGGAAATTGCTTTCAGGTATAAATTTGTAAAGCCAGCCGAGAATGTTTTTCTTCTAATCCATATCAACTGACTTTTCCTTTCACATAATAGATAAGAGTTTGAACAATAGAGAGAATTTCTTTGTTCCGAATATAAGGGCGAAACGAGCGATACATGTAATAAATGACCGGGTTCGGTCGCTAGGGTTGCCAGCTGATACTGGAAAAGTAGGATATGTGATCGGAAAGTCCGGTTAATAAACTATCCACGATCACTAAAAATATGGGTGTGTCTTTTGGCATAAAAAATTTAAGCCGAAAATTGAAAAAATAAGATAGACGTAGAGTTTCTTGGCGCTATCTTCTCTGACGGGCTTATTTCCGAAACACTGGTAGAGTTAATGGAGTTTCTTTTTCCTGTGCGAGATTCAGGCATAAGTCACCACTTGAAAGGGAACTGTCCTTTTTCAAACTGAAACCGTAATCAGTTGATCATTGGTTTAGAAGATCTTTTAGTGTTTAACTTGTGCATTAATTTTGCCTACTTACAATAAATGATTTGAGTTTTGAACTTAGCTCCTATACACAAAGATAAATTTAATTAAGAAAATGTTGCTTAAATCAGGCTATGGCCATGTGGTCCGACGAATTGAACTGTATGAACTTCGTTTCCTTTTGCTCGGACCACGAGGAATCTCTAAAACACATTGATACGAAATTTTACAATTGGAATTAGTTGATTCCATGTCCTTTTAGTTCCGGATTCTCTAGACACAGGGGCTCTAGTATTGGGTCAGGATTTATGATTGTGAAGCGTTGTCATTCCGTGGCGAAAGTCAATAAGAGTACGGCGCCTGTTTATCCTTGGAAGCTGTATAGTTTTGAATCACGCAAAATAGTTATTTCACGCTGTCACGCGTATTATCACGCTGGTCGCTAGAACTTCTGCAGAACGTGACGGACTGGTCACTATCCAAGGAAATGGCGGAGAATGGTGGCCACAATCTCGCCAGAGTACAGACAATTTATCCCGAATGGCCCTTGTTTTTGCCATTAACCTAATGTGTTAATAAATGTGTGTAATAATTAAACACAAAACGCGGAGTGACGCGAAACTAATTGCTTTGGGCCGTTCGCCTCGTGTTTTTTTGATGTACCCAAAATTGAAGATCGTTTGGGAATATTACTTCCTATTTGTAATAGTTATTACGGAAGTATGAAGCTCTCCCTTGTTAACGCAACACTCCCCCATACAAGCGCACGCACATAATGCGTAGCAGTGCATTGGGCTGTCACTGTCAGTGTCAATGCCATCTGCAAAATCAATCAATCAATCAATACTTCACCCATCACTCGACAACTTCACTCTGCTACAAGACATTGCTCGCCCGACACGACTCGACCTCAACATATACAAGCAACATCAATTTTAACAAAATAATAGAAGAAACTCAACAAATCCATCAACACACTTCGGCACGTAAGTGGTATCCTCAACACCCTAATATTTATTTATTTAATACTTTATTGCACAGATTAACTAACTAGTACAAATGGCGGACTTAACGCTAACAATATAACGTTAATATTATTACATAAATGTGAAAGTTCGTATGTGTGTGCGGCGAAACACACACGGGTGTGTTTAACGCGGCGCTACTACAGTGTGGCTCACACAGACGGCACGCCATTGCTTGAAAAATTTAAAAACCGGTTCAGCAGTCAACGTGTCAAGACAGATTAAAAATACAAACGCAATTGTTGTTGCGTCACATAATAAAACACCAGGACTTCATAAATTGCAGTTATTTCACAAAATGGTATTGTGTATTACCTAATTGTCGTTAAGGGTGCGGAAGATGACGTAATATTTTTCTGAATGCGCCTCGCTCCGTCTGTTTCCGTGGAAAGGGAAATTGAGGTACCCTTGGGAGCTGTATTTATGCGTTTGTTTACGTAAATAATGACAATATTAAGAAACATCATGATGCTTGTGACATCACAATATGACATCCTTACATCACATCGTTATTACACAAAGAGATGAAAGAGATAGCTTGATTTCAATTCTTTTTTTTATGTTCATCATCAACCCATAACGTCCCACTGCTGGGCACGGGTCTCCCCTCACTTTCGTGAGGAGGATTAGGCCATAATCCACCACGGGGGCAGATCCGGATTGGTGGATCACATACCTACCTCCGAAATAATTCTTGGGTAGGTATGTGGGTTTCCTCACGATGTTTTCCTTCACCGAAAAGCGAGTGATAATTATGTACATATGTTTTACAAGAAACACATTGGTACGTGCCTGCACTGGGATTTGAACGCACGACCTTCTGCTTGGAAGGCGGACGTTCTCCCACTAGGCTACCACCGCTTTCACCGCTTTTTTTTTATGTTACTAAGTAGCTAAACGAGCCTTCGTTCACCGTCTGCCAATAACAGCTTTAGTGCCACCCAAAATCTGTTGCGGCACTGCACTGCGCTGGTCACTCTGAGACATCGGCTCTAAAGTGTCATATGCCTAGTAATTACGCTGGAAACAGAGCCTTTCAAACCGGAACACATTAATGTTTGCACACTACTGCTTGGCGGATGAATATCTGGTCAAGGTGTGGTACTTCCCCAGGCGGTTTTGTGGAAGAGGCCTACCACTACCACAATTGGGCATTAGATCGTTAGTTGATGGTTCAGAATCCAAAAACTTGATTTTGCTTATTATTTAAGACCAGACTTTCATGACGACATTTTCAAGTATGGCAACAAATTTAAGTTGGCCATATTATGGTGGTAGCCTAGTGGGAGAACGTCTACCTTCCAAGGAGAGGGTCGTGAGTTTAAATCCTGGTGTGGGCACGTACCAATTTGTTTCTTGTAAAACATTATGTACGTAATTATCACTCGTTTTTTGGTGAAAGACAACATCGTGAGAAAATCTATCGTAGGTTGGTTTGTTATCCACCGATCCGGACCGGGCCACCTTGGTGGATAATGTCTTAATCCACATAATGAAAGTGAGATGATGATGATGATGATGATGATATCTTCGTATAGGACTCTCATGGTTTTTATCAAGTTTTTATCCAAAACGGATAGCTTTACACCAAACTCTTGTAAAGAAACTGAATATACATTCCGTTCCAAAATATATATTAACATTTTTACTACAATTTCCTTTCCCGTAAAGTGCAAAATATATATATATACAATTTCACCAACGCACCCAAAACATCGACCCCTTTGTTTTTCTATTGCCATGCATGTCCCAGTTGTTCCATATTGTCAAATATTTACGCTCACTGAGCAATTGACGAGGGAAAACTATTTTACGCTACTCTAACAGAAAACCTAGTTTATCGGTAATAAATAAACATGAAAAAATGTAATAAATGCTGCTGTCACTCTTGATGGGGATCGCCTTTGGAATCTATGAAGAATAAAAATGAGGAAAATAAAAATAAACACGGTATTCCGGGCTCGGCTGGGTAGCATGAATACCAATAAGTGGGGTCTAGAGAGTTATCGCTTTTTGTAGATAAGTATTGTATCTAAAAAGAATGAACGAATGAATGAATGAACTATTTGTACCAGTTGTAGCGTAGCCTATTATCTACTCGTAGTCCTCGTAGAACTCCGTAGCACTGATTTTCGTAGCACTAGAATAGAATAGAAAAACTCTTTATTGTACACCAGAAACAAGAATAAACACAGTACAGAAGAATTACAATAGGTAAACAAGGGTAGTACAGTGTACTACCCTTACGATACCTACCCTACGCTAGATGTACGATAAAACAAATCCAGCCATCACTCTTTCTCAAGCCCCTAATCTGAAATTCCAGCCACATTTTAAAAGCCCCTTTAAAATATGCGACAAAGTATGTAACTGGGAGTAAAATCTGTAGACGTCTGATCTGGAATCACCGCGGCTCGCTGAGCCGGAAGCTCTGATAGTGTAGACGCGGTTCATACAAATAAACTTCTTATTACTTGCTATTAGAGATTACTTTAGTATTTAGTTGTAATAAATAGAAGAGCTGTCGCCACTACCACGAGGATTCCAAGGAAGGAAGGAAGGAGGAAGCCAGAGTCGTTTTCACATAAAAAAATCAGGTAAGTGAATCAATCATCATCATGATCAAGTAATATATAATACAATGCACACCTTTGTTAATCAAATATTTTGCTCTTTTACGTTTCATCATTTATTTCATTAAAACACCTAGAGATCAGACCTGATATTACATTATAAAAAAATCATTTTTATTCGTTGATGTCTCAGGGTGACGAGCGCAGTGCAGTGCCGCACAAGACTTTGTAATGGATAGTTTTGGGTGGCACTGTAGCTGCTATGGGCAGGCGTGGCGCTTACCATCAGATGAACGGCTTGCTCATCTCGTTCCTTAGTAACATAAAAAAAATGAATTGTACACTTTAGATACTAGGTAAAAAGCTATGCAATTTGCTATCCGATTTGTTGCTATTAATTTGTTTGTCTGACTGAATTATTTCGATGTTATTAAATTCTAATTATGTTTTTATAATAATATGCGTTTATTCATAGCATAAAAGCTACAACAGTCCATGAAATACAAGCCACCATTCCCACTTCCACAGCTAGATACCTCCTGGATACCGCTCAAGCAGTTCATTAGTTTGAATGGTCAGCCGGAGTCGCCGAGTACCGCGGCTCTTGCCAACTCGACGTAACGAATGTACTAAATTAGCACAAACAAAGGACGGCCGCGATTACCAGCCTTTATTTCTTGCATGTGCGTGAATGAATTTATTTTGCGGTTTCTTGCTGTGGGAACTTGTTCTGAAGCTATATGGGAGTTGTCACTTTTAAAGCTTGCTCGGTTTTTAAAGTTCATACAAGTGAACGCTGTTGATTGTCAAATGTTTATGGGTGAAGGGGATACTTTTTAGCGTACTTTTCTTGTTGCTGGGAGGGTGTCTATTTTGATGATTTTTACTTAAGTACGGGTCAGCAGTGGGCCGATATGGACTGATGATGATGATGATGATAACCAGCTTTAAAACACGCTTTCCCGCAGCTGTAGATTGGACTAAGGTTACCATGTACTTACCTCGGACTTTATTAAAAAACAATACCAGGTCTAAACATAAATTGAATCAAACATGTAAATTTTTATACCTAGCCTATAAACAGGTAAAAATATAAGTGTGTACATGTTACTTAATAAATGATGACTGGTGAAGAAATAAAGTACCAAGATAACCAAGATAAAATATTGAATTCAGGGCCAAATCAGGCCGATTGCTTTCAAGCCAAGGACAACCCAGCGATTTTTGTGATTTATTCAAGAGAGATACAAAATTGTATTGTTTCCAATTCGGGCTTAGGATTCGGGCTTTGAATAAGTTTGGCTTTCAGCAGACCGCAACTGGCTGAAATAGAATTATACGAAAATCAGGTTCAAGATAAATGCCAGGCTTTCGATATTAGGTATTGGGTCAATAGAATATTTTTATTCGCTAACCCAAGCTTTTTGTGTCTGCGGATTTAAATAATTGTATACTGTTCGCCTTTGCTGGTTCTCAAGACTGAATAAAAACGATTAATACTGAGTCGTTTCATTTATTAATTGTATAGTTCTAAGCTCTGGCGCACTATTCACTAACTGTTTGAAGTGCAAACCAGATTTAGAACCAATAAACTCAATAAATACCATAAACTCTACACTTTGAATGGTCTTTGTGAAATACAACTAGTATCTGATGCTATCTAATCCTTCATCATCATCATTCATCATCAACCATCATCATTAAGTAATAAGGTATGATCTCATAAACGTTGTGTTCATGTCACTGCACTGTCGCATTGGGCCCTACCTGTAATGATAGTTGTAAGATATGAATAAAAATAAATAAATAAATAAATAAATAACCCATATTGGCTCACTGCTGAACACGGGTCTCCCCTCACTGTCAAGAGGAGAATTAGGTCATAGTCCACCACGGTACCCGGCCCAGATTGGTGGATAACATACCTACCTCCGAAATAATTCTCAGGTAGGTACGTGGGTTTCTTCACGATGTTGTCACGATCTGATCCTTACCACTGAACATTTAACGTTGTTGTAAATATAGTCCGTTTGTTTATTACTGCACCACTTTAAAACTACTTATTATATAACTAACTTATGCGTGCTTAACTTTTTGGATGGTTCAGCAGTTTCCGTACACCGCAATAGTCTGCCGAGCCTTCATAGTAGGTTTTCCCCGGCAGGCACGATGACTTTGGTGGGGAAATGTTTATTCTTAATCACCTGCTCCCTGCGGTTTCACCACTGTAATTCCAGTTTTCCCGAAATAACTCTGCATTTCTCAGGTTAGCAACCACCATTTTTCTTAGGAATAGCTGAAGATCGCGACAAAATCAAATGCCAGATCTCATAGACAAAAAGCACGTTCAGTTTTACCAAAATTTTTAAATTTTCCTGGCAACCTTTCCTATTTTTTTTTTCATAACAATCTTTCTCGGATTTCCACAAATTTAGAAAAAAAAAACATTGCTAAATTGGTCCAGTAATTCTCAAGTGGTGGCAAAAAACAGTGTAAAAAAAAACCGCGAATAAAAATGCGGGCAAGTCTTAGAAGTCATACAAATACAAAGAGAACTTTAGTATCTCTTTCAGACATCGCAATATCTTTTCTACAGCCAGTCTATCTACACCAATAAATCTGATCCTGCATCAGGCACCCATTAAAGCCAAAGTCACCTTCCAGAAGGCACTAGTAACTCGTAAGTCCAGGTCACTGGTTTATTCGAAGCGTCTTTGTGCGTATTCCTTTCACAGCTGCCTCTTTTCAGACGAAACCATGCGTTAACGCGCTGGAGAGAGGTTACCATGCTTTCAGAATTGATGGGAGGACTGTTTGAGGTTGACAATTGAGGAGGATGTGACTTTACAATTTTGATATTGATAATTGGGGATCGTTTTACAACTTTTTATTTAACTCAGTGTGTTTGTATGTTTATAAGGTTGAATTAATGTTTAGGTCTAAAAATAATGGGAGCTTCTACGATGAACTTTACGATGTCGGGATTGATGGATTGAAATGATTCTACAACCTTTTCATGTAAGTCATTTTTGCATGAGTAATGAGACGAACAAATCCTTCACTTGATGGTAAGCGCAATGCCTGTCCATAACAGTTACAGTGCCACCCAGAACTTTAGCGCGAAATCAATTTAACGTACTTTTGCTTACATTACTTTAAAATAGGCTTGATTTTTGGGAGCTCTGTATTTTATCCTAGTTTTGGAAGAGATCTGGTGGTCACCCTTCTTAGGGGAACATAAAAATGTGTACCTACCCGCATACCGATAATACGACCATATTCATGAGCTATAATTTATATGCTTTTGATATACGCACTTCAAAGCCTTTTTATCGCTAAAATATTGTGTGAGAATTACGAGGCATCACCTACCTGATTTTGTTTAGATGTGGGTTCCGTAGATTTTTTCCGTTGCTAACTGGAACATGAACTCGATGATTTCTTTTTACCGATTGCCATTTCAAAAAATACGCTGATACTGAAACAATAAACAAAACTGTTTTCTTACAATAAAAATCTTAATGTCATTGCTTTTGAGAATCTAGCCACAATGCCCATTAATCGGAAGCAGGAGCACATTGACGTTTTTCAAACACACCGAATGATTAAGGCCGGTTTCAGTGCTCGACCGACCGTACGCACGCGAATTACGTAGGCCTCAGCCGAAGGATCCAAAAAAAACCAAAAATGTTTTAAACTAATTTAATTAAAAATTGAAATTATAATATAAGTTTCTAATACTAGCGAATGCTACCGATGTTAGGTTAACAATGCAATAAAATTGGAATACTAAACCGAACAAACAAAAGTTTCCGATTGCGAAAGGTTTCCGCGAAGTCTGCTGATGCAGCGCCTCGTTGCTAGTTGCGGCTCGGTGTCGCAATATCAGTAGGTATATCTTATGCAGCGGATTTGTATGGGCACGATGACGTAACACCTCCACCCTTAGAACGGCAACTATTTTAAAACTTTGAGTGAAAATGTTGCCGGAGCTCTCGATGGGGTTGCAGGCTTCTCGGCGTCCTCGTAGTGGTGTTCCTCAGCTTTGCCCTTTGGTTTTCTCTTAAGATGAATGTAGTATCGGCGTAGGATCAGGGCGGCTCCTAGTACCACAGCGGTGAATAATATACTGTAGATTGGTATCGTGGTATGGTATACGATATCAGATGAAGTGTGGTCCAGTTGTACTGTCGGCTGCAGCATCACGTTCTCTTGGTAGTCATGTAGATCTCTTAGGTTTATTGAGTTTAATTTAATGTGCGGTAGCGGCGAAGTAGTTGATACTTCGACTTTCATGGAGATTTTCATAATGTTCAGTGGTTGTCCTTTGATCCTGTCGTAACTGTTACTGATGGTGAGTTCTTCTGTGTTCAGTGAGCAGCTGACTGGGATGGTGACGAGGAAGCTTCCTCGTACAGTGTCGTAGCTTTCGTGTCCGCAGATGGTGTGTATCTGCGTAGGACGAGGGAAAGAAATGGCATAATATCTCTCGTCTAGTTGGTCCACAGCCTCCTTGGTTAGCTTGATGGTGGTCATCTCGCAGGTCGCGTCAAGTGATTGGTTCACGATGAGATTCTGGATGCAGTCCGCTTGTGCCTGTACTTGGTGAGTCAGGGTTTCTTCACAAAGGAACCTTTTACCGTACTTCGGACATTCTGTCTCTATGTACATGAATGCCTGCCTGTTACTTGCTATGAGAGGATATGGGGGTAAAATGGATTGGTTTAACTTATTAGGAAGGACAGCTAACCTGAATAAATCGTATTCTATGGGAGATACTATAGGAAACTTCAGTATTATAACTATACGTTTGCCTGAGAAATAATAACCCGGTTTAATTATATCATAGTATTCCCTTAAATCTAATCCTAGTATATGACCCTTAGGGTATATTAATTCTAATTTATCTATCATTCTAGCTAATATATCTACGCCTACTATAGAATGGTGTGTGCTCGATGCACGCACGAAACTTAAAATATTCTCTATTCTCATAAGTTCTGCCATAATGTCATCTGTGTTTTCAGAGATAATCATTAATAATTGAGCGAATCTAGCATACTTGATTAAACTCGTATCCTTATGCGCTTCGCGATCTAAAAGAAGTTCTAATGTGTCGTTTATTCTTTCCTGATTTTGAACTATTTGCGTCATGACTTTACTATGGTGGGCCATCCAATCTTTACTAATGCTGATATGATTATTAAATTCATCTGTTACTTTGTGTTGGTTACTTTCCAAAATCTTGATGGCATTATTAAATTTAATCGCATCTGAATAATCCAAATTACCAGTTATACTTTTGACAATAGAACCTAACCCGTCTATTAGACCTCTCTTGCTACGATTAGGCTCTAAGCTATGTAAATGATTAAGGATCCTTTGTAATTTAGTATTTAAATAGTCAATCTGTAATTCATATAAAGAGTATGTGTCATTTTCGAGTCTATTTTTATAGTCATAGAGTTGAGTCTGTACGTTATTAATTTGATTCTCAATATTGTCACGTTCAATGTACTGTAAAAATGTATGGTAATGGGTTACTAATGTAGTCGGTCCCAGTCTAAACGGCAAAAGTCCAGGTCCTTCGTCTAAGCTTTCAAGTTTGATCTCTTGAGCTTCCAGTCTTGTTATCACGGTCAAAGTCAGTAGTAATCTGCAACAATTTTGATGATTTAGGAACTCTCTTGAGACGGGCTTTAGCTACGGGGCCACGTTTCTTCGAGGTATAAATATGAATCGGTAAGTCAGCTAAAACGGTATCCTGCGTGTAACGCGGTGCGAGTTTTTGTCGAGTAGCAAAGGGGTTACTAATGTAAACCTCCTGATTCGGTTCATATTCTACTTCGGGCTCACGGTTCTTATTACGATTTTCTATAAGGTGGGAACGGTTAGCTAATAAGGTCTCGTTAATCATCTCGTATACGGTTTTCATCTGTTCGCGGTGAGTCTGAGTATATTGTTGAAGTAAATGCTTAGTCAAGTCTATGTCAACTGGGTCTCTGGGGTCAAAATGTCCGTTAATTATGTCATAGGGTCGGCACTTTGTGAAACTATGAACGGAGCTATTATATGCAAGGATTGCGTAAGGCATAAGATTTACCACGGGCTCGTCCTTCTGTTGTAATTTAAGGATGCGAAGATGCTCTAGGATAGTCGAATGGAGTCGTTCAATATTACCGTTGTCATTGGGTGCATGGGGTAAAGTTCTGTGGTGGTTAATCTTATGTAACTTAGTAAATTCTGAGAATAACTGGTTTGTAAATTCCGTCCCGTTGTCTGTCACTATCGTCAGAGGAAGGCCATGGTGAGTGCAGTAGTGGAGAAGACCTTGGATTATACTGACAGCAGTACCATCTCGAAGATGATAGGCTTGTGCGTACTTAGAAAACACATCTATGAAAGTTAAATATTTCTCAGATTGAGCTGTGAATAGATCTAAGTGGACTATTTCAAAAGGTTTTGTTGCTGGCGGTACTATATTAAATTTTTGTTTAATCGGGTTCCTATCATATTTAGCTTGGCCACATAGAGTACAATCATTAATATATTTAGTTATATGATCTCTCATTTTGGGCCAATAATATCTGTTTGAGAGAGATAAAAAACATTCGTTAATTCCACGGTGGTTTGTTTTACCATCGTGGTAATTTCGAATTATTTCCTGCTGCCTGAGATACTCTTTAACATTTTCGACTTCCTTTTTGGCTAGTACCAAATTCATTGCTGAACTACGAAATTTCTCCTGAATGATGGGAATTATATCGAACATTCGCCAGGGTGGATTTATGAAAAGGGCTGTTTTAACTTTGGGGTTTACAAATTCCTTTATGGCACTCACTATGTCATCCGCGAGGTTACTTTCAGAAATTTGTACAGAAGTCCTAGTATGTGTGTCAAATGGCTTAATAGCCGTCGGTCGTTTCTTTATGTCACCTACTACTGTCAAAATAAGTTGTCTATGAAATCTATTTAAAGGATCGTCAGTTATGGGTACTTCAAGGATTGGATTTTCAAGGCTAGTATGTGCTGTTAATGTAGTTGAACCACGAACAGAACTAGCCGGTTTATCTGAAGGATTTACGGCTACTGAGCTTATCTCCTCGTTATGAATTTCGACTCTAGAAAGTGCATCGGCGTTTGTGTTGGCTTTACCTTTTTTGTATATGACTGTGTAGTCATATTCACTAAGTTTGAGCCTCCACCTTGTTAGTCGAGAGTTCGGCTCCTTAAGGCTCATAATCCACTGAAGCGGTTTATGGTCCGTAAGGATCTTGAATTTTCGACCAAACAGGTACGGTCGAAAGTACTTGGTAGCCCAAACTATTGCCAATAGCTCTTTTTCTATTGTGCTATAGTTGACTTCGCTGTCATTTAGAGTTCGGGATGCATAGCACACAGGCTTATCTGATCCTATTGGGCCCTGGGACAAAATGGCGCCAACGGCCACGTTCGAAGCGTCTGTAGTCAAAATAAATTCTTTATTGAAGTCAGGGTACTGTAGTATGGGGTCATTGGTTAAAAGGGTCTTACATTTTTCAAAACTGTCAACGTATTGAGGGCTCATAGTTATTTTACTACCTTTCTTTAAACAGTAAGTGAGAGGTTTCGTGATTCTAGCAAAGTCAGGTATAAATTTTCTGTAGTAGCCAACTAAGCCCAAAAACTGCTTAATCTCCTTAGGGGTCTTAGGTATGGGGTAGTTTTGAATAGCATAGATCTTATCGGGGTTAGGTTTTATACCTTCTCTGCTAATGACATGACCTAAGTACGCAGTTTCTAACTTTAAAAATTCCGATTTATCCATCTGAATTTTAAAGTTAGATTCCCGGAGTTTTTGGAAGACTTTCTGGAGATTTATTATATGTTCCTGGAGTGAGGTACTGTACACAATTATGTCGTCTAAGTATACTAGACAAACAGTATTTTGGAGGTCTTTGAGGACATTATCCATCACACGTTGGAATGTGGACGGAGAATTTTTCAATCCCATTGGCATACGTAAAAATTCATAATGCCCATGTTCTACATTGAATGCAGTCTTAGGAATGTCCTCAGAGCTCATCTCTACTTGATAGAACCCACTGGCTAGGTCAAGGGTTGTAAAGTACTGACTGTTACCTAGCTTGTCTAACACATCAGTGATGTTAGGGATGGGATATTTATCATCTATTGTCTTTTCATTGACTTTCCGAAAGTCTATTACAATCCGCCACTTTACTTTGCCAGATGCATCGGCTTTCTTAGGGACGATCCATATCGGGGAGCTCCACGCAGATTCAGAGGGTTGAATTATCCCCTGTTCTAACATTTTACCTATCTGCTGTTTAACCTCGTCTCGGTGAATAAACGGGTACCGATAACTTTTCGTGTACACCGGTTCCTCATCGGTGGTTCGAATGCGATGTTTTATTTTATTCGTAAAAGTCAAAGGCTCTCCTTCTATATAAAAAACGTCCGCGTACTTAGCGCACAAGGTTTTTAAATTAGCGCGCTCTTCAGCGTTTAAGTGGTCAGTACGTAATCGCGATAAAACTTCGTCGACTCGCGCGGGCGATTGTTCGGTGCAAGTGAACTCAGTCGTATGAACTTCGGCCAGTATGGGGCGATCTATTGAAAATATTAAATCGTGCGGAGACGGATTCGCGATCTCTAGAATGCCGTGGTTGTCAGTTACTACTGTTAAACAGTCCCGGATCACACAATTAGAAATAATTTGCTCAGGTATAAAAGCTTCTCCGTCATGAACGTTAATTGGAATTTTTACTAATTTTGATGAATTGGCGGGGATAACGTCTTCATATAAATTTACGTTTTGAGAGTTATACATTTGAATAAGATTCGTCGCGTTACGAGTAATAAGTACTTTGTTCTTAAGGTCAATTTTAGCTTCCCATTTTTCCAACAAGTCAAGTCCAATAAGTCCGTCAAAGTAATTATGAAAACGGTACACAAACAATTTTATAAAGTCAGGGTCCTGAAATTCCGTAAAACATGGCAATGACACAGAATAGTTATTACGAGTAGTCGCGTGCACATTGGTTACCTCAAAAGGATCAAAATTTAGAGGCATCTGTGGAAAGTAATTTTCAATAGCCTCGGGGTTAATAAAAGACTGATTAGCCCCAGTGTCAATTAATAATTTTAAGGGAGGTTCGGAAATTTGTATGTAAGGAAGTTGACGTTGGGTTTGGAGGTTGACTTCTATTTTGAACTTCGTGATGTCCGACCCTTCTGAAAATCCTGATGGTCACAGCCACTAGTTGAGGGCTGAGGGTCAGTCAAGTTGTCACTGTCAGTCTGTTCGTTCACATTACAGTCCTGGTAGTATTGAGTCTCGTCATATTCATAGTTGGTCGGACAGTCATAGTTAAAGTCATATTCAGGATAGCACGGATAGGTCTCGTAGTCCTGATAATAATATCCTTCGTAGCCAGAGCACTCATTGAGGTTAGCTTCGCGGGTTTTAAAGTAGTTACTGGGCGGCGGGTTTCCCGACTTCGTCCAGTCGTGTCCTGGCATACCAGTAGCTGGTAAGGGTCGAGACACATAATGGCTTACACCGCTCATAGGCTTAGGGCCTGTAAATTGCGGTTGTGGCCTCGGTGGCATTCTAAAAGAATTATTTTGAGCGTTATAATTCGGTGGCGTTGCACGGAACATTTGTTGAGTGCGTGAAGGACCTTGAGGAGGTCGGTTCATAGCGAAGTTAGGCCTCCACGGTTGTTGAGATTGGAATTGAGGCAATGGTCGCTGGAAGGGCATATTAAATGGCATGTGATTATATACGGGTGCAGGAGGAACAAACGATTTTTGTCCCGGCATAGCGAATGATTGCATTTGCATCGGTTTTGGTGCAGAATTAAAAGAGTTAGTTTTACGATCACTAACAGAATCATTTCGCTGTTGCAAGTACATAACATTTAGTTCCTCTTGTACAAATTCTAATGCTTTTTCCACACTATCAGGACGCATGCATCGTATGCGAGAGCCAAGGGGCTCTTTTAATCCGCGCACGAACGCTTGCATGGTCAGCTTTTTATAAAGGGTGCATTTCGCCTCGATTGTGGTGGGAATCACCTCGTGCAGACTTACATATGTCATGATAGTGCTAAAGAGAGTTTGACAGCGGTCATAAAACTCTTGGGGTGAATTGTTGCCCTGAGTAGCAAGAGCAAGATCATTGTAGAGGGCAGTTTCATCCCTCTGGTCAGAAAAGTTATTTATAAGTGCGGATCTAATGCCGGCCCAACATTCCGGAACACCATTTGAGTTTATAGTGCGGGCGGCGGGCCCGGTGATTTTATTAAGAATCCCGTTTAATAAACCAAGATTGGAAAGCTCACTGCCTGGTTCCGCGCTCAAATAAGTAGCACACAATTGGTCACATAATCGTATAAATCGAGTTAGTACGTTGGGGTTGCCATCGAATTCAGGCACCACACGTAAGGCTTTGAAAATAGTATCAAGGTCCGCCATCGTACCTTTAACTTCTTCTATCGTATCTAAGTATCTAAGTCTATCAGCTATTATATTACGAGATTGCCTACTCGATGCAGGCCTTAAAGATAATTTACGTGGGTGGAAAATTTTGGAATATTATAACACCACAAGGATTAAAATTAAAAGGATAGCAAGTACAGGAGCAATTCAAGTACTTACATATATTTCATCCTGGTTCCTTTGGAATCGATGTTTGGATTTGTCCTCCAGCCGCGGTCCTAGGTTCTTTCAGGATAAGGGCGGGTATGGGCACGCCACGACTCTTGACGCGACGCGCAGAGTAGAAGTAGTCGATATTAGAGCACTCCTAGCTAACCTACCCTATCCTACCGACTGCGCCAATTACGTAGGCCTCAGCCGAAGGATCCAAAAAAAACCAAAAATGTTTTAAACTAATTTAATTAAAAATTGAAATTATAATATAAGTTTCTAATACTAGCGAATGCTACCGATGTTAGGTTAACAATGCAATAAAATTGGAATACTAAACCGAACAAACAAAAGTTTCCGATTGCGAAAGGTTTCCGCGAAGTCTGCTGATGCAGCGCCTCGTTGCTAGTTGCGGCTCGGTGTCGCAATATCAGTAGGTATATCTTATGCAGCGGATTTGTATGGGCACGATGACGTAACACGCGTATAATTATTGCTTTTCATACAAATAACAAGCGCGACCGACGTACGCACCGACGGTCGGTCGAGCACTAAAACCGGCCTAAGAAATATTAAATAGATTGTAATTATCTGTAAACTTAAGAGTCTAGACCTCCAAACATAAAACCACACGTCTTATTGGAACCTGAATAGTTTTTACTATGTATAATAAATTAGGTATGTCTCCAATTGGCTTTTTGAAACATTACAGCCAAGTCTCAGCTACCGAGTACAAATAACTATAAGTCCGTAGACTGCATTCACAATTCACATGATAAAATCTAATGCATGTAGTACCCGCTTCAATTTGAATGCTTGGCGGCTGTCCAGATCAGCTCTATCGCCAACTAAATGGACAACTGACACCGTGGATATAATGGTTTGGTGGAATAGTGTCACTAAATAGAATTCTGAAATTAGCAGATATTCACGATGACATCAAAGTTCTTTAGTGTTCCAAACTTAGACTCAATTCTAAGAATGGAAATGAAAAAGAAAAATTTAGATTAAAAGTAATTTCCAATGAAATGGATGTTTCGCATCTTAAAATAGATTCAAATTAGATGTTTAATATTAAGTTGTACTGAATTACTTTCATGGAATCTAAAGTACCTACCAGAAAACATTTGTATGTACTCGTAAAATCGATAATAGCAGCGTTTCATGCTAGAAATGTTCTTTGATCGGTCAAAGCATTTTAATTTTATGGGCGAAAAAATCTTACAATTAAATGTCGTACCAATATTGAGAGAGGCTTCGCCACTGCAGTTAACAAATAGAGATACAGACATACAGCATGAGATCGGTTTCAGCTGTAAATTGGTTTTGTGACACGTCTATCGAATATTTGGATTGGTTTTAACCTCAGCGCAAAATAACTTTCCATATTGCGCGTTTTTTATCTGTTATTGGCACATCGCCGCTGGGAAAATCTATTTGCAAGTTTTACATGCAGCCTATTATTAAAAAATATATGTTTAGAGTTGATTACTGGATTGTAGACCTTATAGTAAAACAGGAAGCTTATTTTCAAACTGGAGCCTTAAGCATATACCTTAAGTTAATTTGTAATTGGTTTCAAAATTTCATTGATTTTTACTACTATTTTTAACTAATTGTGTTTGTATAATGGTAAATCTTGCAAATTCCAATGACAATACAATGTTATGGTGACAAGCTGTAGAAGAGTAAAGTTATGACGGTGATCTGATCCGATAATAGAGATGGAAGGTAGAAAATGGAACTCTCTATTGAGTAAGCTAAGGCTCATTTTAATCATAGTGAACTTAGTTCAATGGACCTGAATGATCATTTAAACAATTGTTTTTGAAGGATCTCCTTCGCCACTAGCATTAACGCCACCGTACTCGTGTATTCGCACCTTCAATAACCTGGTTAAGTAAACAATAATGTCAACTTGTTTCCCACAGTGCTTTCAAGTGAAAATTATTAGAATTTTCATTTAGCAACCTTTGTTATTGAAATTTAATTACGCTATATTAAAATAATTAATGACTGTCCATTTATAATTCGCAGCATTGTGTTGGACAATGGGCCGTCGCATTGAAAGGCCATAATTTATATTGCACCAGTGATCGTGAATGTACAATCAACCTTGGGTTTTCGAATGAAAACTAGCGGTCTATGACAAAAGCTGGTTCAATTTCTTGCTTTCATTATATTGAAGTTGAGCTAACAAAGCACGATATTGTTGTCATCTATGACTTTTTGATTAACCATTGGAGGTTTTTGCACCGACCGGCACGGTACCGGCCCGGCTGCTGATGAATTAAAAATGTCGTGTGAATAAAAATGTGTCGTTGCCGTCGCTGGTCAGTAGAAAAATATGCCACATATTTCATATGTTTATGCTTTTCCGGTTGCCGGGCCGGTACCGTGCCAGCGAGTGTAAAAACACCCAATCTCTCACAATTAATGATTATGAGTATATTGCTTTCAATATTGATATGAAATTAAACGTTGAATACAGCATCGCGAGGAACTTCAAGTAGTGCAATTGTAAAATTACGTCATGTAATAGGAAATTAAAGAATGGGTCCTCCACACAAAAATGAGGCAAGACCCGTGCTCAGCAGTGGGCGGTATGGGTTGTGATATGATGATGATGATGATGATGATAGAGGATAACATCACTTTCGCTGTGGGCGCCGATTGATATCAATTGATAGCAATCGTTAGTCCACGACGGAGGCCCTAGAGTGGCCCTATAAATTCTAATACCAAAATCCGACACTACCTTATTCAACAAACGAATAAACAAACTCTCTCCACCCCATGACTCTTTTGTCAGACAAAAATAGTAAGAAAACAAACTGATGGTGATGAGCAATTAAAAAGAAAATGTCTATCCATCTCCCCAACTGCATCCAGTATTTCCACTGCACATATTTTAACAGCTTATCACGAGTTACGCGCTCATCCTTTTCCACTGCATTTGTTAAATCCCAACCGATTGGACTTTTAAAACTGTGGCAAACATACACGAGCCGTGCGACTGCAATAATATCGAACTACTAAAACTGACTGTTGCATTTTCTGAGCGACTACTTATCGATCATGGTTTTTGAAAATTATCTGATAATCATTTACTTTTGATGTTGAACGTACCAAATTTAAATTTACTAGGCAACGCCAACACCTGCTGCTCTTGACCGTCATACTCGCATTCTCCGGTCTTCTTGTGACTACGCCACGGTCAATGTAACTTGATCGAACCGTCGAGCTTTGTCACGATAATATTTCATATTCATTTCTGCTGAAATTAGACTCCTTTATGTCTAGTAAATACAAATTTAATTCGCGAAAGTTTAAGAACGTCTAATTCCAAATGTAAACGATTTTCATCCAAAACTATCGGACAATACTGACGCGTGATCGAAGTGTACCAAGGAAGAAATTCTAGATTACAGCTGCTGTGATCAGTATAATGACGCTTGTCACTTGGACTACTAACTAGTGCATGACCCATAGTAGAGCAAAACAAAGCGGATTACATTGCTCGAGTCGCTCCAACTTAGCAGTTACTGTGGTCGCTCAGACGTGTCCAGGGCTTTAAATAGCTGTACTTTCAATGAGAGCTCGATTAATGAAGCTTGTAGTAATGAACTGTTTGTGTTTCAGTGTATTCAGTATCGACATTTTCCGCGCGCCGGTACTATGATTTTTGATTTTAAAGATTGACGAGCCGGGAATTTACGGGTACTATACAAGTATTGATAAAGTGTAGGAGGTAGGTAGGTTGTTTGTTGGAGATTGAAAATTTGGTTTTTATTTTTTGCTAAGTATAAGCACGTCAAACAAGGCAGGTGTCGCCAAGTCGAGCAAACAAAAGCACAGGCACCTCGAAGTCATTACGGCCATTTTCATCCTCCTGTAGCTTTGTTGTGGATAAAACCAAAAGTCTAAATTTTTAGTGACCAGCAGGGTATAATCCGGGACCGCGGATTGCTAAGCTAAATTTTCTTAGGTAAGTACATATCACAGCTGAAGTGCTCCTAAAATTGCACTGTCAGTTGTCCTTTCTTATTGTTACCACCTACCAACTTTCTAATTTCTTTTATTTGACTTAGTGACGAGACCAGCACTTCGTTCACCTGATGATAAGCGCTATGCCTGCTCATAACAGTTAAAGTGCCACCCAGAAATTTGCATAGCATAATTTTGCGCGGCACTGCACTGCGCTCGCCACCCTGGGATATCGTCTCTTAAGTCTCATACGCCCAGTAATTCCACTGGAAACCGTACCCTTCAAACCGGAACACACTAATGTTTGCACACAACTGCTTGGTGGATGAATATCTGGCAAAGGTGGCACTTCCCCATGCGGTCTCTTGCAGAAGAGGCCTCCCACTATAACTAAGTATCATTTCTTTCTTAACAAAGCCAAGGGTACCCAACTGTGTCCTTTCGTTAGCGGTTTTAAAAGGAACGTTAGGCGTTGATATCACCCTTACACTCGACCCGCCTTGTAGAATCAAGCTGACACTCGAGCCCTGACATCGTTAGCGGTGAACCAGTGAACTACTTTACTATTGTATGAATGCAGTAACTGGGACACGCAGTATTTGTATGGCAGTGCGTAGATGGAGAGAGCACTTTTCTTTTTTTCCCGCGTAGCGGTAGGGTAGCTGCAGTGCAGGCGATAAGCGGTTTGTAAACGTAGAAGCGGTCGGCGTGGTAAGCTTGGTATCATTGGTAAACGCCCTGTGAATCCTTACTGTTGTATAAAACGACTAGGATAAGTAAGCAGTATATTTTGTGCTGTATTGCGTAAATGGAGATGCTGCATTTCCGTAGTGAGTACTGCTAAAGTGACAGCTCTAAACGATTCATCCTGACCTTAATTACTTTGTTACTAATTGCAAATGATTAGGTGCTAATTTATAATTTAAATGGTTAACTGTATGTAGTTTCATAGCTGCAATAATTAGTGGCATCTTCACTCATCAGATATAATCCGATTCTTTCGCCAATCAGTAGTGTGCAAACATTACTGGGTTCCGGTTTGAAAGGCATTGTTTCCAGCGAAATTACTGGGCATATGAGACTTTAGAGCTGATGTTTCAGGGTGACGAGCGCAGTGCAGTGCCGCGCAGGATTATGGAATGCAGTGTTCTGGGTGGTGCTGTGACTGTTATGGGCAGGCGCTGCGCTTACCATCAGGTGAACGACATGCTCGTCTCATCACTCTGTCAAATAAAAAAAAACATTATTCACACCGCTGCGCTGACACTACTGCCAAACCCTCTCATATAGTAACGACCCTGTATTAAGGACGGAAGGGCGTCAAGCACTCCTACAAGAATGTTTTGAGTAAATGACGACGACTTTTTCCTCCGTCTTACTATTAATATTTTCTGCGCAATGGCTCTCCTATTAGCGAAACATCTTTTAGTGTTTGTGAAGGATTTCTCGAGCTCTATTCAAATGGAGACTATTTGAGAGCAAAAATCGTTTTTTAAATAATTTGGACTCATGACGATTTCTCATTTACTATGTTGGTGAAAGAAAATAAATATAAACTTTATTGTGAATTTTTACTTTTATTTAATTAACGTCATAACCCATTTCGACCAACTGCTGAGCACGCGGGTCTCTCTATTTTTATATACTTTATTTTATTTCATTTTTCACTAAAAAAATTTTGGATTTCAGAATCATCTGTTCCACATAAACTACTGTAATCACAGCCTCACACTTGAGATCTTGCAAAACTGTAGCACTAAAATGAATTTACGAAGCCAATCAAAAATGAAATAGCAATCTTTGCCGGCACGCACATAGATAACGCGGTTTATGACAAACGAGCCGTCCGGCCCAGGGCAAAATTCCAAAGAAAAATAACAACTTCATAACATTTGAATACGACGAAAAGCCAAACGATATGCATTATTCATTTACGAGTAGCATGTATGCATGCATGCGTATGCATACATGTTTATTTTTATAGCTGCATGCATGAACTTATTATATTACTGCGTCTGCATGCGTTTAGTTATGAGACAGTAAATCTGATAGTTCGCTTTGTTTTATTCAGATAAGAAATCTGAGGAAACGTTAAAAAATTTTTGAGTAAATTTTTTGATCGTATCTTTCATAATCAATAGAAACGACGCTCAATAGATATCAAGGAGTTATGTTCTGGGTGATACTGTAACTGTTACGGGCAGGTGTGCCATTTACCATCAGGTGAACAACATGCTCGTTTTGTTCCCTAGTAGTATGAGAAAAAATGTGTTGTGTCTCGTCAAGTCTGGTCGCTAGTAGAACCATAGAGCCTTTGGAGCCTACTCATTTACAGCATCTGTTCAAATGTAGATCAAAAACTCATTAGACCGGACATTATCACACCTTTCTATCCATTAATTGTCAAGGGTGCTTGACAATTAATGGATAGAAAATCTCACGAATATGACTGATGGGGTGCCATCAGTCATATTCGTGAGATTTTCGGGAACATCTTTAAAATACATCATTAAGTCCCTCCAATAATAAACATTGTCCAAAATAAATTACGAACGCCACAACATTTTGGCACTTGAAGCAATTTGTCTCTTCTATCATTTGTCTGGTTATTTGCTTATGGTGTTTGGGTTCTGAGTGACAGCGGAAAGCAGATTAGAAGGAGAGGCGGATAAATGGCATTATAATTCTACAGACTTGTTTGTTAACACTTTTGAGAATAACATGGCTGGTTGCTTTATTATGCTTTATAATATTTTCGCTTACAAAAAATCATTTTTGGCATCTTTCACTAAAATTGTATATACATCGTTTGCAACACGTTGTGTTAAATTTTTTTTAAATGTCCATGTTGTTTGTAAACAGTTATAATTCATATTATAATTTATATGAGTGGAGGCTAGAATTGGGCCGCTCATTTATCTTATTTTTTCAATTACCTATAATAATTCTAGAAGTCACCAAAATTATTGACTCTAATATATAATACGTTTGTTACAAAGTTATCAGTGCACAAAAACAGAGACCATTATTTTATATTAAACAGTAATTGACTTCTAATAGTAATGTTAAAATGCCTTTTTATATAATATTCTTCGTTATTCCACTTATCGCTACCACTACGACCGACGCTTAAAGCTCATCTGCTAAGGACAGAGTAGAGGGGGCAAAAACAGCCGCTCGCTTGTCGCTCGTCCTATGATTGATGACGTAACTGTCGACTCCAAGACACTCCGTTATTCTTAGCTTCAGGATCGCGGACAGATGGATAGGGTGAAGTGTGAAGGGGTGATACGTTAAGTAGTAGTTAGTAACCATGAGCTGGATAAATGATTAGAGGTGAAATTTATTTGTGTGGGAGTAGAAAACTGGGCGAAGTAAAAGAGCGACTGATGCTGTGC
Organism: Campaea margaritaria; assembly: GCA_912999815.1. Taxonomy (NCBI): domain Eukaryota; kingdom Metazoa; phylum Arthropoda; class Insecta; order Lepidoptera; family Geometridae; genus Campaea; species Campaea margaritaria. The sequence goes on from OU538800.1 coordinate 4,234,021, forward strand.
CAATTAGCTTTGGTCGTGAATGATGAAAAATAATTAGAGTTTTTTTTTTTTTTTTTTTTTTTTTTTTTCAAGTAATTATCAATTAATAAAAAGTAATATCAGTAATTTTACTGATATTAATAATTCCTAGAGCGTTGAGTGGTCGGTTCAGGGGACAAAAAGTATTTCCTACGAATACGTGTGTAACAAGCGCGACTTACGATCGTTAGGGTAACATATCTACTATCTAGTAACGAACGCATAACAATAAAATAAAAATTTGTTTTACCAGTACAGGCACCACGCGTCGGAGTAAAATTATTCGTTTGTCCTTGTAAAAAAGTAAAAAAGAAATCATCCATTGGCTAATCATTATTATTTTATTAAATAGAACAAACGTTACTATTAGCCAACGACAACGGTAGCCTAGTGGGAGAACGTCCGCTTTCCAACCAGAAGGTCGTGAGTTCAAATCCCAGTGCGGGCACGTACCAATGTGTTTCTGTAGAACATATGTACGTAATTATCACTCGCTTTTCGGTGAAGGAAAACCTCGTGAGGAAACCCACATACCTACCCGAGAATTATTTCGGAGGTATGTATGTTGTCCACCAATCCGGACCGGGCCCCCGTGGTGGATTATGGCCTAACCCTCCTCACGAAAGTGAGGAGAGACCCGTGCCCAGCAGTGAGACGTCATGGGTTGATGATGATGATGATGAACGCAAAAAATAGGACGCGTTATTTGTTGAAACGTTATTTGTACATCGAAATGATAAAATCATTTCACTTGCACCAGAAATTCAAATGTCCCAAATGAATACGTTATTAAAAGCCAACTGACCGAATAATAAAAAAGACTAGGTAGGGCCTACCACAAAATGAATAAACCTATTTTGACTATCGAATGGCGTAACGTATATTTCCATAATATTGAATTGAGCCACTATACAAATTATTTACTGAAAGGCTCTCAGTGTTTGTAAACCCTATTGTTTTGGATTTGAATTGACATTTCCTGAAAACGTGCCAATATTGAACTTTGTAGTATTATTATAAGTTCATATTATAATTATACTCGTAGCATATACACGCGAAATATTTTACTTACGCTAAAGAGGTGGGAGGGGAGTAGGTGGAGGGGGAGGGGACAACCCGTTTTAAAATATTATTTAAAGATTTTTATTACCTATTCTTTTATTATTATTATTATTTATTTCCGCTATGAATTGTATTGATAATGAAAATCAATTTTCAAAACCAAGTGGTTATTTTTTTCGTGTCGTTTTTTTTCTTAATTTTTTTTTAATAATAGCTGGGATCGACTAAGAAATTAATGTTAATATTTTTTTTTATAATTTCTATCTGTTTGTATTTGTTAATACATAATAATATATCAAATCAAGACACGAACAGGTTTCATAGAATCTGATATCGCGCTCGGTTTCCACATCAGAAGTTATTGAATTTACTTTCCGTCTGCTTTCGCTATCCATTGGACTGCTTTGATAATTGTTTGTTTATTTATTTGTCGTCCCAAATCTTGGGAACACAATATTCTGATATTAATATGTGATTATTTCAAACCTGAGAAAAATATCTATGGATTATGGTTTCAGTATTCAGTTAAATTTTTGAATGAATCTTTAGTGCCTACTTTTTTTTTTATTTTACTGAGTGACGAGATGATCAATTCGTTCACCTGATGGTAAGCGCTACGCCTGCCCATAACAGTAACAGCACCACCCAGAACCCGGCATTGCATAATCCTGCGCGGCACTGCACTGCGCTCGTCACCCTGAGACATCGGCTCTAAAGTCTCATATGCTCAGTAATTTCGCTGGAAACAGTGCCCTTCGAACCGGAACACAGTAATGTTTGCACACTACTGCTTGGTGGATTAATATCTGGCTAAGGTGTGGTACTTCCCCAGGCGGTTTCTTGCAGAAGAGGACTCCCACTACTAATACCACACTAAATTCATTAAAATCACTCCATATCAAAGACAAAAGGCAAGATCACGAAGTTCAATTCCCATTCACGTATTTCGAGACTAAAGTCAAGTCCTTAGAAAAGAAAACAACGGGGTTTTCAATTGGCATACTTCCGCCGCCTAACTTGGACAGAAGTGATCTCCGAGCAACAATACTTTAAAACTCAGTTGCTAAGGTTTAACTACTTGAAATATTGCCTTTCCTAAATAAATTGTAATGCGACGCTTCTTCTGCAAGAGACCGCCTGGGGAAGTACCACACTTTTGCCAGACATTCATCCACCATGCAGTTGTGTGCAAACTTTACTTTGTTCCAGTTTGAAGCGCATAATTACTGGGCATATGAGCCGATGTCGCAGGGTGACGAGCGCAGTGCAGTTCCGCGCAAGATTATGCAATGCAAAGTTCTGGGTGGTACTGTAACTGTTATGGGCAGGCGCACCGCTTACCACCAGGTGAATGACTTTCTCGTCTCATAACTCAATCAAATAAAAAAAGTATATTTTACTTGAATATTGTCTAGCGTGTCTTTGATAATTCTAAAAATCTCTGCGACTTAACTATTTACCATAAAAATAATGCTGAGCAGAAATAATTCTTATAATACTCGCAGTAGTTCCATTATTAACTTTAATAAACATAATGGTATTAGCGCAAAAAAAAAACTTGTAGTAAGACTCATAAGAAAAGACTAAGGAACCAGCCCTATCATAGAAAATGGCTCCTTCTGTGTGAGTGAGACCTCTCAAGTTGTTTGTATCAACTTACATAACTGTCTGCAGCCACTAGGCTTGTGTAGTATACAAGTGCGCCAAACTGCATTTATTGAACTGGAAAATTGAGCTAGTGCCAATTTTATTTTTCAATTCGCATCGTGCGAAACAGCTGAGTTTTAGAGCGTGGTTTCATTATGCAGGACTTAGGGCTGACACACATAACAGTGCTAAATTTAGTCCCAACGCTAAAATTAGTGTTGCGTTACATCGATTTCTGTTTCGGAACTGTCAGCAATATTTGCAGTGCTACGTCGCCTCGCAACGCACCACTTTTATAAATGTCAGCCTTTAAAATAAAGCTGTTCACAATTTGACATGCAATGCAAAACCGCAGCAGTTTAACTGCATTTAATAAAACGTTTATAAACTGTCTGGTATTTGTTTACTAGGGATGAAAGTTACAAAGTTAAATAGCAGACATCGTTCTAATTTTAGTTTAGTTTTTATTTAACTATTACCGTTTCACATAAATGCGCGACTGTTTCTACAAACGTCCCACGAAATCAAATGAATTTAAGAACATATTTAATCAGAATTTTCTCTACATATAATAGAAAAAAATAGTTGTGGAAATTTAATTAATCAAAGCTGGTCTAAGTTTATCATCGGAAAACTTTTTAAAAGTGGTTTTGTGTGGACACTGTTTCTTCAGTGACATCAATTTTATTCAAGTATCTATCTATACATATCACTACTAACAAGTTCTGGATAACTTTCAGATTCTGAAATTGGACATGGAAAGGGCGTGGAGGCATCCGTCCGGGCAGCATCCGGAACCCATCCGGGTCGCGTCCGGGGTAGTGCGTGTCATTGCATTTGCTCTATTTAACATAAGAATAAACTATTTTCTCAAACTAACAATAAACATTGGACACCATAATTAAATGACTAAAACCTGGTAAGTTTGTACTGTATGTTATTCGTCGTAAAAATGGGAGCAATAAACGTCTATTTCAAAAAGATATGAGAAAATTAGACCAGAAACTCATAACTCGAGTTCCAGGCTAACTTCCAGAGTAATCAATTTAGGCCGGCCCATAATGGTACCGAATATTCTTTTTTTTCCAATTCGCATAAGCGTAATTTAGGAAAGCTGTAATGTCATAAGTAAGTGACAGACGGATAGACGTCTTCTTACGGAGGAGTGCTTTTACTTTCGAAATTCACTGAATTATTCACTCGTTCCAGTATTTTTTCGCAGTTACCTCTCTCACCTAAATTCATATTCGGGTTAGGTACGGGGCATAAGAGGAAGCGAGTAATTTACTCTAACTATGATAATATTCCCAACTGGCCCACTAATTTTGCTACTAGTGTGGACGCTGATTATTTTTTTTCCTGCCTCTCCACTAAGACACTGGTGACGCTGGGAATTAGTTTATCCAACATCACCCTAAAATTTGGAAGTGGGGATGCTGGAATAAATTAATTCCTAGCGAATAGCGTCCCCACTAAGCTTGCACTAAGCTTACTTGTCTCTAGGTCACTAGAGCGGTAAAGTTTAATTTTAGGAACGATTAATCCGATTTTTAAAACAATTTTGATAATAAGAAGCTACATTATTCTTGATGGCTGTAGGCTATATTTTTTCCCGGAACATGCAGAGTTCGTAGATTTACAGCATATCTAGAACCATACAACTATGCTGATACAAGCTTTTGTTTTTGGTGAAATAATTAAAAACATGTTTCTTAAGGTTTTCGAACATAATATATAAATGTTTCAATAACTGGAAATAGTTTTTGGACGGTTCTTATTGCAGTCTTCGTTATTTCGTTATTCGTAGTTTTCAAAATTTTATTGATCCGAATCAGTCCGCTTGCGCTTATGACTCAAGCCTTATGAAAAATACATTCTTCGGAACAAATTGATGACGGCAACTTTCTGATAACGCCTACGAAACTAAATGGAGAATCCAAACGTGGTTCTGCAGTCCACAAAGTAGCAAGAACAAAGTCAACGACTTTGCACAACTTTAATATTCATTAGAGGAAAAGTGTCTGCTGGTGAAATAATTTTCGTAAGATTTGTTTAGTTGTTTTATTGTCGGTGGAAAACGTTCGGAGCTTTTAACAATCCGCGTTTTCTGTTTACGCTTTCAGTCCCTCAGCAAACAATGGATGTTTCGAAAACTTTTAATGGTGATCAAACAATCGTTTCATTTCGTTTTTGCAATGCGGTGCGGAGCGGAGCGAGCGGGTTGCAAATTTATATAATTTTTTTTTGGCGTAAAACGCTCCATTTGCTTAATTCCGTCGGTTGAAACCCGTTTTTTCGTTTCATTAAGAACCGGCCGTGCTGCCAGATTTGTTTTCCATTTGCGGACCGTGGGAAAATTTGAAAAACAATTTTCAAATGTTTTTTATTATAACACTTTGCGCACACATGTAGAAGTTCTCACCAAAATAGAACATTATTAGAAACCCGTTTGAAGGGGAAATAAAAAATGAAACGTTCCTCATTTGTTTATTTAATTTCAAAGCACTCGTATTATATATAGATAGAAATAATTCGTTATTGTTTACGACGTGATTAGTTCAGTATTTACTCGACTGCACCAGAAGGAGAGTCATGTTTTTTTATTGCAGAATAGGCAAGCATATGACCGCAGACTCTCCTGGTGGTAAGTGTCGACATGGTCGAGGTTGGAGCATGCTTGCCTAGAAGATTCACTCTCGACTTGAAGACTAAAGAGTAGTTCTAGTAAAGTAGACTGGCAATTATCAGCTATATTCTATACTAATGGCCTAAAGGGTTTGATAAAAGAGTAAAACACAAAGTTCATGAATTCAGAAAGACACTTCGGTACATTAATATCGCTCACTTTTATGGGATGCCATAAACTTTATGTACTTTTTACGACGTGTCTGGCTCTTGATACCGACACTCTTATTAATTTCGGAGATTATCGTTAGACGTAAATACTATTATGGGAAATAATAAGATTTATAAGATTGCTTAATAAATTTGCGCTTATTTTTTTTTTTTAATGACCTATAAAAAAAAAAAACATTTATTATAACATAGATAGACTGTTTTAAGACGTGTTGGTGGTTTACATTGATATACTTATAAATAATGAATAACGCGTCACTATACCTTATTTTTTATTATTTTATATGCGAGCGTTTAACCACAGTTTCAGCTCTTCGACTTGGCCGAATGTGAAGCACGCTTCAAATTCAAATTATTTATTCACATATTTGTAACATAGCAGTAACACTAATGTACCAACGCGTTACAAAAGTAAATATCAGATATTTATACAAAATAAATAGTTTTTAACGGCCATACACAATTAGACAATTTACATTTGTTTTATCAAATAAGGTACATGGTCCTGGTCGCTTGCCTAAGAGATACCTGATACTCTCGACTTGAACAAACCAGGGTTAAATTTAGCCGGAACATAGATCCTGACCCCGAATTAAGTTTATTTTTGACTGAGTGACGAGACGAGCAAGTCGTTCGCCTGATGGTAAGCGCTACGCCTGCCCATAACAGTCATAGCATCACCCAGAACACTGCATTGCATAATCCTGCGCGGCTCTGCACTGCGCTCGTCACACTGAGAGATCAGCTCTAAAGTCTCATATGCCCAGTAATTTCACAGAAAAGAATGCAATTTAAACCGGAACACAGTAATGTTTGCACACTACTTCTTGGCGGATGAATATCTGGTAGGTGCCCCAGGCGGCCTCTTGCAGAAGAGGCCTCCCACTACTAAACCACTAGGTTCCCTATATATAGAGAATTCTGCACAAAAAATAGTGAAAATGACAGCAGCCACATCTACCACCGATCTGGCCACCAAACCCGACCTTCACATGAACAAACCTTTAAAGGGATACGTTATTCCAACCAATCACACAGCTTATAAATATGCCTACGGAACCAAGAGAAAACCAATTTCCTGAAATCTGATAACAAGCTCAGATTAAAAGTTACTTCCCTATCCGAAACATTTCATCAAACCTCACAATGCAAAGGAGAAATACCAATACTATTTGCAAATAGGGGTCGTATACAATCCAAGGAATTCGACTCCCGGAAGATTACTTTTTTTCTGAATACGCAGAGGAATTGTAAAGACCCTATAACGGCAAAGTAAAAGTGAGACAGTGACAAAGCTTTCATTTTCAGCATCTCAATTGTATTGGCTTTCATGTATCCACATAGCCCATGTAATTTTTTCATTGTGTCTGTTAATTAGTTTTATTTGATATCTACCCGGTGCTAATTAATTAATGTAATAAAAAAAATCTATACATCTCCATGTTCTTTCTGATGCATGAATGGGTATTTTTTATTCAGCACCACATTAACGTTAGAGAGATCAACGACTTCACTGATACCGATAACTAATGCTTAATGATTTTTAATAAATGCATTTTATAGTTCCAAAAAGATTTGTTTTAGATACATGTTAAAAGAACGCGTGGTCTTTGTTAAGCTAAACTTCCAAAACATTTATGGAATTCCGAAAAAAAAATTAAAGCAATTTTGTAGAGTCAGAAATTACGTTCGATTTTAAATAAAAACACATAGCGTTATTTTCATATTTGCTTATAGCTTAGTCACTGACTCAAAGTTCCACTGTGAACTTAGGGCCGGACAATAAAGTGCAGGCGACTCTTAAAAGAGGACCTCGATAGGGAGGAGTAAATTTTATTAAATCGCGACAAAGATATGTGTCGGACTGTATCTGACAGCTCAAGGCAGTAAATGCTATGTTATATGATAACGATGACACTGCTAGAATCAAATAGCAATAAAGATCTTAAAATATATTTGGTGAGACTTTCAATTTCTTATCTCTGCCTTTCAAGTGACGAGAGAAGCAGATCGTTTATCAGTCAATAAGTAATTAGGATAAAAATGGTAAAATCATAATTAAAAAAAAATTACTATACACACACTATTACTATACACTTTATTGGGTAATTAGGTATGTATCCACCAGTCCGAGCCGAGCCCCCGTGCTGGATTATAGCCTGAACCTACTCACGAAAGTGAGGGTAGACCCGTGGTCAACAATAGGTGGATACGGGCGCGTGTTTTTTATTATAATGATACACTATTATCACCATACTTCTCAAAAAAGACATGACCCTTTTAGTATTTCCATTCTCAATTATTTGGGACAACATTAAACAAAATGTAGTCCTTGCAAAATATTTCCCCGGATTCAGAAGAAATGTTTGGCCATATCCTTGGGTCCCTTAATTATTTTCTTTCTCATCCTCAAAGCAGTTCTTTACGAATCGACGGAAGCAGCGAATTAGTCCCCAAATGAAAATACATTATTGACAGGCAGATAGACAACAGCCTATTTAAACTTCTTACCCTGTATTTTACCTCTCTGAATAATTCATTTAGGAGGGTGCGTGAACAAATTCGCTGCGAACTTTGTGTAGTTTGGAAGCTGATGTGCGAAATGATTACGAATCGTAAGCATACTAAAGACCTCGCATTAGGCACCTATACGCTAATTTAGGTATTATGAGTTTGACCTAACTTCCACTATATGGGTAACTACAACTAACGCAAAAATAATATATTAATATTTATGACTTTGTATCGGTGTGGCATCTTAAATAGTTAGTACTTGTGGACATATTAAACTGAGTGCTAAATTTAATATAAAACCTATACTTTCAAAATCGTATTGACATTGATATAATAAAGTTGAGCATGGCCTTAGAAATATTTCTTGTTTCTGATTATTTTATTTCTTGTTTAGATTTCAGAGCTTCATTGTTGGAGTTAGTTCTAGTTTTACTAAACTAGAACTAACTCCAACAATGAAGCTGAACAATGAAGCGTCAATTGTTAAATACAGTAGTATTTAACAATTTACGGACCATGACATCACGAACGTCAAGATCATCACGGTATGGCCGTCACAGTAATTCATCGTCACAGTAAATCATTCCTTATTAATATTATTCCAGTAAATTAAGACTTTATTTGAGACTAGCATGTATTCTAGATATGATTTAGATATATTATAATACTAGTAATGTATTTAGTTTAGTTAGTGATAAAAATTGACAGCAGCTTCAGAACTAAAACTTCCTAATGTTACGAGTGGTATAAAAGTTCCTTGAGGCCCTGCCTTTTAATTTCAACGTATTTACGTCATTGCTTTGAAGAGCTTTCGTTAAAAATGAATTTTAAAATTGTCTGTCTCGAAGCGTCTATGTCTAATGGAAGACTAGAGTGGAATGCGACTTTTTTATCGACTGTCTTTACTTCACGCCTGACAAATAAGGGGAGCCGTGTGTTTGATGTGGCGATTCTGTTTTGTTCGTGGCTTTGTAATTCTTCAATGACTTGGATAGGTATATTTTACGAAATTATAAGTTCAATATAAGACGACTGACTGTTGATAGACTAGACTCTCGTCAGTATCCACTGTGTAGAGTACATAATACTGGTTCTAAAATATTTGACAAGTAATTTCAGACCTTAAAATCACTGCCGTGTAAAGAACAAGGGACGTGCCCTTAAGGTGTTTGGCCATGCCCCGTCGCGCCGCTGCACTCTCACTTTTAATAACTACGGACTCCCCTTCTTTAATAAAGAAGGAGCCCTGGGGAGCCCCTATGGCCCTACGTTTAGGGGTCCGTATATTTTCTGCAGTAGCTATCCAGTCGTGACTGTGATTTTTCTTCGGATTGCCAAAAATGTAGCAAGGCGTAATTGCAATCTTGTTGTTTGTTCGGTCAATTTAATATCGTTGGAGTTAGTTTTTTATGAAATTGTTTTATTGGGCATCTCGAATTTGACAGATTGTTTTATTTGGAAGTATATCCTGACGATTTTTTTTTCGGATTGGCTTTTTCGTATTTTTGTATTTGTATTAAAGTAAATCAAATTGTTTAAAATTATCGAAATGTTGTGTCTCTGTTAATCCGGTAGTTAAAGCTAGTTAGATTAACTTTTAGTGAAATCGAAGTCAACGTCACGATTCAGTAATGCATTACTGTAACTTCTAGGGCGCTTTTGAAAATAACACTAGCATGCACGTTTTCTGTGTTTGTTTCATAATCCTAAACTCCTAGACGTAAACGAAAGCTTTATATATTAGTTAGTTATATATTAGTTAATATTTCACCAATAATACACAAAGATCAAAAACGTCACATAATGTTAGATTTCCCGTCAGAAATTTACCACCTTCTAACCCTCTGCCTTCTTTTGTTTTTTGACTAACCTAATGAAGTGGGGAGGCATTGCAAACAAAGTTTATTTAGAGTTTCGTGTAAAGAGAACTGCCCAAAACTATGCTGATGAAAGAAACGTTTATGACATTAAGAAACTTGAAAAAGATAATTAGTAAAAATCGTTTTTGAAGTGTTGCAGATGTCATTAGTTACTACTTATAATCGACTTCATAGTCACCATTTGGCGCGGACTGTTTTTATAGGTCTCTTGAAATTTCGTCCATTAGGCTTTTGGCGTTTTTGTCGACTTTTTGAGTGGTTTTTTATAGCTTTTGTAGTTGCGAATGATTTCTCTCTGATTGTTTGATTTTGTCCACGCTTCTGTTAATTTTTTAAATATGTTTTAATTGATATGTGTGGTAAAGTGTTTCTTATACAACCGATCTAAGATATGGTTAGGCTTCCATCGGTTGTGTAATTGATCAGCTCAAAATCAGCTCTCCTTCTATTGTCTCAATCAGTAATAATTATGCATCTAGGAATCTAGGACTCGCTTTTCCTTTCTAGAACTTCCAGTCTAGATCGGCTATTCCAGAATTCGAAAAGGATTTGTCTCCAAAGAGAATACCAATAAATTTAATTTCGAAATTCTTTCCTTTCGCATGGGATCCTTTAAAACTGTCTCACCTTTACCTACGTGACACTCCCAAAATGTGAGACAGTGGGTCAAAGGATGGTGGTCTCCGGTAATTCCAAATAGTCTCACAAGCGAAGGCGATAAAATATTAAATTCCCAGAGCGACATCCGTCACTTGGAAGGCCTTTGTGGTCGCTATACGATTTTATTGGATTTGGAATGCCCGTCGACTTTAAGAGACTAGCCACTTTCAGTTGCTGATGCCAATGACATTGTCCATCTTTATGTCCATCATCATCATCATTATCAACCCATATCGGCCTTCCGCTGAGCACAGTTGTCTATGTTACATATTTATAATTATTACTGGCGATTGCTATGAAGGTGATAATACACATAGAATAGCTTTAATGACTTTACACTGCTATGCGGAGTCTTTTAATTTAAGCGGCTGGCAATTTACTGGGACGTAAAATTAAGTACTAAAAACACAGACTCATCATCATTTACCCATAACGTCCCACTGCTGAGCACGGTTCTCCCCTTACTTTTATGAAAAAACACACACTCTGAAAATAAGAAACAAAAACGACATTGAGGGGAAAATCACGACACAAGTGAATTAGGGTGGGTGCATTCACGATATATTTATTACAAACCTACCTACCCACCTATCTACTCATATATCTACTTACAAAATGTTAGATGTTGACCACTTGTGGCCCCCCAAAGTTGCCCGTCTGAAAATAACTTCATATTATTATTTTCCCACATTTTGCCCACTTTAAGTGCAAACACAAAGGAAAATGAAATCGATATTTTTATTTGAAACCGATTGGTGTGCTGGTGATGCTTCCGGAATAAATATTAAGTTAGAGCTGTTGTTGTGAACAATTCGAGCCTTGAAAACGAATGCGGAGGAATATGTACTGGGAATCGGAGTTTTTCGAAAGTTCTGTTCTGCTTCAATAACTTAGTGCTGTAAATGGTTTCGTTTAAGTTTATCTGGAACCCAATTAATATTAAACTAATGCTGTCTAGAGTTTAAGTGGCATAATATCAAGATTTATGACTCTTCTACGTAATCGTCTCATCGATATTACCACATCGGTATAGAAAATCGATTTGCTGTGTAGAGTTCTCAAAATGATTGAAGAAAAGTCCAACTTTTTCGAGTTCATTTCAACGCACCTGACTAAAAAAAATCTTGAAAAATTTTATATTAAGGTAGGTAAACTTTCCCTACGTACATCGTGTCATTGAAAACTTTATTTTGCTTTTCTCGATTGAGAACGCCTTCAATTCGAAGTTTTAATGAGTAAAAAACTCGAGATTCTGAGTGGTTGCTCCCTTTGCGTACTGCGCACATTGGTTCAGAATCAAAAATATATGCCCCTAGCAGCGCCCCGTGGTTACACCCGCGTTAACTATTATCACGGAACGCCAATTTCTACGAGATATAAAGTATTCAATATTCTAAGTATCGCTAAGGTAAGGCTAAGGTGAACGAACTGCCAGTTTCGTCACTCAGTCGAATAAAAAAGAAATTAAAAAGAAATGCGTTTACCTGTTTCAGCGTAAAGAAAGGACAAACACACAGACGCACAAACTTTCGCATTTATAAAATTATTAAGATAAAATAGCATGATTTTTTATAATTATGGGTACAGTCAGAATATTCAGCAAAAATAGTCGTCCCCTGTAGTGGCTTACACCGGATCACTTTTTAAATAAATCGTTTGGTTGAAAAAAATGTAGTAGCAAATCGTGTTGTGGTAAGATGTTTTCAGTGACAACGACACTTTCTCAACATTTTTCTAAGAGAGGAAAATAATATACATTTAAAAGGCTTTTAGTCTCAGAAAAAAATAATTCAATTCGGCTTAAAATAAGTACCTGTTTAACGTTCGAAAGTTGTTTTCCAACACAATTTACCTGTAAAGTAATCGAAAATCGAACAAAGTTATTTTTCTCGGAAAATGTTTGTAAAGAAATAAAGTTAAACCTTATTTACATAATAGCTGAGAGTTTTGATTAGATACCTTGCAAAGGTAACTTGTAACAAGTATTTTTCACTTTAACAAATTGTTTCGGTTTTGCAAAACATCAGCTCTAAGGTAAGTATTTTAAAAGCACCCGAAGAAATGTTAAGTGACAGTGTTATATTGGGAATACATAGCCATTGTAATAATTCTAAAACAAAGATAACTGTCAGCCAGCTCAGGGGCCGTCAGCTTTGCCACTCTATCATAAAAAAAACTTAGTGACGAGACGAGCAAGTCATTCCCCCGATGGTAAGCGCTAGGCTAACAGTTACAGTGCCACCCAAAACTTTGCATTGCATAATACTGCGCGGATAGTTTAACCTGACCTAAGTCCATAAAATGTCATTAAGTCGACCACATCATATCATCATCATCAAAGCGGGTGACACCGATAGGCACAGTTATTGAAAAAAAAGAAATACAAAAAAAATTAGTTTATCTACTTCCGACTATTTCAGTAAGTTATTCCCAGACATCCGTAATTTTATTACCACTCCATGCACTGATTTTTTTAGGCATACAAGCGAATACTTCAGTACGTATATTACCATTGTTATAACTCTACAAAGTTTTGCTAAGTTTGATAGTTTTCTTCTAAGTTAATTACCGGAGACTTTCCTCTTAGAAATATATTGGGGGTTGGGGTGCAAAAGCAAGTTTGGCGTAATTTATCACTCTACGGAATGACCGAGGATGGGTGATTCTGACAGTGACAAGTTACAAAGTATATAAATGATGCAGTGACTTTCAAGCAGCGTGGTATATTCCCAAACTGTAACTCGTGAAAAGTTGTTTGTAGGACCATGGTCCTCCTACTTCCTTAGATACAGGGAATCCTAGTTGATCTATGTACGTGATCGATTCGTGATGCGTTATAATTATTTATTAATTCCTTTCATATCTTATATCTTTAAATGAGCAATTCTTGTATATATATATAATAATTGGAATCTCGGAATCGGCTCCAACGATTTTCATGATATTTAGTATATAGGGGGTTTCGGGGGCGATAAATCGATCTAGCTAGGAATCATTTTTAGAAAAAGTCATAAAAAAAAAAATACCGAGCAAAGCTCGGTCACCCAGGTACTGACCCTTAAATCGCCATAAATTATTTCAGGTAACGTGGCAAATATTATAGTAAAAAAAAACGAAATAGTTAGTATCTTTACAATTTTTAACAAAGTACGTTTTTTGCTCAACCAAACCACTAAGGTAGAGTACCTCGTACAAGACTTGGGTATTTTGTGTAATCTTTTAGAAGTTGCTCTGTATTCTTATCGGATTTTATATTCCATCAGATTATTTCTTTTAGTAAAATTAAAAGGTCTGTATTTTACTTTTTGGTATTGTATTACATAGATTGAATCTCTCTTATGGCTTTTTTATCCCGTATGAATGATGTTATTTAACATTTAACTAATAATAGGAAATTAGACTTCCATAATAATAATTGTGTTGTGACGAAATCATTTCCATAACCCATTGAAAATTTTATTTGTATCATTTTCAACCTCGTGAAAATATCTAAAATCTAAAATTAGAGGTAAATTAAACTTATTTATCTTAATATAAAAATAGAAATGATTCAAACTCAAAACTAATGCCCGAAATGGATGAACCCAATATTACACATAGCTGACTGTCAATTTGGCCGGTTCAAAAGCTGCAATGCATTAATATTGCAGTGCGCATTTTGCCGAATGCTCGGCCGATCTGGAGCAATATACCGACAGACGACACTTTGGTTTTGTGAATTATTTACGATACAGTCTGGCTAAGCCCCTTGTGCCATTCAAGCTACTTTTGTTGGAACAAAGTGCAGATGTTGGAAGTATTTTTTTTTTTTTTTTTTTTTATTTTGGTCAATAAAACCACGGGGCCGCTTTTTCTCAGACACATAGGTTCCGAGTCCTTGTTTACGTGTTTTTAGGTTTGACTAGTTTTATTTAAAAAAAAAAAAGAAGAGAAGAAGAGTTTTAATTATATTTTGAATTTTGATGATTTATTTTTATTCTGGGTGTTTTATTAATTGTTTCATTATGTTTGTGACAGAAGTTTTACTACTGTTTTATTTTTATTTCGTGTATATTACGTATATTGCTTACAAGACTTCGGTTATTATTTTAGTATTTATCTTTTAAATATCTTTGTTTCGCTGGTTATTTGGCTAGTTGTTTTTTAGGCTATTTTTAACGGTTTTTATTTATTTATTGTTTTAATTTCGGGCTTGGTGTGTGAATTTTATATTGGTTATTACTTTGTTTTATCAAATTGTATATTTAAGGTGGTCAAATTTTATAGTTTTACTAAATTCTTAATATGTTGCAGGGATATATTCTTATAATATATGTTGAACATGAATTATTTAAATTTAGTGTGATTATGCTGTTGATTTTACTATTTATATGTGATGTTGTATGGTTATGTTGGTATTTTGCTATTTATGTATATGGTGTTCTAATTGTGCCTGCTTGAATTTAAATATCAATAATATCATTATTATCGAATATTTAGGTCTGCCGCTGCGCTGGATGTTTTTATTGCGTGGGTGGTAAGCGGTGGGTCATAATATTATGACCCGATCCGTTTATTATCCCGGTTATTTTCGCTCTCTTTAACATCCAGAGCAGCGGCATTGCAGGTTTGGTGTTTAATTTTGCTTAGCAGTACGCAGTCGTTGCTCTCGCCAGCGCATCCCATTTCCGTCTGATCGGACAGTCCTGACTGAATGCATTGTGGTTTGCCGGATTTATTTTGGCGTGCATGCAGTTACAGCAGGTGGGCGCTGAACTTGTAGGCCAGTCAGGGCAGTCCGACTTTTTGTGGGGCCCGGCACAATGGCTGCACTTCTCCACGGTTTCCGTGCAGAAGCGCCTGCCATGGCCGTACCCCAGACAGAGGGAGCACTGGACGAGAGGCGACTGGTCCGCTATCCGCACCCTTTGGAGGTCTATATGGACCGTTTCGGCCTCCATTGCCCGTGTCCAGATTTTTGGAGACACCATAAGGACGATATGGTTTGCGAGTGGGTTCCTAGTCTTCTTTTTATATTTTACCGCCACTCTGACGTCCTCATTTTTGAGATCTTGGAATATTTTCGTGTTTTGCTGTTTTAATGCGAGTAGGATCTCTTCGTCGGTATTATGAATGAGGACGTCTTTCAAAATAAGGAGCGGGTCCTTATTCTGAATGTTTTCGACCCTAAGGTGGTCTCCAGCCTTCTGCAGCCTTTCTTTTACTTTGTCGCGATCCGCTTCATTTTTACATCCAACTATAATTTTTCGATCTCGTGCCTTTCTGATTCTTTCGATTTGTATTCCCCCCTCCTTCGCGTTTACAGTCGTCCTAATTCGGGTGAGCACCTCCTCCGCCGTTTCCTGGTCGTCCCTAGAGGTGACCACAATCGAGTGTAGCGTGGTTTGCTCGGCAAGCTTTGTCTTGCCGTTGCCAGCCGCCACACTCGCGTACGATACGCCTCCAAGGACTTCCCGATGGGCGGAGAGTCTTTCGCTGAGCTCTTCCATTCTCTTGGTGTTCTCCAAAATAATTTCGCTATGTTTTTTCAGCTGCACGCGCAATTCGCTGTCCTCCTTCGGGGGAGCGGGGTGGGATGGGGGCGGAGGGTGTAAAGGTTCCTCGTTTCCGATCCCATCCCGCTCTTTGCCCTGGTTTTCCGTCTCAGACTCTTTTACGAGCTGGTACAGTCGATCCAGTGCAGCGATGACCCCTTCTTTTATTTCTGTTTTAGTATTTCTAGAGCTGCTGAGGTGTAGTTTTGCCTTATTCAGGCAGGCCCGTGCCTCAGCAACTCTAGAAGGATACTTCGGTATCGGCGGCGGGCTCCCCGGGGCTTCCGTGGATGTTCTTCGGGTTGTGATGCGGTGCTCTTGGGACAGAGCGGCTTTCACCTTTGGCCTCGAGGGGCCCGCCACCGGCGCCGTGGTTTTCTTAGGAGGAGTTGGGAGGTTTGGGGATTTGGTCTTGCAAGACTCCCACTCCCCAATGCTCCGCCTCACCTTGGAGATTGGAGCTGGTCCAGCCTGCTCGGTTATGTCAGGGGAATGGTGAGTCTCGCTGGATGTCTTTTTAATAGGTGTCCGGCTAGCGACAAACATTTTTTGTGTTGAGGAAAGCGGTGTCAGTTGAAATTGAGTATATATGATTTAGTTAAAAATTTTATGTTTGTAAAAGTTGTAAATATTCGTTTTTTAGTTTAAAAATTATTATTAATTATTATTTGCTGTAAATTTAGTCTATAATAACCTAATAGTAGGTTTTGTCCAATTTTTTGTGTCAATAGCTTTACGAAGCTAATTAATAATTTTAGGAACAGTCCTAAGTCCTTTTTTGTAATTTAATACTTTTTATTTTTGTTTCAGATGTCGGAGCGCTTCGGGTCGACGGTCAACGAGTTCCCAGGAAGCAGGTAAGTATCGATAGTCAATATTTATTTAATATAAGTATAAGAATAGTCAGTTTTATTAGATTACTTAAATATTATTATTTTTGGCTCCAAATTTGGTCAGGTTTGTCAGCTCAATAGGAGCTCTAGTGGAGCACTGTCTAATGCCGTAATCCGTTTTTAAATCGGACCGTTAGATCCAGAGATACAGGATACCTACCGCTATACGGCACCTTCAAATCCTAATGGTTAACAGGTTCAGGGGGGGGTGGGCGGGCTTCTTTTTTCGGCTTTTTCGCGCCCCTAGGGTGCGGGTCACGTGGACGCCGACTACCCTGGATGACCGGCGTTGGAATTAGCTAAAAAGCTCAAAGAATTTAAAAGTTACGACCAAAAATGTGAAAAATGATATGTAACAGAATGAAATTTTTGTAAAAATGCCTGTAACTAATTTATTAATTTTCTGTTTCAGATGGGGGATGCACCGTCGAAGAGGGCTCCGGATGGCGCTTCCTTTGGTATGCGACACCAAGGTATTCGCTTTAAAAAATATTGCCAAAATCGATGATGTTGGAAGTATTAGGTACCTATAGGTAAGTATAAGATTTTTATTTAAATACCTGAGATTGTTTCGGAGATAGGAATGTTATCCACCAATCCGGCTCATGCTCCCGTGGTGGATGATGCCGTGTCCTCACAAAAGTGAGGGGAGTCGCTTAGTCAGCAGTGAGCCGATATGGGTTTATGATGATGATGATGAAGATTTGATTTGTTTTAGTTTTTAAGCGGAATAAGCGGTGGTAGCCTAGTGGGAGAACGTCCGCCTTCCAATCAGAAGGTCGTGAGTTCAAATCCCAATGCGGGCACGTACCAATGTGTTTCTGTAAAACATATGTACGTAATTATCACTCGCTTTTCGGTGAAGGAAAACATCGTTTGGAAACCCACATACCTACCCGAGAGTTATTTCGGAGGTAGGTATGTTATCCACCAATCCGGACTGGGCCCCCGTGGTGGATTATGGCCTAACCCTCCTCACGTAAAAAGGAGAGACCCGTGCCAAGCAGTGGGACGTTTTGGGTTGATGATGAGTTTTTAAGTTTTCTTTGTTCTGTGGTGTTTCAATAAAAAGTTTATCTATCTATCTATTTTTATTAACAAAAATAGTTGATACGGTATAACCATTTACATCAATTAGCAGGTATAATTACAATGGCAAACTAAAATCATAATCCAAAGATAAATAAAAATCAAATAAGTGAAAAAAATAAAATAAAATAAAATAAAAACCAATAAATGCATAAATCAATTAAATAATAATAATTATTAATTAATCTATCACCTTGTGGAAGTACCATTAAAATTGATTTACGACCACTTGTCTCGACGGCAAAATTGCAAAGGCTCTCAATGATTTGTACAAAACGTAAACGTTTATGTTAAAGTTTCAACACAGGTTTTTGTCTGAATAACATAACAATATAATGCTCACGAATATGATAGTTACGACATCATTTATTATTATGCAAAAGTAGCCATCCATAGTCATTAATTTCTTATAAACACATTACAAACAGCTCCTCTAATTCCGGCTGTAGTATCCATCTATCAGTTAGAGGGACGGCCACCTTTCTGCGATATACTGCCGACCTGCCTGTTTACGATCCCAACGCACTTTGAACTTTGAAAAGACGAAACTTGTATGTACCTACTTATGTGTTCTGAAACCTCGACATTGAAATGCGCAATTAGTTCTAGAACTCAAGAACGCAATGTTTGTAAATGTAAATGTTTGTCTTCAAAAGATTTTGTTTTCGCGGGGCAAGAAAATATTTAGGCAGGACGTGGTTAGACCTTTTAATCGATCTCTAATTTTAAACCATTCCGGGATTGTTTTCGGTGGCGACTCTATATTAACCGGGTAATACTGTCATCACTATGTTTCAACCACAATCACCTATCCCAGAACATTATGGTTGAATAATCGACACGAAAAATAATGGGTTTTGAGTCAATAATAAACACGTAATTAACAGCACCTTGTGAATTCATTGGACTCTATACTTTTGAGAGACCAAAATGAGCCAACAGCCAAAATTATGAACAACTAGCTGTACCCTACCACGCTTCGCTGTGCCACATTCGCACATTCGCTGATATGTCACTGATGATAAAAATAGATAAAAACAATCCTTGATGCGGTTTATATATCATGCTAAAATTTCAGCTCGATCGGCGCAAAACTTTTTGAGTTTTTGAAGCGTACACAAACCAACATAACTTTTGTATATATATAGATTATCAGATCAAAATGGATTATTGATTGTCCTTTTACTTGGAGTTTATCACTAAATAACCTTTAAATATAATGTCATAAAATTTAATTTATAGTTCGACAGTGCATCAAGAGTAGGTAACTACTACAAGTATAATATTGTAGAAACTTTCGCGATTTATAAAAAGTCTTGAAAAACATTTCCTCTTTATTTCCAGTAATCTTTTTACAACCGCATGTCAGGAAGCGCGACATAACTGACTAAACACAAATAGATTTGAACGCCACAGAAAAAGTTGGAAGCCGGATTTAGCCGGTTTGCCTGAAATATGCATGAGAGCCGGGTCAGAAGGTCTTCCGCGGAATAAAAGTTTATTGTCCAATATTGTGGGGTTATTCATGGGTGGAAATGGATTTCTTTTTATATTAGGAAATATTTAGGGACTAGGTCAACGGAATATGGATGGCACGGGTCCCTTTCAAGGCTTCGTAAGTTACATTTCTTATGAATCTTGTAAACGAGTAAAAACAGTAAAGTAATTTATGGCGCAGACGTTCATTTATATCAAGGCTTATACATTAGTACCACTTTGCGGGTTATTCTGCAAATAAATGGATTGCAAGTCAGATAAATATCACCAAGCAAGAGACTTCATAAGTGATTAGGTGATTACTCAGTTTATTCCAAGCCTTTGGATTAAACGTTAAGTGGGAGGCCTTTTCTGCAAGATATTCTTTTGCCAAGCAGTAGTATGCAAACATTACTGTGTTCCGGTTTGAAAGGCACTATTTCCAGCAAAATTACAGGGCATATGAGACTTAAAAACCAATGTCTCAGGGTGACGAGCACAGTGCCGCGCAAGATTATACAATGCAAAGTTCTGGGTGGTGCTGTAACACTTATGGGCAGGCGTAGCGCCTATTCTATGGTAGCGCTTACTATCAGGTGAACGACTTGCTCGTCTAGTCACTAAGTCAAATAAAAAAAAACGTTGTACATTATATACAATTTACACAATTTCAAGTCAAGAAACTCGTTGCCACATCGTTCATGACATCGAAATTGCTGCTCATATTATCGGTGAGAAACTTGTGACAAATGAAATAACATCAGAAATCCGCAGTAAGTAGGTACATGTGTCTAGAATATGTTATTGAACGAAAATAGATAAATAGCGGCTGAATTGTCAGCAGAAATATTATAAATAATATTCGCACGATTCGTTACACCGAACATGGGTTTTCCATTTCCGCAAAACGGAGAAGTCTCGTTCGGTGAGTTATGTTTTTTTTATTTATTTTAATCAGTGTGTCTTTTATGTTACGCTGCTTGAAGAGAACTATTTCTATTGGATTGATATTATGTTTCCAGAAAAACATGATCTAAAGACCACTAGACCATTTATGTCACTTATACGTGCTTATGCATCGATTGATGACACACATAGATTTTTATACAATTATATAGATAGATATAGATACGCACGCAAATGCAGATGATTATAATGATGTAGTGTGTAAAAAGCGGTGGTAGCCTAGTGGGAGAACGTCCGCCTCCCAATCAGAAGGTCGTGAGTTCAAATCCCAGTGCGGGCACGTACCAATGTGTTTCTGTAAAACATATGTACGTAATTATCACTCGCTTTTCGGTGAAGGAAAACATCGTGAGGAAACCCACATACCTACCCGAGAATTATTTCGGAGGTAGGTATGTTATCCACCAATCCGGACTTGGCCCCCGTGGTGGAATATGGCCTAATCCTCACGAAAGTGAGGAGAGACCCGTGCCCAGCAGTGGGACGTTATGGGTTGATGATGATGATGAGATAAGCCCCACTCACATTCACATCACAGCGAACACACGCCTCGCTTTATTATATCACAGTATATTATAGTTACAATATTGATGGTTTCCCACCTGCCACCGCGATATTGCAGTCTAGGACCTGTCTAGACAGGAATTTGAGATGTATCGAGAGAATGTGAATGGATTTTGCAAGGAATAGGTACCCTATCTAATTTCACGCTGCAAATTCACTGATAATGTTCGTGAATTCGATTAGTTACTTAGGGAGTTTTGAAACGACTCAAATATGATATTAAAAAACTAATTGTAGTTTTCTCTTGTAGAATAGAATAGAATAGAAAAACTCTTTATTGTACACCAGAAGCAAAATTAAACACAGTACAGAAGAATTACAATGGGTAAACAAGGGTAATACAATGGGCGGTCTTATCGCTGAAAGCGATTTCTTCCAGACAACCTTTGGATGGACAGTAAAAAACATTTTAATTGTAATTGTAATTGTACTTGTAATTTTTTGTATGTAATTTTTATTTTATTTGTTTGAGTGTCGGGACGAGCATGTCATTCGCCTGATAGTAAGCGCTACGCCTGCCCATAACAGTCACAGTACTACCAAGAACTCTGCATTGCAGAATCCTGCGCGGCACTGCACTGCACTTGTGACCCTGAGACATCGGTTCTAAAGTCTCATATGTCCAGTAATTCATTAATGCATAATTTCCTTTGGCAAATTTTGCGTATGACTATTACTAACCTAACTCAAGAAGAGGCTGTTCTTATCCAATCGCATCTAATACGTGAAAGTTGAGATTTCATCGAGATTCTCGGCTATTGTTAGTTTTGTATAGGTCTCGTTAAGGTTCTGAAATGGCCCTCCACCGGCTCGGCCATCCCTTTTGTTGGTAAACGAGCCCTTGATCGATTGACAACAATGGGCCAATTTCAATGCCAGTGCGGCTTATTCTGGAACTATATTCATGGGATTATCGAAAGCGATAGCTGGGTCGTACAAAGAGATTCAGCCCTTTTATAAACAGAGCTAATACCGGAGGAAACGTGTGGGTAGAGTTGTCAGACAAACCTATTTCCGTAACGCAAGCCTTACTTCGTGCCCTAATAGTTTTTAATTATTGCAAACTAGCTGCGCCCCGCGGTTTCACCAGCGTAACTCCCGTTTTGTCCCACGGGAACCTACTGTCGGGATAAAAATTACCCTATTACTCAATCCTGGTTATAAACTATCCGTGTTCCAAATTTCATTCGAATCCGTTCAGTAGTTATTGCATGAAAGAGGAAAAACATCTATCCATCCATCCATTCTCACAAACTTTCGCATTTATAATGTTAGTAGGATACTGTCACCTACAACCTACAATGAAATACAAAATTATGGATGTTTTGAAACTCGGTTTTTAATAGTTAATGAATGAGGCGTTACTTTGCGGGAATCCATAATCAATAAGAATACGTAGAAACATATTTTTACAACAATTATTGTAAAATTCAACAATTATAGTTTTATTTCCGCCTAAGTTTTTAGGTGTAAAGAGAGTGAGTGAATGTGATGTGAGTTTTTTAAGTTTTCTTGTTCTGTGGTGTTTCAAAAAGAGTTTATCTATCTATATATCTATGAATGTATGATAGGACTTTATTCGATGACCTAACCCCAATGGTAAATAATCACGGTTTGTTAATTTTGGAAGATTAAACTGGGCTTATTTAAATTTATTTAGGCTCTTCAATAATAATAATCTTCAGTAATTATCACTCACTTTTCGGTGAAGGAAAACATCGTGAGGAAACCCACATACCTACCCGAGAATTATTTCGGAGGTAGGTATGTGATCCACCAATCCGGATCTAGCCCCCGTGGTGGATTATGGCCTAACCCTCCTCACGAAAGTGAGGGGAGACCCGTGCCCAGCAGTGGGACGTTATGGGTTGTTTATGAGGCTCTTCAATCCAGAGTGACAGACAGATAGATATACGAGAGTATAACATACCATACAATAGAGTATTAAATATAAAACATACAGCAGTGCTACAGTAATATTAAAAACATTTAGTTTCAGGTACCTATGAAATGCTACTAAACCAACATCATCAAGAAACCTGGAATGGGTTCCAGGTTCTAGATCAAATGCAAAGATAGAATAGAGTCTTAAACTGTGATTTAAATTTTCAATCTATTTTGAACAACGATTATATCATGCCATGCGACAATCTACAACATATAAAAACCTTCAAGTAATAGTTTACATCGCGGCTTCAAACCACCTCCTCCTATAAATCAACCACAACTTTAACCACACGGTAATTGAAAATGCGATCTAAAATAGCACGTATCACGTTACTTTGCAGCTATTAACCATAATTGGTTAACAGTTAGTGGTTTGGAACGCCAATCAAAAAACAGATGGCTTGTAATTAACCCTTGGCGGTTTGCATGACAAACGACTCTCTAGTCTACTATTAAATGCAAGGCTGCAATGACGAGCTTTTACACAATGTACAAAAAAAAATATCTAGCCGATAAAATGTTTTTTTTTTATTTGACCAAATGATGAGACGAGCATGTCGTTCACCTGATGATAAGCGCTACGCCTGCTCGTAACAATTATAGCGCCACCCTGAACCCCGCATTGCATAATCCTGCAGGGCACTGCACTGCGCCCGTCACCCTGAGACATTGGTACAACTGGTGCTCGCTGGGTATTTGGTACTCATATGTATAGACTTGGTATTCCACGGAACACAACCCATTATTTTTTTAGCTCTTACTGTCCGACTCCCAGTTAAAACGCCTTTCTTTTGTTTAACTATTCATTACAAACACATTTTCCCAGTGCTAGTCAAAAGTGCTATTTCTTTTAAGACATCTCGAAAAAAAAAGAATAAAGAGTTGTTATCTTGTCTTATCTTATCTCGTTCCCCTACGATCTCCAACTAATCGTTGTGAAAGGCATCTATCACCGATTACCTACTGTACTGTTCAGTCATTAATACCTAAGCGGCAAGCCACGCTGAAGAGGTGCAGCGAGCTGCATAACGTCATGCAGCGCATTGCATGACGATTTCAAACTAAACGCATCAAGACACAGCGCCGCGTGGCGATACATTTATTTTCCTCTTTACTCCTTGTATGTCTCATTTCCAGACACATTGATTTTTCATTGTTGTCTGACAGGCTCCTTGACATAACGACAGAAGACATAACAGTATGTAGTACTACATAGCATACATTGACTAGCTAGTAGGAAAAATATGTTAGAAATCACCATCAGAAATAACGCACCCTTCCGCATATTCGGAAGCGTAGCGAAGGTACCTACTAAAACCCAAATAAAGTTTCAGCGTGAGTAAGGTCGTAATGAAAATTATAAATCCTATGTAGGGTAGAATTAAGGTTCCTACAAGCACTTGTGCGTAGGAGTCCGTCTAATTTGTACCCTAACGACTTGCAAATTAGTGGCCCAAGGGAAGATTTATGAATCGGAAAATGTTCGGGAAAAAATCGTTAAGTTAGACATATCTAGATGTTTGGCAGTTCTGTACATATTACTCGTATGTGATTTTGGTCATGTTGGCTGGTCACAAACAAATAAATCTCATAAAAAAAAAAAAACTAAATTATTATTGTTTTAGATTATTGAAAAAAATACTGTTAACAATAACAGAAAATCATACAGGTAAAAAAACTAACTACATATATAGTTCTTATTTTTCAAACAATTCTGAGAATGAAACTGAGCTTAACGCTTTAAAGTTCGTCAGAAGTAAAGCTAATTATTTTGTACAATATAAAAATGGAGCTGTTTTGGGAAAGATAAACGAAAAAAATCTAAAAGAAGATAATTACCATTTTAATTTGTTTTCTTGTATTGTTTTTACTTATCTAAATGTGTCAGTTAACGAGGTCTCATGTAGTTTATTTTTCTTATAAGCCGTCTTGGGGTAAATAAGAAACTGAAACTGCAGCTAGGGAAACAAAAAAGTTCCTGTGTTGCAATCACCAAGAATCTGGGTCAAGCAGTTTTCAAGTTATTAGCCGAGACAAATAGACAATTTCAGGCGCGACTGCGGAGTTAGCGTTTTGTGTTTGCATTTGCGGAACCCAGAAATAGGGAGGAATTATTTCTTTGTCCGATTTATGTCCACTGATTAAGGCATCAGTGAACAAATGAGATTTGATTATCGGTGGATTAATCTTCGTAATGGTCGTTAAGATAATTAGAATCTTTCGACGTACTTTTGTGACAAAAATATCAAGTAATTACAATCGGTGTGAGGAGTTACATGGAATTGACTCAGTTATAGGTACTTTCTTCCTGTTTACTTTAACGTTCTTGCAAATGCTCTTATTTTCCTTTGATCTGTTTTGTCTATGTTGATATAAGTAAGAATATGTAGGCTTAAAATATTCAGGTAGCTGAAATAGAAATCACTATTACTAACAGTGTAACATATAACAAGACAATCTCAATTTTGATCGCTTGTTTTGATGAAGCATTCGTGTTTATGCTGTTTATGAATTCGATGCGTTTGTATACCTATGGGTACGTATCTACTAAAATTTAAGTATTTAGCATAAATTACCTATACCTACCTGTAGTCAAAAGTACGTAATAAAATTTATAATAATTTTAAAGAGAAAGATTCATAGAGGATCCTGTGGATCTTGGTAAAGTACAGGAAGTCCTGTACTTAGTTAATATTTATGTATGTACAAAAAAAATCCGCGTACCCGCGTACTGACTGCGCGAGCAGCCTCGCGAGGCTTGGGCCGCGGAACCCTCGAGCGAGGCAGCGGGTGCATTCGCCTCGGACGAGGCACGTCCTGACTGACCGAGCATTTGCTTCGCGTGGCATGCCTCGTGAGCCTGCTTGCCTGCTCAGTATACGACTATTGATTTTTTTGTTTTATACGTATCTTTTACAGTATTCTCTATTCAATCCCGTTGTTAAATACCGAAAACGACCACACATAGATCATACGAACTAAAAGATATAAAATGGATGGGTTTTTATTACTCATTCCGGAATATTCCACTCAACGCCTGAGCTAAATAATTTATGAGGGTTGTCCAGCTAGCCGTATTATAGGTATATATCTATTATTTTCGGCGAAGGAAAACATCGTGAGGAAACCAACACACCCGATAATTATTTCGAACCAATCCGGATTAGATGGATCTCCCGTGGTGGATGATGACCTGATCCTCCTCGCGATAGTGAGTTGAGATCCGTACTCAGCAGTGGGCCGATATGGTTTGACGATGATGACGATAGGAATGTTTAGGAAAGTGCCGTCGGTAATTTTTCTGAGAGGCATACTTTATATCAGAAGTATTTAAAAAGTATGTAAAAGTATACATTTCTTGAATAATTTTAATAAGTCTAGTAATAAGGTCAAACCAATTTATTTACAAGACTGTTAAGACGATAAAATATTGTAATAAGTCCGGGTCCAAAATAGCTTAAAAAATTAGCTAATGGCTTTGAAAGGCTTGCGTTGCCCTCTCAATATCCTGGGGAACATTATCAAGTTAATTAGGATGATAAAGGAGGTGACACGTAAAATCATTATTCACATAAAACGTAATTTATGTAGGGAAGTAAGACAGGTATTACAAGGGTTATTTTAAGAGAGATTCAAAGATCTTCTCAACACAAAGAGAAAAACATTTTTTTTAATAATTATCTTTCGCTCACATCACTCTTATCCTTCTTATTTCTACTATGGGTGGTGGACTGGTAGAAAATACTCGTAGCAGTAAGTACGCTATTCAAACTGCCTATCCAATCTGTGCAATTAAGTATGTATCTAGTAAATTTATAAAAAAAAACTGTTACGTAACATAGGTACCTACTCCGAATCTCTCTCAAAATCTAGTGACTAAGCCAATTCGTTCTTTCGTTCAAATTAGCAGAAAATAGTGATTAATTAGATAAAAATATTTTAATATGCGAATAAAAGAGTCTACATAGGTACTACCACAATTTCTCATTTCTTAATTTCGAAGTAATCCACGTTTTAGTGATTATTTTCTTTTCGAAGTTTCGCACAGACGAATCACATTCTTATCCGGGAATTTAATCACCAATTCCCAACCCATTCGTTTTGATAGTAGACTGATAAATCGGTAAGACGCTCCTCTTTTCACAATTTCCACCATTTAGCTATTTAGCTATAGAAATGGGAATGGTTTGTCTGTGATTCCATAATTACAAAGTAGTTCACCCGCGTAAATTACAGGAACAATCAATTTTTACGGTAGATAAGTGAAGACTCCTCTGGAAAAACAGTGAATGCCAAAAAAATATTAGTCAGAGAAAAACAAGTTTTAATGCTCGAAATTCTATATTTCTTTAATTTTATGCTTTTTTTAAACTATTACAGCTGACTACGATGGTTTTAACCTATTGTGTCTTTTGTATAAAAAGAGTGCCTACACCAAAATGCAAACAGATGGTGTTGAAAAGTGAGTTTTACAAAAAATGCATTTCTTTATTTTTCTGCGGAGTCTTCATCCAAAAAACTATTCAGCCGTTTTTGCGTGTTTGCGTAACAAACATCCAAACGTACAAACTTTATTTATTTATTATTTAGCACACAATAGAAATGTACCTACAAGGAGGACTTAAGTTACGAACTTTCATGTTGGTTTATAACATTAGTAGGATAGTACTATCTTAAAAGGATCTCATACTCCTCTAATCTGATATATTTAAAGAAAGGAACGTAGGTAGATATATCGCATACATTTTAAAAGCTAATCACAGCTTTTAAAGCAAAACAGTATGTTCGTGCTCGTGCCGGCAGCGCCAAGAACTTTAATCGCGGGCTTTCATTATGCAAATTGTCGGCATTAGGCAGAATTCAATTTTGGTAAATTATAACTTGATGGCGTAAAACAGCTGGGTTATCGGCCGATAATTGTACAACTAATAGCTTGTGTGTTCTTTACGTGTTTTCTTTATAGTTAGCAGCACGTTGTGGTGATTCAGTTCCATTAATTCGGTGACTGATCTCTGGTTTTGTTCCTTACTCTCTTTTGGTACCAATGTAACGATGGTTGCGGTAGTTACTAACTTTTTACCAACTGTCGTTTGTTGTTCAAATATATATTTTTTTCGTTTGATTAAGTGAGGAGACGAGCAAGTCGGTCACCTGATGGTAAGCGCTACGCCTGCGCATAACAGTTTCAGTGTCACCCAGAACTTTGCATTGCATTAATCCTGCGCGGCACTGCACTGCGCTCGTCACCTTAAGACATCGGCTATAAATTATATTTGAAACTGATTTTAAAGTAGTAAAGGTTCTGTTGAAAACCCAAAAAAGGACGGTTGACAGCTTCTGTGATAAGGAGATATTTACCACGTTTTCTGTCCACAGTGTCGAAATATCAAGACGTTAAAACAAACATGGTTATATTCCGTTTTTAATTATAATACTTATACAAACCTTAACGCTGCTATAAAATTAGTAAGCCATCTGATTAAAATGCAAAGGATACGACCAAATCCATCAAAATCAGCATCAGCTAAGTGTAGCCCAGAGGGGCCGGGTGTGCCTACTAAGTTATTTCTCATAAGACTTAACACTTAACACTTCAGATATAGCCGCGAGCGTTGATACAAAGGATCGTGAGATGAACTCGGTTCCGATTTCCCTTGTCCGAAACATTTGCACTCTTGAACAGAAGGCCTTGCTCTGCGTAGAAGAGTATCTTTGACATTATGATCGTTAAAGCATTGTGATAAGGTTCAAAATTTTTGTATTTTAATTTGTACCACAATTGCTTCATAGAATAGGGAAGGTATTATGAAACAAGCCATTTAAAAAAACATGCGTGAGTATTTAAGTGACGGGTCAGTCGTATCAAGGGAAACCAGTTTGTCGAGCTCGTCTAATACGACGGAGAAGGCTTGAAGAATATTGATGATGGTTTTAAGAGTGCTGGTGGTGGATTATAGTCTAGTCCTTATCACGAAAGTGAGATAAAGCCTGTGCTCAGCAGTGGGTGGATACACGATGATGTGATGGTGATCAAAGCGATTACTAATGCCAGCCCTCTACGCCCGGAAAAAAATCGTGTCGGATCTCGCTCGCCTATGATTAAGAATGGCGCTTTTCACATTTTGCCTGATGTCGGGGCCGATAACCTTAGAAATATCGCCAACCTTTCTTCAGTACAAATGCAGTCTCTAAATCTTGTATTTTGGTAGTTGATGCTCACTGATATTTGTGCCAATAGATGGTTGAATGTAGTTATCGACATTCTAAAATAATTGAAAAACTTAATTTCGTAACTCCTCAATTCTGTTATTAAATTCTGAAATGTTTCCAAACTAAATCTTTCTCTCAGGATTGGGTGCACCCAATATTTTCTTACCTTGGCTGTCTTTCTTCGTTTTCTTCTTAAATAATAATACATCACAACAAGAATTTCGTCGACGTCCATCGTGCTTAGTCGCCTCGCGTAGAGTGCTTAAAATTGGCATTATCATCGACCGTGGCCGACAACCGGTTATTATTCGTGCGTGTGAACAAAGACGCCGACATCCGATTAATATACGGATCCGACACCCGACAAGTGGGAACGAGTTCTAAAGGGCTATCTCCTGCTGACAATCTTCGGGTGAAGGGAAACAAACGTTTCGTTTGGTGACGCATAATGATATTGCATAATCTTTTTCATAGAATTATTCACTCAGGCCTTTACTTTCCCACTAAAGTTTACCAGAGTTTTACAGTAACACATAGTCACTGAAACCTTTTTTCTTTTCTTTACAAAGATGTTAAACTTTCATCGAAACAGACAGACGACGCTCGTGATAGGTTCCATCGGTCAACGTTACCGCAAACTTTGCGGCAACTCCCAGAGCGTGCAATCTCTGAGATAACCTCTCAACCGCTACATATACTGATTCACAGAACACAAGATTCTACTATAAAGTAATTACCTTTTTTTTATTGCAAAATAGGCAAGCATTTGACCGCAGTCTCACTTGGTGGTAAGTGTCGACGCGGTCGATGGTTGAGCATGCTTGCCTAGAAGATACCTATTCACTCTCTATATTTTTTTAATAATAAATAAACTGTTTATTGGTTGGAAATTGTCCCAAAATTAACATAGGAAAAGGCACTCTTTTTAGGCACTAATTTATTCACAACAGCACAACTGGAAGACCGCTTTGACGTACTTATGGAATTTATTTAACGTATTTTTCTAATCATAGAATATTCGATACGATTTGAGTACTTGAATAATTAAGTATTAAAAAATAAAATGTGAATACGAAGTATCTACAAGTATTTGAATCTTACTACTCAATCATTTATCATATATTTAGCTGAGCAAAATAAGGGGTTTTTGCGATTTTTCAGGCCATATTTCTTTTTCATAATAACGACCGTTCGACACTGCACTGACTGTTCGACTGCTTTTTATGTCGCTTTTATATTTCTTGTTATACTGTCATTATTTTGTGTTTTATTTATCTTTTTTTATAACCTTAAAAAATGGATGAATTAAGAGTAGTATTCTCGTGCCCGTGATTTTCATTAACCTTAATCACTGTTCTCCGCCGTATCTATTTGACGCCATTCAGTTCATCCAAAACTGTTCTCTTCCGAACCCTGTAATGGAGACATTCTATTCAGAAAATTTGCTCATAAAGAACGTTTTGTTAGTGGGAGCTACTCGGAAATCTTCTTTGTTTACACGAAGGCTGTTTGCTATCATAGTTGAAGAGCTGGCAGCGTGAAAGTTAAGGTGAAATGTTTCGCATAAGGCGGGAAATTTAAATTTCCACCAATTTTTTAGTTTATGAAGCTAGACCCTGAGAAATCAGCTCAAACCTTTCAAACCAGAACACAGTAATGTTTGCACACTACTGCTTGGATAAACGGATGGAACTATAATATTGGAAATACAAAGTAAATACTGTTGAAGAAGTAACACATTCATACAGAGTTATGACGACGCATTACTCAATACGAATTGGAAATCACGTATAGCCTTGATACACCCATTAAAAAAGAAAAATAATATTACTGCGTATAATTATACTCAAACAGTACGAACTGGAATAATAAGGTTCAGCATCCCGTAACTAGCTTCTTGTTCATCACGTCTCGTGGTCACTGTTGCGGCAAATTGATAACACAGTGGAAATGTTAACGAAGAGACGTATTCATGATTTGTAACATTGCAGTCTCTTATTTGCATTTTGGCATGTTGCACTGGCATTCTTTAAGTTTTTTACAAGTTTTATCCAGACTATGTTGATTTTTTTGGTCGTTTCCTTCGGTACTTCTTTCCGTTTTTAGCTTTGTCTTAAATTTTTTTTAAGATGTTTAATATTATCAATGCTAGTTTAAAAGCTAAGATGTTAGAGCGATGGTTCTTTAATGACGGTGTAATGGCTGAGTGGGTTAGTTTTACTGAACTTTAATACTAAATACAATAGCAGTAAGTATCAAATTATTCCGAACAGAAATGGAGACATTATAAATCGTGTTCGACTCGCAAATGAAACTGATCCCGTTGAATTAAACCGGTTTTAAATCGTAGGATCGAGGTATAAAAATAAAACACTCCTTTGCAGTCTGTTCGTTGATTAGTCGATGGATTTTTGCATATAAATTGCTAGATTTTGCATATTACTTGCTATTTTGTCGCAGCGACTTTTATTTCTTGATTGCTCTTTTAGATTTATTTGTTGATACTATTATTGATTTTGTATTCATATTCGATGTGAATTGTATCAAAAATAAATTTATTTATATCTCTAACAAATGGTTATTGGTTTGGTAGATAGAATTTCTGTTACAGTTTCTCAGTTTGTTTACTTTGATTGTTCCTATGCTGCTAGCATCCACGTCTTGATCCAGTCGGTCTTCGTGTTTTACAGTTTCCTTCTTTATTCTACCCAATTTCGTATAACGTATTGTTTTGATAAAACCGGCGGCGGGAACTTATAGAAAAGTTTATGTCATAAACGTGTCTTGCGTCTTTTCGGCGCCATCTGTGTATGACGGCTCTAATAGGGATGCAAGCTTTGTATTATTCTATCGATCCTATATATTTTTTTTACCTTTTTCATATCAGTGTTTAAGTTAAACCAACATAGTGTATAAATCAAAAATTTTTGCCCGAATTTTTCAATTTTGACTAATTTCCTTTGATGTAATTTTTTTTTAATGCACAAACTTGGGGTTCCAATGATAAAGCCCGATGACGATATTATCGTTGTCATTGATCTAATTTTAATGATGGTCGATTACGAAACTCCTAAATGAGTAACAGTTTGAGCTATCTTTTTAATGATAGATGACAACCAAGATCTTATAAAGAAAGGTATTTATTGAAATTCCTTATATTGTAATGTAAATAAGATGTTCGGGTTTAGTATCTTTAAGAGGCTGAACCTAACACAAAGAAAATAGTCTTAAAATAAAGAATCACTATTCTAAATAATTTTAGGCAAGGATCTTCTAACTCTCGATATCTGAGCATCCCTACATAAATGTATCAGTCTCTCAACACTGTGATAACACTTTTTGCTATCCATACTTTTTGCTATATATACTGTTTCTACATGCTCTATGCTACAATAAACAGTGGTTTGCCATAAATAATCTTTTGGATCGTTTGATATAAGTGAATAAATAGCTAGATAATATTACACCCAAGGGTTTTATTGACATGGCAATATTTCCGTCATGAGCTTGAGGTTTAATAAAAAAAAAGATAAAAATCTGCGTTGATTTTACTTTTTATTAGGTACCTATCAATCCCCTCGCTAGCTAGTCCTAATATTTGAACCATCCATCAAAATGGAACGACAATTGTATAGCAAACAGGAAACGCGTAAAAATGTTATTTGGTTGTAAATTCGCGGATTATTTCAACATGTCGGACATGTCAACATTACGTGATGGCGATTCCAAAACTAGGTTTATTTTCATGTTTGGGCACTCTCAAAATTCATTTTAATCCGTGTTCGTACATAAGAGGAATATGTAATGCTTACACCGTGAACTAAAAAAAACTCATGTCTAACAAAGGCCACAAAAATTTCATGATTTGACAATGGTAAGGAATTATATAATAGTCTTAGGAAGAATTTAAATATAAACGGTATGATGTCTAATCACCCCCATAGACCAGAAGAAAGATTTAATACTTCGACTGCTGAGCCGTTTTGCTTGTCTAGCCACGGGTGCGGCTCTGCACGCGCCATAGTGTTTTCCCATACAACAAACACAACAGTTGTGTTTTGCCGTACTCATGGCTAGTTAGGAAAAACACGACAGTTGTGTTTTCAGCAGTGAACGTGTTAAAAACCCAAAGTAATCCAATCGTTAATTCTCTAAATGTACATAGCATTTAGGTCAATTGTAAACCTTGTAACCTATAAAATAAGTGGTGTGCTAGTACGTACCTTAATAACCTTTAAACTTAGGTACGTTTGAAGATAGGCCATGCTTGGGGGAAGAGCATCATTGCTAAAGAAAAGCCACTTTAGTCATAGGCAGTACTACTCACAACAATCAATTATTGATTCAAATGCTTACCTTTTGTAGAACTTGATTGGTGCTTTTAATTAGTCATTTATGCGACTTCGTTGGTCTCGGCTTTGTCAGCAGTTTACCAAGCACACGCATGATACTATGACAAATTAAACAAACAAATACTTTGCCAGACATTCATCCGCCAAGCAGTAGTGTGAAAGCATTACTGTGTTCCGGTTTTAAGGGTATTGTTTCCAGCGAAATTACTGGGCATATGAGACTTTAGAGCCGATGTCTCGGGGTGACGAGCACAGTGCAGTGCCGCGCAGGATTATGCAATGCAGGGTGCTGGGTGGTGCTGTGACTGTTATGGGCAGGCGTAGCGCTTACCATCAGGTTAACGACTTGCTCGTCTCGTCACTCAGTCTAATAAAAAAAAAACTAAACAGATAAACCGTAGGTATCCTCTTGAATTAGTGAATTTTCCATGAACATTATAATTCAAAGGTTAATGCTCTATTTTCTTTGTCATACATACCTACAGATATCTCTGCAGATGACTGGTCAGCAAATATTGACCCAAGTTACTTTGTGATAGTGATTGATGACATTTCATGACGATACATTTTCCGTTTCCTGGTGACCCCTGTTGCCTTGTTTGTGGAGCACTTCACAATATTTGTTTTATGAACGTATCTTTGGCAGATATGATCAGAAGGATTTTTTATTTTTATATTCTGCCGTTCAGCTTTGAATGAATATTGTGTTATAATAAATGGTTTATCGAAGTTTGAATCTAACTTTTTACTTTATTGGAGCCAGCGATACCGTATAGGTATTGAGCGGTAAATTGTAGAAATTCTATCCTAATTGACAAGAGTATTGGCAGTACAGGGACGAACGTAGGTAAATCTGGAAATAAATCTTACCATAAAGAGATGATATAATTACCAGCTAGAGCGAGGCAAGTAGAAATTAAACTATGTGAAAGCAATGTTACCTCTATTAACGTTTTCACATGAAAAAACTAAATTTAAAATCATGTTAACTATACTTATTATTAAGCTTACACTTATTTATTTCTGCATACGTTTGTTCACCTTGTGGGTGGTCACGATATAAGCTTATTATTTTTTGATGTCACATTTGGATTTAAGACTTCAAATAGGTAATTATTTAGGTTACTTCTTGATGCAACAGAATAATTAGAAAGAAGAAGAACAAAAAGAAAAAAAAAATTTACATTATGTAGTGTCGTGATTATTTTTATTATGCACCTATCTATCTATTGTTTTGCACAATCACAAATTCCAAACTAAACTTACAGCCCAACTTTCCTATTTTCCTTTTCAGATGTTCCGTTTGGGACCAAACTTTGTCTTTGATCAAAGGGTAAGATCAATTTGATTGAGGTTTCTTTGTGATATCAATGTCACTCACAAAGATTTTGTTCATGAAATATATTTGGAAAGCACTTAGGAATATTCTGTGGAAGTTTTCATGTAGGTAAGTACTTAACTTTATCTTATCTTATCTTATATCTTTAAATGAGCAATTCTTGTATATATATAATTATAATTGTAATCTCGGAATCGGCTCCAACGATTTTCATGAAATTTAGTATATAGGGGGTTTCGGGGGCGATAAATCGATCTAGCTAGGAATCATTTTTAGAAAATGTCATAAAAAAAAAAATACCGAGCAAAGCTCGGTCATTCAGGTACTTATGATTATGTTCAAAATAGCCCGAAGTTCTTTTATAAAGATGAAGCTTAGCCCAAAATTAAAGTTTTCTTATTGGTCATAGATAAAAATAATAAAAATAAATAACGTATCACGATCAAGTGTCATAGATCTTGACCTCTAACTATTATTCCCTGTATCTTGGGAATCAGTAATTACGAGAACCATGGCTAATGTTTGTGCTCTATTGGATATTTGGAAACATTATTAGAAACGTGGTTATACAGTTTTCTTGTATAGCCTTTATAGATTAAAAAAAAAAAACTAAATATGTAAGTACATAAAGTTTTGAAAAAACCGCAATATATTAAGGTGGATTGTAGAGATTTACACAAAAGCGGCGACCTTCATGCAAAATTAAAAGGAACTCGCATTATGCGATTAAAATTACAATTAATTTTGCGTTATTACACGGTCTTAACTTGAACAAAAGGAGAAAGGGAATATACAACCGCAAAACAATAAAGAATCTCGGAAACCTGAAATCTCGAGTGAGTCAGGTAGCCTTTTATAAACCGCACAAAAGCTTCGAAAAACTGCTTGGACTCTTGTGTACTCTACATTAGTGATGCGCTAGATAGTGTTTTAGCCGAATATTTAACTTCTTCTATTCTTCTTCTTCTTCTTTATTCTACTTTGCGTATTCTTCTTTTTCTATTATTTTATTTTTGTTTATGTTTCAATCGTTTATGACCTAGCATGAAGTCAAGTAATAGGTTTTTTTGGTTGAAGTGTCATAGTGACAGGATTAGCAGGCTAGACTGCGTTGGAATCTAACTGCGTAGGATGTGCTCGACGTCATAAGGAACGCTTTATTAAAATGGCGCTTGGTGAGTCCTGTCTAGCAATTCAAGTGAGCAGACGAACAAAAAGTGGTGTTCACTTAGATTTGAAACAGTTACAGTGTTGTCACCTTTCCATCCTTCGGGTATACATAAAATTAAGATAAAATAAGTAATAACTACCACAAAACAGATTCCGTGTAAGACATATCAATCTAGATTATAAGCAGATGTCGTTTAAGTTTTGAGAGCGTTTTGTGTGCGTGCAACACTCGAGTGACTAAAAAGGCGTTCAAATATATATTTCATGAAAATGTTGGCGGATATTTACCCACGTCTCTATACTCTAGACATCATGTGAGCCAACAGAATGAAATCGGCGCCCCCGGCGAAATTGGATTAAGCGTGCCATTGTTGAAAAACAATAAATTTTCTATCCTGTCTGACCAGTTAAACTCCTATATCTACAGGCTAGAAATATTTAAATAATGTTGCATGTTCGAAACGCTACGTTTGTAATGGATGTTTAGTTCTGACACCTGGAAATCGTAAGTGGTTTTCCCTAAATATATTGGTTATGCCACTGGACCATTAAAGCGGAACGTTTCGCATATGGCGGGAAATTTAAATTTCAAACAGTTTTTTCGCCACCCAAGACCACCCAGAAACCTGCATTGCATAATCCTGCGCGGCACTGCAGTGCGCTCGTCACCCTGAATCATCGGCTCTAAAGTCTCATATGCCCATTAATTTCGCCGGAAACAATGCCCTTCAAACCGGAACACAGTAATGTTTGCACACTACTGCTTGGCGGATAAATATGTTCTATCTTTTCACTCGAAAATTTGGAATTGACTGTTTAACCAATACTTCAAATAATGCATCATTTCCTGAATTATTGGTAGCACGAATCAAATCTCATAAATTAAAAACACTAGACGAGAAATTAAATGTTTTATCGAAGTCACTGCAAATGTTTGATATGATGACGGCTATCATAACGTGGCCCGCGCTGTTTGAAAGGGAATCCGCGTTTGTAGCCCATTGGGAGATGTCAAAAGGCTCTTTTTATATTGGCTAGAGATACAAGCGTGATGTGAATAAACCATGAGTTGTTTTCAATTTAGCGTAAAAGCGTTCCGTCATAAAAGCTGGTCCGCACTCATAATTAACATTTTATGTGTGTGTGACAAATGTATGTGGTACGTTTGAGTGCATTACTGTTTATTGTAGTGGGTTAGTGGCTTTATATCCGTGATTGCGAAATATTATAGTTGGTCAGGTAGCGTGTCCATCGAAATTGGCTATGTGGCCTTATTTGGTCCACACCAGAGATGACATATTTTATTACTACATATCAACACGATAATTTAATAAGAGAACTGGTGAGAATGGTTGCATCGTTTGTGGAATAGACATATTAAATTATTTACAAAAACATCTAAATTATTTAATTAATTTATTTATTTTCAAAGAGTATATTATATAACTAAATATTCTGGGAATTTTTCAAGTCTACCTGTTGCCGGTATCAATATCGAAAACGAGCAAAAACAATCACGTTTGTTGTATGGGAGCCCCTTTAAATATTTATTTAATTCAATTTTTTAGTTGTTATAGTTGCAACAGAAATACATCATCCGTGAAAATTTCAACTGTCTAATTATCACGGTTCATGAGATACAGCCTGATGACAGACGGACGGACAAAAAGACAGACAGTGGAGCCTTAGTAATAGGGTCTCGTTTTACCCTTTGGGTGCGGAATCCTAAAAAGCTTGGCTTTGGAAGCTTAGGAAAGTTTCCCCCAAGTTGCCTAGTCGGAGACTTATTAGTTTCTGTATTCAATTGTCTTAGTTATTACTACTAAGTTTACCAACTGTGTAAATTCATCCAAACTTTGCCTGACAAGAATAAAATATCAAGCTAATATATTGCTACCTCCCCACATTTAGCGATAGATGGATCGCTCAACAGTAAATAAAGCGCTAAGAAGTGGACTTTGTGGCCCGTTTTCCAGCGTTTAAATCTGAAATTTATTGGAAACCGGGAAACGTATGGGTGCGATTACGTGAGACGGTTTCACGCTGACGCCGTTTATAAGCGCTGACCTTATAGACACTATTTCAGCGCTGCTTTTGCTATGGATGTAAAAGGTTATTGGTTACCATTTTTGGTGAAACTTAGGTCACCTACTGGTGGCCGTGCAAACTTTCGTGCAATCTTTTTTCTTTAAAACTTCTACAACTATCTATTTGATGCTAAAGGCAAATTTAAGAGTATTTTTTTTATTTCTATTATCAATCTGGACTTATTATTATCACGTTTACAGTTTCTAAAACTAAACCCTTATATAACTGGCATCGCCCCGCGGTTTCACCGGCGCTTACCTATATCACATCAGGAACCGTTAATTTTTACGGGATAAAAAGTATGTTCTACTCCAGGACCTAAAGTAAATTTCATCAAAATCTGTTCAGGCGTTTCGGCGTGAAGAGAAGACAAACACACTACCACACAAAACTTTCGCGTTTAGAATATTATTGAGATGAGATAGTGAGAAATCAATAAAACCCATCAATGAAGTTACTTCGAAAAATGTTGAAAACTTAGCATCGCAAGCTATAAAATCGATAACCATTTCAGGTATACTCGTGTTTCTAAGGACATTTCAAAAACTTTGCTGCAAGTACATGCTTACCTCCGATCCGAATGACCAGAGATTGTGTTTACTATTTGTAATTCGCCTCTAGAAGTGCTAAACTCTACCTCAGATTTGAAAGAATAGCGTCGGTAAACACGTCACCCCCCAAGTTTTCATATCACCATACCCCGAAAACACTTTTCAACTTTCGAAGAATTCAACCGCTCCAGTCAGCAAACTACGTCCAACTTTAAAATAGAATGGACAATTTCGGGATCGGGTCCAATCGGGAAGTGAAACTTCGGACTTGCGAGTTGGGAATTTCGACCGATCTCCGGTTCCGATTCTAACGGCAGTTTGGCGGTTTCGGATAGAGGTGAGCGTTTCCTGGCGACATCTTATGCTTCAACGAAACTGAGACAGACGGTGACGCCTTTTTCAGTAGGTTCGAGTCCAGCTGATTAGTTTCCATTTCATAGATACTAGGGTAGGTATATAGTGCCTGTAAATTAACCTGTTGATAAACTAATAAAGAAAAATACCGAGATTTATTCAGATTAGTCATATGCTATGTACCTGCGTGCGAGTACTTCAAAGTTATTCTCTACGAGAAACCTTTTTGATGTTTTGCTTGCATTAAAGTTATGAAAGTTTATACAGTGTAAACACTTTGGCTGTAGATTCTTCGTCGTCTGAGTCGCTGAACCGCAAGAAAAATAATGTGATACCCTTCAACGGTGAACATTTTCGATATATAATATAATAAGGTTTGATTCTACTGTGTACCAAATACACACAAAAATCTAAATTTACAGACCAATATCAACTCCTATTATGCTTTCCAATTTTAGCACTTGTTTTTTATGAGAATAAGGTCTAGCCCAAACAACAACTTTTAAAACTTTTAAATCTCTAAAATAACGACGATACGTTTTCAATACCGATTCATCACACAAAGTATGCACTTTTGCTATTTTTAAGTTGCTTCGTATTTTAGATATTTTTTTACGTATTATTATATTTTTCCCGTCATTTTTATTCATGATAGTAAGCGCTATGCCTGCCCATAACAGTTACAGCGCCACCCATAACTTTGCTTTGCACAATCTTACGCAGCACTGCATCGTCACCCACTTCGCTGGAAACGGTGCCCTTCAAACCGGTACACAGAATTACAATCGGACTAATAATAATACACACACGTCTCTGTTTTTATAATTTTACGGTTAACGAAAACACGCTTGGCGTGTGCACCCGCACTGCTGCATTGACACTTTTATCACAACAGTTGTGTGCTCCTGCACTTCTGATTGAGTTTAGTTACGACACAACGCCAGTAAACAGTAAGCACACACGTTATGTGAAGATTTGCAAAAGAGCCAAAAAAAAGTAAAACGCTTCAGCAGTGAACGCAGTTTTGTTGTCGAATGCACGAGTGTACAGCATAAACAAACGCGTAGATCACGCGCCGGACATCCGTCTTGAAGACTGAATAAACTGAATTGTATGTAAAGAGTATTTTTACGGCGCCAACGTCCCGGCTCTAAAGTTTAGGAGCAGTGATGGAGCACATGTCATTGGTTGCGAATGAAGAGGAATTGTATGATACAGTAAAGTAAATTATTTACTCCTATAATTATTTACCTACTTTATGCTGACTTCGAAAAAGGAAAAGGTTCTATGTTTGACTGTATGTATGTTTTGTTCATAATAATATTCACCGATTTCGTTAATAAGCAAAACTCTGGTTTTTTAAGATGCAAAGAGGAGGCCCGCAAGCGGCATACTCTTGCAGAGACCATAGCCTTTGAGAATTCCTTTTATAAGTACAGTTTAACTAATCTTCAGTCCGTTTCACATTCATGGCACGCCACGAAAGTCCAACGCGACCATGAGTGTGGATTGTGGATCTAAGCGGCACTTTATTAGCCATTTTTGCGAAATCACAGCTTGAATGTAGAGCAGGCTTATTATTTTGAAAACAAATACAAAACAGCATTTCCAAATGAAATTAATCCATAATTCCTGATAAAACTTAATTGAAACCAATCTATTTCGAAGATAATTTCGTTCGGCACCAAAGTGAGCAAGTTTTATTTAAGTTTAGCATTTGGCGTTTATTCTGGAATGGCAGTTCGATCGTTATGAAAAGTTGACGAGTTTATCGACTGTCGATCGACAATGAGCAATTGTCGATCGTTATTAGAGTTTCGTGGAAAGTTCGTGATTGGAATAACTGGTTCTCATAAATGAATAAAGAACAAACTTGTGTACGATCAAAGAGTAAATAATTATGGGTACTGTAACTAACCTAACCTACCTAAACTAATACGAAAGGAGACTTAACGAAGAAATGGCCATGTGATCGTCTACACCCACGTTGTGAAAATAAAGTAACCCTAGAACTTTTAGAGTCAGAGACTGTTCATAAAGGAACACAAACTGAGATTAAAGTATTAACCTAAAGATAATAAAACGGCAAAAGATAATTATATTGTCCAGAGATAACAAGGAAAGGAAAGGAAGGATTTGGTACTCCTTTTTTTTATATATAAAAAGAGTCTCCCACTCGGGAGCGGAGTAGGCTCCACCCCGCCTACTCCTGTGAGTGCCATCCTTTTGTGCACCCCCCGGGGACAAGGTATAAGGGGAAGGAAAGATGGGTTAGGCTTTATATGTACCGCGAAACACCATTCAGTCCAATGTGATTGATGCTCTCCCCTTTTAACCCATTCCCGGATTATGTTGTTTATTCATTTGTAATCATGTATGTTGTAATAGTGTTGTTCATCATAAGTTTGACCTTATTAGGTTCTATCCAATATTTGGGTATTATCCCAATTATAATAATTTGTCGAGCGAACTATGGCCTTAGCTACTATCAATCCACAATGCTTAGACAGAGCAGTAGGTACACCCAGGGGACCCACAGATATGTATCCTCCGTACAATCGTGATTTTCCAGGAGTGCTGGTTATCTAGCTGCGGAAGTGATAGGAGTATCATTATGTGTCGTGAAAATATTGTATATTCATAATTTTTAAATGTAGAGTTGACCGTTTATGGTTCTTTATAGTATTGGTCATTTTCTCTATTAAAAGATTTCGTCAAGCGATCAATGGCTTAAACCGCAATCAATCCGTAATGCGTAAACAGAGCAGAAGGTACACCCAGGGGTCCCACAGATATGTATCCTCCGTACAACCGTGATATTCCAGGAGTGCTGGTTGTAGAGCTACAGAAATGATTGAAGCCTAATCTCATATGTTTCACCTAAGAAACCAGATAATATGATAGAAGTTGTTGTAAGTATACGTTTTAACAGTACTCATTTAAATAAACATTGATTTTAATCATTAATATCACCCATTACACCAATCACATCGAGACTGAAACAACGGAGATAAAATAACGGAGAGATTGGGTAGGATTAAATGATTAACACTTAGACTGTGATGGAAACCACTAAGGTTGTGTTTCCCGCAGTGAAAGTGTTAAGAGGAGGAAAGCTAGCAGGAGTCGCGCTCCACTATCAAAAGTTACTGATTTCGCAGCAATCTACTGTGTGTGTTTGATGATAGTGTGTGTGTGGGTTGAATCAATGAGAGGTGAGCAATTGGCCTAATTGAACACTCTCCCACCGATCCGGTGTATAGTGTGGGGAAATATGTGTGTGCTGCGTGTATAGTGTTTGTGCTTGCAGAAAGTCGTGATCACTAGTAGCAACCCATAGAAGAATTCTAATAACCTAGGGGCGTGAGTCCTCGGACATTACAACAATCCCAAGTCATTTTCTCTATTAAAAGATTTCGTCAAGCGATCAATGGCTTAAACCGCAATCAATCCGTAATGCGTAAACAGAGCAGAAGGTACACCCAGGGGTCCCACAGATATGTATCCTCCGTACAACCGTGATATTCCAGGAGTGCTGGTTGTAGAGCTACAGAAATGATTGAAGCCTAATCTCATATGTTTCACCTAAGAAACCAGATAATATGATAGAAGTTGTTGTAAGTATACGTTTTAACAGTACTCATTTAAATAAACATTGATTTTAATCATTAATATCACCCATTACACCAATCACATCGAGACTGAAACAACGGAGATAAAATAACGGAGAGATTGGGTAGGATTAAATGATTAACACTTAGACTGTGATGGAAACCACTAAGGTTGTGTTTCCCGCAGTGAAAGTGTTAAGAGGAGGAAAGCTAGCAGGA
Source organism: Campaea margaritaria (assembly GCA_912999815.1). Lineage (NCBI taxonomy): Eukaryota > Metazoa > Arthropoda > Insecta > Lepidoptera > Geometridae > Campaea > Campaea margaritaria. The sequence continues at coordinate 4,277,021 of OU538800.1, forward strand.
GTCGCGCTCCACTATCAAAAGTTACTGATTTCGCAGCAATCTACTGTGTGTGTTTGATGATAGTGTGTGTGTGGGTTGAATCAATGAGAGGTGAGCAATTGGCCTAATTGAACACTCTCCCACCGATCCGGTGTATAGTGTGGGGAAATATGTGTGTGCTGCGTGTATAGTGTTTGTGCTTGCAGAAAGTCGTGATCACTAGTAGCAACCCATAGAAGAATTCTAATAACCTAGGGGCGTGAGTCCTCGGACATTACAACAATCCCAATAAGTCACATACTAGTTATGAAAACGCCGTCAGTGTGTGAGTGTGTGTGTGTGTGTGTGCGTGTAGAACTACTGCAAATCAGTAATTAGTACCCTAAAGGGTTGTTTATATATAATCTACGCTAGGGGAATAATAGGGGAAGTTACCTGGACAAAACCTTTACCTCTTTATCAAAATTACCAATGTATGTTGAGTCAGACAATCGTATATTTGATAGTGTGAGAAATTACCTTGATTACCATTACCTCAATACCAAGTTACCAGTGTATGCATAGTTAGACAGTCTCATCTTTGTCAGTATGAGAAATTACCTTGATTACCATTACCTCAATACCAAATTACCAGTGTATGTATAGTTAGACAGTCTCATCTTTTTCAGTATGAGAAATTACCTTGATTACCATTACCCAATACCAAGTTACCAGTGTATGCATAGTTAGACAGTCTCATCTTTGTCAGTATGAGAAATCACCTTGATTACCATTACCCAATACCAAGTTACCACTGTATACGTAATTAGACAATCCCATCATTGTCACCATATAACAACTTAAGATGGGATTCCCTGTACCTCGCGCAGCAAGAAGAGTTGGATAACTCCGTCGCTGTCAACGTAATGACCACGAAGAGATCATCCTTCCCAAAGGGGAAAACGACGATTATGCGTTACTACGATAAAGTTGGATAGTAGATTTCGTAATTAACGTCGTTATAAGTTGTAATTGAACGGTAAAATAAGAAACGTAATGTAGATTCAATCTAAGTATAATGACTTAGGTATAATTGTAGAAATGTTATCGATGAAAATAATAGTTTGTCACAATCTGTAAATAAAAGGTGAATTATGTATAGAACTGCTGCTGAGGAAATGCTGAAGATAGATGCGCGAATCAGGACGTGAAATACTATCGATGAACATAATAGTTTGTTATAAGCTAAAAATAAAGGTAAATCCTAGGATACTAATTAATTTCAAAGCTGAAATTAAGCACGTAATTTGGGATGTAGAATACCATCGATGAAAATAAGAGTTTCTTATAGACTGTAATTAAAAGGTAAATCACAGAACATCACGTAAATTCAAAGCTGAAAACAAACACGTAAATCAAAACGTAAGGTAGTATCAGTGAAAATAGCAATCTCAAAATAGAGAAAATAGCACGGGATAAAATAACGAATATAACAGGAACAAGCTGAAAATGGACACATAATGAAATTAATACTGCCAGGAGAACAATGAGTGATTTTTATATTAATTTAAAACTATGAAGATATATCACCCACCATTTCAACTGGCTCTGCCGAATCGGATCATTACACATGGGTTAAGGTGTTATAAATTATCAATAATTATTGCGTATTATTTTTAATAAGGTAAACTAACTAATAAGCTAATGCTTCGATAGAAGTAAAACAATAAGAGTGATCTAACAATAGACCACGATCCCTATGCGTTTCGATCCCAAAAGGCTTTGTCTTAAAATATACAACTCACGACCTCAGCTTGAAGATCACCTTACACCAGCACTTCACTAGATCTAACAAACACTAATATACTAGAATAGGAATCAAAACTTATGTTAATTCACTAGTTTAACTATACACTTGCAATTAAGGTAAGAGCGAATTACTCTCAAACACTTCTAAGATATTTATAATTTAGACCGCGCTATTTAACACTGCAATTAAAACGGATTACAAGAAAGGACTCTAATTCTCAACACTTTTCACTACGATCGCGAGTCGCGAAACCAACAGATGCGCGTGCGCAGTTAAGTGGTTTTATCAGACCCTCCCGGTGGAGCCATTGTAGTCACGATTATTCGAGCTTACTCCCGTGTGTCCCGGTCGGAGGTTGACGGGTCACTCCCTTCTCCACGGTGCCCTCTCCCGAAAGAAACCTCAATACACTTGAGATGTGTATGCGAGCAATAATATTTATATTTTAATTTCTGCTGAGCTATGGTTAGGTACATTCACCCCCAAAAATTTTAAAAGGTCTATCCGGTTAAAATTTTTCAATAGGATCTACAACTTAATGAAAGTCGCAGAACCTTTAATTGAGGTTTTACATCTCAAGACTGGCCACCTTACTAACCACTTTTAACGGAAAGCAGTCGAAACCCTTATCGTCAGTAGCTCCTTTGCGAAGAGTGTGCTGATTGTTACCAATGACCACTACACCTATGCGTAACAATCCCGTTTCCTATAATAGATTATGCTGACTCTGATATCGGCCATAATCGTTGGCTCCAATAGAAGTTACCATCTATCTACCTATCTATCTAAATACTCAAGGTTCAGGCGAGAAGTAGATGGTCACTTCATTGATGCAGAAACCTTGGACCCGATCACTATTTATAACTCTGGTAACTATTATTATTTTTTATATTCAAATCTTATTATTCACGAATCTATTATTTATTTTACAGAGTAAGCTCTCTTCACAACGAACCGCAACGGATCAAATATTTATTTTCATCATAGAGATCCCCCGTTGTTCATGAAACGAACAAAGAGAAACTACTATTCTTTCTAATACTCGTCAATTGTTTACAATACAATAAATAATAAAATTAAAACTGTTAATTGTTTACGCCTGATATAACGTACTTGAATTAGTTTACGATTTCAAATACGAACAGTGCCTAGTGTGTTAAGTACTTTGAGCCAACGTTTGCAAACGCAAAGCGATCTTAACAATAACATAAGCAAGACGGCTGTCATCGGCCGGTGCTTTTATTTCAAAATATGTCGGCACTTGAAATATTTTGTGGGGTCCTTTCATAAGTCGATAACATAAACAGCAGTGTTGATAAAATATTTATTTACTGACGTTTAAAAACCGTATCGCTTTGTAATAGAATATCGCCGTTGTGCTATACAGTGTATCTTTGTCTGAGCCCTAAGGTAAATCATATATTTATTTACTGACGTGAAAATGCGGTATTGCTTTGTAATAGAAGATTGCCGAGATTGCCGTTGTGCTGTACAGTATACCTTTGTCTTAGCCTTAAGGTAAATAACCTAGTTAAACTAATTTGTACATTGTAGTACCTTTTTTTGTAACATCATATCGAAAGAGTTTATATAAAAATAAGCTAGCTGCGCCCCGTGACTTCACCTGCGCATTCCTAGCTTCTGCGTGAATGTGGGTGCAAAATGCGGTCTATGTTACTCTCTGATAATGCAGCCCTCCATTAGTAAAAGAATTCCTAAATTCGGTGCAGTGGCTCAACCGAAATCCTAAATACTACAATACAACTTCCATCCTCTATTGTTATTTAACCTCTTTTTTAGCATTAAAATGAATCCTATGTTACCCTTAATACGTCCAAAAATGTGCGTACCTAGTTCCATGATGATAGGCTAAGTAGTTTCTGCGTGAATGCGTAACAAACAACTTACATTCACATTCATAATAATAATAGGGATATTCACTGTTTCTGAATTTCCCGTTCATGAAACTGAATTTTACCCTTACTAAAACGCCTAGAAATTTGAAACTGAACACCCCCGCAAAATCAAGACTCAGCACCCTTATAGGTTAAAAACTCAACACCCCCATAGATTCAAGTCTCGACACCCCCATAGATTTAAGTCTGAACACCCCCATAGATTTAAGTCTCAACACCCCCATAGATTCAGGTCTCAGCACCCCCACAACCTTAAGATTCCTAGGTAATTTAAGGTTGATTATTATAATAATAATAATAACTCGTCACGATCGCACACATAGATCCCGACCCTCAACTAGGATTCCCTGTATCTATAAAATCAGGAACCACGGAGACCATAGCCCTACGAACATCAAACCCAGACTCTGAGCAAATACCTGCGCTTCATACAAACCCCAGCCCTGTGCGGGAATCGAACCCACAACCTCACGCTTCGCAGCTGTAGTATTGAACCTATAATAACGTTTGTGAATTTTCCAAAACAGTCTCATGAACTCTCTCCATTTCACGAACACCAATTGTAGGCTATAAAGCCTACTTTAATCTAAAGACTACTCCAAAACATCCTGGTTACTGCGGCACCAATTGTAACTAACCTAACCTACCTAAACAAATCGAAAGGAAGGAGACTTAACGAAGAAATGGCCATGTGATCGTCTACACCCACGTTGTGAAAATAAAGTAACCCTAGAACTTTTAGAGTCAGAGACTGTTCATAAAGGAACACAAACTGAGATTAAAGTATTAACCTAAAGATAATAAAACGGCAAAAGATAATTATATTGTCCAGAGATAACAAGGAAAGGAAAGGAAGGATTTGGTACTCCTTTTTTTTATATATAAAAAGAGTCTCCCACTCGGGAGCGGAGTAGGCTCCACCCCGCCTACTCCTGTGAGTGCCATCCTTTTGTGCACCCCCCGGGGACAAGGTATAAGGGGAAGGAAAGATGGGTTAGGCTTTATATGTACCGCGAAACACCATTCAGTCCAATGTGATTGATGCTCTCCCCTTTTAACCCATTCCCGGATTATGTTGTTTATTCATTTGTAATCATGTATGTTGTAATAGTGTTGTTCATCATAAGTTTGACCTTATTAGGTTCTATCCAATATTTGGGTATTATCCCAATTATAATAATTTGTCGAGCGAACTATGGCCTTAGCTACTATCAATCCACAATGCTTAGACAGAGCAGTAGGTACACCCAGGGGACCCACAGATATGTATCCTCCGTACAATCGTGATTTTCCAGGAGTGCTGGTTATCTAGCTGCGGAAGTGATAGGAGTATCATTATGTGTCGTGAAAATATTGTATATTCATAATTTTTAAATGTAGAGTTGACCGTTTATGGTTCTTTATAGTATTGGTCATTTTCTCTATTAAAAGATTTCGTCAAGCGATCAATGGCTTAAACCGCAATCAATCCGTAATGCGTAAACAGAGCAGAAGGTACACCCAGGGGTCCCACAGATATGTATCCTCCGTACAACCGTGATATTCCAGGAGTGCTGGTTGTAGAGCTACAGAAATGATTGAAGCCTAATCTCATATGTTTCACCTAAGAAACCAGATAATATGATAGAAGTTGTTGTAAGTATACGTTTTAACAGTACTCATTTAAATAAACATTGATTTTAATCATTAATATCACCCATTACACCAATCACATCGAGACTGAAACAACGGAGATAAAATAACGGAGAGATTGGGTAGGATTAAATGATTAACACTTAGACTGTGATGGAAACCACTAAGGTTGTGTTTCCCGCAGTGAAAGTGTTAAGAGGAGGAAAGCTAGCAGGAGTCGCGCTCCACTATCAAAAGTTACTGATTTCGCAGCAATCTACTGTGTGTGTTTGATGATAGTGTGTGTGTGGGTTGAATCAATGAGAGGTGAGCAATTGGCCTAATTGAACACTCTCCCACCGATCCGGTGTATAGTGTGGGGAAATATGTGTGTGCTGCGTGTATAGTGTTTGTGCTTGCAGAAAGTCGTGATCACTAGTAGCAACCCATAGAAGAATTCTAATAACCTAGGGGCGTGAGTCCTCGGACATTACAACAATCCCAATAAGTCACATACTAGTTATGAAAACGCCGTCAGTGTGTGAGTGTGTGTGTGTGTGTGTGCGTGTAGAACTACTGCAAATCAGTAATTAGTACCCTAAAGGGTTGTTTATATATAATCTACGCTAGGGGAATAATAGGGGAAGTTACCTGGACAAAACCTTTACCTCTTTATCAAAATTACCAATGTATGTTGAGTCAGACAATCGTATATTTGATAGTGTGAGAAATTACCTTGATTACCATTACCTCAATACCAAGTTACCAGTGTATGCATAGTTAGACAGTCTCATCTTTGTCAGTATGAGAAATTACCTTGATTACCATTACCTCAATACCAAATTACCAGTGTATGTATAGTTAGACAGTCTCATCTTTTTCAGTATGAGAAATTACCTTGATTACCATTACCCAATACCAAGTTACCAGTGTATGCATAGTTAGACAGTCTCATCTTTGTCAGTATGAGAAATCACCTTGATTACCATTACCCAATACCAAGTTACCACTGTATACGTAATTAGACAATCCCATCATTGTCACCATATAACAACTTAAGATGGGATTCCCTGTACCTCGCGCAGCAAGAAGAGTTGGATAACTCCGTCGCTGTCAACGTAATGACCACGAAGAGATCATCCTTCCCAAAGGGGAAAACGACGATTATGCGTTACTACGATAAAGTTGGATAGTAGATTTCGTAATTAACGTCGTTATAAGTTGTAATTGAACGGTAAAATAAGAAACGTAATGTAGATTCAATCTAAGTATAATGACTTAGGTATAATTGTAGAAATGTTATCGATGAAAATAATAGTTTGTCACAATCTGTAAATAAAAGGTGAATTATGTATAGAACTGCTGCTGAGGAAATGCTGAAGATAGATGCGCGAATCAGGACGTGAAATACTATCGATGAACATAATAGTTTGTTATAAGCTAAAAATAAAGGTAAATCCTAGGATACTAATTAATTTCAAAGCTGAAATTAAGCACGTAATTTGGGATGTAGAATACCATCGATGAAAATAAGAGTTTCTTATAGACTGTAATTAAAAGGTAAATCACAGAACATCACGTAAATTCAAAGCTGAAAACAAACACGTAAATCAAAACGTAAGGTAGTATCAGTGAAAATAGCAATCTCAAAATAGAGAAAATAGCACGGGATAAAATAACGAATATAACAGGAACAAGCTGAAAATGGACACATAATGAAATTAATACTGCCAGGAGAACAATGAGTGATTTTTATATTAATTTAAAACTATGAAGATATATCACCCACCATTTCAACTGGCTCTGCCGAATCGGATCATTACACATGGGTTAAGGTGTTATAAATTATCAATAATTATTGCGTATTATTTTTAATAAGGTAAACTAACTAATAAGCTAATGCTTCGATAGAAGTAAAACAATAAGAGTGATCTAACAATAGACCACGATCCCTATGCGTTTCGATCCCAAAAGGCTTTGTCTTAAAATATACAACTCACGACCTCAGCTTGAAGATCACCTTACACCAGCACTTCACTAGATCTAACAAACACTAATATACTAGAATAGGAATCAAAACTTATGTTAATTCACTAGTTTAACTATACACTTGCAATTAAGGTAAGAGCGAATTACTCTCAAACACTTCTAAGATATTTATAATTTAGACCGCGCTATTTAACACTGCAATTAAAACGGATTACAAGAAAGGACTCTAATTCTCAACACTTTTCACTACGATCGCGAGTCGCGAAACCAACAGATGCGCGTGCGCAGTTAAGTGGTTTTATCAGACCCTCCCGGTGGAGCCATTGTAGTCACGATTATTCGAGCTTACTCCCGTGTGTCCCGGTCGGAGGTTGACGGGTCACTCCCTTCTCCACGGTGCCCTCTCCCGAAAGAAACCTCAATACACTTGAGATGTGTATGCGAGCAATAATATTTATATTTTAATTTCTGCTGAGCTATGGTTAGGTACAGTACAGATGTGACATGTCTGTGTTTCTGTCTATTAAGTGTTATGTGCCTTCCTGATTATACGCTTATCTTAAATTATATTGTTTGATATGTTGCGTTTTTTGCGTTATGTATCAATCATGGTATGTTTCCTACAATAGTAATTATTTTTGGTGGTAGAAAACCAAATAATATTCAAGACATTTATTTCTACGGAGTGTAGATACGTAAGTATGTATTTCTTTATTCTCTTACTCTACAAAAATGCTTCCAAGTCTGCAATTACGACGTAACATGGGGCAGTGGCATGTACATATTTCATGACTTCCAATAAAGAATGGGGGTAATTGACGTTACCTCATAGTTCTATAGATACGTTAAAATTAAAGTGACCTATTACTACCCATAATGGACAAAAAAAAAAAGGGATTGTAAGTATAGGCTGTAAGACATTTTGTTTTTAGGTTTTAATCATAAATCATGATAGATATCTATAAGACACTAGCTGTACCCGGCCACGCTTCGCTGTGGCACATTCGCACATTCGCTGATATGTCACTGATGAAAAAAATAGATAAAAACAATCCTTGATGCGGATTATATATCATGCTAAAATTTCAGCTCGATCGGTGCGGAACTTTTTGAGTTTTTGAAGCGTACACAAACCAACATAACATTTTTATATATCGACGCTAGAAAGCGTAAACGCTGTAAAAGGGTTACAGCGTTTACGCTTTCTAGCGTCGATATAAAGATATATCTTTTGCGACATTGCTCAAAAGCAAAGTCAGTATTTTAATAAAAGAAACAGTAATTTTACAGCTAGTTATTATTTAAAACTACCTACTTACGTACCCGAGAATTATTTCGGGGGTAGGTGTGTTATTCACCAATCCGGACCTTGCCCCGTAGTGGATTAAGGCCTAACCCTCCTCGCGAAAGTGAGGGGAGACCCGTGCTCAGCAGTGGGACGTTATGGGTTGATGATGATGACGATAATTATTTCAAAAATAAAAACTCGACTACCAATGTAGCCTCTTACTTTCGAGATTATGACGAATCCAATGATATTTCATTTATTAAAATCTGTAAAGCCATTTTGGCAGTAGGGCGTCCCAAAAAAACATGCATACTTACGTACTAGGCAACGGCTAAGGCTAGGTAACGTAAGTAGACTTGCTCTTCAAATTCATTCGCCCGTTTCTATAATAGAACTATCCTCAACAAAAGTGAATTTGCCCAATCTGTTTGCCTTACTAGTGAATCACAATAAAATGATTTTTATTTTTAATTTCATTTAGAAGATTCACATAGATTAATTGATATAATTAATTGAATTGAAGTTATAACTAACTACCTCATTAGATAAAGAGTAAAATTAAGTTAATTACATGAAGTAATATTAATTTATCGATGTTTCTTTATTGTAAATATTTAAACTAAATATAGTGGCCGGCCGTACGACTACTTCTAGGTAAGCGTGCAACATCGTAGACCGCCTCTTCCTTCACCTTAAATCAACTAAGTTAGAAGTCAATCGCAAACCTATTCACAAATAAAAAGACTTGATTACAAAAAATCTCTAAAATCAAAAATAAAAAATTAAAAGTGCTGCATTCGACTCAAAAAATATGACGTAAGCAGAACGCCAGTCTACAATCTCATAAAAAATCACCTGGACACTGCACCATGCACGCGAAGCGCAAAAAGTTCGTTTACAATCGTCAGTTGGTCTAATTAAGAAGTTGGGTCGTCGAGTCGTTAGTATCTAGTTAAGTTCAGTTCGTTAGCGAAACTCGGTTACCGGTAGTTGCTCGCTGATTGTCGGGGAAAGTGAGAACGCGAGACTGTATCGGGGTTTTGCGAGTTGAAGTTAAATGTGGGAATAAATGTCACTGGTGCTAGCGATCACTTAGTAGAACCAAGTCATTTAGTAGAAACTTTAGTAGTGGGAGGCCTCTTCTGCAAGAGACCGCTTGGGGGAGTACCACACCTTTGCCAGATATTCATCCGCCAAGCAGTAGAGTGCAAACATTACTGTGTTTCGGTTTGAAGGGCACTGTTTCTTTTTCACTGACTTTAGAGCCGATGTCTGAGGGTGACGAGCGCAGTACAATGCCGCGCGGGATTATGCAATGCAAAGTTCTGAGTGGCACTGTAACTGTTATGGACAGGCGTAGCACTTACCATCAGGTGAACGACTTGCTCGTATCGACACTCAGTCAAATAAAGAAATAAAAAAAGGGGAGTTAGATGAAATTTGATCTACAAAATAACTATAATATAATGTACGTAATCTTGTTATTATATTCCTGTTGCAATCGGGTCCAATAGCGTAATCTATAGTTGGTATAAATAACGATTATGCGAATTGAACCCGAGCGGGAAACCACGTTTAACGATATAGCCCGTGAATTCTGTGATATCACCTGCGGTTTTCAGACGCGAGTTTAGCCTTTCACATTGGAGCAAAAAGATTATCGATCTTCTTCTTCTTTGTCGTATAAATGGCAAAAAACCTTCAGAACAGATTATCAGTATCTAAAAGAAGAATAGAAAGAAACCAAAAGAAAATTATTAATAAAGAAAAAAAGTTTATAGTAATCTCTCTATGTTTTCTGACCTGTACATTATGTACAAGTCTCTGTACCTTTAAATGTCAACCCATATTGTCCTTGACTGTTATTATAATACGTAAGGCTCAGTAAGTAAGATTCATAATTTATTGACTTTACTGGAAGCATTGCATTTATTTGTATCAATATGAAGAAAGTAGGTTTAGTGTATGACCATGAGTCGCGATCTCCTAAGGGGTCACGAAGCAATTTGAGAGGGTCGCAAGTGACATAGTGCTAGCTACATAAAACATTTTTTCTGATTATAAAGCTAAAATGGAGCAAGAAGGAGTGATCGAGAAATTTACGTAAAAAATATTACAAAAATATTTTATTATTGCAGACACAAGACACGCCATAATCTATATACATAAAAATGTTATGTCGGTTTGTGTACGCTTCAAAAACTCAAAAAGTTCGGCACCGATCGAGCTGAAATTTTAGCATGATATATAATCCGCATCAAGGATTGTTTTTATCAATTTTTTTCATCAGTGACATATCAGCGAATGTGTGAATGTGCCACAGCGAAACGTGGCAGGGTACAACTAGTAATACATAATAATGCTGAAGCTCTATTCGCTTAGAATTTTCGTGATTACTTCAACGTTTTCCTCGGCGATCTTCAGCCACTTTTCTGTTCCAATGTGAAAGTTCCCAATTCATTTGCAAGCCGCGCCCGTGCTGAAGTTAGCACCAGTAGTAACACTTAAACGAGCCTAGTAATTAGCACGAATCGCTATACTGTGCAAATTGTGTTGTTAGGAATCGGGTTCTTTGAACATTATTAAAAAGGGCAAAATAGTTATAGAATTATACCCTACTGTTATAACAAAGGGGTACATTATTAAATAATTATTGATGAAATAGAAACCAATGTACGACCTACTTTTGAAACATTGCCACTTCCACCGCTAAAGTATATTTTTTCTACATTTAGCTGACAATCTAATTACATGTAAATTAGACAGACTTTTAAAACAACAAAAAGAGCGTGGCTTGCCCTATTTACAACCTTTAAATAAACCTTTGAAAACAAATTAACTAACACTATTAACGTAAAATATTAAACTGTCCCCGATAAAATATTTTACCAACATCAAAGGTCTATAAATTTTCAAAGTGCTTAAAACCGTATTACAAAAATTAAAATTAAATGTCAAGTGACAAATAGTTTTTACTCAATTATGGACAAAAGTGATTGCGTAGTATGAAATCGGAGATTCGGCGGGGCTTTCTGTTTACTTTAAGTTCTTACCTTTGACCAAACTGGAAGCAGATTTGAAAATAAATGTTCTTCGCATTGAGTCTCGTATACGCTTAGGAAAGTGAACGCTGTTTTAATTTTTACTCATATTGTTACTCAAGAACTCATTTATAAAATAAAGAAATTCTGGGGTCTCTCCACGAATAGTTAAATCCATCCAGTTTAAGGCCTTCAACTGAACTGCCCTGCTAACTGTCACCACCAATATCCCTCAGCGTTCATAAGTCGACCAGAGACATCGGAACAATTTGTTTGCATATATGGGAGTTTATACAGCTCCATCTCATTCTCATTATCTCTCATTCTCTGCAGTCTATTTTTGAGTGAAGTTACGTCGCGTTTGTCATTTATGAGTGTGTGGTGCCAATCTAGGCCGTTCAGTTTAAGGGCTTAAAATGAACCGCATGGAATAAATATAAGTTCGTGGTGACCCCCCAGTTCATGTTTACGGGGTGTGAGTCATCTAGGTCCGGTATACCATTGACCAAAACTATGATTAGCTGTTATGGTCCCCGAGCGCTGCTTATCAGGTGGCAAAACACGGGCTTGGCTGATTAAATTCCAACTACCAGCTTCATTATCATAGGTTTTTACTTCACATCGGCTTTTATTTACCCATATTTTTTTAATAAGAAAACAAATAACTCGTACTTATCAGAAAAAATATATTCGAAGAAAATATGTGTAATCATGTCAGATTCAATACATAAATCAGTATCAGCTGTTCTGTAACGGATAAAATAAGTGAATATATAAATTCTTCTCCAAGTCAAGTCATTGACCGGAAGTCGGCACGTGACCGGAAATGAATTTCCCGGAAGCAGATACTTTCAGTGAATTGAGTTAAAGAAATTCGATACGTTTGTACAACGAGAGTGAATTATAGTTTTTATGGTATTGCTGCATAAGTAGATGTGGACTTAATTTTTCTATTGCTTTATATAGTTTATTATTATAAATGGGCCTTTTCCGTCCCCATACCGCCACTTTGATTACTTTTTGGGTCGATATGGAACCGCGTTTATCGGTATATCGAATTTTGATAACGCGACAAGGCGCAGAACTAAATACTGTATTTTTACGCATAAAAATTAAAGCCCATCAGAATATCTCAAAATTATTTTACCATAAAAAGACCACCGAAATCTCCAACTTTAACAATTTATTTCTTCCGGGACTATTTCTACCCCCTATAAAATGATCTGTCTGAGCTCTACCCAGGGAGTTGCGTTCCATGGGGTTACAGCATTCGATCTTCATTTTTACGCTGTGCGTAATAAAAATATGAGAAATCCCCACACTTGAGCGATATATTATTGCCTGCGGAAACATAAAATGTCCCGTTGGCAGGCGCCTGTCGGAGGGATAGATTTCATATTTGTAAACCTAGTAGGTGAGTTCATACCAAAAATCATCTTTGTTCACGACTGCGTGAACAAAGATGATTTTTGGTATGAATGGGCATATGAATGACCATGACTGCTTTAAGTTGTGGAAGTCTTCAATCGTCATGAAAATAGCCCAGTGGCTATTTTCATGACGATTTGCTTTAAGTTGTGGAAGTCTTCAATCGTCATGAAAATAGCCACTGGGCTATTTTCATGACGATTGAAGACTTCCACAACTTAAAGCAGTCATGGTCATTCATATGACCAAGCCAAACTAACTATTTGGCGAGTTTATAATCTAAAAAATGGATGTGAAATTCCGTTAAAAAGAGTTATTGCACAATAATAATGCAGCCAAAACGTATCATCCATAAAGACTCACGAGTTCTCAACTTCTCATGAAGGCCAAGTTTTTATCTGACCCGCCATTATAACGATTTTTTTTTGTTGGCCCATGTTGGACGTACTTCGGCACATAGTCAATGATTCATCATCATCATCAACCCATATCGGCCCACTGCTGAGCACGGGTCTTCCCTCAATTCTGTAAGGAGGATTATGCCTTAATCCACCACGGTGGTCCGGATTGGTGGATTATCAATGATTGTCATTTGCAAAATCTACCAAAAAACCATGAGGGCTATTCTACAACCGCTCGACAGGGGCGTGTGCAAACACAGGATGCTCTATCACTATTCAAGTATTCGCTACTGGATCAATGTAAGCAAAGTGGGATACGATGGTTACTCTTGTCAAACTTGTAGGTAGTTCTCTTTTTTTATACCATTGCCTATGAAAATACTCCAGCTCATATGTGCCTGCATTTCTCTTCTTAGTCATTTACGTCACTAAAACTTTCTTCTTTTTTTCTTGCATTTTTTCTATAAGTTTTACTTCATTTAACTGAGAGAAGGTCGTGGCTAACATGTAGATTCACGCATCAGTTTCTGCATTAAACTCTTCCAGGGTGGTCCTCGGCTACTGTTATGGTAGGTATTTTTAGACCAGTGAGGGTTTTAAAGCTTCTCTAGGTTCTTAGGGTATCTGCGAGCAATGGGGCTAAGCTAATTTAAAATGCGTTGGTAGCATATAGTAGAGTCTCGTTGTAACCGTAGTTGAATAATTATTATCTGTTAAATAAACGTTTTTTTATGTCCTTGATTTCAATTTTGTTTTTTTCTTTCTTTCTTTCTTTCTTCTATATTGTATTGCACAACCTAATAGAAGTCAATGTGTAAAGGGGATGCCCATAAAATGGTTTTGTTTTTACATTGGACAAACACTTTGGTTTGTTTATGGAGAAAGTAAAAGTTGTTTCATCTAACTTATATGTTTGTGACAATCGTAAATATATTTTTATGATGACATGATAATATTGTTTTATTGTAGGATTTACGATTAAGGTAGATATTTTTTCAGGAGCGAAAATGTTAACATTTCTGCCAATAATATTATTTCCTTGTACACGCCATAATGTAACAAACGTGACACCACCATTATTAAAATGAAATATTAACATAAAAATACTGAAATAAATACGCTTTATAATGTACTCGTAGGTATAATAAATAATGAAACTAAATAAAACCTTGTAAAAAGGTTAAAAATGCCGAACCATTTCCATTTGAATTCTGATTTCATGTCAAAGTGACCTACGCGCCCAATCGCAGTTTCGAAGGCAAAGTGGTAGGTAATAAACGTAATAATCTTAACCTTCGTTGTTTCAGTTGGTAGTTAAGATACGACTTGGCGTTGACCCACACGACAGCACAACGAATAAATAAGCTCAGGCTGTAAAAATATCAGCTAATTCGTAACGAACTACTTTTATTACGCTATAACTGTCACAATGCACACATAAACATAGAGCCTGACAATTAAACGGAAACAATAAACCGCCGGTTAGATTTTTTACCACGTATTTTATAACGAAACAGCGGCCCTCTCCGAAATGATATACAAGACGTTTATGACTTGTTTACGAGCCAACTATTTGCCTAACGCCAGACTAATACGAACAACGACGTTTACCTTCGGTTCTATTAAAAACTCGGTAATTAAGGCCTTTGGGTCATTTGTATATTCTCGTTTTTATTTCTCTAGGCTTTCATTAGTAGCCGTTCATAAATATTAAGCAATCAACAGCAAAAATCTACCGCGCCCATTCCCACGAATTTTCCTTTCCGTTGTTTAGTCGGAATTGTATTATTTAAAACAAATTCCGCAAAGAGCCCCAAGATCCTTTGTATAAAGAAAAATTATTTGGGAAGAGGATTTCCGCGTGGTATCAAATTCACAATGTCATAAAAATTCTAGAGGTCGGCGTGGGTGCTTATAAATATTCAAATTTGCACAAGCAGGGCCAGGTGGGCAGGTAGGTTTGCATAAGTAAGCCACGGAGCGCGGACACCGAGCACAATAATCCGGCATCGGTTCGATAGAAAAAGCAAAATCAAAATTCATTCCGTTGACCCGAAACCGGCCGTAATTCCCCGCCAGGGCCGGAAACTATTTCTATTCAGAGGGGATTCGACCCCAAGGCGGCCCGCGCCTTGTTTCCCGAGCGCTCCCGCCCTCGAGCCTTAATGCAGCACATTCGTAATATAAAATACCAGCGTGCTTTAAATTAACGCTCGGTCTGCGCTCCGAGATTTGTGGACGGAATCTGTTAATTGTTTCGTTTCATACGCGCCCGCCACCGCTACACTGATACGCTCTCGCTTGACCGTGTATTCAGACCGCTTAATGGCGAGAATTATTTCCTCTGGAATTTCAAACCGTAACTTTTATGCGATGTAATAAAAGCTCGAAGTAATAGAGTTGTAGCAATCTCAATGTCGATATGGTGCGCAGAGGGCGCGTTATCGCCGTCCGAACGGTAATGACCGCCTGATAAGATCTGCTGCTGAGGAAGCGGGGGCGAATCGACTGATCTGAGACTGCGGTTAGATTAAATCTCAGTAGGAACTGCCCGCAACATTAACTAATGACGCTCCGGAGATGGGCTAGCTATCCGATCCACTCGGTGCGCGGCGCCGACTCGTTTTAGTTCGTTCGAGGAACTCAGGGTAATCAGCGCGCCCTCTCTGTAGATAAGCTCAACTTAAGACGACTGTTCGAGAACTTACGCCTCGAGTGACGGTCTCATTATCAGACGGGTTTGATGTGTGGTGGTTATTGACTCATCAAACTTGATACGGGATCTTGTGAGTTCACACGTGACCTAAGGACACGTTTTGAATTCTTGTACCTAAAACCATGACCATAAATGGAATCTCTCCTTTAGATTTTTTTCCTTAAAGTTATTTTTACTAAACTCCTGCGTTATTTTTATTTGAATTTATCTATCCGTAGTTTTACCATCAAACCAACTCTTGGCTGGAAAAAATATTCCCGGCTTATTTCCACAAAAACGTCGTCATTTTTCTTTCGCAGCGTATCCCATCGAATCGTTACAAATAGCTATTGCAAATTGGAAATAAACGAGCTACAAAAAGTGGTCGGTCTCGACTTCCCCTTGTCAAGTCTACAATAGGGAAATTCAAGTCCACTGAAGAGACCATTAAGGACTTTCATGGGCCGAAGTGGAGATCGCGATATGTATATTTTATTGTTGTTGGAATGTTTTACGTCTTGTTAAGGTTGTGTAGCATCGACTCAAATTGAATAGATTCAAGTGTCTGTGAAAACAGTTGAGGTGTAAAGTGTTTTGAAATAGCTCAAATTCTCATAGTATTTGTATACCTACTCTTTATCTAAAGTGATGATTGTAGCGGTGTGTAGGTATCCGAGCGAAAACCTCAAAGCAGGTATTTGCTAAATAATTTTGCGCAGGCTTCATAGTATTATGAAGTAATTTAATCATAGAATTTATAATATTCATCTAATGTATACATTACTAGACATGTATGTATGTATAATATATGTATCTCACTAATATTATAAATGCGAATGTTTGTGTGTTTGTTCTGTCTTCACGCCAAAACGGCTGTATGGATTTTGAAGAAATTTTGTAAATAGACAGTTTCAAAGTAACTAGGTCAATCACGTTACAAATATCATTGAAAACGGGGTATTTACCATGTTTGTTTTGAGTTCCGTTATTTCGGCACTGTTATAAGTGCCATGATCACGGGTAACTGATTCTCTCAAAGCGACTGACTGACTGACTGACCATGGTTAAGGGTTAACTGACTGTCTAATGGTGACTGACCGTGTAATGATATTTTGAATATTTTGAAGGCCTTACCCCTGGGAGTGTTCTTTCACTATCGATGATAAAAGTTATGCGTAGAACATTGTTTTAGATAATTTTGTATACCATTTTATTATGAAGCCTCCTCGTAAATCGTTTTTATAGTTTTAAGAGCTGTAATTTGTGAGTTATTGAGCCGTAAAATAGCTATAAAATAACTGTTGATCCTGGGGTAAATCACTATAAATAAAACATTTATTAGGTCATAAGGTCGCCAAAACAAACATTGATTTTATTTGGCCTAAGTCTATCCAAGGGTAGGATCTAATATCATTGATCGTTAAACTTTGTAGTTTCGGTTTACGTTTTCCAGGCGTTAAAATTATATTTTAATCTAAATTAAGTAAGTTTAATATCTAACAAGATTTGTAACTATAAATGGTAAATGGGTGGCAGCTAGAAGTTCTGTTTATACATATTAATCTTAGTTTTAGCTGCCGAGAGAAATTAATAAATTATAAATTCTGAGAACTAACTGAAATAAAGTTTGATAATATTAGAAAAGTTAATATTGTTTATTATTCTGTTCTAGTTTCATTATTTTAAGTTCAATATTCTCCTAGGCAGAAGTTGTATAGCTAATAGACAGAAAAAAATCCTCACAAAAGAAATGGCAATGCAATAATGAACAAAGAAAGCGGTCGACTTGTTAAGTTTGTCTTTAGGGTGTGACCAGACTGCGGCGGCGATTAAAATTGTTTACACCGCTAATGAAAACGCCACGACACGACATGACGTGGCGGAATGCGGCGGAAAGTGGCGATGGCGTAATTAAAATTTCTGATAAAGTGTTGTGCGTAACAGTAGAGTATCTTCATTCTTCATACAAGCGTTGAGTTTTAGTTAGCGGTGATGAGCGCAGTTCAGTGCCGCGCAGGATTATGCGATGCGGGGTTCTGGGTGGTGCTGTGACTGTTATGGACAGGCGTAGCGCTTACCATCACGCAAACAACTTACTCGTATCGTCACTTAGTCAAATAAAAGAAAAAGTTACGCACATATGCACACGGAACCATTCAGGTACATATTGCCTCTTTCCAAAAATGCCCCTTTGCCAAAGTGTCCCATTCCCAAAATTTGTTTAGAAAAAATGCTAAGCACAGTAAATGGCACTTGACATGTTAAGCACTAGCATAGCGCCTTGAGGCCCAAAGAGTAGCTGTTATTGTTAAATCGTTTCTCTTACGCGTGATTTGATCTAAAAACCTATAAACAACATATTGCCATTTTTGAACTTTTATTTCACAATGTTTGATGTTGTCATGTCAAATAAAATAAGATTTTAAAAGTGTCAATGTCTTGTGTAGTATTTGACGACTGAAGTATTTCACTTCCGCGTCAATTAATTACGCTTCCTTTGAGACCCGTCGTGACGCAGAAAACGTCCTAGATAGCGTACTGGTTTATACGTTTTTGGTAAAACCGTCCAAAGCAAGGGAGTGTCCGACGGTGCGGTACTAAAAGATTTTCAGTAATTAAATTCTGCGATAAAGTACGTACAATTTCGTTTATTAAGTATTGTAAGTCTCCAGAGTGTGGGTACAGACTATGACTGGATAACTCGACAGTACTTGTTTAATGACTTCTCTATTAGACAGTCTTTTAATATACATAATTTATCTGGATTGTTATTATTATGAACGGAAACGTCATTCACAAATTAATAACCTAACGAAAAGTGAAAATACAGGTAACTTTCACGAGTGCCCTCTTCGTTGGGCCCTTGTAAATTATTATTTTTCTTACTTGTTCTTTAATCGTAGTTATTTAGACGCGTCGTTTAAGTATGTAAATGTTTCCGTTTCCTAAAGTTAGAAGAAGAAGAAGAAAAGAGAGACGAGAGAAGTGTATGAGTGTGGGTTGGTAGATGTAACATTGTGGCACTCCCCACTTAAAAGACATGTCCACATAATATGTTTCACTTTGCCAACAACGGGTCTATTGTTAGAAAAAAGCCTTTAACCATAATAAATTGTAATATTTCAGTCGACCATCACAAGTAAATATCGCTTGTTTGCAGATCAACCCTTCCCACGCACGCATACTAATGAAGACAGTGCGACGAGGGGCGGCGATGTACGGCGATATTGCGAATGAAAACGTATAAATCAAGTGATTCATGGTTCATAGCCGTATGTTAAGCTAATGAGAAGTCCTGGGGCTCGAATAAGTTGGTACGAGGGAAGTATGGTAATCTAACATAGTGTTACGATAGATCTTTGTTGGACATGCGCTGACGTCACACTAGGGTTATTTTGTGCATCTTACGTTTCAAATCCTTACTAACTTTGTATTATCAATATCATAGAGAGAGAGATAGGGTGTCAGGGTGTCAGGTCTCAGAAGAGGGTGTCAGGGAGTTGGTGTCCGGCTTTCCGCTGGGATCGTAACACGTGGAAGGATGTAGTCTCTGCCTATCTCAACGTGTAACTATGCAGGTATATATCAATATCATTGATTAGTTCTATAGAATAGAATAGAATAGACTAGAAAACTCTTTATTGTACACCAGAAACAAAAATAAACACAGTACAGAAAAATTACAATAGGTAAACAAGGGTAGTACAATAGTACTCTATCTCTGTTTATTCCCCGACTTTACCTTGTCTCCAAGGTTAGTTGTCCTTATTCTTGCGCTATTCATCTCTGGTTATCTTATATCATACATCCAACGTTATCGAGAGCGTATTCACCGAAATATAATCTTCAAAGATCGTCGGATCAAGCAGTACGTGAAACGGTTTGTGAATTAATTAATGCCCGCAGGGCCTAATGGACTTTTGTTGTGATTCGGACAGCCGCCGACGCCGAAGATATTAGTAGTACGGTAATCGGGGATAAGGGTCGCTCCGCTGATTCCATTTGCAGTAATTGGTGTCTATTGATAGATATTGGAAGAGATTGTGGCTTTGGTCGTACTAGACCTTCAAAAAGGGAGTTAGAAGAGCCAAAAAGGCCAGGAACAAGCTTTGAAAATGGAAGCTCGATACATTTACTCTTTCTTAAAAATGTACATGGTTTTTAAACGTTTAGTGTATTTTGATACGTTACTTGACATATTTTTATCGCCCTCTTGAAACACATCACATGTTTTTTTGTTTTTTTATTTATCCAGTCGAGCAATCATTCACCTTATAGCAAGCGCCACTTCTGCTCAAAACAGCTACATTGCCACCCAGAATCTATTGCGGCACCGCGCTGCGCTAGTCACCCTGAGGCATGGTTCTAAAGTACCTACATATTAGGTACTTATGATATTTAATTCTATTGTAGTATTAAAATCTAAAGCAATACGCTCTCATGTGCCGCAGTTATCCTCATTTCCTTTAAAAACTCGTCCCTATCCAACAACTTGATCAATAAGGCAATTCGAAAGATTGCCTATTCCCACATGAAAGCATAGTTGCCCTCTTAAAATTGTACAATATGTGCCAAACAATTGGCGTAAAACGTTTCCCTTGTTTCCTTTTTTTACCGCGAAGGAACAACAATACACAGCAGACGTGCCCTTTCTTAATCAGGCCATTATCATTCGAAGCCAACCTCTTGCAGTCCCCTACTCCTGTTTCCCGGAAAATAATAGTGGTAGAGCTGGCGGCAGTTCGAGTATCATGTTTTGACAATACTTAGTTACCCCCTTGACGTGATTCATTGTCACTTGTGATACTTGGGAATGGTTACTGATTGTCTAACCCATATGTTAGTGTTATTGCTTTTCTACTAAATCGCATTTGAAAAGTTATTTCCACGACAAAAAAAATTTACAACTTGAGTTATAAAAGCTATTTTTTTATGTAGTTACCTATATATTGATAACCGTAATGCTTACTCCAAAGCTTTTTTTTGTGAATAAATAAATAATGATGTCAAGTTTGGCCCTCTGCTTATTTTATTATTTCCATCTATTTCACCAATATTTTATGCAAATAAATATTCTAATCTATTATATTCTATAAATACTGAATAAATTTACTATATTTTTTTAGTGATTTATTATGTTATTTATTTTATATATTAAAAGACCTTTCTCAAAGTAACGTCACCTCACAGACCCAACGGCCTGTCGAACAAAATAAAATCTAGATAAGAGTTTGGGTAAACAGGCTGAATAATGAAGATATCGTATCAAGATGTCAATAAATATTCCTCAGCTTCTGTAAAATAAACCTACCTACCCCAAAGCTCCAATAAAATGAGCTTTTAGTATCAACAAAAGCATCTAACTTATAAATTGAAGCGGACTTAAAGAGATAAAAAATTTGAAGTCGAATTAAAAGGAATCATCTTTCAGGGATTAATCGCTAATGGATGAGATTTTACTGCTTTCCGTCTGTTTTTAGAATTAGAGTCCGGTGAGTTCCAGCTATCGGAAATGCCATTAATGAAGGAGGGAGATTAATTTTATTGCACATTGAGCTGCTTTTAGTTCTTCCTTTGTTTTTTCCCGTCGACAGGTCACTGGTTGTTTGCTTTTTTTTATTCCAAATCCTATTTTTCAGGTTTGCTTTCATGGAGATAGTCTCAGCAAATCTTTACTCGTACTGAATTATAAATATGACCTGTAATTTTACACACAAAAAAAAAAAACTAAATGTGTTCTGGGACACATAGTAAAGGTAAAACTTCAACTTAAAAATTATTTGAAAAGAAATATTTCAAAAATTTTTTCATAAAATATATTTAAAAAATACACGAAACGTAATTATCACTCTCTTTCTATCTTCAATGGCTTATATCTCCCTCTCAGCTTCCGGTCGCCTCGCCCGATCACAATTTTCGTAACGCATCTACCAGCTTACTCCCTAAGTCAAGCGTGCCTAAAGAAGTTTTACCTACTTGAAAAAAGGAACAGGTTAACAACGCAACCTTTATTATATTTAAGTTTAGAAATTAATTGCATTCAACATTAACCCAGCCAGCATTATACTTTGATACCGTGAAGAGTGAGCACGCGCCAAAAGCAATATTTAATCTTTATACAACATTTAATAATTCATGTTTCATCAAATATGATTTAGTGATGGTTACATAATATAGAACATAATAGAACTTTAATGTAATACTTAGGAATTATGTTATGATCATCATCAACCCATATCGTCCCACTGCTAAGCACGGGTCTCCCCTCACTTTCGTGAGGAGGGTCAGGCATAATCCACCCACGGGGGCCCAGTCCAGATTGGTGGATAACACACCTACTTCCGAAATAATTCTAAAGTAGGTATGGGAGTTTCCTCATGATGTTTTCCTTTACTGAAAAGCGAGTGATAATTACGTACATAAATCCTTTTTTTGTTCAAACTCAAACTCAAATCATTTATTGTAAATAGGCAAAATATTGCACTTTTACACGTCAAAAAAAATAATATCTTATACATAAGTATAGAAATACAAAAAAAAATAAGTCAAATTTTATGATCTACGAAACTAATGATTATTATATAATTATGGTTTGAGTTAGAAAAAGGATATTTCCCTTTCAAGTGGTGACTCATGCCTGAGTCTCGCACAGGAAAAGGAAAACTCCATTGACTCTACCAGTGCTTTGGAAATACGCCCGTTAGAGAAGATATCACCAAGAAACTCTACGGCGATGTCATTTTTTAAATTTTAGTCATTCTTTTTTTTTTTAAAGCCATTATATACAATATAAAAATAAATTATTGTATTGACAATATTATGATATACCATCATTACCAAACTATTAAATTACATTATTGAAATTGTATAAATTACGTTACTTATCACTATCATGGAGATTGGGACATTGAGGCCATGCATTTTTGTCTTTAACATAGTCATTAATAGTGTAATAGGCTTTCTTTATGAGATTAACCTTAATAAATGTTTTAAACCTCTGCATGGGCAATTGATCTATTTCCTCTGGTAACTTATTATAAAAGCGTATACAGTTCCCCATAAATGAACCATTAACCTTCTGCAACCAAAATCTAGGTACATTCAGTTTATTTCTATTTCTAGTATTAAAGTTATGAATATCGCAATTTTTGACAAAGTTGTTGATATTTTTCCGAACGTACAATAAGTTTTCATATATGTATTGACAAGCCACTGTAAGAATATTGATCTCTTTAAATCGTTCCCGGAGAGAATCGCGGGATTTCATATTATATATGGAACGAATTGCTCTCTGTAGAACCGTTACACTTTTCAATAAAATTGTATCAACAACTATTCGAGGCGATTGTCAAATCCGAACTCAATCTGCAAACGAAACCTCTTTAAAATATTCTTTACGAGTTTATCTACAAACATAAAAAATTAATGGCAATATTTATAACAAGAAATCTAGTATTCAAAGAATAGCGGCTTGTACCAACATTTCAATACGGTGAAATCATACCCACCACATCTCTACTTCGAATATTTTACATTTTACATGTTATGTTTACCTAATATCCGCATTTAGACCCCTTATTTACTTTACGACCGATCCTCGTACACTTTTAATCCTTTTAAGGGTTGCTCCCATTATCATTAGGCTTTACCTATCATATCGAAGAAAGGTTTAACCCGCATGCAGCGTACATAATTAATATGATATTACGGCACTCTTGGTTTAGCAAAAACATTTCCGGATATACCCTGATGGTGTATTGAGTGGACCTTTTTTGGAATCCTCGTATGTTGGTTCATAGAATTACTAAGTGTTCTTTATGGTGAATCTAGTGTGTTGTAGAAACCGACAAGAGACCGTCTGGGGTAGTACCATTCTTCAGGAAGTATTGTTCCGCCAAGCAGTAGTGTGAAAACATTACTGTGTTTTGGTTTGAAGGGCACTGTTGCCAGTGAAATTACTGGGCATATTAGACTTTAGAGCCGGTGTCCCAGGGTGACGAGCGCAGTGCAATGCCGCGCAAGATTATGCAATGCAAAGTTCTTGGTGGCACTGTACCTGTTATGGACAGGCGAAGCGCTTACCATCAGATGAACAACTTGCTTGTCATTCAGTCAAATATAAGAAGAGATCTCTGATTATGAATTTTTCATCCGATTTTTTTTTGTGATTCTTACATTGTAGTTTCAGTCATTGGGAAACAGTCGTTTTGAGATTTAGTTCTAATTAAATGAGCGTCGGTCGTTCCGTATTCGGTTGTTAAACTTTAGTCTCTGGCTCAGATACTTCTTTGTTCTATTTTGGTAATAGTGAGTAATATGGTATTAAAAAACAAATACAAAATATTTGGACATTTATAATATGCTAAACTTGGAGAAAGGGCAAGACGTGGGCAAGCAGACAATTTTTTTTCCATGGTCAAAAACTTATTAGTTTTTTAAATACACTGTTTCAATTTTATTTAAATAGTCATTGGAACCCTTTTTAATGTCTATATATGCCATGAACATCAAACAGAAAAGTGAAAAAGAACTGCCAAAACAAAACCAGTGCCATCATTGCCAATTTGTACCCCAAAACTAGTTAAGTTTTCCGATAAATCAGGTATTAGTTTTAGTCGCGGTCGTTAGAGATTCGTTTCACTCGATATGCTACCGGTCATGACTCAACTTCGCCCATTTACTCGCGATATTAGACGGCGACGACAAAATATGTTTTTGTTGATGGTAACATTATTTAGATACGGTAAACCTAATATATCTGGCTGGTGATTATTTAGCCAATAAACTAACTAATCGACATTATTTAGAATTTGTTGGTGAAAGTATCAAATTATTGAGCAATAGAAGTTCACATACTTTGAGGAATTGACTCATGATTGACTATTCACGTGACCACGGTCAATGTAACTTGATCTAAACGTCGAGTTTTGTCAAAAGGATATTTTGATATTACTCTTTTTTGATATAGACCCGTTTAAGCTAGTAAATAAAAAGCAATAAAATGTGTCATAATTGAATTATACTTTTTATAGTATATTGTTTTTCTAACATATTAGTAAGTTTATTGTTTGTAATAATATATATTTTATTATAATTATATGTGCAGTATATTATAAATATTTTTTTTTCATTTATTAGGTACCTATAGTGTGTATGTGTATTATTATAACGTAGCTATTGAATGTATAGTGTTTAAAAAATGATGTAAGTACGCCACCCACCCTACTATCGAAAAATGTATCTTACTGTCCATCCAAAGGTTGTGTAGAAGAAATCGCTTTCAGCGATAAGACCTCCCTTTGTACCACCCTTGTTTACCTATTGTAGTTTTTCTGTACTGCGTTATTTTTTGGGTGTACAATACAGAGTGTTATATTCTATTCTATTGAGTCACCCAATAATGACAGAAACACACATCCGAAAATAATAACGCTGGCTTCCGTAACACTAGCTCAAAGCTGAGTAGAGGCACAGAATAAATAAGCAGTAGAGCCTTCTGCGAACTTTGCAGTAGTGGATAATTTGGCGTAGTGGAAACGCTGTTTTGATGAAATAAACCGTTCATAAAACTGCATGCCTGCACTCCAGGGAACAACAGGAATAATGCCTGTGCCATGTCGACGTATTCAAATGAGATACCAACAATATTTGGTTGTTTTTGTTCGCCACAGAGCTTTGTGTTTCTACTTTTCGTGGAGTGCATCGCGAAATGTGTAAGTTTTTGAACTGTGGGTTGATGTTTTGCATACGGCGTAGGGTATGTGTTACTGTGTTTCTTTGAGAGGTTCGTCTTTGTTTGTTTGCTGACCATTGAGATTAAATTAACCTTTTTACTAAATGAAAGAGGAGAAAAGAATAGAAACTTAAAAGAAAACTAAACTAACTTTTAAAATCTTTATTTTTTAAAAGAGACTTACAAACTTTTTTGTGGGTATATATATACCTACTATAAATGCGAACGTTTGAGTGTTTATGTGTGTGTTGTTCCAGCTTCACGCTAAAACGCCTGAACGGATTTTGATGAAATTTAGTATACAGATACGTAAGATCCTGGAATAGAACATAGAATACTTTTCATCCCGTAAAAATGCACATAATATATATAATATAATAATATGATAAATTATACTGGTGGTCTTGATTTAGATGCATCTTGCGTTAAGAAAATCTGTGAATAGTATAACAGATTGAAAGTAACGGTATACTATTTGAAAGCCTTTTTCTGGACGGACTCTCTCTAGTCCTTTACATCTAGAGTCCAAGAGTATTTAATATTATCATTCATCGTATTTTTAAATCGGGTTTATTATCCATATTTTTTTATTTTTTGTTGAGACAACAAAAATGTATTATCATGTATTATCATGTACCTGAGACCACAAAAAAGTAGGATAATATTTCGGGTCACGTGCGTGTACACCATATTCATATTTTAAAACGATTGAATTCCAGGCACGAACCCCTCACAATAAAATAACACAAAAATGCTTTCAATCAAACCCACACAGGTCATACCCCATTAAAAGGGGTCACTTTCCGTTCTATAAATATCCCATTTTTAAAGAAAGGTCTTTTTAAAGGAAATATCGATGTCCCCTTGTCTTCGCACTGACAAGCTCTTAGCCACAGAATATAGATTTCGAAACAGTAGCGAAGCTAGCTTTATTTCTGATACCTTTTTTTATTGCGAATGAACAAGCATTGCCATGCCAGTATTATTATCTATTTTGCCTTAATATCAGGACAAGTATACAAATTTTAATTAGATGTAGTCTTTTTGAACATGAACTGCCAGATTGCAGCAACACAAAAGAAAATAAAAATAAGAAAGAGGAGTAAGCTAACTAATAACTTTTCGATTAGCAAAACTTCCGGTATGGATCACTAATAACTTTATCAAAATAGGTTCATCCATTTGGAAGCTAAACACACACGGATTCACGCGTTAAACTTATGTTATACAACCCTGGGGGTTTAAAATGTATACGCTTACATTTTGGTGCAGATATCCAGTCAAGAGAGATATCTAAGAGTTGCATTCAAAACAACAGCCGTCATAATTGTCACGATGTCGTATAAACTCAAATCTGTATAAGTAATCTTCTCCAATATGAATTTTAGGTACTGCCAGAGCTGTTCCACGATGTTTTAGTCGTGGAAATTTATAATGGTAGTTTCCATTACCGGAAGTGGTGCCGGCTGAGAGCTGATGCATGACGCACTTGTGAGAAAATATTAATATAGAGTCATAGGTGACGCTGCGGTCTCGTCCCATTCTGCTTAGAGAGACGGTGTCGTCTCGCTAAAGGCAGCCAAAGCACGGCCACGTCGAGTATATTAGCTGCTAGCGCTTTATCATAGAACAGAATAGGTATTGAACTAATAACTAACTACTATAACATAAGACTACCTTGTTTCTCATGTGGTAAAATTTACATGGTGAGGAAACCCACATACCTATCCGAGAATTATTTCGGAGGTAGTTATGTTATCCACCAATCCGGACCGGGGCCCCCGTGGAGGATTTTGGCCTAACCCTCTTCACGAAAGTGAGTAGAGACCCGTGCTCAGCAGTGGGACGTTATGGGTTGATGATGATGATGATGAACGCAAAAAATAGGACGCGTTATTTGTTGAAACGTTATTTGTACATCGAAATGATAAAATCATTTCACTTGCACCAGAAATTCAAATGTCCCAAATGAATACGCTATTAAAAGCCAACTAAAAGCACTTAATGACGCACCAGGTCATCGGTCCATCTTGTGGAGGTCTGTCCTACGCTACGTCTCCCGCTCCGTGGTTGCTTCTCGTGGTTGTGGCCTATGCGTATACCTCGTCTGAACGGGAAATACCAATATCCACAGATCGATGTGTACAATATTGGATAGAATAACCGTATTGATTGCAGTGCATTATTCTTGTTTACTTACCACAAAGCAAACTCCCGTATGATGCCGTACTGTGTAAACTAGAACCATAATTAAAGTTTCAATTCGAACACACTCGCCAATAGCTTTGAGCAAATACTAGCAGTAGATAGTGGTGTTCTATTTGCGGTATAATAAGACAGAAATATAAATAACTTACACTTTGACTGCTGAGCCATTTTGCTTGTCTAGCCACGGGTGCGGCTCTGCACGCTCCATAGTGTTTTCTCATACAACAAACACAACAGTTGTGTTTTGTCGCACTTGCGGCAAGTTGTGAAAAACACGACAGTTGTGTTCTCAGCAGTGAAAGTGTTAAGGCCTAATCCTCCTCGCGAGGGGAGCCGTGCTCAGCATGCGCATCAGCATGTGGCCGATGCGGGTTGATAATGATGATAAGTGACTTGATAGCTCAAATGATTGATATGGACGCTGGATTTTTGTGGGTTGATTTCATTTTGAACAAGCCACTTTGCATCTTTTAAATCTTCTTTTACGAGTCACTAATGGTGACTGAAATCGTTCTTATAAAAATATTCTTGGCGCTGCGGATAAAAACCACATAACTGTTTTTGATAAGTCACCGCTCTTAAGAGACGAACATCATCCTACTTCCATCGTACTTAATTTTGATACAAATCTTTCAACAATCCTGATAGAACAACTCCGTTGAAAAATATCGATGCACTCAACCCTTCGTTGCATTGCTAGAGTAGACAGATCATAGGTATTAGATACAGCTTATGTTCTCGAATGCTTGACGCGGTGTTAAATACAAATCGGCGATATCGGAGCGATGAAAGAGCGTGTTGGAACGACAGCTAAGCTAGGAATTGGAGTGGATCTCGAAAGCACATTTTAACACTGTTGCTTATTGCATAAAAATGTACACAAAATAACTTTTTCTTTAACAAATTTAGTGTTACTTCGATATTTTGGCTTAAGCCACAGTATAGAAGCTCTTATTTCACTAAGATCCACCAATCCAGACCGGGCTCTCGTGGTGGATTATGGCCTAATCCTCATCATAAACGTGACCCATGCTCAGTAATGGGCCAATATGGGTGATGATGAAGATGACTTCAGTAACACTATAACAACACCTATACCATTATTAAGATCGTTTCGATGCTAACTTGTGGCTTAACAGTTAAAACCTAATACATTAACATATGGCAAAAAAAAAACTCCAATGAATACTAGAGTCAATACATGCAATACGCAAGTGAACTTTAGACCAAAACAAAGGCCTGTCGCTCCTAGCTTGCCTAAATCTAGCCTGGGATCATACCATCGTAGCGTGAAAACTACCCCCAAGTTTCCACAAAGCTTTTTTCGCCACCGTACTATAAGCATACCCATACATACAATATACCCGATACCGGATCACGTTTTAGTCGTTTGACCTGTTCAAGTCACTCATTATGTAGTGTACACAAGTCAATTCCTTTGTAACGGAAACGCACAGCGGTCCCAATACGTTGGCCGGAAGTGGACCATCCACCACTGTTCGTTGGCCCTTCTGCGTGCTGGATATTTATTATTTAGCCTCTGCTTTTACCTACATATGATCCCGAGTACTAAGTTTGGGGAGATACAATTTCAGGTTTTGTTAGAAAGGCTTTGTACTTAGGATGATATTCTGTGCTCTGCCATAAAATGTAGGCGACGCCGCAGGGCAAAGTAATAGGATCATCATCATCGTGCTGTTAAATCTCCAGTGCTGGCACATCACAAGCCACAAGTACAGGGTGTAACAAAACCCCTGTTTTATCCGCGAGGTGCGTATCCAGTATCGACTGGAGGTTGAAATAATAGTTAATTTTAAATATGAGGTTTCCGAAATTGGTTAAATTGTTCTTACCTCGAATTAAAAGGTTAATTATCTCAAAGTTCCCGCGTTTTGCAGCCTGGACGGGGAGAATGGCTAACACGCGCAGCGTCGGCTCAACCGCGCCACCTGGACAATGAACCCTCTGATCAGCTGTTCAATATACTTTTTTCTTGTATATTAAAACTGCTCTTAACATTTGATATTATAAGTATGTGTATACATCCTTCATTTATGTAACAGGATTGACACCCTGTATAGCGTATTATTAGGAACTACGTCACAAGTTTCTATGTATAGTATATTAGTGTATTGGTAGGAATTAGTTTAGCCGCTACAATAGACATTAGTTAACTATAATAGCTATTGTCTGTAACACCCACCGCGTGACCATAATTCGACTAAATCCATTACCGATAAATGTAGCCAAATGGAACCGTCAGGCAATACTACCGTACCGGACCAACGTATCAGGCAGAACTTCATAACCTGCGGTCTGGGGTCCATTATTGCGAGAACAAAGTTCTAAGTGGACCCCTTTGGTGCCAGGCCAAAGAGACCCAGATTCAATTCACCTACCGGTGGGTCCCTTTGAGCATTGAACAGGACCGTATTGACAGGTTAAGGTTGCGGTCGGTCTGGGGCTTGGGGACCATTCAGCTTATGTGATAACTACAGTATGGGCTAGGTAATAAAGTTACGAATAGGTTACAGTAGTGGTGTATAGTGGCTGACGTAGATAGAAGAATAAGACACGCATCATTCTCATACTCGATTTTGAATTAAATACTTCTCAAGTGTCACACGTTCAGTTTAACAAAAGAAAGCAGATGATTCAAAGCAACTGAGACAGGTGAAACCCACCTGTAGAATAATATGTTTCGTCGCCTGGGAAGTAATTTTCCACATGTTGGCGCCAGATGATACTAAAATACACTTCCCACATTGCGGGTGGAAGCTATTCCTACTGTTTATATTGTACTCATGAGTTCTTGATAGAACAAATTAGTTTATCTAGGTCAATTCTGTATGGACGTAGTGGAGCTATTCCAACAAATTAAATGATAATATGTAGATGGAACCACTTTCAGACTCGAGCATTGTAATCATTTGCAATAGCAAAAGACTGTTGATTTATCGTTACCGTCCTTTTGAGTTTTTACTTGATTTAAAAGTTTATAAAACCTTCTGAATGAAAAGAAACTCAAATAAAAGTTACTCAAAAAAACAAGATTTCTTAAAACCATCGGCCCACGTATTTTCCTCATATTTTGGGGAAGTTTCCGAAAAACACTCGCGGGGCAAATAGGCAACTTTGCAATCTTGCTCGCATTCGAATAACATTTTAAAACTCCAGCATACACCACCAAAATAACACCATAGCCTTTGTCGATGCACAATAACCCGTCGCGAACGATTCTGTAACTTGTTTGCGTATGTGAAAGCATCGAAAAATTGCCGCTTCAGTTTTGACTACGTATCGTAAAAAACCGTTTTTCCGCCGATTCCGAACATTGTTCGGCGGGTTGGGTGGAACAATCAAAAGTTGCTTTTCATTTAACTTATCGGTCGCTCCCGCAAACAATGTGGGTATCAGAGTGGTAGACAGGCCCGAAATTGGTTTATACCTTTGTCTTGTCGCTTCGATTCGCAAAGAGGATGGCTTCTAACGTTAACAATAACAATTTTAAGCGAAGGTTTTTTGTTTTTACTGAAAGCTGCATGCCTAGTATCAAAGCTCACTTGATAATCACTTGGATAATGTAATATGTGCAAAAACGTAATAAAATCATTTTTGTTTACGGAACTCAAAAAACAATAATTACATAAAATAAATATAAAACTAAAATTAAGCCTTAAAAATGTAACAGAAGTGGGTTCCGTGAAGCATGGTGCCAACATCACTGGCTGCATTTTCATGTTTATTAGCAATAGCTATTCTCTGCGCGAGAAATGAGCCAGCCCTCTTGTCACCAGCGGCGTCGAATATCCGAGGAATTAGTAAAGCAAGTCCGAACAAATCAAACAAAGTATCTTCAAAAAATAACTTTTATAACCAAGCTTCTGCTAGTGCGGTATCGTGTGCAATTGGCCAATTACCGAGTTTCAAAGAGGCTCGATACCGGCCATAATTAATTTTTATTTTTCGGACCTAAATGACGCAAGTAGAAAAAGCTACGGGAACTTTAAAATATACCTAGTTAAAGTTAGTTAAAAACATAAATAATTTACTTGAACATCCTTAAAATAAAAAGAATATACATGGATTAAATTGGAAATACATATTGTTTAAATGAAGGGAAATTATTACTTTTCACCATTTGAAAAATACAGTTGTAGGTCTACAATAAACATGTACCATATATTGAATAACGAAAAACCAACTTACTATCTATCTATCTATCTATCTATTCAGCCCGTATCCACCCACTGCTGGGTAACTTACTAGGTAAAGTAAAATTCTAATTCCCTTAATACACCAAGTCGTACCCAATGAATTTATATTTATTCTGTGCCAAAGACTCCCGAGTACTTTTAACACATTATTGTATTCTACCCTCATTTTTTCTCTCTCCAAATTGAGCCACCTTATTGAAATGTTTATCTACCATTCAGAATTCGCTTATTCATTCGTCTCTTTACCAAAAAATTAGCGGAAAGCTTTGACCTCTGCCCACCCTATTCACTCGCATTTTTCCTATGTTTCCGTTTTTTTTTTTCACGACAAAAGCGTTAAGGCATCTTGCGGGGAATTAATGGCAACACCCATTAAGGTTAAGTGCTGTTAGCCTATGTGACTCGGCGGAAAGTTCAAACTTTACAGCGTTCGAACCTTTTATTGTTAGGGCGGGGTTTTGTCACGCGTCCCTTGACTCAGAAAGAGTTCGTTTGCGTGATTTATTTCATAAAAAGACTACAATGTCTAAATCGTAACTAATTATAAAATATACAAAGTAATAAAATAAATTAATATATTTTAGTTTTTTTTTCCGGATTTTTTTAAACGTTGATACTAAATTAAACCACAGTCATATCTGAAATAAATACCATGGAATTAGGTCATACAGCCTAATCACATCCCAGACACTCCGTACAAAAAAGATGATTTGACAACCTACATCTAAATGACATTTTTACACGCGCTAAATGTGTACACAAATTTACCACACGATCAAAAGAAAAGACAACCCAATGGAATTAATCTTCATTCAAAACGTTTGTCTTTTACATTGGGGCTTGTATTGTTGGCTGTACTTGCAATTGCGGGTAGAGGCGCGGACATTTAGATTGCGCGAGGTGGAGAGTGTCCTTTCTGTATGTAGTACTGTATTTTATTCTATGGTCTAGTGTGACAGAAGTGATTTGCTAGACGGTGTACGGTGCCGTGTGGTATACGCTTAAGGGTACATCCCAGTGGAAAATTGGAGCGCTCAGAACAAGTGTTACTTCGCGTCTAACGAGCCACAACTTTTAATTACCAAACTTAAACCACCTCGAGACATTCCGGAACACCAAACAGAAATATCGCTATTAAAAATTGGGTTGCCAGGTTTGATTATTTATACCGGCAGATTATTTTAAAATCCATTAGAATTTAAAGTTATTATAATTATAGTTATCCCTTTCAATGCATAGTCTGTCTGTGTTTTGTCTGGAAGAAATCGCTCTGAGTGATGAGACCACCCATTGTGATATTTATTGTTAAGTTTGTTCTTGTTCTTGTTTTACAGTTTTCATTGTTCTGAAGTGGTATAAAAATTGTTTTTCTAAATATTATATTTATCTATAAAAATAGTTGATCTAAATATATTTATCTATTCTACATTTAAAATTGTTTTGACATAACTATTATGTTTTTTTTGACATCAAAGTGTACAACTACTTTTGTTTTTTAGGTATTATGTAAAGCTAACGTGACAACAACTAATTATGTTGCTGGAGTGAACCTGTAACTTTGAACACCATAATAACTATGTAAGTACATTAAAAAAATAAAAATGAGCTAAATATATAAAGCAAATGAAATATTTGATGGATACATATCTCTCAAAACAAAATAACTCAGGAATTCCAATGATTATTTGCACAAAACAGCTCCTAAAACCTCAATAATATTCAGGGAAATTTCCCCCACCTAGCAACACCGGTTAAAAAATAACCTTAGCTTGCGTTGGTTTGCTTTTTATTAAGATAATAAAACTTGGAGAAAACTGCAGCTCTCGCCGGAAACTTGCTCTGGGTCTTGCGGCGAATTTTATGTAGGTACGGCAAGACATAATTTCAATTAGTTTTGAAGAAAAAAAAGTGTCGGTAAACGCCCGAGGAACTTCGGCAACTTCGGTTAGGCCTGTGTCGATCGCTCGCTCAATGAAGCGGAGCTTGCAAGAGACCAGGTTATGAAATTAAAATAGCGTATAATATTGAGGAGCTGAGGAAAATGAAGGTCTTGAAATTTATCTACAACCTCATCTCGGTACTATCTATATAGAGTTCATCATCATCATCATCATAGACAGCTCATCAAACCCACTGCAGGGCATAAGCCTCCTCCCTCTTCATTCATCCCGGCTTTGGGCCGATCTGGTCCATGTATTATCTAACAACATTTTGATCAACATGAAAATGTTTTAGGTAATACATAGAGTTATAAATACGAAACTTTGTGTGTTTGTTTGTTTTTCCTCTCTTCGCAATGCAATGAATGAATTCATTTTCATGACATTTGGTATATTTACATCAAAGTACAGGCTTGATATTTAAGTACTTCTGGAATATTAATTCTGAAAGAATACAGTTAGTAATTAATAGTTAACGCGGTGAAACCGCAGGGTGTAGTAATTATAAGTGTATATGTTAGCCGTGAGGACCTCTAAATGGCACTCTGTTTCTACAAATTGTCTATTAGCAAAAGTTCTGCTGTTGGTCTTCCAAATGAATAAATAAAGAGGTTAAGTATGTTTGTTAGTTTTATGAGATAATCTCTGGAAGTACAGATTCGATTCTAAAACGTCTTTCACTGATAGCACTAATCCCAAGTGCCATACCTACTCGTAGACCTATGTGTTTTATCCTGGGAAAATAGGAATTAGCGAGTGGAACCGCGAGGTGCATCTAGTTTTATACATTTGTCTGCAATAGACCGCTATCTATTGTCTAGCTATACACTCTTGTGTTTTACTTTAAGCTCACTAACCATTCAAGGCATTGTTTCCAGCGAATTTACTGGGCATATGAGACTTTAGAGCCGAGGTCTCAAGGTGATGAGCGCAGTGCAGTGCCGCGCAACATACCATCAAGTGAACGACAAGCCCGTCTCGTCCCTCGGTCAAAAAAAAACCATCCGCTCTCAACCGTGAATTAATGAACAATCATAAAATTCAAATAACTTTTTGTATCTTCGTGTAACATACATTACTCCTAAACAATCCTCTGAAATATTCTGAACACAATAACAGTTTATCCCCTGAGACACAATCTAGATTCGGAAGTCCCATTCAAACAATGCTAATGCGTGTAGATATTTTGTGAAGCAAACGAGCTACACAGAAGTTGTACACACAGCTTTATACACATATTTATGGTCCAAAAAGTTTTGGTGGCAAGCATTAGGTGAAACACTTTTAGCTGCTGCCTTTCGTAATGGCTTTGGGGAAGGTTCTTTGTTGGATTTTCGGCTAAAGTCGTAGGTAATCATTAAAATAACTAATTCCATAATCTGAACTCACTATTTTTACTCAAAAAATTAGAAGCTACCTACTTAATCTCTGTAAAATTTTCAATTTGATAACGGTGATTTTTATGGTTAGTTAGTTTATAAATATATACAATTACTTTTATTAATAAAAAGTCTGACTGCCAATGCATCCTAGTCACTTTCGCAATTATGACGAATCTAACGGTACCTCATTTATCGAAATCCATCAAGCCGTTTAGACTCCACGATGTGCTAAAGGATCATACACATATGCATAACCTTTTTATGAGCAGTCGGGCAAGACTTTATTTCAAAACGATGCTCTAATTGAATCTCGACTCGAGTATATAAACGTCAATCTATTCGCAACCAAGCTGGTAACACACCAAGCCATCTTTTAAAAGACAAAGAACAGCCCAGCGTGGACCCTCGATAATTACAGTTCAAAACAACAAAATTCACAGCAATTAATCACTGCTATTGAAAGTAAACAATAAGGAAGGAGCCCTGGACCATTGCTCAGACAAACAACATTAGTCATCTGTCACACTCGCGAACCCTTCTAGACAGCGACAAACATTGGTAGCAGTCGAAATATTACTTTTCGAGCATGTGGATAGTGGAAAAGCAGAGATAAATGTTCGTGGATCTTTTTGAAAATGGATAGTTCGGACGCTATGGGAAACTCAGAACAATGCTGTTAAGGGTTTTCAACTAACAGAGCAAAACGTTTATTTCTATACAAAGAACAACTGCTTCTGCATCCATTTAACCCATTTCCACCAGAATCCGTACGATTTCTGAGGATATCCTGAATTGAATTTGGATCAGTAGGCAAAAAGTTTTTATATAACTAGATTATTTTATTTCAATAAATACTGACTAAGTCTTGATTTGAGCAGCAACACACCACATATTTGTATGTTAAATTGGCAGTTCCTTCCCTTGCGTAATTACAATATTTCGTTCCTATACACATAAAGTAATTTCACTTTACCGCCCGTTTCGCGCCCCCGCATTAATAATTTATAATGAATATTTAGATTTTCCGCCAAGAACTTATATAAATATTTTTATTGTTCCCCTAAGGAGGTATTCACAATATCCCTTAGGGGCATTCATCAATCATAATTTATTACCCCATTGTTATCGCGGCCCTGAATAATCGCTCATATCCTAAACACCTTCATAAAGACGTAGATATACTGGCGTCTGAAAGTTGTAATTTATGCGGAATTCCTTTGATGGAATCATTATTGTTTATTTCTATCCAGTGAGTACTGGAGTCTGCTGGTTTTCTTTGGATATGAGACAGGCGTGGAACAATGCTTCTATGGCTGGTGTCACGAATGGACAACTACACCTAGCTGTAGTTCATGATGGACTAACTGACGGTTCTATTTAGTTCCTTTATAGACATTGGCAGAATGTTTTGATTGTTACTGGATTACCGCTCATACTTTCTTTCCTTTATTACGGTGCTGAGATCTGGTCACTTGAATTCTTGGAGTTCCGACTGGAGGCTTGTCAAAGGCAACGGAACGCAGTATTCTTGGTATGAAGCAAATCGATCGCGTTAGAAATGCCAGTATGCGTGCCATGACCGGCGTTGCAGATGTAGAAAAAACTCTAGGCTTAAATGAAATTGACAGGGTCATTTCGGGTAGATTATCTTCAAATATGGTCGAACATACAGGGTTCCCAATGACCGAAAGATCAATGAGGTCATCCACGCAAAAAATAGCGTGAAGATATTTCAAAGAAAATTGCCAAAAGCTTGTGGAAAATATAGCTGAATAGATGAAATTGAGGGAGACCTATGTCCAGAACCTAAACCAAGGCATAAATAAAAAAATACTATCTGTAAATCCCAGTGATAATTTTATGGCTGATTATTACTTTAAATTGCAGCTAACTAACTAACAAACTTACGAGCAAAAGTTATCAAAGATTGACTGCAAGACTGAACTGTACAGTATTTCTCGTATCCATTGGCCTTTTCAAGTCGAACGGCGGCTAAGTGAGAGCTCTTAACTTAATTAACTTAGTTATTGATGAGCGGATCTTTCGATAATTCTGCACTGGACTGATACTTAAATGGATTTAAGTTTTTCCAATAACTAATTGGATTCAAGAAAGGATTTTCATTGACAGGCGAAGTTATTTTCTACTGCTTTTTTAGTAGTGAAAAATACGGATTTTATTCGACAAGGAAACTTTGTTTCTATTACTTTTATTTAAATTAATATTTAAATTCTAGAATAATGATGTTAATGAACATGACGATGGACGAACAGAACTCGGATAAAATCGATTTGAAAGAAGAAAGTTCAGACCTGGCTGCTGAGCCGATGAAATTTATAATTAGTTGTACTATGATATCACAATTTAATTTCGCGCTTCAACATGTCTTATTATTTAAATGTAGGCATAGGATACGTATAAGGGCAGAAACTGCGTTACACGTGCGTTCGCGCTGTTTCATATACAGTTTAGTCGTGGGAGGTCTCTTCTGCAAAAGACCGTCTGGGGAAGTACCACCTTTGCCAGATATTCATCCGCCAAGCAGTAGCGCAAACATTACTGTGTTCCGGTTTGAAGGGCACTATTTCCAGCGAAATTACTGGGCATATGAGACTTTACAGCCGATGTCTCAGGGTGATGAGCGCAGGGCAGTACCGCGCAAGATGATGGAATGCAAAGTTCTGTAACTGTTACGGACAGGTGAAGCATTTACCATCAGGTGAACGACTTGTTCGTCTCATCAATAAATCAATTAAAAAAAAACGTCTTTTGTATGACCCTGCTTTGCAGATGAATATCAGGCAAAGGTATCTGTACTTCCCCAGGCGGTCTCTTACAGAAGATGTCTCCCACTACTAAAGGTAGGCTCTAAAGGTAACCCTATACGAGTATCTAGGTATATACCTCTAGGTGTAGGTATCTAGGTACGATTATTATTGTGTACTATTAGTTAATGTAATTGGTTATGCCGTATTAGTTAATTAATGTAAATAAATAAATAAACAACTAACTGGTGGTGGTAGCCTACATTTACCGACAATGATCCTCAGTCAGTCAACCCGCCAATCACACGCAGTATATTTTACTACGGCTAGAAGTGTCAATGTGAACACATCATAACGAAGTAACCTCCGTTCCCTTCGTAATGCAAGCGAAGGAAATTGGATTTTTCTTTATTCTCCGGGTAACTTGATATTGCGTGAATTATGGAAATTGCCGGCTAAATTGTTGATTTATTGGCCTCACCCACAGTGGCCGATCCGATCATAATGTGGAACGCAACGCCTATGTTAATTAACTAGATGTCAGAAATAAAAAAAAAATACGACACAAACAGAACTGTATTCAAACCACAAGAATTTGCCATGATCAAAAGTCAATACACAAATCTAGAAATAGTGTAGTATTCAAGATATTTAGATAAAAAACTAGTTAATGCCAGATATTCATTCGCCAAATAGTAGTGTGCAAAAATTACTGTGTTCCGGTTTGAAGGGCATTGTTTCAGCGAAATTACAGGGCACATGACACTTAAGAGCCGATGTCTCAGGGTGACGAACGCAGTGCAGTGCCGCGCAGGATTATGCAATGCAGGGTTCTGGGTGGTACTGTGTCTGTTATGGGCAGGCGTAGCGCTTACCATCACGTGAACGACTTGCTCGTCACATCAATCAGTCAAATAAAAAAAAAAAAAACATAAAAGTAAGTAAATTATATAAATCAAGAGTAACCAACAAACTTAATTTTCCTGTCACTATGTAAGTAACATATTTAGATACCAAATCGCACTTAGATATTTTGCAGACCGAATTATTGACAATAAATGTTCCGATGTTTAAGTTACATGATCGTTTACAAGAAGGCGGTTGTAGGAACTGTGGGTCGGATGGCGAATAAAATCGGCCGCAGTCGGTAAAGTCTTTGTCGGCTTTCGGTCTGGGTCGCGGGGTTGTTTGAGCAAGCGTTAGTTACAATTTGGGTAGTAAATAGACCGATGATCGGAATGTGTGCGCTTTTACGGAATTGGAGATATGATTAATTGTTAAGGGTCAATACCCTTACAACATTGTTTAGATTGGTAAACACTTTTGTTCTTGTAGTGTAGATATCCAAGATCCTTAAAGGTAATCTATATATATAAAAATGCTATGTTGGTTTGTGTACGCTTCAAAAACTCAAAAAGTTCTGCACCGATCGAGCTGAAATTTTAGCATGACATATAATCCGCATCAAGGATTGTTTTTATCTATTTTTTTCATCAGTGACATATCAGCGAATGTGCGAATGTGCCACAGCGAAGCGTGGCAGGGTACAGCTAGTATATTTTTTTTTTTAAATGCATACGTACGCGTTTGACTACCAGCTCAATAAATGACAATGCGGTCTATGATGGTGCATGCTTGCCTAGAAGTAGCATATTCACTCGTGACCTGAAGACTCCAAGGTTGTAACTATCGGGAAACACAGACCCCGGCAAGAAGTTGATATTGAAACTCTAAATATAGAGAGTCCTCTCTATTAAGGGTCGGCAACGCACTGGCAATGCCCCTGGCATTGTGGATGTCTATAGGCAGGCCATACGCTTGATTGCCACCTATTTTATAAAATACAGTATATTACTTACAATAAAAATGGAAAAACAATGAACAGGTAGCAATGGTAGAGCCATTTTGAAATACAGCTGAACACGAGCTTGCAAACCGTTCGCTTAGTGAAAGCTAAGAGGAAATTAATTAAATAACAAAACAAGCAATAAACAATATTAAATTCCAATGATAACGTATAAATATAAAAGTATGAAGAACTGTCGGAGGAGAGAGGTATTCAGGGAAATAAATAAGATACCCAGTCTCTCAATTTAACGCTTTCGGACACGAATGCTCATTTGACAATTCTGAGAATCACCGATTATCTCAATTCGATTATTCAGTTCATCCATATTCGCCCACCTCTGCTATCGATAGCAGGAAATAAGATTATTCCGCGTCGCTACACCCGATAGAATAAACATGGCGATGCTTGTTATCGGCCCATCAAATTACCTATATTTACGCAGTTCCTAGTCTTAGCTAGACGGCTATGTCGCTGTTATAGTGGGCGATGTGCTTAGTAACAAAATTGGAGATAAATCGCTTATTTGCGACAAGAAAGTATTATCTCACGTTCAATACGTTGAAGAGATAGCACGTTCTAGTCGCTAATGAGCAAAATTAGAACGAAAGAGCGGAAGATTTTATCTCTCTCATTTCTCGTGATGAAATTAATGAGCTTGGAGGTATTAAAAATAGCAATTATGGATTATGGCGTTAGCTTCCCCAAGAAACAGAGGCGAGACCCGTGCTTACCAGTAGTGGGCAGATTATAATATATCTGGTCGATATTACGATGTAACGAATTGCAAATAATCTTCGTCAGTAAAGTTTCAAGAGCGTTGGGCTCGTTCAGATCAGCACCTTTTAGTGTTCAATTTACTTAGTAATGAAGTAGGTAAGTACACCTGAATTAAAGAAACTATACCTACCATCAAGGAAAAATATAAGTATGAAACTGTACCATTTCAGCATTGTATAAATGTGGAATTATTCCAATACGGAAATTATTTGTAATCTAAATGACTCGTAGCTTTTCAAAGCTGAAAATCTAACCACGCAATACAAAATGATTATATGAGGCTACAATCAGCAAACGCACGATCTACAATGCTCCATTTCACACGCTAAGGAATAGTAATCCTTACCACTAACAGTAGTGGCCAATCCTCTAGCCTCAAAGCCTTGCAGCTAGTATTTATTCTGTAACACAGCTATCTGAGGATTGCACAGATGGCTTACTTCTGATGCACAAAGATGTTCTTCCCTTCAGTCGGCCGTAACATGCTATTACTTGGGAGACAGCCTGGAGACCTGGTAATTTTTGTAGGGTTAAGGCTGCCGGCTTAGTTGGTCCTAGAGTTATACTTTTCTTTATTAAATTAAAAAATACAATTTGGATCATTTTGACCGTAGCTGTTTCTCTTCGTTTCGATTCAGATCGGGGCTGGATTATCAGGTGTTAAGAATTTGAGTTTACGAAGGTCATCTGTCATCAAGAAAATATTTTAAACTTTCTTCTTTGCATACCTTTATACAAAAATCTGGCTATTGTTATACTTGTATTGTGTTGTTGACGTCATAAGTATCTTCTAGGCAAGCGAGCTCTATCGTCGGTGCGTCATCACTTACCATCAGGTGAGACTGCGGTCAAATGCTTGTCAAATACACTACTTATAAAAAACAGTCACCTTTATCTCTGTGGTCCCAATTGGATTTGGAAAATGGATATCTCTCATAATTATAATGCATTGTCCACACTGAAGTTTTTTATTCCGTATTAGTTATCAACAACGTAAATCAAATCAATAAATCCAGCCACAACACAGTAAAGCAAACTCCGCCCTCTTAAAGGTCGCAATATCCAAGTTCTAGATTTGTCGGACATAACGACTATTGTCCGGGCTGTACAACAATTTAATACCGACGTGGAGTGGAAATTCTCCGACGATGGCGGCTATGTGGATGTAATTTCGCTATAATTAAACTGTTTCCACTGCAATGGCATCCGTCCTTTTTGTCCGTTGTCCAAATGAAACTTAATAGCGCAGACATGCCACGTAGAGGGGTTTGTCTAGTATCTTTTAGTGTGGAGATTTTAACCTAGTCATGTAAAATGTATATATTTTTTAAGCATAATTCTG
This sequence comes from Campaea margaritaria, assembly GCA_912999815.1. Taxonomy (NCBI): domain Eukaryota; kingdom Metazoa; phylum Arthropoda; class Insecta; order Lepidoptera; family Geometridae; genus Campaea; species Campaea margaritaria. The sequence goes on from OU538800.1 coordinate 4,319,371, forward strand.
CATATTTTGCAACAAAAATATTATAATGTTGTTTTCCAGGCTAGCGAAAATGCGTAAATTAGAATAATTCATATTTTAAATATGACGAGAGTTACATTTGTAATTAAAAAATGTTCTACTCTGAATAATAAAAGGTTACAATTAAGTGATGTCGTTAAAACTTTTTTTCTTTTTTATGACTCGCCTTACTGTTACCAATTTAAAGAAGTTTTTATTTAACTACTTGTTTAAATGTGGCCATATTTCGACGTAAATCTTAACTTAAAACCAACAAATACTAGTCTAGATTTAATAAGGAGGTACTACTTGAATTCTTGCTTTCATTTTCTTGTCCTAGTTTAGACGGATTTAAATACTCCCCACGATACTAGTATGTTACAAACGATACCACGGAAAACAAATAAGGCTTACTTCTATTATAAATACTTGAAATAATGAGTATTACCTAATCCCATCTAAACCATGAAACATTGTAAACGTGCAGGTTTATCGATATAGATTCCGTTGTTTATGTAAAGTGCTATTAACGTTATCAGATCAGATGCCTATGACTTGTACCGGAGAGCCGATATCTACAGAGCTTGTTATCATCAGATTGTTAAGATATAGCCTATTTATATCATGCTGTTGTAAACTTGGGTTTAACTGTTTGTTGTTTGTATAAGGAAAACTATTTTCATGTTAGGCGATAAAGAATAATTACTCTCCGTTAGCTGATAATGGAACTGAACAGATATCTATTTAAAGAATAAACTATTAATAGCTTTACCTGGTGCTTAAGAATTATTACCTCTATACTAATATTTTTCTTTTTGAACCAAATCCCGAAAACTATGTCAAAGTTCAAATCTAAAGAACTTCAAATCTAAAACTAGGACAAAAAAAAACTGATGACATGATGGTTTTTTTTTCTGTAGCTTTTACTTTCTTCAGACTCCTTTATGTGTGCTAATTCATAATAGTGTGAAGTTAGATACGCAAAGTTAATATAACTTCAAACTACCATTTCATTTTCATTTTACAGACGTGTAACATTGCTGATTCCACATTTCACTACGTCAGGAATAGCTAACACACGTGCGGTTAATCAAAGTAAAACGACTGACACCTGTAAATCCACATTTCCACGTATCTGCCTAAAGGTGATCGCACACATGTCGGAACCGAACGCGCCGATTTCGATTTCGCTCACCTGTTCGCAGCTGAAGAAAAGCAGGCGACGCTCAGGCGCTTCATCCGATTCACACGGATTGCGCGTATTGCTTCTAATATAGTTGTCTGAATTTTTCTGGATTTCCTTGCCATGCGTTTTTTTTTTCCGATCGTTGGCCGTGGTTTATTCTGGTATAAGTGCGAGGTTTCAATACATTTCACACATGACATTCTGAAATTCTATTCTTTCGGCGTGTTCGGCGCTTTCGGCTCTGGCATATGTGCGATCACCTTTAGCACACGTTAGTCTTGTTACGCATGCTGATATACGCAATTATTCGACGAGCTAACTAGCTTCCCCTTAAGTTCTACACGAATAAAATTGATTCATTACACGTGTTCATTAAGTTAGTTACACAATCTTACAACTTATCACAATAATTATTAATAATCCACTTTCATTGATACTGTCATAACTCTCTTGCAAATGCAAATAACAGCATTTAAATGACTTCCTGTGGTTTGATCAGGTGTCTGAATAGCTGAACACCAAGCTGAACGATGCCATCCGCTGTGCCAAGAACCGCCAGAGGTGGCACCAGATAGATACCAGGTAGTGTAGTGGTAGACCTGTTTACAAGAGACCGCCTGGGGAAGTACCACCTTTGCTAGATACTCATCCGCCAAGCAGTAGTGTGCAAACACTACCGTGGTTCAGTTTGAAGGACACTGTTTCCAGCGAAATTTCTGGGCATATAAGACTTTAGAACCGATATCTCAGGGTGACGAGCGCAGTGCAGTACCACGCAAGATTTTTTAATGGAAAGTTCTGGGTGGCACTGTAGCTGTTATGGGCAGGGGTGGTGCTTACCATCAGGTGAACGGCTTGATCGTCTCATTACTTAGTAAGATAAAAAAAGAAGAGAAGAGATCAGTCAGGATCATCACGATGCTAAGCAGCGAGCACACGACTAGAGGAGGATTTGTTACCTTGGGCCATTATTATTTTTAATTCACGATGGTTTTTCTAGACTTTTAAGCGGAATCCACTGAAGTTCCAATATAAGCTTTACTTAGTCCTCATATGTATTCAACTGTACCTGTTATTCCCTTATGAGTAGCGTAACAACGTAATTATTTAGACAGTTTGAATTAGGGCGCGGTTCGCTAAGATAACCCATATCACGGCAAGTTTGTGTCGTGTGTGACATAGGTAGGGCACATTATTGATATTTTACGCGCACTGTATAGAGGATGGAGGAAACTTCTGAAGTAGTTAGTAGGTTTAATAATAAAGTTATTGTGGGTTTGATTCCCAAGTTCTAAGTATCACACTCATCAGGTGAGATAATTGGCCAAACGTAAACCCATCTACGTACATACACCTTCAGATCATACATCAACAACCCATATCGTCCCACTGCTGAGCACGGGTCTCCCCTCACTTTCGTGAGGAGGGTTAGGCCACAATCCAGCAAGGGGCCGGTTCCCGGTTCTTGCTTTAAAACTGGAATTAGGTGGGGGAAACCGCGTGCGTAGCTATTTAAAAAAGAAAAGTATTTTGTAAGTCATATTATTACAAAACTTTGAAATAAGTAGTTAGGTGTTTTGTATTAAAAGTTGGATATAGACAGCGTCTTGTAGAGTGATATATATCTAAAACTTAGTCATGTTAGAAGTCAAGTTAACGCGTATACCAACTCATGTAAGCCGTCTTCCTACTGCATAACTTGTATAAACACTTCCGCATAAACGTAGAATTTATGTTAGTTCCTACTAACTGAAATGCAGCTTGGTGAAATTCAACTGTTTCTTGTTATTTCAGTCTAAATAATTATAACAAACAGAACGACTATTTAGCTAAAAATCTTTGGTGGTCATTGAAAACATTTGCGTTTGGATCTTTTTGTACGGAATATATATTACCATCAAAAAGTACATAATAATAAAAATAGTTTCAAGTTCATGTCAAAAAATCCTTTTAGGAAATGTTTAAGCTAGATTTAATTAGTTCTAAAATTTGCCTAAAATATATTGTTCTAAAACTAATCAAAAGGTTCATCCAAAGGTAGTCTGGAACAAATCGCTTTAAGCGATAAGACCGCCCATTGTACTACCCTTGCTTACCTATTGTAATTCTTCTGTACTGTGTTTATTTTTGTTTCTGGTGTACAATAAAGAGTTTTTCTATTCTATTCTATTCTAATATTTCTAAAACTAAACTATTTTGTCACAGGAACCATTAATTTTTACGGGACAATGGTAAACGCTGGTGAAACCGCGTGGTGCTGCTAGTAGGTCAATTATAATATATCTCAAAATAATGAAAGCTCATTACAAGACTGTCAATACTCGAACTTCTAAGTACGAAATAAGCAGCAATCGTGTTATTTCAGATACTTAGGTCACTCTCAACGAATCCAAATTATACGTATTTGGCAATAAAAATCCTTTCAATTCAATTGGAGCTTAATAAAAAGAAATAAGCGGCGGATTGAAGGCTAACAAGACGAGATGAGATCCTACAATCTTCTTAAGGACTCAACGCTATATGAGTGAGTCGGAGTATATGGGGATTATTATTTTGGGTGCACAACTTTTTCTCATAACTTTTGCCAATGTTTTGCCAATTTTTACAAGCTTTTGATCAAGTCATTGTATTAGTATATTTGGGTCATATCTACTAAGTCAATTTCCAGTTCCTGTTTTTTTTTTTATTTGACTTAGTGACGAGACGAGCAAGTCGTACACGTGATGGTAAGCGCTACGCCTGCCCATAACAGTTACAGCGCCATCCAGAACTTTGCATTGCATAGTCACACGCGGCACTGCACTGCGCTCGTCATCGCTTATCATAGTTATCGCGGGTGAAACCCTCGCACTGCTAGTTATTCCCCATTATACATAATTCCACAATTTACAATTTCCAATCTAATAATCAGGCTAGACTCCGCTCTAACATTAGCTTTACCGTTCCGATAACAATATTTTAATATTACCACGTGAACATTAATTAAGTACTAACGCACGGGCACCATCAAAGCCTTATTCCACCGTACATGGTAATTAGAAACTTGTTTAAGAACGCTCTGTGCATACACCGGCCACTTCATATTCTTGTACGGTAATTAGAATGTAATTTACCTATCTTCGTTAATTATTTAGATATTTCATTGAAAGCATAGACGCAAATTAGAATCAACGTAGGAAATAATGAATAATGAGCGACTTAGTTGAACCTACGGTCTTTCTGGGGTACTTGAAGGCCCGCACGCACCAGAAAGTCAAAGTAAGTAAGTAAATTCAAGTCAAGTTAGCAGTGGCCTAGTGGAAGAACGTCGTGAGTTGTCAGTTGTGAGTTCAAATTACCAGAGCATTTACCGGTTTGGTATACCTACCTAATAAAACTACTTCAATTGTATTAATCTAGACTACTACGATCTCGGCGGTTTCAATTATTTTAAATCTAGGATTTAAAACAATTGAAGTTATATTTATCAGCTGGCTGTGATTTAAGTGGCTTGTCGTGCGGGTTCGATTAGGCGCCACACCTATTTACTCGATTTAAATTTTATAGAAAGCTTTCTTTGACATTACTTCTTTGTGAACGGTATGTGATTTGTTTTTGAATAAATCATGAAACGAGCCCTTTGTGTTTCAGGAAAACGGAATAATTACGGTTCAAAGCATTCGAATCTAATTAGGCCTCCGGAACCTTGTCTAAATAACTTTGACATATGCTTAATTACAACCAGTATTCGTAATAGGTACTTATGTTGTTTGTATATTTATCATCATGTTAATAAACGCTGATTTACTTTCTTAAAAAAAAAAATACTAACTAAATCATCTAAATCATTTTCTATCGTTTTCACACGGATCTATCGTATTTTATAATATTTGGAACTCATATTTATTACGTATCGTATTTTATATTTATATTTTGGTAGGCCTTTTAGAATTATGAAAGTTTTCACCAAAAAGTTGCGCTAACGAAAAACAAAATTAATAAAGAAAATGTAACCCTATTTAATTAACCCCTGCTATAATCTTCATCATCATCAACCCATAACGTCCCACTGCTGGGCACGGGTCTCTCCTCACTTTCGTGAGGAGGGTAAAGCCATAATCCACCACGGGGGCCCAGTCCGGATTGGTGGATAACATACCTACCTCCGAAATAATTCTCGGGTAGGTATGTGGGTTTCCTCTCGATTTTTTCCTTCACCGAAAAGCGAGTGATAATTACGTACATATGTTTTACAGAAACACATTGGTACGTGCCTGCACTGGGATCTTATAAAAAATTAAAATAAGTATAAATGGTCGATAAAGATCTAACTTTATCAACTACTTTCGGCATATGTAACATAAATATAAATAACGCTTAGTTTATTTCCTTAAAGTCACAGTTGAAAATTCTTCTTAAAATAATAGAAAATCCTATCATTTCACGTTTCTTTTTTTCAAGATTCGCCACACCTTTCTAAAAAATATAGGTCAAATTACAGCGTGTCAAAAGTAATTCCAAAAACCTCCGCTGTCTCGCAAAAAATGTATCTTCCACGGTATTATTTTACCAACAGGTAGACTCTAATCACACCTAAGACACTCCATACAAATCACTGATTTGACAACTCGCACATGATAATGACGTTTGTACACGCGCCAAATACGTGTGTACGTAAGTTATCAAAGATACTACGCAACCAAAGAAAAGGCAACCCGCTAGCATGAAGGTTAATACTAACCGGTTTGTCTATTGTCATTTGTTATTTGGGCGTGTAATATTGACTGACCTCCCGAATTTCCTCCGGATTGCGGGTTGAGGTGCGGGGAAGTTAATCACGGGGGTCGAGTGTCCATTCTGCAATTTAGTACTATATATCTTCTGAGCTCTAATATCAATCTATCTGTCACGCCACACCGTGGTTGTCACGTCTAGCGTCCCACAGAATAGTGAGGGCCCAACGAGGGAAGACTTATGACAACCCTTGTCACGCAGGGCTGTCACGCCCTAACATGGAAAACGTTTTACTTGTACAGCATTTTATTGGTTTCAATTTCACCGTTCCGTTGCCACAGCTAGGGTTGGTGCATACGGTAGAATTGACACGGTTAATGGACACTCTCTGATGTTATAGAATTAGTAAATTTTGAATTGTTAAATGACAGAATGTTTATAAAACATTACTTTTATCATTTACAGAATAAATAACAGTCAGTAAGGACCGGCTGAGAACAGTCTTCACTAGCTTTTTGAGCATGAATTCTACTTCACCTATTCCTTCTTTGCTATTTTATTTTTAACAGTTTTATTAAATTTATTGGTTTTTTTTTATTATAAAATGTACTTGCTAATTTAAACAAAATCCTCGTAAAATAAAAGGACTTAACACTTTAATTAACAAGTTCAAATTTATATGAAAACTATCTAAAACTATTGTTGGTATAACTGTTGCTGTTTCCAAAACTACAAAGTTTTAAAAGCTTAAAGAGTTGTGTAACATATTCCCATATTTTGTGCTCGGCCTAACCGAACGTTTTACTGGTTTTGGCTCCCATTCTACCAGCCCTGGTTTGTTTAGTTTGTAGATAATTGCTTTTGCTCTTTAAAAGTTTGTCCTTATTAGATTTGTGAATAAACATAAAACTCAAAACTCAAATCATTGCAAACACGCAAATTATTGCACTTTAACAAGTCCAAAAATTTAAATCTCTTATACATAGAGAAAAACAAAAAAAAGTCAATATATGATCTACTAAAGTAATTATTGTCTAATTATGGTTTGAGTTTGAAAAAGGACATTTCCCTTTCAAGTGGTGACTCATGTCTGAATCTCGCACAGGAAAAGGAAAATTAACTCTATCTGTGTTTCGGAAATAAGCCCGTCAGAGAAGATAGCACCAAGAAACTCTACGGGGATGCAACTCCCAATGCAAATATTTTATACCTAACGCCTTGCTTATAACAATAATACTGCGCACTGCGATATACAATATACTGAGCAGTACTAAGCGTTTGTGAAAACTTCTTTTCACGAAAAATAATCAGCAATTGTTTTATTGTTGTACCGATAAAAAAAAATCTTACGAATTATTTTTATTATGAGTTACAAATCGAGCAGCATATTCTGCTGCAATGAAAATGTAAAATCGCCTACCGTTTACTTTACTACTAATAGAATCATAGTCTAGCTGTAATGTATACCATGTACAAATTTGAAAATATAATATTAAATACTAGCTGTACCCTGCTACGCTTCGCTGTGGCACATTCGCACATTCGCTGATATGTCACTGATGAAAAAAATAGATAAAAACAATCCTTGATGCGGATTATATATCATGCTAAAATTTCAGCTCGATCGGTGCATAACTTTTTGAGTTTTTGAAGCGTACACAAACCAACATAACATTTTTATATTATAAAATTTGAGTAATAAAAACCTGTTAAAGCGTTTCAAAGTAATGATGAAACATTGTATTATAAAAACAAATGCTCTGAGTCCAACAATTTAATAGTTTTTGGCTCCGAATCGGCCTATTAGTGCAGTATGCTGGGCTCGCCGGATTTTCGTAATACGTGATGAGTCGCGACTCCATCATACGGTACTGATGTTGTGGAATCGATTTCGTAGTTATTGGATAAGTGAATGAAATAACGGACATAACTATGTCGGAAAATTGTGCTCGGAAAGCCGGGAAATAGGATTGCAATTTTGTTCGATAAAAAAGCAACGTTAATAGGTTTGGACACAGTTTGCGGTTCATAGTGGGACGTAATCAATAACCTATTAAACAACAAATCAACCTTACCTTACCTTACTTTTTTTTTATTTGACTCAGTAACTTACATTTGTAATACTCGTAAACTATGTTTTACTATGTTTAAAATTAATTCATGTTTTATAATTATTTTAAAATATTTTCTTCAATTTTGTAATTGGTGGCGGCCTGTGTTTGCGTGTGGATCTTAGTTATTTCTTTTATCCAACAAATTAAAGACCATAATATACCTACTTAATTCTACGGATACAAATTACATCGTGCTAGACAGAAGTCTACCAGAGACAATAAAAAAATTAATGACTTCGATGTTTCAACCTCACGACGAAATATTTGAAACAAGTCACCAAAAAACAACTAATGATATTCATCTCAGTTTTACTCCACATTTATGTACACATGTTCAAATACATCATCTTCATAAAGTAAAACCTGTTTCAAACCGGTTTTATGCTCTGTTTCATTTTTACTGCCCATAAACTCTTCAATACCAGCACTAAACGTAAACTTGGAGATAGATACGAGTAGATAGCATGAATCGTACTAAAGCGCTTCCAGAGCTTCGTCCAGTTCAGACATCAGAATTCGGCCCTCATATTTGTATTGCCTTTGAAAATTCAAAGCGACGACCTAGTTACAGGTAAGCTTCAGGATCTGAACGTTATTTCAGCTGGAACTGGGGCACTAAACTCACGGTGATCTAGTACAAATCGCAGCGTCAGAGTTTCACTTGAACTGTGACAACATTATCTCATGTTTGAACTTACTACTAAGGGCTTTTATGGCATTGTCTTAAAATAAAATGGACTATTTGCTCGAAATGTGTTGAAGTTTTTCAAATGCTGCTGATTAGTTGAGACTGAAAAATGCAAAGCGTTACTAATTAGTCACAGTCTGGGCGTCTGGTCTAAGCAACATGTGACCAAAATGCTGGCTTATATTTTGCCCAAAGATTAAGCATTGCTATACAACGTGGCAATGCTGCCAGCATTTTGGGAACGATTCAACTGGTAGCGGCTTATTAGTCTAGGTTTTATTTTAGGCTATGTTTAGGTTATCGTTCTAACTGTTTTTTATTAGTTTTGATTTGTTTTTCATTGCAGTAACTCTTAGTATGGCTACAGTCTTATCGAGAAGCTATTAAAATATATCGGTGGGCCAAATTGTCAGTTATTTTACTGTCTTTCTCGCCTCTCTACTGATACCCTCGTCCCACTTACATAATGTTTAAACATGCACAGAGCAAAATGGGTCCGGCTAAAAATACCAACGAAAAAGCAAAAATCGCAAAACAGAACGACCTACTTAAGCTTAACTATACTTACATACTTAACCGTTACAACTTCCTAGTTCACGTTAATGGCAAAACCTTACGGCCTCTTATTGCGTTTAACTAGCCTACAAATCTCATGGTAGGGGTCCCGGCAGTCTCACACGCTAGGTAGGAACGTAGGGTGTAGGTACGTAAGTGTCAGCAACTGGCCGTCAGGAACTTAGCTTCGCCTCGTAGACTTTGGGATGTGGACTGACGCTGAAATCCATTTCAATAGACAAGTTTTACTGGTTATTGATGTCGGCTTACTAAGTCAGTGTCAGTTTAACATTATAGAGTGATTTTAGCGACGAAGAGAGCTAGTTAAGTAGGTATAATAATATTTGATGTGATTTTAGTCGTATCGTCATCCGTTTGATTATGTCTACATATCAGCGTGGATGCCGTGCGTGGAGCTTATGGAAGTACCACACCTTTGCCAGTTATTAATCCGCCAAGCAGTAGTGCGCAAACATTACTGTGTTCCGTTTAAAGGGCATTGTTTCCATCGAAATTACTGGGCATATGAGACTTTAGAGCCGTTGTCTCAGGGTGACGGGCGCAGTGCAGTGCCGCGTAGGATTATGCAATTATCATATTATTATGTGGTGCTGTGACTGTTATGGGCATTAGGATTTTGAATAGAGAAAGATAAGATTAGTAAATTCCCTAGTTTCGTTCTAAACTTAATTGGACAAGGAAGGAGGCCGCTGTTATATGTACCGCTTATCCACCTTATTACACATTAAAGCACTAAGACATTATACAATTTAGGAACATCTTATGAAATGACCTTAGGCATGGTCTCAATGAGAATGAGCAATAGACAATGCCTAAGTGTACTTTCTTGTTAAATTTCGGGCAAATAAAATGGTTGGGTGCCTAAACGAGCAAAATGGAAAGTTATTATTTTCAAGATTACACTTTGTTTAAAAATTATTTTTTTATTTGACGGAGTGACGAGATGGGCAAGTCGTTCACTTGATGGCTAACGCTACGCCTGCCCATAACAGTTACAGTGCCACCCAGAACTTTGCATTGCATAATCTTGCGCGGCACTGCTCTGCGCTCGTCACCCTGAGACATCGGCTCTGAAGTCTCATATACCCCGTAATTTAGCTGGAAATTTATTTGAAATCGTAATTATACACGTTTTACATTAGAATAAATGACAAATGGAATTCCGTTTACCGAAATTAAATAGGGAAGTTCAGATTTCATAAGTGTACTTATACCTACGTACGTACGTACGTACGTACGTACTACGTACGTATTATTAAAACATAAGTTTTAAATGTATTGTGTTTATTAAATACTGTAAGTACGCCACCCACCCTACTATCGAAAAATGTTTTTTACTGTCCATCCAAAGGTTGTCTGGAAGAAATCGCTTTCAGCGATAAGACCGCCCATTATACTACCCTTGTTTACCTGTGTACTGTGTTTATTTTTGTTTCTGGTGTACAATAAAGAGTTTTTCTATTCTATTCTATTCTATGTGGGTGTGGTGTTCTGTGTATGTCAGATACACAGAACCTGACCCCTCACTAGGATTCCCTGTATCTAGGGAATCAGGAACTGTAAGTAACTGACTCAAAGCAAATACTGCTGAATCTCAAATTTATACCCTGTGCGGGAATCGAACACGCATACTCACGCTTCGCAGTCGACTCATCACCCACTAGGCCACTACGCTACAGAGTCCGTCAAATACAATAGACAAGATCAGGAAAGAAACAATTGCCAGTTGGTTCCTTTTGAAGCTCCAGCACTTTGCCGTCTACGCTTACTTCTGGACTTACTCCAACTTAAGTTCAAATCTGTTTACATGAAATTCAGCTAGTATAATCCGTGACGTGTGAAAGTTCGCGGCTAGCAAGCTGAAGTTGGAGCTGAAGTTGGTATAATCGCGCGTGAAATGTTAAGTCGAATGTACATAGCGTATGAGCTAAGTATTAGCATGGAGAATGTAATACGTAGTCATTTCTGTAGCTTATTTTCGTTAGTACAGATAGATGTGCAGATTTTTAAAAAGCATTCCATATGGAACTATTTTAATGGATCTCTTGGAAACGTAAACGGGATGCATGAGAGTTCAAAACATAAAAAGGGTGTGTGTAATAGTGTACGCACGTAGGATTTTCTGTGTCGAGGCCTTGTCATTGAAAGTAGAAAAAACTATCGAGAAATACTCTTTTGATTATAGTTAATATCCGTGGTCAAAAGAAAAACTGAGAAGACATCTCAATACAAAACCTTTTTAAACATTTGTATACTCTATGATGACTTCGTACTCTTGAACTCTTTGGTTGTATTCATGTAAAAGTGTTAATTATTTAATCACGGCGCGTGATTGTGGAGGGTAACAAAAAAACGTGACGATAACTATAAAATGTCTCCCATATGTCGATATCAAGTTTCACTTCAAATAAAAATGGCTACATGCTTGTACGAGGTCCCAAAAAAGCCCCCCAAATCAAACACAGATCGAGGTGCAAAGTATGAGTTCTATATTCGAAAAACATAAATAAGGTTATTGTTTTCGCGGAACGAAACGCTTGCGCGATTTAGGATTTTGTCGCTCAAGTCAACCTGCCATCTGTTATTAAACTTAAGAACTAAATCTTCAAAAGAGGTTTCATAATAATATAAAGAGGTTTATATAGGCGTTGGCGCCTAAACAATGCTCTCCCTAGACATAATCCAATTCAGCTGTAAAAATCTAGTAAAGTTTGGATCCAAATAGGCTAGTCGACACATACGGGTGCACGTAGCGACGATAAGTTGTGGGTTTACTGGCTCAGCCTCTCTCCAAACTTTTAAACGTGCATTATATCGACGGCCGCTTAGTTTCAAATTGGAAGATGAGAAAACGCTTGAAAACTTTAAAAGTTTACGCTTGAATTTGGATCATGCTTCACAGTGTTCCATCACCTTGAAGTTTTATGAATGACCTATCTTTTGTTTTCTTCTACAATCGCTGCTGTTCTATTTTCTTGAGACTAAGTGATGATATTATAAGGTTTATACATTTTTCTTCATTAGAGTAGGCAAACAGCTGGCAATGACGGAACGAGGACGGATTGGTGATGGATCGATGACTGAACATATTTTCTTCAGTGACGGAAAACTGGCGATAGCTATTTAAATTACGTATTATATAGCAACATCATTATTTCATTTCAACATTTATATATATAATTTTAATTAATATCATATTTGTCAACCGCCAGACAAATGATATCTACTCTAATGAATACTGCTAAATGTGTGCTCGCAGTTGGAAAATTATGCGCACTAATAAAATGAATTAGATATCCTTATTTTGGATCTAAATTTCAGTTCAAATTTCTTCTATTTTAATTTCTTCTTTTCTCTCATCAGAATCATCATCATCATCATCATCGTCACAAACAGCTCAATCAACCCATTGCAGGGCAAAAGCCTTGTCCCTCTTACGCCATTCATCCCGGTTCTGAGCCTACCATGACGTCTTATAGCGATTCAGTTGAGGATCTAAACTGTTAGGATAACAATCGTTAGGATAAGTCACAGATATTAGTCGTTATAATGATATCGCAACAGTTTTATTTTTATCAGTTCGTCTATATCTTTCGCTCGGCCTTCTAAAATAACTCCAAGGAATATTCAAAACTCTGAAATAATATGTCAGAATTTTCAGTTTTATTTTTCAGTATACCTACAGTTACAGCTGAAACATTAAGCTTTAAGTTCAATTGTACGTACGTGTTATTTTAGGTAACTTAGTATTATCCAATGAAGGCATAGAACTATGCCCAATAAATTCAGCTCGTAAGCTTAACCTTTGCAAAGCTAACCTACACAGAGGACCAGCACTCGAGTGACGCTGGCCTTGAATGGCAAGTGAGTTAATGCTCGCATTTCAGAGCAACGTGCCGTTTGCGGCCGGCTTACGCCTGAGCCGGCTGGAGGCCGGCTGGAGGCCTGCTAGGAAGATTTGTGAAGGAAAATTGTAGGAAAGATCCTCTAGTTTGCGAATTGTGGTTTCCCTTTGTGTACCTAGTGCCTTGTTAAAACGTGGGTTTAGGGAATTATGTTCAAATATTTTAAGTGTGCCATAGAATTAGAACATTAAGTTTGGTAACATGTTGATTCATAAGTAATCATAAGATATCAATATTTTCATGAATTATGTTTTCATGATAATAAGCACTGGGTATAGGAACTGATATGAGCAAATGCATTATTTGTAATTTTATGATTAGATTTTTTTTTATATAGAAATACCTATCTGTTTACATTTCGTTGTAAACTATTGAAGTTCCGAAAAATTCCATTGTACCATTTCATATACTTAGATGGCTTAGTAGTTCTTTCAAAAGCTAACATCTAAATAATAAATAACCGTGATTTATGAACGTACTTTGGAAAAGTAAATCTAGGTCAGTCCCTTAACCCCTTGCGTAAGGCCTAGCATGAAATACGAGTCTGTGTTTTTTCAATCCCATGAGCTATGTTTTTTTTTATAGGAAAACATGGTTATTTTTTTTAAATAATTAATAGCAAAGCAACGCTATGCGTTACGCGCGGATCAGCGCAATTGGTTTTTATAGTAAGTATTTACAATTTAATTTAATAATTGTTTTCAAACAGTTTAGTTACTAGTCATGTCCGCCCCAAGTTTGTATGAAAAAAAATCGCTCCAAGCGAAAGACGACCTAATTTAGTAAGTACTTCAGCCTTCAACAACTACAGAGAATATAAAAAAAAAATAAAAAATATAATAAAAAATTATACCGCTACAAAACTACGATAATAAAACATTACCCCTGTTTTCTCTCTGTGGGTATATAATATCCTCTACCACATTTCAACTGGCCGACCAGTCAACGTAGCATATAAAAGAAGTAAGGGCCGAAACTGCATTACGCCGTTTCATACAAAGTGCTGCGTCGTGGACACATGCGCGGGCGTCTTTTGGATGAAATAGGTGCCCGCGTAACGCAGTTGCTGCCCTAAATGTTTTCTAAGCCATGTCTACACTCTAATAACCCATCAAGCCACCGTGGCGTTTACCTCCTACCTAGCTCTAGCTAACCCCATTGTTATCGTGCGTGATTGAACAGACAATAGAAGGTAAATGGATTTCAATTGACAGCACCTGAGATATGGCTGGCCAGTTCGGCTTTGTTTATTATTATTTCTATAAAGGGGGAAAGATTTTGAGATAGTGCGTCAAGTTTAGACACTAGTGAGGAGTATTAGCTTTGTGGGTGGGTAAGGGCCCTACTACACGGTAGGTCTTCCGCTGCAGAAACCCACACCTGAACCGCATTTAGATACAATTTAATATGAAAGTGGTATGGGCTACACTACACGGGCGGTTCTCCCGCCGTGGGAATCCATTTCTAAACCACAATAGATACAAATTTATATGAAAGTTCTATGGGCGATACTACACGGGCGGTTCGGTCATACACAACTTTTATAAGCGGATACCAGAGGCGGGCGGGAGAACCGCCCGTGTGTACTCGGAGTACGGCGCTAAGAAATAATAAATTTCACTATCCGAATAAACAGACGTAGAGTGACGGTCACATGTCAAATAGAATAGAATAGAATAGAAAAACTCTTTATTGTACACCAGGAACAAAAATGAACACAGTACAGAAGAATTACAATAGGTAAACAAGGGTAGTACAATGGGCGGTCTTATCGCTGAAAGCGATTTCTTCCAGAAAACCTTTGGATGAACAGTAAAAAACATTTTTCGGTAGTAGGGTGGGTGGCGTACTTACAGTATTTAACAGACACAATACATTTAATACTTATGTTTTAATAATACACACACACTATACTCAATAAATAATAAAAAATAAAAATAATAATATAATAATAATAATATACATATATTTATACAATAGTTGTCAGATGAGCCCATCTGACATTGTAGACTAATAAAAATCTTCTAATAGACTAGCTAGAACCAGACGGTCTCCGAGGCGCTATTATTATTGCAGACGCAGACAACGCCAGCATTATTCATATTGGGTAGGTACTCTATTCTCTGGGTTAATATTTTGATTAAATTGTCATTCGTGGCCAGTCGGCTACATGGCCAGACAATTTGTAGGCGTCCTAAGGTTCGAGCTAGGCTACCTGAATATTCAGGATTAGCGGAGGGTCACGCTACGAGCCCGAAAAGCTACGCTACGAGCTCACCTTGAAATATTAACTTGGGAAATAAATTCAGTCGACAAAGTTCTCGGGGACACCCACCTTCGCTTTGTTTACAGAACAAAGTTTACGAGTGATTTATATCTTACTTCAAAAGAAGCTTGGTTGTACACTGTTTTGTATATGGTCTAAAGCTGAGCCTACAACTTTGTCATAGCTTTTTTGTATGCATTTTACTACGATCGGATATTATGTTTTATTTTTATGGTGTCACTTTTTTGTAGCAGGTGCAGGGAGACTCGTGCAGAAGAGGCCTCATAATTATATCGCTGTTCTACCTACAATAGATTATTCTCAAGTCAAACCCTTTTAAAATGAATTCTTCTAATTTTACTATCAAATTTCATTAGATGCCATAACTTTATTTTTATAGATATGTTGTACTATACATATGCGAGCATCAATCACTGATTGAACCTCCTGTATTATGTTACCGAAGCTCTCTCTGGTATAAACAACGGATTGGTCCTACAAAAAATGAACATATTCGCTTTTCCACTTTCCAACGTGATCAATCTACGTCAAGGATGGATTAGAGAAGCTCTAATTCCGCTTTTTGTGATATTGAAACATACTTTAAGAATATTAAAATATAGACTGGAAATATCTTTGCACATTTAAGCTATCATGGTGATTAAAAAATATATCCATTTTTAATTTTTTTACTATTGAAAAGCGAAAGTAACACTGTCTTTCTATCCTTCCTCTACCCTTTTTCATTACAAAGCGGCTGAACTGACCTTGTTGAAATTTTGTACGGATATAGCTGGAATCTTGAGGAAAAACAGAGAATACATTTAAAGCGATTTATACACAGTAGATTTTTACCTCAATACCAATAATCGAATATCGATTTTACGATAACCGCCAAAGTTTACCGGCAAAGATGTCAAACTTGTCATAGAAACTTTGTTTTCAAATTGAATAATGTCTTTCTAAGCTTTTGTTTACGGAAATTATAATCTCGCCGCGGAAATGGAGCGATTATAACGTGGTTATTATAAACGTATGCGTCCAGCGTCAGAGCGATTATGTGCCGGAAGTGTAGCGAGGCGGGCGTTGACGCCAATTTCCGCCTTCGCCACCGCCGCCCGCCCAGCCTGGGAGAGCGAAAAATACTTCCAGATCCAAAGCGAGCTTTTTAAAAACAATTGTAAATTTAACTCAAGAAAAATCTCCTCATAGTTGTTCCTTTAAATAAAGACAAGTTTTGTGGTTGCTTACATTAATATAAATTAGTTCCTGTAGTTTAATTTAAACATGAAACGAACTGATAAAATGTCAGGTAGGTTTGTATGATAATTCAAAAGCAATGTCTCAACGTCGATTTTTCTTAGATCATTGAACATGAGACAAATGGGTTTCCCTTTTATAACCTTTAAGATCCACATTCCTTTGGATCCACAACCAAAGGAATGTCTTTTGGTTCAAATTGAAACGTACATTGTGGTCACTTATCTACACACCGGCAACTTTTACTTTTCCTTGGTTCTTATTGTTAAAGTGCTGTTTTGATATATTTATAATACTGTTTAGTTTTTTCAATCTACAGATTCTTTTTAATGCATTGGAATGTTAAATTAAAATTTTATTTCAATTTACATAGCAGGCGTATAAATTGAACATTGGATTTTCTCAATATAAATCTAATAATTGTTAATTACATCAATTATAACTTCACTACAATAATTCTTATACTAACCAACACCGATTTCAGTTGTGCCCTAGATTAACGCCTAATCACAGCGACTAACGACCGAGATTAGGATCGCATCGGCCTAGTATCACGCTGGCAATAAATGAGTAATTCTGTCCGCCATTTCCATAATTACGTAATCCGAACAGGGCGCCAAGAAAAATCCAATTTCCTTAGTCAACACACCGGGGCGTGAGACGCGTAAGCTGCGAATACGTGAGTATATCGTAAATAGTGTAGATTTTCTTTGAAAGTTTAGGTTTTTTTTTTATTTGACTGAGTGACGAGACGCGCAAGTCGTCCGCCTGATGGTAAGCGCTGCGCCTGCCCACACATAGCATTACCCAGAACCCTGCATTGCATAATCCTGCGCAGCAGTGTACTGCGCTCTTCACCCTGAGACATCGGCTCTAAAGTCTCATATGCCCAGTAATTTTTCTTTAGGTTACGTAACTTTGAAAAATTCGGATTTTTTTGAGCATGAATTTAATTATCTAAGTTTATTAATTAAAGTATTCAACGACCTTCTACACTCAAGATGGCTTCATTTCCATTTTTCAAATAAATGTTGATGTAAATAGGTACTGCTAGATGATTATTCAAAGTTACTAGGAAAACGTAATTTTCTTGATTGCAAGAAGCTATGCCAAGTCGTATTAAAACCATCAGTAAGTACTTACTTTCCAAGAAACTCGTTGGTTTTGTGCCTTAATTGGACTTGCTGGGATTCCTTGACCTTACTTCGCCAATGCCTCTAAGGCCATATTTTTCTAAGACATAAAAATACGTCCACAGAAAAACGAAGTCACGAACATCAAGTTCTTAATAATAGAAACTTGGAACATTAGTGCTTGAAGCACATATTACTGTCGTGGCTACGGTCAATTAGGTATATTTCTGTGGCCTATAAAATATGTGGCCTAGATTTTTCTTTTCGTAAGTACAACTCTCAAGGCCTCTTCATATAATATAATATATTCAGTTTTAGGTAATAGAACACCTACTTACTGTACACTTAATTTGTTAGAGAGGTTACTAATAAGTACCTAGATAATATTTATTCAAGCTGTAGGGTTGTGCTGAATAAGTTACGCGCGAAAGGAAGATTTTTTTTTCGCTAGTTAAATAATTTATCAACATTCTTTTCCTTCCTATTCTTTTTTCGTTCTTTTTCTTTACTTTTTTATGGTAGACCTTCTTTACCTACTTTTGCTGTATCGCCTCTTCAAGTAGGTCACACTTTCCCAATGTTGTAAAATTCCGAATTCTCCCAAGATAACTGTCCGGTGAAGTGTGAAACTTCATTCAATCAAGGCCCGGCTCATCCCGCCGCGTCGGGCGGAATAAAAATGAACAAGATTGATGGCGTGTCATCGCCGGCGCTTCCTGACAGGATATTACGGAAGCACGGAATTAATGCGCGTTATTATTTTACACGAGGTCATAAAAAACGTGTGGAGCTTTGTCATTATTATAAGCGAAACAGATAGTTTGAAAACGTCATCGATTTTTCGCCTGCTTTCCGCAAGTTTGCATAAAGCTACATTCTGAACGAAACGAATGAATGATTGAATGAATGACTTTAAAAAAACGGTTTTTTCTTATAGAGGTAATAATAAATGAGTGTTGGCTCTATGAAGTTTTATAAAAATACATAATATATTAATCTGCCGAGTAAAATAAAAAAAATGCATTGAATATTGATTTTAGCATTGCATTGAGACAGGTTGCTTGTATAATCGGTAAGGTTTTTTGAATTACTATTTTCCCAATTGCTTGTAGTTCTAGTCCAGTGCAATGGATTTTACTTACATAATAATATATTATGCACTGTTTGGTAATTCTTTTTTTATTTTTCTGTTCTATCTGTGATGAATGAATGAAGGCGTGCCGCGTGATGCGTAGCGTAATGAATCTCATGAATGACGAGGGTGTGACACGTGGCGTTGTGACTAGTAACGAAAAATGCCCATAAGTTTACTCTAGACGGTAAAATTGTGCACAAAATCAATGTGACAGATGCGTAAGGAAATTGCAGTGTAAATCGAAACAAACTAGGACCTAAAGAAATCTGTCAGTAAGCGAAAGCATCGCATTGTTTCGAAAGCGAATATTCCACTCGTATTCGTGCGTCGATCACGTTTTATGTAGCGGAGCGAAACGAATCGATGCGGATGAGGGATGTTAGCGAAATACGAGATAAGGCACGCTCCATACAGCCCCTACCTATTGCCAGTTGATGGATGTGTCACTTACCGCGTCAGGGTTTTGGGAACGTAAGATAAGTGATATTAATTTTTTGTTGCGCATGAGATGACGATGCAGATTATCTATTTTGTTTTTTGAGTTTGACTGTCATCTTTCTTGTTTGACAAGTTCTGTCAATTTTTTATATTATTTATGTGATGCCTACTCCCTTCACACAAATATTGTAGAAATTATAGTCTTTTTTATGGGCATGACAATTTTATTGTTTTTATATAAATATGATGAAATTCTCAATAAAAAATACTTTTGCTATAATTGATTAAGCTTGTTTGTTGAATGACCTTTTTTTTTTTTTGATTATTGCTTATGTTTCCTGAATTTGTGTTCAAATCTATTAGTTATAGCTAGTATTATGCGTACCTTCACCTATTAACTGAACCAAATATAATTTAAGCACTTACTTACGAGTAGTTAAGCTATTTAATTCTGTCATAAATCACCCGTGGTAGGGGAAACGATGTCACTACACTGGCTTATATCGCTAATATAGTAAAAGGAACTAAATCTTGTATTCAGGGATACGTAACATATGACGCGGGCAGGATTAGCTTGCTGGCGTATTGTGTCTGTGGATCCAATGATTTTCTGCGAAATCTTTGAGTGAAAACGCATTGTTTGATGAATATACTAAGAAGGAGTGACAACAAAACTCGTTTAGTGCTAATTTTATGTTGTCTGTGAGCATAACACACAAGTCCAATAAAGATGTTCAACTATTGTTTATTTTTTTATAATATTTTTTTGATTTGACCTAAGCCACTTTTAGAGCAGCTGTATTGTACCTACATTGAAAATTTTCAAAATTTGAGTTAAAAAAAAACTATAGTATACGAACGGTGGTGGGAATCTGTTAATGTTACGTAGTGGATTTTTCCTCAACTTTCCTATTTCCTTGCTAAACATTTAGACCAATAGGTACATCAAAGTTAATCATAGTCGACAAGCGTCGCTTACTTACTACTAGCAAATCCAAATGTCTTAATACAAAACCCAATGTGAAAAGATGAAGGAAGGATGTGGTTTTCAAATTGACTTTTGCCTTCACCCCTAAAAGCGGCTCCTCCAAAGAGCATCAGCTAATGCACTTTCCATATTTGCTGTAATCCTGGGCACGGCACCATATTTCGAGGAAGGGTGCCGGGACTGCAGATAAGAGCACATCCATCACTTTGTGCTATAAACAGAACATTTTAACCCTCTAGTACCGCTGTAGATGTAAAATATAACACCTGTGGAACACGCTTGGGGCATAGAGAGCCACATATTTTTTTTTACAGTATAAGTAGCACCTAGAGAAAAACAATGAGAAGCCTAAAAAAAAGCCTAAAATAAAGAAGAGGCTTATGTCCAGAGTGAATTGACAAAGACTGATGATGATGATGAGGATGAAGGAGTAACTGCCTATATCTAGTAAATAATGTTTATCTGAATTAAGGTCTATTTTTGTAGTCCAGATGTCTAGATGAAAACTAATACTTTATTCTACTTTAAAAGGTACAAAAAGAGTACATGATTGAAATGTAATTTAATAAAAAAAACACTTATTTTGTCAATTTTCACTGCAACCCGTGACCACAATGCTTTTACTTATTTCTAACTACCATAACAATGTACCAATGTTTTTCTTGTAAAAACATATGTTTCTCGCTTTTCAGTGAAGGAAAACATCGTGAGGAAACCCACATAGAATAGAATAGAATAGAATAGAAAAACTCTTTATTGTACACCAGAAACAAAAATAAACACAGTACACAGGTAAACAAGGGTAGTACAATGGGCGGTCTTATCGCTGAAAGCGATTTCTTCCAGACAACCTTTGGATGGACAGTAAAAAAACCTGAGAATTATTTCAGAGGTGGGTATGTTACCCACTGGACCGGGCTCCGTTGGTGGATTAAGGCCTAATCCTCCTCAAATTGAGGTGAGAGAGAGAGCGGGCTGATATGGGTTGATGATGATGATGATTGATGATTACAAATCAACGAAGTACTCCCACCAACCTTCATTAGATCGCAAGAGGTATCTATAGAAGCCTTTTATGACCTATATGATGTCCAGCTGGTAGAGTATAAACTAATTGAGTTCTATTCTGAAATGTTTAATAAAGACACTTGCCTATTTTGTTAATGAATGACGTTCACTGTTCCGTATTTCCAGCGGCACCCACCTGCAGCGCTAGATAAGCGCCATCAATCACTGCCGCTATGAACAGAATACAGAAGCTGCTTTAAGCCCCTCTGATGGGAATTTAGAAAATAGGTAAATAGTCTTATGTTTCAACCCCTGACAAAGATAGAGCGTTAAGTTTAACGTGAGCGGGTTTGTGTTGTGTGTGTGTGTGCATTTATGTACAGTCGTCTCGAAGCCATGGTAATGCATGTAATGAAATATCGACAAAATTCCAACAATAGTTAATCAGTTATTTTTATTATTAATTAACACAAATTATTTAGTGTGAAGTGAGTAGGCAAGAACACTTTGACAATTCTAACACGAAAGTCTCATAAACAAACAGAATAATGAAAACACAAGCTGTGAAAATTATATAGTTTGAATTTGAAAAGGGAAATTTGCCTTTCATGGCCGAATCTTGCACGAGGAAAGAAAGCTCCATAAACTCTATCGGGGCTTCGGAAATCTGCTCGTTAGACAAGATAGCACCAAAAAACTCTACGTACAAAATTTTGTACCCTAAGATAAATAAATAAAAAGAACTGTTTTTTTCGCTATAGCTTTATTTGACTGAGGCGAAGCCTACCCAAGGGATGACCGAATACTGGGTTTTTTGAGCTACAAATCTTTCTACCTAGGTAATCTGATATTAGGTACTTTGTACCTCCCTATGTCATTCGTTCTTGCCTCGGTGCGTTCAATCCACAGGGACATATCACTGTTCTAAAAACCGACTCATGGAATCATCATTGGAGTTCAACAGAGTAATTTCATTACTGTATAGAAAATTTACTAATATACAAATGAAACTGATGTGTTTTCATAGTGGTTACTTTACTGTCCATTATTTCAATTACAATTAACCTGTTATTTCAGAACATTAAACTGTTAAAATTACGCTACTCAATTAATTGAACAAAATTTGTGATGACCATGGAATGAAGCGGTGGTAGCCTAGTGGGAGAACGTCCGCCTTCCAATCAGAAGGTCGTGAGTTCAAATCCCAGTGCAGGCACGTACCAATGTGTTTCTGTAAAACATATGTAAGTAATTATCACTCGCTTTTCGGTGAAGGAAAACATCGTGAGGAAACCCACATACCTACCCGAGAGTTATTTCAGAGGTAGGTATGTGATCCACCAATCCGGACTGGGCCCCCGTGGTGGATTATGGCCTTACCCTCCTCACGAAAGTGAGGAGAGACCCGTGCCCAGCAGTGGGACGTTATGGGTTGATGATGATGATGATGATGCAATGAATGACAATGAAAATAAACATCAAGCAAACGAAAGCCAAAATTACAATGATGAGTTTTGTATTAGAAATTGTGTTTGTTCACTTTTTTTTTGTAGAAATTGACTACGCGTTTGTTTGGTGAACGTTTATTGATTTTGTTATCGTTAAATCTTGTTTCAATAAAGAGTAACCGTTCTTTTGACTAATGTTAAATATTACTAACCGAATTCCAGGAAGCGTATATGAGTCAGAAATACAGTTTACCGCTAGAAATATTAAATAATAATTGTATTCTGTTTGGATTGTTTATTTACTTTCTAAAACTAAATGCTTAGTGGGTAATTACATATCGCATTACCGTGGAACCTGCAGCGTTGCACATACCATTGCGACACCATAGAAACAGCAGCGTTGCATTTATTATTGCCACAGCGTGGAAACTGCAGCGTTGCACCGACCTACTTGCAGCCAGTGGCGTGATTCTCTAGAATCGCCGCGCTGCGTCAGCTCGCCGCGTGGGAGCGGACACCGACATCGACACCGCGCGAGGGGACCTGCGTCACTCTTTACTCATACTTCGAGTAGGAGACACATATCCATCTTTAGCTTTAGGAATTATTAATTATTAATTATTGTAATTTTAACTTTTAGAATAAATTAGTTGTTTCTAATTTTGGTTTTTTTTAAGTCCTTCGGCTGTCGCTCGCATAATTGGCGCAGTCGGTAGGATCTAGAATCAGTGCGCGTCGGTTAAAAATCGTCGAAAATCGTCAAAAATCGCCGAAATTCGTTATACGACTTAACGCCGATCGTCGCTGACAGGCTCCTCAGCCCTAATCTAGATTCGAATCTACGCGAGCGCGTCACCGAGGACCAGTATCCAGCCATCGATACGCGGAGGAAACCAGAATGCAACTGTAAGTACGCAAAAACTTTCTTTTTTGTGTTGCTCCTTCCTAGTTCTTATCCTTGTGTTATAAGTACCCAAGATTTTTCATCCCAGGAATAGGGTTGACCGGGAGACTGCATCACGCCAGTCTCGCCGCAATAGAGAGTTAGATAGTTTAAGAGAAATCGATTCAGATTTAAATTTAGATTTATTATTTGTAAAAATGCCTTACGATCCGGATATGATTTTTAAAGCCTTGCGGCCTGTCCCGGATTTTGATGGTAATCCGAATATATTGACTAGGTTTATTAAAATATGTGATCAAATTGTTGCAACGTATATGAGCCTTGACCCCGGTAGTGAATTACCTAACTTGTGTCTTTTAAACGGTATATTAAATAAAATAACCGGGCCTGCGGCTACAATTATCAATTCTAATGGCATCCCTGATAACTGGCTAGGAGTTCGCGAATCCCTCATTAATAATTTTGCAGACCAGAGGGACGAAACCGCGTTATACAACGACCTCTCCTTGGCCACGCAAGGGCATAAGACCCCACAGGAATTTTACGGTCATTGTCAGACGTTATTCAGCACGATTATGACATACATTACGTTGCATGAAAGCCTCCCTACAACTATAGAGGCTAAGCGCGCGCTTTACCGAAAGCTTACCATGCAGGCTTTCGTACGTGGTTTACAAGAGCCCTTAGGCTCTCGAATTAGATGTATGCGACCGGTTACTGTAGAGCAGGCATTGGAATTTGTTCAAGAAGAGCTGAATATAATATATTTGCAGCAACGTAATAACGAAGCGCATTCAAAGGCTCAGCCATTTGTGAAAGCTCAGACTCCAATTCAAATGCCTCCTCCACCTAGACAGGCATTTCAGCCTCCCCCACACATGATGTTAGCACCCGTTAGTCAGAGGCCCATGCTTATGGCACCTCAACCTTTTAAGTTCGCTCAGCCACAGCACCAATTTAAATTTAACGCGGGTCCACAAAATCATCCCCAAAACCGAATGCCTACACGTACGCAGCAGATGTTCGGCGCACCGCCACCAAATTATAACGCGCGCAGTAACGCTTTCCGTCTGCCCCCTCGTAACGCACCTCAGAATTTCGGCCCTAAGCCAATGAGTGGAGTACAACATTTCACCCCTAGGGCCCTACCCGCGACGGGATATTCTGGACACGATTGGTCTAAGCACGGCAACCCTCCACCTACGAACTATTTTAAAAGCCGTGAAATGAATTTTAATGAATGTGTAAATGACGGTGATTATGCGGATTACTACTATGAGCCTGATTATAATTATTATTATTCTGATTTTAACGAATGTCCGGTGTACACCCCTGATTATAACGAGTACGTTGACCCCGAGAGCTACGGCTCTGAAACAGCTCAGGTACATGAGTATCATGTAAACGACGCAGCTTCTGAACCGCAGCCTTCCACTAGCCAACAGGAAAATTTTCAGAAGGCTACAGGGTCAGGCAGGCAAAAATAGAAGTCAATTTACAGACTCAGAGACAGCTACCATATATTCAGACGTCAAACCCCCCATTAAAATTGCTAATAGATACCGGAGCGAATCAATCCTTTCTAAGTCCAGACGCTATAGAAAGATTTTACTCTCACGTGCCGTTAGATTACGACCCATTTGAAGTTACAAATGTACACGCGGTTAGTCAAAACGATTATTCAATCACGGTACCTTGCTTTACTGAAGTTAACGACAACGAACCGATTAAACTTTTTGTGTACAAATTCCATAATCATTTTGACGGGTTAATTGGTCTTGATTTATTAACACGATGGGAAGCAAAAATTGACTTAAAAAGGCTATGTTTAACTACAAAGTCCGCGGTGAACCAAATCTTACTGTACAATTCACGTAACGTTAATTTGTACGAAGATATTATTCCGGCAAATAGCACAAAATTAGTCAGATTACCCATTGATGCTCCCGATAGTGAAGTTTACATTCCAGAACAAATACTGTGTAACTGTGTTATTCATGAATGCGTAACCCGCGTGGTTCAAAGTAGGGGTATATTAGAGATCGAAAACCCGAACGAAAATGACGTCGTATTTTCGTTAGACCGCCCGGCTCACGCGGAGCTATTTAATATCGAGTGCACGCGAACCGGAAAGCTACCCGGCCGCGCTAAAGAAGTCTTAAAGCGACTTCGCACCGATCATCTTAACGAGGAAGAAAAGGCTAATTTGACGGCTCTTTGTGCAAAATATTCTGATGTTTTTTATATTGAAGGTGAAAATTTAACTTTCACCAACCAAGTTAAACACCGCATTCGCACAACCGATGAGGTACCGGTTTACACAAAGAGCTATCGCTACCCTTTTGTTCATCGACAAGAGGTCAGTGACCAAATTGACAAAATGTTAACTCAAGGTATCATCCGCCCTTCCGAGTCAGCATGGAGCTCACCAATTTGG
Organism: Campaea margaritaria; assembly: GCA_912999815.1. NCBI lineage: Eukaryota > Metazoa > Arthropoda > Insecta > Lepidoptera > Geometridae > Campaea > Campaea margaritaria. Next base: position 4,345,567 of record OU538800.1, read on the forward strand.
ATAGTTCCTAAGAAGGCAGACGCCTCGGGTAAACAGAAGTGGCGTCTAGTGGTTGATTTCCGCAAAGTCAACGAAAAAACCATAGACGACAAGTACCCTATCCCGAACATAGCGGATGTTCTGGATAAGCTAGGGAAGTGCCAGTACTTCACCACCCTGGACCTAGCCAGCGGCTTCCATCAGGTAGAGATGGATCCCATCGACATTCCGAAGACAGCATTCAACGTGGAACATGGCCACTTTGAATTTCTCAGAATGCCTATGGGACTAAAGAACTCACCATCCACCTTTCAAAGGGTGATGGATAATATCCTCAGAGGGCTCCAGAACCAGATCTGCCTGGTGTACCTTGATGATATTATTGTGTTCAGCACCTCCCTGCAGGAACACATGACCAACCTGGAGATGGTGTTCCAGAGACTTAGGCAATCCAATTTCAAAATACAAATGGACAAGTCCGAGTTTTTGAAATTGGAAACGGCTTATCTGGGTCATGTTATTAGCAGTGAAGGCGTGAAACCCAACCCGGATAAGATAGCAGCAGTCGCGAAGTACCCGATTCCTAAAACGCCTAAAGAAATAAAACAATTTTTAGGCCTCTTAGGATACTATCGGAAATTCATACCGGATTTCGCACGAATAACGAAACCCTTAACTCAGTGTCTAAAAAAAGGCAAAAGGATCACCTTTGACCCTGAATATGTTAAGAGTTTTGAAAAATGCAAAACTTTACTAACAAATGATCCGATACTTAAATACCCTGACTTTGACAAGGAGTTTGTCCTTACTACCGACGCTTCTAACGTCGCTATAGGCGCTATTCTATCTCAAGGGCCTATAGGATCAGACAAACCCATTTCGTATGCTTCTCGTACACTAAACGATAGCGAACTGAACTACAGCACCATCGAGAAGGAGCTCCTGGCAATAGTTTGGGCCACTAAGTATTTTAGACCCTACCTTTTCGGAAGGAAATTTAAAATACTTACAGACCACAAGCCGTTGCAGTGGATTATGAGCTTGAAGGAACCTAATTCCAGACTCACGCGATGGCGCCTAAAGCTCAGTGAGTATAACTTCACTGTAGTGTATAAGAAGGGAAAAGCTAATACGAACGCTGACGCTTTGTCCAGGGTAGAGATACACAATGAGGAAACCAGCTCTCTCATGGTGAACTCTTCTGAAGTACCAGCAACAGAAAACGGCTCTACAACTATGACGGCTCACACCAGTCAAGAAAATCCAATATTGGAAATCCCCATAACCGATGATCCGTTGAATAAATTCCACCGCCAGATAGTTTTCTCAATAGTTAGTGACGTTAAAAGGCGACCGGCAGTATCAAAACCATTCGAAACTCACACACGTGTTTCTGTTCAAGTTACCGAGAATAATTTAGAAACGGACGTTATTAATGCTGTCAAAGAATATGTTACCCCAAAAATTAAAACCGGAATTTTAATCGATCCCCCGTTAGGTATGTACTCAATAATTCCCATAATACAAAATCATTTCAAAAGCTCCTCAATGAATCTCGTTCTTGCTAAAACCGAGCTCGAAAATGTTAAACCTTATCTCAGACAACAAGAAATTATTAGGCACTACCACGATGGTAAGACGAACCACAGGGGCATTAACGAATGCTACCTCTCTCTCTCTAGGAAATATTACTGGCCAAAAATGAATGAGCAGATAGCCAAATTCATCAACGAATGCACGGTGTGTGGCCAGGGGAAATATGATCGGAAACCCGTCCAACAGCGATTTAATATAGTACCGCCTCCTAGTAAACCTTTAGAGATAGTCCATATGGACTTATTCACGGTAGACGGTGAAAAATACGTAACATTCATGGACGTATTTTCTAAGTATGGCCAAGCTTACCACCTACGCGATGGCACAGCTATCAGTGTGCTACAGGCTTTATTAAAATATTGTACACACCACGGTTTGCCTCTTACTATCGTAACAGATAACGGTACGGAATTCACGAACCAATTGTTTTTAGAATTTTTGCGCACACATAACATTAACCACCACAGAATCCTCCCTCATTCGCCTAACGACAACGGCAACATAGAACGATTCCATTCTACTCTACTTGAACACCTGCGGCTTCTAAAACTCCAACGTAAAGAAGAACCAGTAGTAAACTTAGTGCCCTATGCGATTATCGCCTACAATAGCTCTGTTCACAGCTTTACTAAATGCAGACCGTTTGATTTAATTACAGGTCACTTTGACCCGAGAGACCCTATTAGTATAGATTTGACACAGCATCTACTGCAACAGTACACCCAAAATCATAGAGATCAGATGCGACTAGTTTACGAAATTATAAATGACTCAGCCCTGCATAATCGTACGGTTTTAATCGAAAACAGAAATAAAGACAGAGAGCCCGAAATTCAATACGAACCGGAACAGCAGATATTTATTAAAAACCCGCTTGCTAGTCGACAAAAATTAGCACCGAGATATACTAAGGACACGGTCCTTGCTAACTTGCCCATACACATCTACACCTCAAGGAAACGTGGTCCTGTAGCCAAAGCTCGCCTTAAGCGACTGCCTAATAGCGCTAAATTGTTTCAGAATACTGCTGATGATGCTGGTGCATCTAGTTCACATGCAGGAGATAAGACTGGAGAGTCTTAGCGACGGCCCAGGACTCCTGCCGTATAAATTAGGTCATACTCGTCTAATTACGCATTATCATAGCTTCCTACAGTACATTCAAATTGATGACATAGAAAACAAAGCGCTTGCGGTCAAGTTACAGTTATTGGAGTTTGAACAGAAACTTAATAATGATACGTTAGCATTGTATGAGCTACAAATTAACTACCTATCGCATAAAATTAGTAAAGTTTTAAATCATTTAAAAGGTCTAGAGCCTAGCCGTGCAAAGAGAGGTCTGATCGATGGTTTAGGATCCGTTATTAAAAGTATTACAGGCAATTTAGATTATCAGGATGCAATTAAATTTGATACCGCAATTAAAACTTTAAATAGCAACCAAGAAAAAGTAGTATCTGAATTTAATTCCCACATTAGCCTCAGCAAAGAATGGATGACGCAACATAATGACGTCATCGATCAGTTAGTTAAAAATCAACAGTCTATTAATTGTACTTTGGAACTTTTATTAAATAGTAATGCTTTTAAAGAAGATAACCTCGTAAAGTACGCTCAATTCGCACAGCTTTTAACCATTATCACTGAAAATGTAGACGATTTATTATCGGAAATAAGTAGAATAGAAAATATATTAGCTCTTGTGCGCGCTTTAAGCACGCACCATTCTATGGTAGATATAGATACTTTAGGTAAGATGATAGATAGACTTCGTTTAATATACGGAGATAGTAGAGTGTTAAGTTTAGAATTACGCGATTATTATAGTATTATAAAACCGGGGTCCTACTTCGCTAAGAACCAGATTGTAATAGTTTTCAAAATTCCCATAGTTAGTACAGATACATTCGATTTCTACAAACTCTCTATTGCTCCTAATAGGTTTAATCAAATCCTTATTCCACCCTTCCCCTTCCTTGCAACCAATAAGGAAGCGTATGCGTACATGGAGGCTGAATGCCCGAAGGTAGACAACCAGTTCCTCTGCGTGGAAGACACCATCAACCGAGTTAAGAACCAGCAAGACTGCGCTCGAGATCTCGTCATCAACCACGCCCTGGGAGGAGCCTGCAACCTGACCACTGTAGAAATCAAAAATGAAGCCATGGAACAACTGGACGACAAGGACTATGTTTTGTCATTCCCTCACTCAACCAAAGTTCATCTGCGATGCGGAAGAGAAGAATACAAGCAACTTCAAGGCAGTTATCTAGTAACAGTACCACTGAACTGCAGCGTGATGACGTCAGAGTTTACGATAGCCAACGAGAATAACCAAGTATCCGGCCAGCCCCTGTTAATCACGGACATTTCATATAACTTCGAACAGAAAATTGCAACTGCACACAAAATTACACTTCAATCCATAGACCTGAGGAAGCTGCATAAAGCTTACAACCAAGTCATGATGCAGCCGCGCTTGGAACGAGACGCCGTGGAAGCCAGCACATTTTATCACACCACCATCCCTTTCTATGTGGTATTACTCGCTGTATTCGCACTTATTCTTATAGCGATTTCTCGACGATTCAAACTATGCAAGTACAAGAAACCTCAACGCCCTGATGACCAGACTTCTACGAAGCATGAATATGAAGATCCTGAAAACCCTGCGGCTTACCCAGCAACTTTTTCACTAAAAGTTGGAAAATAGTTGCTGATCTGCGGGTGGAGAAATTACATATCGCATTACCGTGGAACCTGCAGCGTTGCACATACCATTGCGACACCATAGAAACAGCAGCGTTGCATTTATTATTGCCACAGCGTGGAAACTGCAGCGTTGCACCGACCTACTTGCAGCCAGTGGCGTGATTCTCTAGAATCGCCGCGCTGCGTCAGCTCGCCGCGTGGGAGCGGACACCGACATCGACACCGCGCGAGGGGACCTGCGTCACTCTTTACTCATACTTCGAGTAGGAGACACATATCCATCTTTAGCTTTAGGAATTATTAATTATTAATTATTGTAATTTTAACTTTTAGAATAAATTAGTTGTTTCTAATTTTGGTTTTTTTTAAGTCCTTCGGCTGTCGCTCGCATAATTGGGTACCTATACCAAGTTATTTATTTTTATACCTAGTACTAGCTGCACCCCGTAATTTCACCAGCGTTTAGTAGCATTAATTAACCGTTAATTTTTACGGGATAAAAAGTACCCTATGTGCTAATCCAGGTAATAATTATTATAATCTACTAGCTGTACCCTGCCACGCTTCGCTGTGGCACATTCGCACATTCTCTGATATGTCACTAATGAAAAAAATTGATAAAAACAATCCTTGATGCGGATTATATATCATGCTAAAATTTCAGCTCGATCGGTGCAGAACGTTTTGAGTTTTTGAAGGGTACACAAACCAACATAACATTTTTATATATATAGATTTGTGTGCCACATTTCATCGAAGTCCTTTTAGCCGTTTTTGCGTGAAAGAGTAACAACAAACATCCATCCTCACAAACTTTCACATCTACCTTTTATATTAGTAGGACCTTTTATATTAGTAGGATTAGTTGGAAGCAGGATAGGTAGGATAGAATCGGACTAGTAGATTTGTAGACGTAAAACTATAGATTATTTAAGACGTTAACAACCAGCGCGAGATTATATTATTTCCATTCCGCTCTCCACTCTCTCTAGCTTACAAAACATCAATAAAAGCAGGCACATATTACTATCGATCGATCATATTACCGTCCGATTCCCTAATTACTCCTCTCCGTGCATGGTTGTCTGGAAGAGATCGCTCTGAGCGATAAGACCGCCCATTGTAATACTAATTGTAAAATTTGTTTTGTTCTAGTTTTTAAGTTTTCTTTGTTCTGTGGTGTTTCAATAAAGAGTTTATCTATCTATCTACTATCTGACACTAAGAACAGCAAGTTTTCATTTTACACCTTCAGCACCATTCTACACGAGTCATTTCATATTTAATACCACTCAAACTTCATTTTTATTGAAAGTATCATACTCTTCGTTTCATGTCGTTGCTCTCACTCAGAGCTTCTAAATTGAAATCCTCATATTTCCGTGTAAAAAGACTGTTCGAGATCTCTTCACACTAACATGTAACGTTAGATATTGCGCGTTTGCGTCTAGTGTAGGTAGTTCTAGGATTCCTTGGTAGTCTAGTGGCAATAACCCGGGAACTGCTTACGTGCTCCTTGTGATATTATTATGTACCTCTCAATATTTGAAATTGACGCGCGTCATGCTGAAATTCATTTGACGAAGATCGTGTGTGTACCTTTAGTATGTAGTACATCTACTTTGCCTTTAGCTATAAACAGTTATGTAGATAGCCGCCACGGAATTCCAATACTTTGTTCTTCATTAATAAAAACAACACTATTCCTTTTAAATTACATATTTTTAAAACTTTAAGTACGTCACCCACCCTACTATCGAAAAATGTTTTTTACTGTCCATCCAAAGGTTGTCTGGAAGAAATGGCTTTCAGCGACAAGGCCGCCCATTTTACTACCCTTGTTTACCTATTGTAATTCTTCTGTAATGTGTTTATTTTAGTTTCTGGTGTACAATAAAGAGTTTTCTATTCTGTTTCGTACTGAAACAGATTTCTTTTCTTTTTATTTTGAGTGTTTTCGAACGTAACTACACAAAGACTATTCCGCTTAATATTTTGTGTTGGTACGAGATTATTATGGCCCACGACTTTGGGTTGGCCAACCGAAAGGTAGTCGTCCTTCAAATGCGCGTGCGAGCACTTGTCGCGTCGCGGTGTTTTGAGCTTTCACCGGTAGCTCCATTTCGTGGACGCCATTCCCATCCTCGGAGACGAGCTCCAGGATTAAGTGTAGTGTGGATTGCCTGATCACACCTCTATCCCGGAGGAAGGTGATACGGGATCAGAAGAAACCGCCCCATCGGCGTCCTATGGATATATCTCTGTGCACCATCATCCCCCATCTAACCCGAAGACAGCGCTGATTACACACCCGAGAGGCCATCGACGGATTTCCCAAGTAAGTTCGTAGGCCATAATATCTCCCCGTAACATTTTTGATCCGTTCGAGCCGGATCTGCGGATTTTCTTTGCTGTAGTCACGTTGTCCAAATCCCGTTAGTAGTGCATATTTTCCCATTTTTGGAAACCATCCGAGTATATTTTAGTGTTTGTCGTAGCGGCGTTACGCGTCCCGACAATATTTCCCAGTTTTTCATCTTGATTTTGCCGATTTTTGATTTTTTGTGTGCGACATTACGTGTCCATTAAAAATGGCGGAACAAGATATTTTCGAAAGAGAAGTTATACTTGACGAAGTCAAACGTACTTTAGAGTTTTACGAACTCAATGAACAGCAATTTAAAGCGCGAGCAAAAGATATTCTTTCTATTCAGAGAAAATTCCTTAAATTGCAAACTAAAATTGAGAAGTCACAAATGAAATTGTCGACATTTGACCGAGAGGAACAGTTACGTATTCGAACTCAATTCAATGATATTTATTACGCAATTGTCAGCCATGTCGAAGTTCTGAAGAAAAACGATGAGGAGTGTAGGCGCATGAGTCGAGTTTCCTTTAACAATACAATACAACCGACTCACGGGGGTTGTAGTAGTAGGTTACCGAATCTTCCGTTGCCGTCATTCGGGGGAGAATTGACCGATTGGCCACCATTTTATGACCTATTTCGCTCCATGGTTGATAATAATGACGCCTACACAGATAGCGAGAAGTTTAGGTATCTCCTTCTTACCTTGAAAAACGAGCCCTATAACTTAATAAAATCGATACCTATCACGGACGAAAATTATACCGTCGCGTTAGATATTTTAATTTCAAGATATGAGAACAAACGAGTCATAGCTTCTCAACATATTGATCGTATTCTGGATATTCAATCCTGTGCCGAGAAATCAAATCAAAGTGTGCGTAATTTGTTGAATATTTACCATGAGAATATAAAAGCGTTACAAGTAATGCATTTTCCTACAAATCAGTGGAGTTTTTTGTTGTTGAATATTTTACTACGTAAAATACCTACTTCCATTCGTATGCGATTCGAGTTAACATTGCATAAACCATCCGATGTACCCAACGTCGACTTGTTAATCGAGTTTTTAGAACGAGAATTAACCGCCAGCGAAATAGTTGAATCTGGCAGTAGAAAGATTCAAAATGTAGGTAGTCAGAGGAAAGAGTACGTCGCTCCAACGTTCCGTCGAGCGTTGGCTGCCGGCGTGGCCAGCCACACTTCGACTCAGGGTGCGAGCGGTTCTCAGCCTTCTGTCAATACGCGCAAGAATCAGAATTGTGTATGTTGCGATGCTCAACATCCATTAACAAAATGTAATAAGTTTTTGAATTTGTCACCAAGCAATAGGTATGCGTTTATCAAAAATAAAGATGTTTGCTTCAATTGTTTAGGCAAAGGTCATAACGTTTCTCAATGCAAGTCGAGTTTTGTTTGTCGTTCGTGTGAAAAACGTCATCATACATTGATTCACTTTACTTCTGAAGGTGATACTAGCCGTGCGAGTGAGAGAAGTGTTTCTTTACCGCTCACGGAGGAACGGGAAGAGAACATTCCGAGCACCTGTACTCAGCACGCTATGTCCGCGAGTCAAGCGACACAAATTAATTGCGCGTCGTCCAATGCTCCTTTTAGCACGACAAATACTGTGTTGCTTTCGACCGCACTCATCGATGTATGTGTAGGTAATGAAAAGCGTTCGACTGTCCGGTGTCTTATCGATACGGGAAGCCAGGCTTCGTTCATGACGGAATCGTGCGCACAGCGGCTAGGTATAAAGCGTTGTTATGCGAATGTACCTGTTTACGGGATAGGTGACACCAAACCGGTACGACCAAAGGGAAAGATTTCGTGTTGCATAACCCCGAGAAATGAACTTCAACCTTCTATACCGATTGAAGTTTTAGTATTGCCGAAACTTATTCCTAAAATGCCTAGTGTACCACTGCCTCATAAGGGGTGGGCACACATTCAAAATTTAAATTTAGCCGATCCTTTGTTTCACACTCCACAGCCGGTGGAGATGTTGTTAGGTGCAGATGTACTATCTCACATAATTTTAGGAAACGTAATAACGGGTTCGCCCGGTTCGCCGATCGCTATGAACAGCGTTTTCGGTTATTTGTTGTTGGGAAAAATAGCGTTCAACTCTTCGACTCCATCCTCAGTTCAAGCTTGTTTTAGCTCATTATCCGATGACGGCGACTTGAAACGATTCTGGGAACTGGAGTCAGTGCCTGAGGTGAAGGCACTCATCCCCGAGGAACGTCTATGTGAATCCATATTTGAACGCTCACACTATCGTGACGTCACGGGACGATACACAGTAGCTTTACCACGTAAACCTGATGCTACGCCCCTAGGTAAATCACGAGATATTGTCCTCGCTCGGTTCCATAAATTAGAGCAACGTTTACAACGGAACCCGAGTCTTAAAATTGAGTCTCACGCGTGCTTGCAGGACTACATTAAACAAATGTATAGAAATATACTAGTACAAGAATCTGATAGGGACTTGCAACGCATTCTGTGGCGTACGTCGCCCGATGAACCCCTCCGTGATTATCGTCTGCGGACGGTAACATTTGGTGTGAGCACTTCCCCTTACTTAGCTCTTCGTACCATTAAGCAATTGGCTTGTGACGAAGCATCTAATTTTCCCCTAGCGGCAAAGGTTTTAACCGACCAAGTGTTCGTCGACGATGTGGTCGCGGGCGCGAGCGATGAATCACACGCTCTGGTATTACAAGAGCAATTGTTAGGTATTTGCAAATCACTTGGGTTTGAACTACGTAAATGGCACAGTAACTCGCCGGCGATACTCGCCGCGGTTCAGGCGCCAGAGGTTCATGGTGAGCGGCGGGAAGAGGTGCCCTTTGCTCCCATGGAACATGACCATCAAACCAAAATAAGAGACTCAAGGGGACTTTTACCCTCCACATTCTTACAGAACGACATGTGGTTTCACGGCCCAGCATGGCTCCGTGAGGATCCTACTGCGTGGCCAGTATTTAAAAGTATCCCTAGCACTGGTGAGGAGAAACGTAATCAACCGGCCGCGTCTGCATCAGCTACGCTGATCGACGATGTTGAGGTCATAAACCAGTTTTCAACCTTGAGTAAACTATTGAGAATTACTTCTTATATTTTTCGCTTTTACTATATTCTTAAATCGCGCGTCAACAAGGAAAAGAGTTCCTATCCTAGTTACATCACAGTCCACGAGTATAAACTCACGCTTAATCGTTTCATTTATCTAGTGCAACACCAAGTGTTTCATAAAGATTTTGAAAACATTTCACAGGGTAAACCGCCCTCAAACCAATTGAGACGTCTTAATCCGTTTATCGATGATTCGAGTTTTTTGCGAGTCTCCGGACGTCTACATAAATCCCTTTTGTCGTACGAGTCAAAACATCAATTAATTTTACCCAAAAAACATCCTCTTACGATTTTAATAATTGACGATGCCCATATTACGCATCTTCATGCGGGCACTCAAGCCGTTCAATATTTACTTTTACAAAAATATTGGATTTTATCTAGCCGAGATATAATACGTAAACAAATCTTTCGTTGTGTGCGCTGCTTCCGTGTGCGTCCGGTACGTCTACAGCCTGCGATGGCGCCGCTCCCAGCGGTCCGGCTGCGACCCGAGCGCCCATTCATGAAAACAGCTGTTGATTACGCGGGCCCGTTTTACATGCGAGCTAATAGGGTTCGTAATGCTAAAATCATCAAATGTTATGTCGCCGTGTTCGTGTGTATGAGTGTGAAGGCTATACACTTGGAGCTCGTATCGGAGCTATCTACTGAGGCGTTCTTAGCAGCCCTGCGCCGATTTACATCGCGCAGAGGTTTGTGCAGCGACATTTACTCTGATTGCGGAAAGAACTTCCAGGGTTGTCATAACTATTTGAGAGATTCGTACGAGGTTTTAAAAAATGACTCTGTTCAATGTGCTTTGAATTATCAAACCTTGAAACAGGGCAAATGGTATAAGGACCGCGGTGCTCCTATCTGTGTAGGCGACATTGTTGTGGTATGCGACGATAATCTTCCACCACTCCAATGGAAACTTGCTCGTGTTCATACACTCCATCCGGGCTCCGATAATAAGGTGCGAGTTGTGACTTTGCAAACGGGCAAGAGTCTATTCAAACGAGCGATCGTAAAAATTTGTAAACTGCCTTTAGAATGATTATTGTTTACGAATTCGTAAAATTAGTTCCTAAGTTTTAATTACCTATACTAGTTGTTTACAACAACCTTAGATCAAGTTTAAGTTTATAGATTGAATAACTTTCTATTCATTGAGTTTTCGTGTTAAAAGAACTTACAGTCTTTTAAGGTGAGCGGCATGTTTCGTACTGAAACAGATTTCTTTTCTTTTTATTTTGAGTGTTTTCGAACGTAACTACACAAAGACTATTCCGCTTAATATTTTGTGTTGGTACGAGATTATTATGGCCCACGACTTTGGGTTGGCCAACCGAAAGGTAGTCGTCCTTCAAATGCGCGTGCGAGCACTTGTCGCGTCGCGGTGTTTTGAGCTTTCACCGGTAGCTCCATTTCGTGGACGCCATTCCCATCCTCGGAGACGAGCTCCAGGATTAAGTGTAGTGTGGATTGCCTGATCACACCTCTATCCCGGAGGAAGGTGATACGGGATCAGAAGAAACCGCCCCATCGGCGTCCTATGGATATATCTCTGTGCACCATCATCCCCCATCTAACCCGAAGACAGCGCTGATTACACACCCGAGAGGCCATCGACGGATTTCCCAAGTAAGTTCGTAGGCCATAATATCTCCCCGTAACATATTCTATTCTATTCTATTCTATTATATATTATTGCAAGTCAAATACTTAAGTCTCAAGTCTTAAGTCTTAATTTGTTTTGTTCTAGTTTTAAGTTTTCTTTGTTCTGTGGTGTTTCAATAAAGAGTTTATCTATCTATCTATCTAAGTCTCATATACATAGAGAAAAATAAAAATAAGTCAAATATGATCTATGGACATTTCCAAGGACAGAAGTGGTGACTCATGCCTGAATCTCGCACAAGCAAAGGAAACTCCATTTTCACTACCAGTGCTTCGGAAATACGCCCGTCAAAGCAGATAGCACCAGGAAACTCTACAGGGATGTAATTTTTTCAATCTTGGTCACATTTTTTTTTATAATTACCACAATGTACCTAATTTTCATAGATGTGTCATTTACCGTTTTATACAGAGACAATAGATTTTTAATTGTTGTCTAGCCGGATCTGTGACTATGCAGACTACAAGTTAACCTTAGCAGTATTCCGGTATAACAATTATAGGTAAATGATGATCCGTTATAGCGTGATGGTACGTTCCGATTCCGGTAGGCGGCAATCTTGCGGAATTCCGACCGATTGCGGATGAACCCAACGCTTCGTCACTATTCGAACGTGGTTCCGTCCGGTTCACATTACGCAAAAATACGATTTTGATTTAGGTCCTATACCACGAAAATTGCACTATTTACTCAGTAATCAATGCTGATATGATATCATATCAAAATTATGTCACATAGTGTGGAGTGATCGCTCATTTCGACGTACAGAATCAGGATGCCAGATAACACGTAAAATTTTGTAACTTGGCTTTTCATAATCATACAGATCGTACAATTTCCACTTTGTCATGATTACAGCGTTGTTCTTTGACAAATTAGGCTTTTAAAAATTATCCTTGCGTCGAAAGTAATACCTACACCTACCATATTTTGGAAAATAGTAAAATTGTTATTTTGAGGCATCTTAGTTGCTAATATAATGTTACAATATTGTCTTTATAATAGATTATTTTGGAGATAGTCCGCTGCTTTTGAGGCCGACCGTACATTTAAATCAATGCTGGAATTGCATAATGCAAATTGGAATCATGTCCGAATAGTAACGTACCGTAGGATCTGGTGAGCATTCAGTCGGAATTTCGGAGGATTGTAACTGAAATCCAGCTCCCATCACTTACCCTTAGTTTTTATATACTCCTATAATCTTCCCACACCGCCACCATTTCAGTTACACCTCCGGGATGACTAGTAGAAAATGCTACTTAGCATTAAGTATTCCTTGTACTCTGCTGTGTGCTAAAGAATAAATAAAGAAATAATTTAAAAAAAAAAACATTACCTTCATAACTAAACGTTGAGTTTGCATAAATTACTAGGTTGTCTGTGGTTTAGTCCACTAGTGGCTACTACCCCTATTCCCAGTTAAGGAATCAGATTCCAACGAACTCATTTCCGATGCGACGCATTCGGAAAACGACTTTCTTTTATTAATTATTGTTAATAATAGTTAATAGTAGTTGTTTAATTAGGGAGTGAAAGTAAACACATATGCACATTGATCCATAACAAGGATTTGCTAATTTCTCTATACTGTAAGGTTTTCTATTTCTGTATACTTTTTCATATCTTTCTGTTTCTTAACCCTTGATCTCTTTTACTCGAGTCCTTGCGTGCCACTATTTATTTCTTATTCTTTACTTTTATTCGTTTATTATTGTCTCTATTTTTATATTGTTTGTAAACATTACTGAAAGATGTCTAATTTTACTAATGTCATTTATAATCTTATTTCTAAATTCTGTTGTATTCTCGTACAATTCAATAATTTTGTATACAGTTTTAGTTTTAATTTATCTTATTGTATCAGGCAGCTTTTAACCTTATCTTTCTTAATTTTCAAATATTCAAATTGCAGAATTACTTATTGACAGTTTTGGAAGTGATGCCTGGAAAAACGGTGGACAGTCGGCTCGAGTTCGAGTTCTTGTCTGGCTTTGGTCTGAGCCTCTAAAACCTTGAAAATTGAATGAAGAATTCCTCAAGCACTTTTAAATCTTTACCTAATTGTGATAGTCCTGAAGAAGTCTTGAAGCTTAAAACATCGGAGCCCTATAACCCTCCGGTGAAGGCCGCTCTCCACGAGCGCCTCCCCGACTTTGGACACCAGCTTTCTGCCGCAGACCTCGCCTGCCCTAGCCTGGGGTCATTCTTCATAAGTATCCTCATGAAGAACATTACGTATTTATCGTCTTAACAGTGCTTCATTCTAGACCGACTATTTCTAACCATTTATTTCTAAAGACAACTTCCTGTTAATTATCGCGTGTGACTACTTTTACTCTTTCTATCTTCAAAGACTTTAATCCTTAATTCTAATTTCTTATTTTAATATATATATTTTAAGCTGTCTCCTTTGTTTTTCCTCCTTTTGGGTCCTTCTCATAGGGATAGGGAGGTAGCCCTTGATAACGTGTACTTTACACTCTTTTGCCAAAATTGGTAAAGGGGTGTAACGTTACAATACCTATCTGAGGAATAAAGAACCACAAAGACCTTGGTTCCTCACTCTTAGACTCAGAGCAAATACACGCGGTTCACACACACAATTTGTCTTGTGCGAACCTGCAACCACACGTTTTGTAATCGGCACTTCATCAACTTATGTCACTGATCCGTCATTCCGTGAAATTGGAAATACTCATAGATAACAGAACATTCGGAGAATGGAACTAGCTTGTTATTTCATTCAATGAACGTACTTAGAATTTATTTCTCGTATCTTATTATCTTATTGACTCCAAGAAACAGGATTTTGACGGATTAAAGAAACAATATTTTTTATATAAAGCTTGTTTATTTAACGTCATGTTTTGCAAAATAGACAAATATACACTTTAAAGTTGTCTTTTTACTTAAAAATTCCGCATCAACATTCAACAATTTATTATACATTAATTACACACACACATACACAATAACTTACATTTAAATATACTATACAATCTTATACTTAGAGTTAAACACTAATATTAGTTACATCAATATGCTAAATTATAAAGATTCAACGTAACATTATGTTAATAAAACAATAAGTGCTGAATTCACCAACATTTACGATGCCTTCACTTAGGTTTTCCAAGTAAACTTAAATAAATACAAATACAATATTACAAGTCTAATTATTGTCGTGGGTCCTTAACTTTGATTCGATTTCCACGCAAAAAATATTAACATACTCAAATTAATGAATGTACAACAATAAACTATTGAATTTAATATGAAAAGACCACAAAATGTTTTTCATCAATGCCTTATCGAAAACACGTAAAGGTATTTTATTAATTACGTATTCATGTTTCATTATTCATAACAGTCTTATCCAGAATATTTAAATTTAGTCGATATATTAAACTATGCCAATTATCAGTTGTATTGCACTGTTTTACCATATCTTGTAATGGAGTGATAAAGTGTAATAAGGCCGACCGTACACGGGAAGCTCGAGCAATCGCTGTTAACTGCGCAGACGAGAGATGAGTGGAGGGAAAGAACTGCGCCAGAGCAATCGACGCGTTGCTGACTGCTCGGAGCGGTCACAACTGCCCAAGCGGTCTCGAGTATGTCATTGCAGGAGGGATTTCATTCGCTATCCAGTCACAGATTCAAATGGTCGGTCATGACTGCTTCGAGCTGCCTGTGTATGGATACCTTAAGTTGCAAAAATAGAGGTGTGAGAATATTTATTATAAGTTATACAAATAAATTTGAACTACCGCGTCATTTAACGTCAGCTGAAATAGTGCATATATAAACAATAAAAATTACGTTTAGAATAAATTATAATTATTACTACAATCCCCGATACACACTTAAGCAATATACACACACGTAGATCCTGGCCCTTAAATAGGATTTCCTGTATCTAAAGAATCAGGGACTTCGGGGATAACGGTTCAACAAACACGCAGATTTAGAGCCAATAGCTGTAGTTCGTACAAATATTTGCCCTGCGCGGGTATCGAACCCGCAACCTCGCGTCTTGCAGTTGGATCATCAGTATCACCAACTACGCCACGGGGGGCTTGTTCTATTACACATTAGTTTGTAATTAATATTGAAGTGTTATTTACATGTATATCCCCCATTGCATTTATCTTGACATAAATAGCTATTCACAGGAAATTTACATATTGCGAAACCCAGGGAACTTAATTGACAGGGACGTTTATTCAGAACGAGTATCTTGTCAATTACTTTATATTCATGCGCGTTTTAACAACCCGAGCCAAGTTACCTGCCAAGGGAAGGAAAAATAAAAACATCGTGAGAAACCTAATTCTGTTTTCTTTATGTGACACTTCGTTAGGCTATACCTACACCTACGTAAGACGGTATTTACACAAATAAATATACACTCAGACGGTGTTGGATTGAGGACTTTATTTGAGATGACAGGCCATGGAGTAACGTCAATTATTTAATGAAAAAACACCACTGAGATGTTAGAACATTTTCAACACCATCCAGTACCAAGAAGAACCATCAATGAATATGATGATGATGACGATTTGTGTGTTCCATGAAATACTCTTTACAATAAAAAATGTTACTTACACGTATTTACATTAAAGTTAAGAAAATAAATAGTTCTAATTTACATACAACATTCATTTTACACATTATGACTAGCTCTCGTAAAGGAAAGAAATGCACCACATTTTTATCTATATAATACCTACTATATAATTTACATTATGGCACTACATTTTCTATATAGGGATGTCGTTTTCATGAATAGCTACATGCATCTTATACAAGTTATTGGTCATGCGCACTTATAAAAATATTATTATTTTCTTAAGCTAAAATATGCCTAGTTTACACCCTTGGAGACTCGGCCGTGTTCTAGGCAATGCTGAGCCTAAAATAAATTACATTCAATCGCGGGATATAGCTGTCATACAAAACGGAGTAATTCGTCCATGTGTGGATTACAACAGATTCCTAATAGTTTCTACTCGGCCGAGTGGTCGGTAAGTGGAAGTAAGGGTTATTAACAACCTTATAACAAGCTGTAAGGGTGGGTTGCACTTGATTGACACGGTGACACATGGTGTCGGCTGGTAATCACCGATTTTAATTTCCAAGTGAAACCTGATCCGCGAGATGTAAGGGTTCCGATACAATGTTGCTTAAGCACACAGAACGAAGAGTAATATAACACGGTTGAAGACTTATTCGTCACTTTTGGGAAGTAGTAACGCAATTTTTTTGGGTGCGAAACACCGTGTTTTATTGATACATATTTGTGTCAGCTTTAACAATACGCTGCTAAGGTTTTTTTTTGACGTGTGCCCTTGTGTCAATGACCCATGAGTGAAACTCCACCCTCACATAAATAAACGGTAACATACTTTATTGTTAAAACAATAGAACTCGTTAGTAACAAATAACTTTAAGGCGCTATCACAGGAATAAAAATCATGAAAGAAGTTCGTACACCTTCCGTTCGACTCGATGCTTCTCTGGAGGCCGAAAATGCAAATGGTATAAAAAACAGATCTTAAAAGGAATGCCACAAAGATAAATGTCGTTAAAATCGGATACAAATTAGAAACTAATGAATATTAAGCAGCCATTAACTCCCGATGCTTAAACGTTTATTTTATTATAATGTCTCTGATACAATTTAGGAGTTGCATCTGACAAAATACCATTTCACATTTTGACCTCCAAAGTGGTTAATACTGTTACTATTATCAGTCTCAGCCATTTTTTCTTAATTTCTTTTTTTTATCACGTCACTACACGTAGTCCCTTCTGCCGGGTCCTATGATGCTGTTCCTTTCACTCACTACAGAAACTTCGGAGCCATCTCTTTTCCTCCCGCAAGTTCGGAAGAGCTTTGAGTTCTGTATAAAATGAAAGAATAAATTAAAACTTTGAAGTGCAAGATAAAGTAGATGGAACTATGTGGGCCGTGAACCAAGCTCGTACTTTTTAGTGGTTTCTGAAGTAACTTTGTTAGTTTTAATTCTAAGTGGAATAAATTCTAGAAATACGCAAAAATTGGGTTTGTAGTCTGCTTGTTTTTTTTTTTGCTCGCATGAACTAGGAGAAAAATGTTATCATTCTAAACTGAACGTTCTAAGTTGTTGTAGAAGAAACATCAAAAGATAAATTTTTACCTATTAGAATTGAACTTTTCAGAAACCTACATAATGTAAATTTTGCACATAAAAATTCAGTACCCTTGCAATCAAATGGATCAAGTCGATCAGTTGAAGGTTCATCAATTGCCAAAAGAACCTTACCTTTACAAAAGATCGGACGGGTTGCTGCAATACAAAGATCGCAAATATAACAACGCCTTGCAGTGCGTTGATAAGGTCGAACACCGACCACACTGAGACCGCGGAAGAGCCGGCCCCTGCCGCCCAGGATACCACCTCCAGTACCCAGGATAGTCCCATGATGACGGACAGCAAGCAACTAGTGCGGAATCTAAAATAAAGTCGATTTTTTTTTTAAATAAAGCACTCTGTAGAAATGCTTGTGTGACAAAGTGGCTATACTGACTAGTCTTTAATTAATAGATGTCCATTAGCATCAATTAATGGTTGCTTAATTGAATTTACAGCACCTGTCTGATGGCCAGAATATGAATTCTAAAACAGCACTGGATTCGTCTAACGCAGGACCGGAAAAAATAGCGTGCACCAGAGGACGCCTATATGCAGCAGTGATGACGATTGAAATAGAGTAAAACTTACATCTTTTTATACTTCTTAAGCCTCTGACTGAAGTTCCCATTTGTTTCTCGTGGGGAAACTGGTCGCTCTGGTATTGGCTGTCCCAACACTGTCCCGAGCCGCACCCAGTCGTCTGACGTACTGAAGTCCGAGTGAGTGAGGTCTAGTGCTAAAAAACAAGAGACAGTCAAATTCCTGATCATGGACTTAATGAACAATAATGGTGCACCAGTTTTGTAAGAGTGCGTGCAACTGTGACGGAATGAGGAGGAATTGCCTGAAGATAAGCCAAACGCTCGTCTAAGATATCGGTTTAGGAAATTACAATTGCAATTTAAACCCACAAGTTTCTATAGCAACGTCTTCGTGGTTTTCAGCAGCATTTATTAGGCTCGTCATCTTGTGACTTTAGTTTTTTTTTTTTTCATTTGGTGTCTTAATATGATACACGTGTGACGTAGGTAGTAAAAATATGAACATCGAGAGATCGCTAATTGTTGGTGATATCATATCATATGTTATATGGTAGAACATTAAGATAAATAACAATCAAGCCAATTCAAACCAATTGAAAACAGTATATCATAAGATCAGAGATTGAAGTTACCTATCAATAAATTAGAGGCGTGACATGAAATAAAATTCAAAAAAATTTGAGCGTAGATAAACGTATGCTTTTGAAACTAGAGCTGAGCTAGAAAATAACTGAACGAACACGAAATAGCCTCGATATTGTCGAGTCAGACCTACATCATGAGTCGTGCACTGAATGTCGTAAAAATTAACAATCGAATGATAAAATGTATGTTTCACCAGTATTGAACTAAAAAACTGACCACGTCAAATGATATCATCGTGGAATTCACAATAATCATTCAAGGGAAGTCATGCGCGTATTAGCAAATAACAAAGTAGCAGAACGGTGAAATCATACACTTGCAGGCGATATGGCGTGTAGTAATAAAGCACACCCGATAGGTGGTGTTATGAATCGTAAAGTACAAATATGTGGATGAACAAACCGATATTATGACGGCACGTCATGGCTGTATCGCAGGCACTCCTTTTAGGCATGAAGTGTTTTTCTTAGAAGATCATTAATGAGCTAAAATAATTCTTTCCATTTGATGGTTTCTGAGTATGAAAAACTTCTGAAACATACCCATGGTGGCTAAAACACCATTGTTTTAGCTCCTATTTCTTTAGGTATGATTCACATGATGAGACTTTAGAGCCGAAGTCTCAGGGTGACGAGTGCAGAGCAGCGCCGCCGGAATAAGCAATGCAAAGTTCTGGTTGGCACTGTAACTGCTATGGACAGGCATAGCGCTTACCATAAAGTGGACGACTTGCTCGTCTCGTCATTCAGTCAAATAAAAACAAACATTGCACTTCTCTTTTTTTTGCAATTGTAAGAATCCATTATGAGAAATCAGCATATTTTTCACCAAAACTATATAGGTAGATACCTAATCGCAAAGGGTATCATAAGCTGGACTTAATTCTTAAGTGAGTACAGAACAGCCCAGTTTTTATCATGGCTAATCATGGTTACTATAGTTGCACCAAATAACTCATTGCATGTAATAGAGCCGTCGAAATGGTAACTATTAAGGAAAAAATATATACTCACGTGTTACATCCTTCAGCTTATCGTAATGAATGGCGAAGGCGCGTGATGTGAGGAAGAAAATTAAGACGTTACTAAGTAGGATTACAGCTACTGGTCCGTAGAAGTACGGTAATGCTGCCTGGTCCGCTGTAAAAGTATACACGAATTAGAACTCAACGAAAACTGCAAATAAAATCTTTAAACTGAACTATTGTAACATGAGAATGGTTTTAGTTGATAATTTTTTTATTAGACAGGGTTTTTTCAAAATGAGCTCAAACAATATCAACCTGATGCTAGTCATTGAGTTTCGTTGTCTAACTTACATCTATATTATCAGATCAGATCAGTAATAATATAAAACTGGAATTTGACAAGCAAGCACTATTACAACTCAATTAAACAATGAAAACTGGTTAAAAATGACTTGGAAGATTTAATATAAGCAAATGAAAAACATCTAAACATCCATCTATATATACTAACATACTGGACACAGTAAGAAAAAGCTGTATCTAAAAACATAGAAAACCTGTTATGTCTAACCGCAAAGTTCCAGAACTCTTTCAAAACTTGAGACGGTCGGAAACAGATCTTACAAAACTTTGTTAACTAAGAAACATCTTTCGCAATCTATCTTTTAAATACCTACTAAAGAAACCTTACCTACTTAAGAAATTATTTTATAATAATTATTTTGTAGTCATTGTTATTGTTTTGTATACGCAAGAAAAGTAAATTCAACTATTACATCATTTCGAAAGTCTGTAGAATTCGAGTTACACCTAATTGTGTAAATACAACTAATTGGTATTATAACATTTTAATGAAAAAAATTAAGCAATTTTTTCCTCGGTTAGTCTATACCGCCAACCCACTGGTGACAAAAGGACTGGCTGACTTCTCGCACAAAGAATAGCTATTGCTATTCAACGTGGAAATGCTGCCAGTGTTTTTGGCACCATGCCTCATGGACACCCAGTTTTTGTAGATTTTTACGGATTAGTTTTAGATTACCTATGTTTAATTTTAAGTATTTCTTGTTTTTTTTAATTTATTAAACAAGTATATTATTTCTAATTGTTTTGAGATTCGATATTGACAAAATTCTCCTGTGCATTGGTGAGAATATCAGACCAAATATTTATTTATTTATTAATTTTTTGACAAAATATTCGACTATTTATTCACTACTAAAATTTAAAGTTCAGGTTCAGGTAAGGTTCGAACATCCTAGCTAGAATGTAGAGTCAGAACTGGTAGAATGATATCTATAGTCTTACTTTTGAACCAGCAGCCTTTCACCCCAAAGTTAGGCTTGAGGTACGTGCTCGGCACTGCGGGAGACAGGTCCATGGTGATCGTGATGATGAGCAGGATCACAGGGAGGAGTATCGCGTACGCACAGTACCATGCGAAACGTCTTCTCATACTCCTTCGTGATACCGATGAATTTATGTACCTCCTGTAGGAAACATGAGCATTTGAGTATTTGGCTATTGAAGCACCTAATAACTTGCATACAATTGTATTCTCTAATGAAAATAGCCATAAAAGGGTACTCATGAAAGTTAACGTGGCCTTTGAATTCGAAATACATCCATTCAAGAAGAACCGGTAAGAAACCAGATAACGATTTTTTTCTAGATAATTATTCTTAGTTTTAATCCATGAATGTTTTGAAACTAAGTAAGCGTATTTAGTTTGAAAGCAGTTTACACACAGTCGCCAATCCAATTTTGTAAGGTAATACCAGGATTAGAAATACTGACTCATAAAGAAAATTGGAAAAAGAACTTAAAACCTGCGCTGTAATATCAGATGAAACTCCGAATCTAAATAAGCTCTTATAAAATTCATTTCAGATAAAATCCAAATAAAGAAGATTTAAAAAATATTTGGCGTTGGTTAAAGATAATACGAGTCAATTACAGAGTAGAAACCTACACATGAGGCATATTGTAAACCTTAGATTAAACGCCACTGAAACAGTCTCAAATAATAAATGTAAGACAGAGAATATACACTTACCTAACATTCAGAAAAATATCGAAGCTCATCACGTTCAACCAGAAAAAACACGACACGAACGAGAATTGGATGAGATAGGCTGAAACAAATACACGAGCTTAGTTTTGTGTGACAAAACTGATATTAATTCGATGCTGGAGGTATGTTTCGCAAAATACTATCGATGATATTTTTCTGTTGTCTTCTACGAAGGGTAAATTAATTTGAAGTGAAAAAATTATACATACATACAAGTACATACGGACACGCCTTTTTCCCGTTGGAATAGGCAGAGACTACATCTTTCCACATGCTACAATCCCAGCGAAAAGAACACCTACACCAATAGCTTGACACCCTCTACTAGTTTTAGGTTAAAAAGCTTCTAATAATGTATGAATTTGGATGTTGTTTCTCAACCACCTTGTTACTAATGAACCTAAAAAACTGTGTGAACTGCGTTTTTCATTTGTGTTCACAGTTTTCAGCAAGTTAGTACACTGCGAGCGCACCCGTATGCCGCAACAATTACATATTTTCTATATAAGAGACCACACATTATCATTATTAGGAACTTTAAATTGTAACTTCAGTGGTATCTCTTTTTAAGAGAAGGTCCCATAGTGAAAACATAATAGCCACGTAACGTGGGTGAGTGCTCTTTACAAATATGGGAAACTGGGTCTTTGAGACTTTAGAACCAATGTCTCGGAGTGACGAGCGCAGCGCAATGCCGCACAAGACTATGCAATGCAAAGTTGTGGGTGGCGCTGTGACTGTTATAGACAGGCGCAGGGCTTACCATCAACAATTATTAAAAATCAGCTTACCCATTATCGTGCAAGCTACAGTAGGGAAAGCATGTCCCGCGAGTTGTGTGGCGGCGAGGCACGTAAAGGCCACGGCAAGACACACGGTGTGACACGCCAAAGCCTTGCCGTGGGTGTCCCGCAGCTCCGTGATGAAGAGGTACACGCAAGCTGTGGCCAGCAGGAATGGCACTGAGATCAGCAGCCCTAGAAGAAGGAGTCTGTTTCACATTTCACCATCATCATCAACCTGTTTCCGTCCACTGCTAAGCACGGGTTTCGCTTCACTATTGTGAATTAATTATATTCCGTGATTCTTCACAGAATAACATTTGATGGAGAAAATATTTGAAAATTAATTGACTATGGTCTGTTTAATAAGTTTATCTATGGCACTTATTATGTAATATGACTGTGTATTTTAAGTAAGAAATAATCTTTGTACTTAGTATATAGGTTTTTTTATTATTGCAGAATAGACAAGCTATTGACCGCAGTCTCACCTGGTGGTAAGTGTCGACACGGTCAAAGATGGAGCATGCTTGCCTCGAAGATACCTATTCACTCTCAACTTAAAGACTTTCAGATTATATGTTAATTCTATATCTATGGTATCTATTTATTTATTTTTTTACACTGAAAACCACCGTCACCGTGTATCTCGTTATTCCTCTCCATGCGTGCTCTGGAAGAGATCGGTCTGAGCGATAAAACCGCCCATTGTGACACTAAAAGTCAAATTAATTCGGTCTAGTTTTTAAGTTTTCTTTGTTCTGTGGTGTTTCAATAAAGAGTTAATTATTACCTCATTTATTCGAAAGTAGCTAAATAAGTTACGAAATATGTAACGATTTGACAAGAGAAATATTTTGTATAATTTTATGGTATCTTCTAGCGGACATGGTGTATGAGGAGATATTACAATAAGTGAAAATCTAGTAGGTAAGCATATATAAATTTAAAATAACTAGCTGTCATTAGATTCTATTGTATATTGCATCGCACCAAAGTTGTGAGCTCATAATAGCTTATACACAATTTGCAAACTGTTATAATATTTTGCTATTACCGTATACTAATAACTAATGTACAGTCAACATCAAAAGTAAATGACGATCAGACAACTTTCCAAAACCATGACCGGTATTGAGTGCATGGAACGCTTGTCATCATTATTTTCAATATAATCTGATTACTTAAAAATGTCATAACTCCCTGTCCCTCACTGAATCCTGTCAAATAGAGGAATAAAGGATTACTGGGCATATGAGACTTTAGAGCCGATGTCTCAGGGTGACGCGCAGTGCAGTGCCGTGCAGGATTATGCAATGCAGGGTTCTGGTCGGTGCTGTGACTGTTATGGGGAGGCGTAGCGCTTACCATCACGTGAACGTCTTGCTCGTCTCGTCACTTAGTCAAATAAAAAAAAAATAGAGAGGGAGAGAGGGGGGAGTTATGTATTTTTTTATGAAATCAGATAACATTGAAAATATTTATGATTAGTCTTTATTGCAGTAAATACCGGTCATGGTTTTTTAAATTGGCAGGTCATCATTTGCTTTTGATGTTGACGGTACAGCAAACCCATTAATAGTTGAAGGCTAGCCGTGGCCTTCCTGCCTTGGCCGGCTAGACCACCATGCAAACATAACGTTTATTGCTAATATTTGCTGCAAAGTATGAAAAAGTTACACAATAGATTAGCACATTTGAAATGTCTCTATAACGATAATATTTAATTAAAATATAATCAGAGACATTATCTACACAATTAGATTACAATTTAGAGTTATAGCTTACAAACAAAAAGATTAGCGTGACGTTTTGGAGATCTTGCACTTTATTTTTTAATTCTTTTGAATGTACGCTAGTATTGTTTTATATTGTTACAGGGCTTTTATTTTTCAAAAAAACACTTGTTAAGTCATAAAACATAATGGAAAATACAACTTATGCCGCACCTCTCTAGATGCTCGTGGTGCTGATTCTTGACAGTTACGCAAAAATAGATTTATTTATGAAAAATACTTTTAAATAGAATAGGTATATTGCATCGAGATAATCACAAATTGTGTACGTGTGAAACGCAGAACAATAATACTCAAAGGAGGAATGTGTAGTGGTGTAGCGGCCTTCAGAATTAATATTGCCTATTGACAATGAGCAAAATTCCTAATAAATAG
The DNA here is from genome assembly GCA_912999815.1 of Campaea margaritaria. NCBI lineage: Eukaryota > Metazoa > Arthropoda > Insecta > Lepidoptera > Geometridae > Campaea > Campaea margaritaria. Next base: position 4,370,398 of record OU538800.1, read on the forward strand.
ATCACTGACATCTTAAATCTTCTCGTTGACATCAGAACTAGGAAGGACCATTAATTGCGTCCATTGAGCTTTTTAATTAAGAATTATTGAGGTGACAAACATTTTTTGCTTACCAAAATATAGAGTTACATTAATTGACGTATTACCGTAAAATCTGGTGTTCTGTGGTAGTACTGGTACTTACTGAAGGGACAGACTTTTTTATTCTCAACTAAAGAGTTAGACAAACCTGTGGCATAAGCAATGAGCGTTGCAGAAGTTTTCGTTTCCTCCAGCGGGGTTTGAAAGCAAACCATCGGTAGCGTGACCCCGGCGGGGTTCGATTCGTTGTAAAATGTCTCCATGCAATAGTTCTTCGTGTTTAGCAAATAAGGTCTGCTATAAGGCACGAAAAGAGTCCCATTGACTAGCAAATAGAACTCATCCTCGCTAAACTTCTCTGGCTCCAGTTTGTATCTGTAAGAAGCACATTGTTTCTTTAACATTCTAGTGTAGGTTTCGGGCAATGAGTCGCTTTTACTGATCATCCAAACACCCCAAAATTCTATTGATAAGGTTAAAAGTTCTACAGGTATAGTGAAGATTTATCATTTCTCATTAGGTAACCTTTACGGGTCCATAAACTTAATAGCATAAAACAATACTGATTTCCTTTTTGTAAGTAATTGAAAGTCGATAATCAATTATAACGGATATAGTGACAACTTGCATGTCTTCTATATTATTATCGCCTCGACAACAAAATACACGCGTCCTTTTACCTACTTCATGATTGATATCAAAGCAATTATGCACTATCGACACTTAAATAATTTAGATAACTGTACTAAGTAGGTAGTATGAATACTTAAATATTAATTCTTGTTGTACGACAATAGTATTAATCTGTTAGGTATTTATCGCAAATATTGTTAATGAGCTGTTTAATATTATAGTCTTTTATTAGAAAATGTCCCGTGCTTCGGAGGGCACAGTCCGGATTGCTATCGATCGAGAACAATCATTAAGGCACGTCAGAGGCCCTTGGACGGCCTGACAAGATCTGACTCCAAAGGTTGACCCTAATTCATTCGACAAACAAACAACATTAGAGAATGTTTAGTTACATGTTCACAAAGACCTTTCGTAGATGCAGGGGTTGCCAACTATGGTCTCATAGACGTTGCTGTCGTAGCTGAAGATATGGGTCTCGTTGGCCTGGTGGAACACTGGGGCGAAGGTCAGGGAAGTCCGGGAGCAGACGGTCTTCGCCGCGCCTTCTTCGTAGGTGATGGTGAGGTTCTGACCGCTTGGACAGCATTTTGGGACGACCGGCAGTTCCTTTACTTCGTCTTCCTAGGGACAAACATAAGTAAGTGTTAGATTGATCAGGGTCATACACTTTTTAGAGTTGGTTAGTTGAGTAGAGTTAGTTGAGTAGAGTAGAGTAGTCTCATTGATTACTCTAAAATAAATCTTTTAAACTTTAGCGAATTGAATTTCACGTTCACAAATACCGAATATTTACCGCTGGGTAGCCACCGTTCTTCAGAATCTTATGATAGTGTACTGTCATTAAATATAACAAAGAAACTGAATGTCAAGAATTATGTAACTTCAGAAAAAAAAATCTTGCCTTAAGAAAACCTCAAGAGCTCTCAGAAAAACATCTTTCTTTCGTCGCTTCAAGGCGTTTTTGATTGCTCGTAATTCAGTTTAATTAAAAGTCGGTTTAAATATGCTGTTTTTACATTCTAACTGGCAGTTGCTAAATCTATATTAACGTTTATTCAATACAATCACGTATGGCTACGAACCCCCAATTAAACCATGTTGCAAATTGAAACCCCGTGTTGTAAAAGCATTACAGATTTTTCAACGCAACATCGTTTCAAATTGGGTCACATAAAACAAGGTAAGGACAAGTTAATTAGGGCTGTCACCCAAACAATGATAGACGAGATCGTATGACGACCTAATCAAAATTCAACGAGAGTGTTTGAACTTTGACGTGTTCTTAAAAGAAATTCTTCTGAAGATGACGTAAGCCGAAGACTTTAGCCGCAAATTGGTCACGTACTCAAATAAAACTGTTGACGAAATCTATAAAAATATAAATGAGCACTGTTTTCGTCTGGAATTCAATTGGTAAATTGTTTTACAGCTCTAGTTAGCGGTGCCAGTGGTAATTTTACGAGATGTGATTTTATTTCACGCAGTTATTTAGAAACGCATTAGTCTAATTGGACTATGTTGAAGACGTTTTTAATTGGTTGCTTGGCAACCAACAACATTTATTGGTTAGTTCACAAATTAGGCGTCTCCATCTCCATGATATGGTTGTTAAAACTGGAAAGTTTTAATAGCTAAAGTTTAATTGTAATTTCTGTGATTTGTTTGGACATAAAGTTTTGCAAGTCAGATATTTAACAGACGTGGTGAAACTAAAATATCTCTTCTTCGAAATCACTTGCTTAAATGATGATGGTTGGTTGACATTAAGGTCGCGACGATTTTCTTGAGAGAATATACCTACAGAATAAGAAGGTAAGGGTTGAGTTTAGCTGTATCACTGTCACTTCACTTTCGTGAGGAAGAGCAACAAGCTATAAGCGAAAGATAGATGCTCTTATAATTCTATTTTTGACTTTGATAGCTTATTCTAGGCAAGTTCATATGTTTTATAAAATAAAGAAACCAGATGTCCCGGTTATCCAATCGATGGTAAGTGCCAGGCCTGCCCACAACAGTCGCAGTACCACGAAGAACTTTACATTGCAAAATCTTGCCACTACACCGTTCTCTTCACCGTAAAATATTTAGTCCCAATGCAAAGTAGTTTCACTGGAAACAGTTCCCATTATATTGGAACATAGGTTTGCATACTGGGTGGATGAATAAGTGTAATAGTGCCCCAGGTGGACTCTTACGAAAGATCCTGACCACTACAAGACCACTGCATTCATGTCCCGTTCCAGTCCCTAGATTCCAAGCTCTGTTAACAACTTCGAGACTCACAATTTTACTTGGCACTTTGTTACCTAATCCGTGACTTCTTCGCTACTGCAATATATTAAAATTTGTGGTAGCAGTATCTCGATGACCACTACTCTGATTCTATATAAAGAATTTAGAAGCCTAAAATCATCCCATCTCCTAACCACTTCCAGATCGCTCTCCACATTAACTGCTTCCCCGGACAGCTAACAACTGTCTCTATTTGTAAATGATTTACACGCTTCGTGGAAACGTGATCGCCCATTTAGACAAAGAGTTAAGGGTTGCTTCCACTTTTGAAATGGTAACTTTGGACTTCAAGCTTTCACAGCGTCAAAGTTAAGCGATGAACAATAAACCTCTTATCGGGGCTGGCAGGCCGCGAGTAATTTGCCTCGAAAATTAGCCGGGATCAAAATAAGTAAGGGGTTTCGTCTTACTCTTATTTTCTTAGGAAATTATTAAGTACGAGCTAAGGTTTGTCGTTTGCATCAAGTCGTTGTAGTGATAAAACCATATAAATATACTCTGAGGTAGAATTGGGACTCCCGCATATTCCTTTACGTCACACTAGCACTAGCACTCCTGCGGGGCTATGCAGCACGGTACGGATCAGCTCGAGTTCGTTTCATTTTGACGTTTGATTGCCACGGGACTTGTCATTCGTATTGAAATGACGGGTCTCGTGGCAATCGAACGTCAAAATGAAATGAACTCGAGCTGATCCGCACCGTGCTGCATAGCCCCGCTGTATTTGATGGCAGTCCCTCTTGTACCGACTAATCGTCGATACGTATTTACAAAAGTGGGGTACCTAAACGGTGCTTATCATTTCTATTCATCAGTATCCTCTAAAATAAGCTTTGAGCTGTAATTGTTTACGGTAAAATAGGTGCATTGAATGTTTGAAAATCATAAAATACATTTTATGCCAGTTACGACGCTAACTAATGACATATTAAGGCTACACCCGACAAAATAAATGTCTGGCTAAAGTTAAAAAGAATACGCATCCGGGACAATAATGACAATCAGCAAACAAAAATGTGGCTGGCGTGTTAGATGTTAAGTATAGAATGCTTAGAAAAATAATCTTAAATAAAAAAACCAAGAAAAAAAGACAACAGAAAAAGAAACCCAGGAAATCCCACCTAACCTGGAATCCTGTTATATAATCTTGTGTTACCATCAAAACCCAATGACTTTTCTAAATTAGGCATTTACAATAAAACTCTACAACCAACATGTAATGTACCGTTTATATTCTTTGGAGTACACCAAAGCACCGTTTACGAAATCGTCCCCACATTGTGAAATCGTTTCTTCCAAGAATTTACATTATTTTTTATTGTATGCGGAAAATGGCGTCATTACCAACGCGAACATGACAGCACTGACGTTCCCACGAGCTCCTACGTCAAAAAGGTTTAAGTCGAAGGGCTCCTCGACTTCATCGACAACAGGAGGTAAGCAGTACCTTAACTTGATCGATTATTCAAATTGGATCGGATCCTGCGCTGTGTCAATGTGATAGTATTTCCAAATTTCGCCGCTGACGGGGACGTTAAGGGACACCATCATCATTCCCAAATTAATGACAAGAAAAGTATCGTGCAAATTAAGGTTCTAATATTTATTTTGTAGAATCCTGGTGATTTTGCTACTTTTATGTATCTAAACATCTTACATTGAGAACTGTAGGAACTACAAGTATACGCTACTAATCTAAGAAATCTGTAATGTACATATCTAAACACTGTAATGGTTATCACGCATAATAAATGTCCGTGTTCACTAAGTTATGAAGTACTACATACTATGTCTTCTGTAACTAAACTCGAAAATAACTCTCTCTTTCTACTTCACTAACTTATTTCCCCTCTCAACTTCCGTTCGCCTCGCCCATCACACGTTTTGTAACGCTCTCGTCACGCATTCACCAGTTTGCTCCCCAAGTCAAGTATGCGTAAAGAAGTTTTACTTCAAAAACATGGTTTCGTAACAGAACGAACCACTCACGTTTTCTTCACCCACAACTTACATGAGTGGCATTTGGAAATTTCTGGACATACACAACTGTATTCCATATTGCAGGGCTCCTGTCATCGGCGTCTCATTACTCCACGGCACGTACGTAACGAGACGCGTGTGACGCACGTGGCGCCGCTATATTGAGCTTTTTGCCCACCTTTACATACGACTTTTAACCCCATATCTTATCTTATGTTATGTTTACTCATACGCCTTTGCGGCGGGCGGTGTAACTTGAAACACATTTTTTCGAAGATTGAACAGTGAACTATATCAGCGCTGATCCGTGCGCGGATCTCCGAAATATATAACTTCGATATTACACTTTTTTGGGAAAATATATTTTGGTGTCGAAGTTTTCTCGGTGATTCGGCAACTTGGTGTTGTAATCTAAACTCAAATATTAGGTATGTGGGGCGGGCGCAGTGTGTTGTAAAGTACTGTAACAGCTGGCTTCGGAATTCTAAATTGAGAATTATTGGGGAAATGAGGATATTATTAATGGCCACTTAGAACGAAGATTTATACATTGTTTTTTTTTTCATATTTTTCGTATGCAGTAAGATGTGATAGTCTGAAGGATCGCTTAGCTAATAACAATAAAAACTGATTAAATTTAACGACATTTTCATATTTCAAGCCACAGAAAAAGAAATTGGTATCTACTAACTTTTTACGTAACGTAACGACTGGTAGAAGAAAAAGAAAAGAAATGTGGAAAGAAACGACTTCAACGTAAAAAGATAAACTTATACCCTTAGCCTAGGGAGTCGGCTGGCATTTCTAAATGTTAAAACAATTTGTTCTGTAAGGTTTCTTTTATGTAAGCTCACCATGATTTCGATATCAGGTTAGAAAGTTCAAGTTTCGTGGTTCCGCAGAGTTACGATCGGACCTTAACCATCGATCCCTAATAGGTGTGCATCTAATGTATTTTTGTTCCTCATAAGTTCAGTTTTGACCTAATATTTTAACAAAAGCCTGATGCGATCCAGGTTGGATTTATACTTGGTAGGTACTCGAAACTTATTTTCTTTAAAACTACAACCGAGGATAATTTAAGTTACAGGGGGCTTACCATGATCTCTTATAGCGATTCAATTGAAGACCTAAACTGAACCGCGTCGCATAATCGTACCGTGACGTCTTTTTTTATGTTGCTGGTCTTCAATTGAATCGCTATAAGAGGTCATGGTATGCTTCCAGGTGACTTTCCTTGCCATTTTAAATGATTTTTGATAATAGGCAACAACCTACCATAATGTGTTAACCTTACTATTGTCTACCAGAACATAATTAATTTCGAATTTATCTTTCCGGAAGTGTCACAGAGGATCATGGCAGTCCTACTTTTACTAAAATACCCGAGCTCACATCAATGTCAACTTCCGGGAACGAAAACCCTACAAATATTTACATTGTAAACAACATTTCTGTACCTTGTCGTTGTAAGAAAATTGTCTTTCTCACCGTGTTATAGAAGAAACGACGAGACATTTTAAGACAACAAAGTACTATAAGATGAACGTGTTATGTAGAGTGTAAACTTCTAACTGTTGTAAAGCTGTTTACTAAGCTTTGTTAACAATAAAATTTGTTTGTAAAGAAAGTGTTTTTAGATTTTAGGGCCTTGAAAGGTGTGTGCTCCATTTAACATGAATAAGGACATTATTTCAGAAGGAAATAAATTGATAGACAAAATAAAGACTACTAAAGACCAGTTTAAATAACGGACCTTAAAAGAAATATTTGGAAAATTAATATTTTACATAGATAGTACAAATTTATGGAGTCGTATAGACACGATGGAGATAATAATGCTATAAAATATGAAAAACATTATAATTTCAGATAATTTTGGCTTTCAAGAATGATACCACTCCGGAATTTTATAATTATTGATATAATTGATTAATTCATACCATGTTTATTTTTCTAATTAATTAGATAAGTATGCACAAGGTAACATGTAATCAACATTCAATCTTTAATTGGATTGATAAAGTCTGGACAAAACAAATGGTTTTTCCAGCTCATTTTCTAAAAGAAAGTCTAGATTAGATTTAGATGAATATTAGGTTCCGTGAATTAATAAGTTGGTAAGAACATCAAGTATCTAGGTAATCGGGAACTACGAGGACCATGCTCCTACCAACACCCAAACTCAGAACAAATACTTGGGTTCACATAAATCTTTTAATTTCTGGTTGTACTCTAGCTAGCATAAGTATCAAATTTATATTTTGTAAGGGCTCTTATTTTACCTTCATCTAAATGACATTGTTTATTTTATACACCTTCGAAGTTTGAACCTGCAGAGATAAGGTAACCCTGTACTAAACCAAGATATTTATTCCGTAGGCATTTCTCCCCTTGACAGCGAAACCTCTGACCCCGACGACGAGTAGAATTAAAACAGAAATACGATGCTCGCCGAAGACATGCACGTGTACAGGTAATTTGACATTATGGGCGCAGTATTGAAACACTCGCAGTATATCCATTTCACGATACTGACGACACTGGACTTAGCGCCGGACAATTCGAAATATTCCAACAATTGAGAACCTCTATAGTCAATATCGCCTACTACAATCTAAAGACAATGTAAAATATAGTACTTAACTAGTCTTCATATATAATTTAAATTTAAATAGTCCGACAGTTTGTAGGCAATGCCGTTGGCGCATAGACGAGACGCGGGCGTCTCATATCAGTTTGCGATTGTTTTTGTGAAGCAAATATTTTGCGGATATACTCGTATGGCTCCTGGTCACTGCTCCACTTGAGGACTATGAAATCAAATATTCGTTTGCGTCACTCTGCATGTCTCACGAGATGTTTTCCTTACATAATTTACTTGTATGTGTCACCTAAAGATAATATTAAGCAAACAAAGACGTGGTTTTAAATAAAATAAATATTTCTTACCTAACGGTAGTTTGATTGCTCTTCTATTAAGTTGTAACTATTTGATGTTAATACCAATATATTATATATTTAAATTAGTGACAACGATAGAGGACCACTAAAAATTGTTTTAAATGTCAGTTTTATGCAGAATCAATTGTTTTTGGAAGAAAAAAATATTTTACCAAAATAAAAAAAAGGCCCAACGGTGGTTTCCGCTGCAAAATTATATTATTCATCTTTGTTTTTTTTAACATCACTAAAAACAGTATCGGACATTTTAATTTGATAATTATTGAAACGAACTTGTTGAAACCTCAGCTACTAGAACCTTTTTGTATGTGGTCTCACTGTATTCGAGCCACGTATCTTGGCGGGAAATAAGTAGTACCACAAGCAAAGGGTAAACTATATGTTCCGCGTTCGTATCAAATCTAACTTGCTTTAGGAGACACAATTCTCGTATTCTTTCATTTTGTTACTTTGGTAACGTACAAACAGAAATGTATTCAAGCTGGTTCATACATTTTGTTTCTGCCGTTTTTATTTAGAAAGTACACGGTGTCATCCTTGTATGGCGGACTGTCAAAAATGTTTTAATCGAATATTTTTTTAATCGTAATTTCAGGACTTAAACCATTTATTGCAACTAGGCAAAAATTTTGCACTTGTACGAGCCAAATACTTAAGTAAGTCTCATATCATCATCATCATCAACAACCCATATCGTCCCACTGCTGGGCACGGGTCTCCCCTCACTTTCGTGAGGAGGGTTAGGCCTTAATCCACCACGTGGGCCCGGTCCGGATTGGTGGACAGGGTAACTGATTATGGTTTGTGTTTGAACAACGAATTTAAAGGAAAAGATACTGATTACAATCATAGCCTTATACATTTTTGTTTTTTAATTTTTGTTAAGGGAAAGTATGGGTTTTTCCAACTTTGAAATACTATCTTTAATTACAGTGAATTATTATTACGGGTAGTTTTATACTAATAGCATAATTATGTTAATAAACTTGCAATATTTATTGATGCATAATAACATTGAAATAACTACCAAATTACTATCCAAATGATTGCTTTAGATAATAATAAATATTATTCGTCGCGTAAATGTTATCCATTTAATTTATATTTTAATTTTAATAATTAAATTTCAATAATGGGAATATTCACCATGCATAGAAACTACGAATGAGCACGCGTTCATTCTGAATACCAATATTAGTAGATACCTACAATTTGTTGAATATAATGTGTGTATTTCAAAATTGAGCACGCAAAGTACCTTTTTTATTCTCACTTAATTTAATTTAGTTAATTTAATTCATCAAATTAGTTACATCGCACTAATTTTATTAATTTAATAAATAAGAATGTTTTCTCCCTCTCCCTCTCACTCTCTCTTCCCTCTCACTCCCTCTCTCTCATTATCTCTCTCTCTCTCTCTCTGTGTGTGTGTATTTATTCCTCCTTCACGCTGCAACGGCCCAACCGATTGTCATGACATTTCGGCATTTAGATACTTTAAATCCTGGAGATAACATAGAATATTTCTATCGCGTTAAATTTAACGGTTACAGTGCGATGATAATTAACGCGGGTAAAACCGCGCGACGCTGCTTGTATTTTGTATCTCAAATGCTAAGCACAATGTATTTTTTACAATTATAAATGTATTTTTATCAAAAGATCTAGAACGCGAGGGTAAATGCAACAGAAGTTATGCGGAACAAATTATTTTCATAATCCGTTACAAATATTTGCATATAAATGTAATTCCCCTGGTCGCAGCACGATTTATATTTATTTTATTGCTTAATTATTTTTATCACGCGACTTCTGTTTCCAAAAACGTATAAATTATACCACAGTAGGGTACGAAAGCCCATGCAATAAAAAATGCATTAATTCTAAATAAGGTGTTTGTTCATTTATTATTTTTCTTCACGACTATTTAATTGCGGTACCATAGCAATTCACTTAGCGGTAATTTACTTATGACGTGATAGCCTAGTGGGAGAACGTCTGCCTTCCAAGAAGAAAGTCGTGAGTTCAAATCCAAGTACGGGCACGTACCAATGTCTGTAAAACATAAGTGCGTAATTATCACTTGCTTTTCGGTGAAGGAAAATATCGTGAGGAAACCATACCTACCCGAGGATCATGTCGGAGGTAAGTATGTTATCCACCAATCCGAACCGGGCCTCCGTGGTGGATTATGTCCTAACCCGTGCTCAGCTGTGGACCAATATGAGTTGATGATGATTTAATTGATCTTTTTATGACAGAAAGTTTTTTATGTAAATATAATATTTACGAGGCAGGCATGAATATTTCAGTAAGAAACCAGAGATTGGGTAGAAATATGAAATAGTAAAATATTCAGGCCAAACCCTTCGTGTCCGTCATGGACATTATTCAAAGGTTATTTTTACCGCGGAACGAAGCGACTTCTCCTTGACTCGCCAGGTAATAGAAAGTAAATATTTTGAGAATAACTCCAACTACTTATAAAATTGACGCGACGGTTTTACTAGCGGTTCCCGCGGTTTTGTCTGCGATTTCCAGAGTCTAAAGTATCTTTTGTGATAATCCAGGGTACTATCTATCTCCGCGTCAAATTTTATTCAAATCTATTCAGCCGTTGCGGTCGCGCAAAGGCCCTCTTTACCACCAACGGACATAATCATTATATAATATGCACTGTTGCATTCTTTATATTAGTTTTATTAACCTAACGTGATTATTACTCATTCCAAAAATTCTTTTAAACTAATTAATTTAACAATAATTTATTTAATAACGCACGGTATATTCGAAAAACAAATACAGTTAAAAATGTGGTTCGCCCTAATAAAGGTAATTAAAATTTCCTCGAAAACGTAGTGGAAATGCAGCCAGTGTTCTTGGCACCATGCCTCATGGACACCCACCCTCTTTTGTTAGATTTTTAAGTTTTAGTTTTAGTTAGTTTTTCTTAAACGTAGTAATTTTATTTTATAATTGTTAAAGTAACTTTCACTGCTGAACTGCTTTACATTTGGGCTCTTTTACAAATCATCACACAACGTGTGTGTTAACTGGAGTTGTGTCGTAACTAAACTCAATCATCAGTGCGGGCGCACACAACAGTAACTGTGTGATAAAATCGTCAATACAGCAGTGCGGGTTCGCATGTCAGGCGTGTTTTCGCTTGCACACACAAGTGTGTGTTTTCATCAGTGAATGTGTTAACTAGCTAAGATATTCAATGAACAATTTAAATGATGATTGAACTACACTGAAAGTGATCAAGTTGCATCAAACTGCAAAGCAACAAATTTAAAAAAAAAAAACATTGGAAAGCACGGACTAAAACAATTTAGCATTGGAACTATAGCTTCTCCATCTGTATGGAGAAGCAATAGGTAATGAAAAATGCTGAAGAGGCGGCCTTAAGATCAAAGTACATTATCTACTGATATATCTGTACATTTACTGCAGTAGACGCCCGCACTTAACGATATTTATTTCAGCTAAGGGCTAGTATTTTTTTTGGAGAGAATGCTCATATTAACTGAATCGTTTCTCGGGAGAATGAATGTGGCTCGTAGAGGCTTCAGGGCAATCTCTTTAAGTGGCCTCTGAAACCGGTGCCTTATCGGGGTTTATTAGTTATTTATTCTCACATAGCCGAGGCCTGGTCGCAGTGTCCTCCATGGAAATTGCATTATTTGTTAGAAGTTTAGTGGCCTCATTTCAACAGGTCAACTGAGACCGAAACAGAACCTTAACTTTAAGTTTAAGTAATTGTAGTGACTAGATAAATATATGTACACGTAAGAAAGTTAATAAGCATCGTCTAATTTTGGATTTACGTGTCTATCACATTGTTTTGACCAACAATCTACATAAAATTTATTTATTTATTTATTTATTTATAAAAAATATCTATAGGTAAGGACTATTACTGTTATAATGGATTTTTCAGTGCATAAATATTGGAAGAGATTATGTTAAATATTGTACTGCGCATTTTGAACTCATAACTTTTATAATCGTAGCCTGGGTTGGGCTTACAATTATAAAACTAAATCGTAATAAGCAGGAAATGCAGCCAGTATTCTTGGCACCATAGATAGATAAGATAAATAGATAAACTCTTTATTAAAGAAAACTTAAAACTAGAACAAAACAAATTTTACAATTAGTGTCACAATGGGCGGTCTTATCGCTCAGAGCGATCTCTTCCAGACAACCATGCACGGAGAGGAGTAAATAGGACATCGGACGGTGGCTTTCCTTATATACATAGAATAAAATAAACCATATAAATAAAAATTAAAAAAAATTAAAAGTATTATAAATAAAATAAAACCATACCTCATGTACACACCAAGATGGAGGTTTAGAATAAAAAATATTAAACTTCACCGTACTTACTTTATTTATTGTTAAGCTCGTTTTCTTTTATCTTTTTTTAACTTGTTTTTGAAGTTCCTTAGTAATAATTATTTTTTTTTAATCGATAAGCACTTCTGCTAATTTAGTGATGTTTAAAAAATTGTAGAGATTAATTTTAGGTAGGTATTTTTGTAGGTAGGTTAGTAGTTATGTAGGTAGGTTAGGTATTTTTGTAGAGTTACCTACACACCAATTATAGTAAGATTAAATTTTGTTGGTGCCTAATTAGAAAGGGCTTCGGTGTAACGACATTGTCTATTACCAATATATATTGGATTAAATAAGTAACGAATATTAGCATAACATGACATTGATCAAAGCGCAAACATTAATGGACGCAGAAGTGAATGTTGTATGAGAAGCGGCGAGGCTCGTGCCTACACTGCCTTCTTGCCTTCCCGGGTGATATATCTGAATGGGCGTGTTTTGTACCGTGTCGGCAGATTCAGTCGATCTACCTACACTTCCTAGAGTCAGATGATTAAATCATATTGTGGTGTTTCAATAAAAAGTTTATCTATCTTATTATCCTTATTTATAAGTTCAATATTTGTTCACCGTGGTTTCATCCTCGTTGACTGTGACGTGTTATTCCAGGACTTAGTGACTACATAACAAAATTCGTCAAAATCCGTTCAGCCGTTTCAGTGCTAAGTTGTGACAAACAACAAACACAAACTTGCACGTGTCACATTAGTACAGCCTAAAAATAAATCCTCCGTACATAACTGTGATTAGAAGGATAACGTATTATGAGCTAAATAAATCTTGCTTTTATATACTAAGTAAATGAAAGTAAAAGAGAAAATCTTTTCTCCATTCGCCAATAAAGTACACTTTATTTTTCTTATTTAGCAATACCCAGAGCCGTTTAGTACAATATTTTTGTAACCTTTGCAAAACACGCTATCCTTTTCCGATACCGCATTCCACTAACTTTCCTCCAAAGCAATTTGATATTTATCATTATAAAATACAAACGTATTAAACTAAAATATTAACCAGAACAAACTTATCATGACTGTCAGCGGCCTGTTTATATTTGACACGAGTAAAAGATTACTGCGATCACATCCTACTCACTATCTGATGAAATAAGACAGTCTACTTTACAAAGGGTGAACTGTGTCGTAGTCGAAAATCTCTTACGTCCCCAAGTCCTCTGAAGTAGTTCGGATAAAATTCTTGTTTCGACAAAGGAGCTTGGCAATAAGCGCTTTTACGCTAACGAATCGTGGGCGACAAACAAGTAGGTAAGTAGCCATTATTTTCGGAGGCGATATTTCGAGACGATCCCGTCTTCGAAGGACGTCTTCGAAGCGAAAATGACCTTTGAAACTGTTATATAAAATAGAAAATGGTATGAATAGTTTGCAAATATCATTTTGAAGAGACGATTTAAACTCGACTCGTACGCAATAATTGGCTTACTAATTATTTACAGAAATAATTCACGAGCTTTTGAATTTCGGTTCAGTTTACATACTTCGTGTATACTAACAGATTTGGTGCCGCTGTTTATTATAAAAATTATCATTTTCTTTTTAATTTTCAGAAAAGAAATCAACTCATAGAAAATTAAAGCAAGCCGTATAAAATTAAAGTTTCTCCATTTCGAATCACTGTTCGAAAGCATTCACTTCTGATTTTGATATCGCCAGCTTATCACAAACTTATCAAGTTCTATCCCGTTGCCGTCACGTCGCGTGTCGGTTCAGTCTAAGGGCCGGGCCCAATAAAGCGTGTATTTAATAGCGTGTACGCTTATCTTCCGACATGACGAGATATCGACGCGCAACGACTGCGACGCGACGCGACGGTAGCTTGCTTCTGACAGTCGCAGATAAGATAACTACGCCCACTTGTGCGACCAGTCGCGCGTCTTTAACGACCCTAAAGCACAGATTGAATGGGTAATAATTCTGACTTTCCTATTTACTATCTACTACGTTTATAAACTTGCAATACTATCGATATTTTGTATAAAGTAGCATATTTGTATGGCACAGTGAAATTTTCTTGCGACAAATGTGTCTGCTTGATTTTTTACAATGATATCCAATATTTGAAGTTGACACTTTGACGCTGTATTATTATTGTGATTATGAATAGCTTTCCTTGCTGACCGTACTTCGAAACTCATGCATGGACATTTTTGGAATGAATGAAAGCTTTTTTTCGATAACAATGGCATATGGACCCTATTGGCACAATGCGTGCTGCTTTATTTATCATAAAAAATCCAACTCCTTATCAATTTCGAAACCTGATTATAATTGGAGAGACCCGATACGTGTGCACGAAGCTTTACACGGAATTGTATTATATCAGTTGTAAATTCCTGATTTTGAAATTATCGTCATTAGTAAATAATTAATTCTACGGCTTGGACGCATAATAGGCTTTTAGGTTAACGTCTACCGTTATCGCTTGTAGGCGATTTGGTTAAATAATGGTTTTCAATTTATTTTTTATTGCAGCATTTTAATTTTTAATGACCAAGTTAAGCTTAAGTGTGTTCCGGGTCGTCTTTTTTGGTGTAAGAAAGCGCAATGTTTATTTGGTAATTAGGAAGTCATAATTTTGTGTTAAATTAAAAAACGCCTCACAAGTTTTTTTAATGCTTATTCTTGGTTATGTTTCGTCACCGTACGTACAGTCGTACACTTCGTAGATTAAGTTGTGTTCTATTTTAACATAGATAACAAAAACATCGTTGGTCACATTGGACAAGTAATTTGAAATGGCGAGCCGTGTTATAGTAGTCGTGAGAGCTGTGTGAATAGCGGGCAGGAGGGTAGAAACTAGACAGTGGTCATGGCACGCGAGATTATCATTTATATACATACAAATAAACACTATTTATGTTTGAAGGGCGCTGTTTCCAGCTAAATAGAGTGACGAAAGACGAGCACAGTGCAGTGCCGCGCAAGGTTTTACAATTCACTGTGGGTGGCACTGCAACTGTTATTGGCAGACGTGCTGGTTGTCATTAAATGCATGACTAGTGCATCTCGTTATAAAAAAGCTCGCACCCTACTGCGAAATGAGTATAGGAAATCTTGAAAAAATATTTTATGTTAACTGTACTGTCTATTTCATGGACGTCCTTGGGAATTAAGTTGTATAAAAAGAACCCTAAGCAAAGAGCTGCGGGGCTCTGGCTGGGAACAAAATCGTGGATCTATGGGAAGGACCTCGTCAATACACCGTTGGAGTTTTATCGGCTATGTTCCTTGAAGTCCTGAAGTAAGTTGTAAAGTATAATTATGTAGAGCTGCCAACCCAATCTCAATCTCACCACAATCTCACAACGACCTCCTAAAATAAACCCTTATCTTTAAAAATATGTAGAAAGAAAATTAATCGCGTCTAGACACACAACACGCTTATTTATAGGCCAGTACTTCAAAATGGCTATTTTCTTCATTCCACAAAGAAAAAAGCAATTTGACCAAGTATATTCTGAGAGACATATCAATTTTGGATATATTAAAAAAACATTTTGGGTATTCTTAGCAATCTTAAGACTTATAGCTGAAAAATATGACGAAGGGTCAACATTCACATTTATATTATCTTGGTGTCTTAATGGGAGAAATTCCTCTACTATTTTTATCACTAATACGAATATCTAAACAATTTCTTATTGTACAGTGAAGAATTTTTCTGTACTGTGTTTATTTACATTGGTGTACAATGAAGAGTTATCTATTCTATTCTATGATGTTAAGAATCATTAATCATTAAAACTATCAATACGTAAAGCTTGGGTCAAACCTAGGGCCATGAAGACCTTAGAAAAATACTAGGACAATAAAATTGAGGTTATAAAGGGTAATGGGTAAAATGTAGCCCGATTAAAGACATTATAAAAACAGAATTGTAATTTCTATGAATACTTATTTTAAATACTATTGCAGCATACAATTATATTGGTGGATATGTGCTCGTAATAAAATTAGTTACCTACTTGATTTTTTTATGATTTTAATATCAGCCGATGCTGATGGACGCAGACAATTTGGCTCCACAGTCAATTTTGATCAAGCAACCTGCATATTTAATTATAAATACGTTTGTTTGTTTCTACTCAGAGTAATAGAATTAATTATATATTTACTTCGATAGCTACAGTGGAACTTATTTACACCCAATTTTCATAATTTTCTCCAATCTCGTAACTAAGAACCCGCACTAAATTCACATCAAAGAACAAATAAACAGCTCAATTCATAACTTTCCATCATAAATAAAGAACGGCCACGATAAATAATTCAAGTTCAGGCGCAAGGTGTTTCCAAGTAAATAACTCAAAATAATAATATTCCGTAGATAAGCGCGGAGAGGCTGGCAACCCTAACGAGTCTTATTTATAAGCACTTCACGTCAACACCGGGGTTCAGTAAATAAATAAACAGCCTGAGATGTGACACTCACTTTTTTTGGAGATCCTTCTATGTACAAATACTAGAACCTTTGATATGCATGTAAAGCTAATTTGATTGAGGAAACACTATAGTTTATTTCATTTGCGCTCGTGATGGACGTATTACTATTATTATAAAAACTGGATATTCTTTTTCTTAAATTATATTATAACCGGACTGGGCCGCTGTGGTGGATTATGGCCTAATCCTTCTCACGAAAGTGAGGAGAGACCCGTGCCCAGCCATGGGACGTTATGGGTTGTCGATGAAGATATTATAACCAACAATACAGAGTATTTATTACAAT